>OY804579.1:122680408-123880408 GCA_963680875.1 Bathymodiolus brooksi | reverse complement strand
TCCACTATTACCATAGTACATAGTCCCTCGACCTATCCCAGTATTACCATACTACTTCACCTCTAGACTCCGTCCACTATTACTATAGTACATAGTCCCTCGACCTATCCCTGTATTACCATACTACTTCACCTCTAGACCCCGTCCACTATTACTATAGTACATAGTCCCTCGACCTATCCCAGTATTACCATACTACTTCACCTCTAGACTCCGTCCACTATTACCATAGTACATATTCCCTCGACCTATCCCAGTATTACCATACTACTTCACCTCTAGACCCCGTCCACTATTACTATAGTACATAGTCCCTCGACCTATCCCAGTATTACCATACTACTTCACCTCTAGACCCCGTCCACTATTACCATAGTATATAGTCCCTCGACCTATCCCAGTATTACCATACTACTTCACATCTAGACTCCGTCCACTATTACCATAGTACATAGTCCCTCGACCTATCCCAGTATTAACATACTACTTCACCTCTAGACTCCGTCCACTATTACCATAGTACATAGTCCCTCGACCTATCCCAGTATTACAATACTACTTCACCTCTAGACCCCGTCCACTATTACCATAGTACATAGTCCCTCGACCTACCCCAGTATTGCCATACTACTTCACATCTAGACTCCGTCCACTATTACCATAGTACATAGTCCCTCGACCTATCCCAGTATTACCATACTACATCACCTCTAGACTCCGTCCACTATTACCATAGTACATAGTCCCTCGACCTATCCCTGTATTACCATACTACTTCACCTCTAGACTCCGTCCACTATTACCATAGTACATAGTCCCTGGACCTACCCCAGTATTACCATACTACTTCACCTCTAGACCCCGTCCACTATTACCATAGTACATAGTCCCTCGACCTATCCCAGTATTACCATACTACTTCACCTCTAGACCCCGTCCACTATTACCATAGTACATAGTCCCTCGACCTATCCCAGTATTACCATACTACTTCACCTCTAGACTCCGTCCACTATTACTATAGTACATAGTCCCTCGACCTATCCCAGTATTACCATACTACTTCACCTCTAGACCCCGTCCACTATTACCATAGTACATAGTCCCTCGACCTATCCCATTATTACCATACTACTTCACCTCTAGACTCCGTCCACTATTACCATAGTACATAGTCCCTCGACCTACCCCAGTATTACCATACTACTTCACCTCTAGACCCCGTCCACTATTACCATAGTACATAGTCCCTCGACCTACCCCAGTATTACCATACAACTTCACCTCTAGACCCCGTCCACTATTACCATAGTACATAGTCCCTCGACCTATCCCAGTATTACCATACTACTTCACCTCTAGACCCCGTCCACTATTACCATAGTACATAGTCCCTCGACCTATCCCAGTATTACCATACTACTTCACCTCTAGACTCCGTCCACTATTACCATATAGTACATATTCCCTCGACCTATCCCTGTATTACCATACTACTTCACCTCTAGACTCCGTCCACTATTACCATAGTACATAGTCCCTCGACCTACCCCAGTATTACCATACTACTTCACCTCTAGACCCCGTCCACTATTACCATAGTACATAGTCCCTCGACCTATCCCAGTATTACCATACTACTTCACCTCTAGACTCCGTCCACTATTACCATAGTACATAGTCTCTCGACCTATCCCTGTATTACCATACTACTTCACCTCTAGACCCCGTCCACTATTACTATAGTACATAGTCCCTCGACCTATCCCAGTATTACCATACTACTTCACCTCTAGACTCCGTCCACTATTACCATAGTACATATTCCCTCGACCTATCCCAGTATTACCATACTACTTCACCTCTAGACCCCGTCCACTATTACTATAGTACATAGTCCCTCGACCTATCCCAGTATTACCATACTACTTCACCTCTAGACCCCGTCCACTATTACCATAGTACATAGACCCTCGACCTACCCCAGTATTGCCATACTACTTCACATCTAGACTCCGTCCACTATTACCATAGTACATATTCCCTCGACCTATCCCAGTATTACCATACTACTTCACCTCTAGACCCCGTCCACTATTACTATAGTACATGGTCCCTAGACCTATCCCAGTATTACCATACTACTTCACCTCTAGACTCCGTCCACTATTACCATATAGTACATAGTCCCTCGACCTATCCCAGTATTACCATACTACTTCACCTCTAGACTCCGTCCACTATTACCATAGTACATATTCCCTCGACCTATCCCAGTATTACCATACTACTTCACCTCTAGACCCCGTCCACTATTACTATAGTACATAGTCCCTCGACCTATCCCAGTATTACCATACTACTTCACCTCTAGACCCCGTCCACTATTACCATAGTATATAGTCCCTCGACCTATCCCAGTATTACCATACTACTTCACATCTAGACTCCGTCCACTATTACCATAGTACATAGTCCCTCGACCTATCCCAGTATTAACATACTACTTCACCTCTAGACTCCGTCCACTATTACCATAGTACATAGTCCCTCGACCTATCCCAGTATTACAATACTACTTCACCTCTAGACCCCGTCCACTATTTCCATAGTACATAGTCCCTCGACCTACCCCAGTATTGCCATACTACTTCACATCTAGACTCCGTCCACTATTACCATAGTACATAGTCCCTCGACCTATCCCAGTATTACCATACTACTTCACCTCTAGACTCCGTCCACTATTACCATAGTACATAGTCCCTCGACCTATCCCAGTATTACCATACTACTTCACCTCTAGACTCCGTCCACTATTACCATAGTACATAGTCCCTGGACCTACCCCAGTATTACCATACTACTTCACCTCTAGACCCCGTCCACTATTACCATAGTACATAGTCCCTCGACCTATCCCAGTATTACCATACTACTTCACCTCTAGACCCCGTCCACTATTACCATAGTACATAGTCCCTCGACCTATCCCAGTATTACCATACTACTTCACCTCTACACTCCGTCCACTATTACCATAGTACATAGTCCCTCGACCTATCCCAGTATTACCATACTACTTCACCTCTAGACCCCGTCCACTATTACCATAGTACATAGTCCCTCGACCTACCCCAGTATTACCATACTACTTCACCTCTAGACCCCGTCCACTATTACCATAGTACATAGTCCCTCGACCTACCCCAGTATTACCATACAACTTCACCTCTAGACCCCGTCCACTATTACCATAGTACATAGTCCCTCGACCTATCCCAGTATTACCATACTACTTCACCTCTAGACCCCGTCCACTATTACCATAGTACATAGTCCCTCGACCTATCCCAGTATTACCATACTACTTCACCTCTAGACTCCGTCCACTATTACCATATAGTACATATTCCCTCGACCTATCCCTGTATTACCATACTACTTCACCTCTAGACTCCGTCCACTATTACCATAGTACATAGTCCCTCGACCTACCCCAGTATTACCATACTACTTCACCTCTAGACCCCGTCCACTATTACCATAGTACATAGTCCCTCGACCTATCCCAGTATTACCATACTACTTCACCTCTAGACTCCGTCCACTATTACCATAGTACATAGTCCCTCGACCTATCCCTGTATTACCATACTACTTCACCTCTAGACCCCGTCCACTATTACCATAGTACATAGTCCCTCGACCTATCCCAGTATTACCATACTACTTCACCTCTAGACTCCGTCCACTATTACCATAGTACATAGTCCCTCGACCTATCCCAGTATTACCATACTACTTCACCTCTAGACTCCGTCCACTATTACCATAGTACATAGTCCCTCGACCTATCCCAGTTTTACCATACTACTTCAACTCTAGACTCCGTCCACTATTACCATAGTGCATAGTCCCTCGACCTACCCCAGTATTACCATACTACTTCACCTATAGACTCCGTCCACTATTACCATAGTACATAGTCCCTCGACCTATCCCAGTATTACCATACTACTTCACATCTAGACTCCGTCCACTATGACCATAGTACATAGTCCCTCGACCTATCCCAGTATTACCATACTACTTCACCTCTAGACTCCGTCCACTATTACCATAGTACATAGTCCCTCGACCTATCCCAGTATTATCATACTACTTCACATCTAGACTTCGTCCACTATTACCATAGTACATAGTCCCTCGACCTATCCCAGTATTACCATACTACTTTACATCTAGACCCCGTCCACTATTACTATAGTACATAGTCCCTCGACCTACCCCAGTATTACCATACTACTTCACCTCTAGACTCCGTCCACTATTACCATAGTACATAGTCCCTCGACCTATGCCAGTATTACCATACTACTTCACCTCTAGACTCCGTCCACTATTACCATAGTACATAGTCCCTCGACCTATCCCAGTATTACCATACTACTTCACATCTAGACTCCTCCACTATTACCATAGTACATAGTCCCTCGACCTATCCCAGTATTACCATACTACTTCACCTCTAGACTCCGTACACTATTACCATAGTACATAGTCCCTCGACCTATCCCAGTATTACCATACTACTTCCCATCTAGACTCCGTCCACTATTACCATAGTACATAGTCCCTCGACATATCCCAGTATTACCATACTACTTCACATCTAGACTCCGTCCACTATTACCATAGTACATAGTCCCTCGACCTATCCCAGTATTACCATACTACTTCACCTCTAGACCCCGTCCACTATTACTATAGTACATAGTCCCTCGACCTATCCCAGTATTACCCTACTACTTCACCTATAGACTCCGTCCACTATTACCATAGTACATAGTCCCTCGACCTATCCCAGTATTACCATACTACTTCAACTCTAGACTCCGTCCACTATTACCATAGTACATAGTCCCTCGACCTATCCCAGTATTACCATACTACTTCACATCTAGACTCCGTCCACTATGACCATAGTACATAGTCCCTCGACCTATCCCAGTATTACCATACTACTTCACCTCTAGACTCCGTCCACTATTACCATAGTACATAGTCCCTCGACCTATCCCAGTATTATCATACTACTTCACATCTAGACCCCGTCCACTATTACTATAGTACATAGTCCCTCGACCTACCCCAGTATTACCATACTACTTCACCTCTAGACTCCGTCCACTATTACCATAGTACATAGTCCCTCGACCTATGCCAGTATTACCATACTACTTCACCTCTAGACTCCGTCCACTATTACCATAGTACATAGTCCCTCGACCTATCCCAGTATTACCATACTACTTCACATCTAGACTCCTCCACTATTACCATAGTACATAGTCCCTCGACCTATCCCAGTATTACCATACTACTTCACCTCTAGACTCCGTACACTATTACCATAGTACATAGTCCCTCGACCTATCCCAGTATTACCATACTACTTCACATCTAGACTCCGTCCACTATTACCATAGTACATAGTCCCTCGACCTATCCCAGTATTACCATACTACTTCACCTCTAGACTCCGTCCACTATTACCATAGTACATAGTCCCTCGACCTACCCCAGTATTACCATACTACTTCACCTCTAGACCCCGTCCACTATTACCATAGTACATAGTCCATCGACCTATCCCAGTATTACCATACTACTTCACCTCTAGACTCCGTCCACTATTACCATAGTACATAGTCCCTCGACCTATCCCAATATTATCGAACTACTTCACCTCTAGACTCCGTCCACTATTACCATAGTACATAGTCCCTCGACCTATCCCAGTATTACCATACTACTTCACCTCTAGACTCCGTCCACTATTACCATAGTACATAGTCCCTCGACCTATCCCAGTATTACCATACTACTTCAAATCTAGACCCCGTCCACTATTACTATAGTACATAGTCCCTCGACCTATCCCAGTATTACCATACTACTTCACCTCTAGACCCCGTCCACTATTACCATAGTACATAGTCCCTCGACCTACCCCAGTATTACCATACTACTTCACCTCTAGACCCCGTCCACTATTACCATAGTACATAGTCCCTCGACCTATCCCTGTATTACCATACTACTTCACCTCTAGACCCGTCCACTATTACTATAGTACATAGTCCCTCGACCTATCCCAGTATTACCATACTACTTCACCTCTAGACTCCGTCCACTATTACCATAGTACATATTCCCTCGACCTATCACAGTATTACCATACTACTTCACATCTAGACCCCGTCCACTATTACCATAGTGCATAGTCCCTCGACCTATCCCAGTATTACCATATTACTTTACCTCTAGACCCGGTCCACTATTACAATAGTACATAGTCCCTCGACCTACCCCAGTATTATCATACTACTTCACATCTAGACCCCGTCCACTATTACCATAGTACATAGTCCCTCGACCTATCCCAGTATTACCATACTACTTCACCTTTAGACTCCGTCCACTATTACCATAATACATAGTCCCTCGACCTACCCCAGTATTACCATACTACGTCACATCTAGACTCCGTCCACTATTACCATAGTACATAGTCCCTCGACCTATCCCAGTATTATCATACTACTTCACCTCTAGACTCCGTCCACTATTACCATAGTACATAGTCTCTCGACCTACCCCAGTATTACCATACTACTTCACCTCTAGACTCCGTCCACTATTACCATAGTACATAGTCCCTCGACCTATCCCAGTATTACCATACTACTTCACTTCTAGACTCCGTCCACTATTACCATAGTGCATAGTCCCTCGACCTATCCCAGTATTACCATACTACTTCACCCTTAGACTCCGTCCACTATTACTATAGTACATAGTTCCTCGACCTATCCCAGTATTACCATACTAATTCACCTCTAGACTCCGTCCACTATTACCATAGTACATAGTCCTTCGACCTATCCCAGTATTACCATACTACTTCACCTCTAGACTCCGTCCACTATTACCATAGTACATAGTCCCTCGACTTACCCCAGTATTACCATACTACTTCACCTCTAGACCCCGTCCACTATTACCATAGTACATAGTCCCTCGACCTATCCCAGTATTACCATACTACTTCACCTCTAGACTCCGTCCACTATTACTATAGTACATAGTCCCTCGACCTATCCCAGTATTACCATATTACTTTACCTCTAGACTCCGTCCACTATGATCATAGTACATAGTCCCTCGACCTACCCCAGTATTACCATACTACTTCACCTCTAGACCCCGTTCACTATTACCATAGTACATAGTCCCTCGACCTATTCCAGTATTACCATACTACTTCACCTCTAGACTCCGTCCACTATTACCATAGTACAAAGTCCCTCGACCTATCCCAGTATTACCATACTACTTCACATCTAGACTCCTTCCACTATTACCATAGTACATAGACCCCGACCTATCCCTATATTACCATACTACTTCACCTGTAGACCCCGTCCACTATTACCATAGTACATAGTCCCTCGACCTATCCCAGTATTACCATACTACTTCACATCTAGACTCCGTCCACTATTACTATAGTACATAGTCCCTCGACCTACCCCAGTATTACCATACTATTTCACCTCTAGACTCCGTCCACTATTACCATAGTACATAGTCCCTCGACCTATCCCAGTATTACCATACTAATTCACCTCTAGACTCCGTCCACTATTACCATAGTACATAGTCCTTCGACCTATCCCAGTATTACCATACTACTTCACCTCTAGACTCCGTCCACTATTACCATAGTACATAGTCCCTCGACTTACCCCAGTATTACCATACTACTTCACCTCTAGACCCCGTCCACTATTACCATAGTACATAGTCCCTCGACCTATCCCAGTATTACCATACTACTTCACCTCTAGACTCCGTCCACTATTACTATAGTACATAGTCCCTCGACCTATCCCAGTATTACCATATTACTTTACCTCTAGACTCCGTCCACTATGATCATAGTACATAGTCCCTCGACCTATACCAGTATTACCATACTACTTCACCTCTAGACCCCGTTCACTATTACCATAGTACATAGTCCCTCGACCTATCCCAGTATTACCATACTACTTCACCTCTAGACTCCGTCCACTATTACCATAGTACATATTCCCTCGACCTATCCCAGTATTACCATACTACTTCACCTCTAGACCCCGTCCACTATTACTATAGTACATAGTCCCTCGACCTATCCCAGTATTACCATACTACTTCACCTCTAGACCCCGTCCACTATTACCATAGTACATAGACCCTCGACCTACCCCAGTATTGCCATACTACTTCACATCTAGACTCCGTCCACTATTACCATAGTACATAGTCCCTCGACCTATCCCAGTATTACCATACTACTTCACCTCTAGACCCCGTCCACTATTACTATAGTACATGGTCCCTAGACCTATCCCAGTATTACCATACTACTTCACCTCTAGACTCCGTCCACTATTACCATATAGTACATAGTCCCTCGACCTATCCCAGTATTACCATACTACTTCACATCTAGACTCCGTCCACTATTACCATAGTACATAGTCCCTCGACCTATCCAAGTATTAACATACTACTTCACCTCTAGACTCCGTCCACTATTACCATAGTACATAGTCCCTCGACCTATCCCAGTATTACAATACTACTTCACCTCTAGACCCCGTCCACTATTACCATAGTACATAGTCCCTCGACCTACCCCAGTATTGCCATACTACTTCACATCTAGACTCCGTCCACTATTACCATAGTACATAGTCCCTCGACCTATACCAGTATTACCATACTACTTCACCTCTAGACCCCGTCCACTATTACTATAGTACATAGTCCCTAGACCTATCCCAGTATTACCATACTACTTCACCTCTAGACTCCGTCCACTATTACCATATAGTACATAGTCACTCGACCTATCCCTGTATTACCATATTACTTCACCTCTAGACTCCGTCCACTATTACCATAGTACATAGTCCCTCGACCTACCCCAGTATTACCATACTACTTCACCTCTAGACCCCGTCTACTATTACCATATTACATAGTCCCTCGACCTATCCCAGTATTACCATAATACTTCACCTCTAGACTTCGTCCACTATTACCATAGTACATAGTCCCTCGACCTATCCCAGTATTACCATACTACTTCACCTCTAGACTCCGTCCACTATTACCATAGTACATAGTCCCTCGACCTACCCCAGTATTACCATACTACTTCACCTCTAGACCCCGTCCACTATTACCATAGTACATAGTCCCTCGATCTATCCCAGTATTACCATACTACTTCACCTCTAGACCCCGTCTACTATTACCATAGTACATAGTCCCTCGACCTATCCCTGTATTACCATACTACTTCACCTCTAGACTCCGTCCACTATTACCATAGTACATAGTCCCTCGACCTATCCCCGTATTACCATACTACTTCACCTCTAGACTCCGTTCAATATTACCATAGTACATAGTCCCTCGACCTATCCCAGTATTACCATACTACTTCACCTCTAGACTCCGTCCACTATTACCATAGTACATAGTCCCTCGACCTACCCCAGTATTACCATACTACTTCACCTCTAGACCCCGTCCACTATTACCATAGTACATAGTCCCTCGACCTATCCCAGTATTACCATACTACTTCACCTCTAGACTCCGTCCACTATTACCATATAGTACATATTCCCTCGACCTATCCCTGTATTACCATACTACTTCACCTCTAGACTCCGTCCACTATTACCATAGTACATAGTCCCTCGACCTACCCCAGTATTACCATACTACTTCACCTCTAGACCCCGTCCACTATTACCATAGTACATAGTCCCTCGACCTATCCCAGTATTACCATACTACTTCACCTATAGACTCCGTCCACTATTACCATAGTACATAGTCCCTCGACCTATCCCTGTATTACCATACTACTTCACCTCTAGACCCCGTCCACTATTACTATAGTACATAGTCCCTCGACCTATCCCAGTATTACCATACTACTTCACCTCTAGACTCCGTCCACTATTACCATAGTACATATTCCCTCGACCTATCCCAGTATTACCATACTACTTCACCTCTAGACCCCGTCCACTATTACTATAGTACATAGTCCCTCGACCTATCCCAGTATTACCATACTACTTCACCTCTAGACCCCGTCCACTATTACCATAGTACATAGACCCTCGACCTACCCCAGTATTGCCATACTACTTCACATCTAGACTCCGTCCACTATTACCATAGTACATAGTCCCTCGACCTATCCCAGTATTACCATACTACTTCACCTCTAGACCCCGTCCACTATTACTATAGTACATGGTCCCTAGACCTATCCCAGTATTACCATACTACTTCACCTCTAGACTCCGTCCACTATTACCATATAGTACATAGTCCCTCGACCTATCCCAGTATTACCATACTACTTCACATCTAGACTCCGTCCACTATTACCATAGTACATAGTCCCTCGACCTATCCAAGTATTAACATACTACTTCACCTCTAGACTCCGTCCACTATTACCATAGTACATAGTCCCTCGACCTATCCCAGTATTACAATACTACTTCACCTCTAGACCCCGTCCACTATTACCATAGTACATAGTCCCTCGACCTACCCCAGTATTGCCATACTACTTCACATCTAGACTCCGTCCACTATTACCATAGTACATAGTCCCTCGACCTATACCAGTATTACCATACTACTTCACCTCTAGACCCCGTCCACTATTACTATAGTACATAGTCCCTAGACCTATCCCAGTATTACCATACTACTTCACCTCTAGACTCCGTCCACTATTACCATATAGTACATAGTCACTCGACCTATCCCTGTATTACCATACTACTTCACCTCTAGACTCCGTCCACTATTACCATAGTACATAGTCCCTCGACCTACCCCAGTATTACCATACTACTTCACCTCTAGACCCCGTCTACTATTACCATAGTACATAGTCCCTCGACCTATCCCAGTATTACCATACTACTTCACCTCTAGACTCCGTCCACTATTACCATAGTACATAGTCCCTCGACCTATCCCAGTATTACCATACTACTTCACCTCTAGACTCCGTCCACTATTACCATAGTACATAGTCCCTCGACCTACCCCAGTATTACCATACTACTTCACCTCTAGACCCCGTCCACTATTACCATAGTACATAGTCCCTCGACCTATCCCAGTATTATCATACTACTTCACCTCTAGACCCCGTCTACTATTACCATAGTACATAGTCCCTCGACCTATCCCTGTATTACCATACTACTTCACCTCTAGACTCCGTCCACTATTACCATAGTACATAGTCCCTCGACCTATCCCAGTATTACCATACTACTTCACCTCTAGACTCCGTCCACTATTACCATAGTACATAGTCCCTCGACCTATCCCAGTATTACCATACTACTTCACCTCTAGACTCCGTCCACTATTACCATAGTACATAGTCCCTAGACCTATCCCAGTATTACCATACTACTTCACCTCTAGACTCCGTCCACTATTACCATATAGTACATAGTCACTCGACCTATCCCTGTATTACCATACTACTTCACCTCTAGACTCCGTCCACTATTACCATAGTACATAGTCCCTCGACCTACCCCAGTATTACCATACTACTTCACCTCTAGACCCCGTCTACTATTACCATAGTACATAGTCCCTCGACCTATCCCAGTATTACCATACTACTTCACCTCTAGACTCCGTCAACTATTACCATAGTACATAGTCCCTCGACCTATCCCAGTATTACCATACTACTTCACCTCTAGACTCCGTCCACTATTACCATAGTACATAGTCCCTCGACCTATCCCAGTATTACCATACTACTTCACCTCTAGACCCCGTCTACTATTACCATAGTACATAGTCCCTCGACCTATCCCTGTATTACCATACTACTTCACCTCTAGACTCCGTCCACTATTACCATAGTACATAGTCCCTCGACCTATCCCAGTATTACCATACTACTTCACCTCTAGACTCCGTCCACTATTACCATAGTACATAGGCCCTCGACCTATCCCAGTATTACCATACTACTTCACCTCTAGACTCCGTCCACTATTACCATAGTACATAGTCCCTCGACCTACCCCAGTATTACCATACTACTTCACCTCTAGACCCCGTCCACTATTACCATAGTACATAGTCCCTCGACCTATCCCAGTATTACCATACTACTTCACCTCTAGACTCCGTCCACTATTACCATAGTACATAGTCCCTCGACCTACCCCAGTATTACCATACTACTTCACCTCTAGACCCCGTCCACTATTACCATAGTACATAGTCCCTCGACCTATCCCAGTATTACCATACTACTTCACCTCTAGACCCCGTCTACTATTACCATAGTACATAGTCCCTCGACCTATCCCTGTATTACCATACTACTTCACCTCTAGACTCCGTCCACTATTACCATAGTACATAGTCCCTCGACCTATCCCAGTATTACCATACTACTTCACCTCTAGACTCCGCCCACTATTACCATAGTACATAGTCCCTCGACCTATCCCAGTATTACCATACTACTTCACCTCTAGACTCCGTCCACTATTACCATAGTACATAGTCCCTCGACCTACCCCAGTATTACCATACTACTTCACCTCTCGACCCCGTCCACTATTACCATAGTACATAGTCCCTCGACCTATCCCAGTATTACCATACTACTTCACCTCTAGACTCCGTCCACTATTACCATATAGTACATATTCCCTCGACCTATCCCTGTATTACCATACTACTTCACCTCTAGACTCCGTCCACTATTACCATAGTACATAGTCCCTCGACCTACCCCAGTATTACCATACTACTTCACCTCTAGACCCCGTCCACTATTACCATAGTACATAGTCCCTCCACCTATCCCAGTATTACCATACTACTTCACCTCTAGACTCCGTCCACTATTACCATAGTACATAGTCCCTCGACCTATCCCTGTATTACCATACTACTTCACCTCTAGACCCCGTCCACTATTACTATAGTACATAGTCCCTCGACCTATCCCAGTATTACCATACTACATCACCTCTAGACTCCGTCCACTATTACCATAGTACATATTCCCTCGACCTATCCCAGTATTACCATACTACTTCACCTCTAGACTCCGTCCACTATTACCATATAGTACATAGTCCCTCGACCTATCCCAGTATTACCATACTACTTCACATCTAGACTCCGTCCACTATTACCATAGTACATAGTCCCTCGACCTATCCAAGTATTAACATACTACTTCACCTCTAGACTCCGTCCACTATTACCATAGTACATAGTCCCTCGACCTATCCCAGTATTACAATACTACTTCACCTCTAGACCCCGTCCACTATTACCATAGTACATAGTCCCTCGACCTACCCCAGTATTGCCATACTACTTCACATCTAGACTCCGTCCACTATTACCATAGTACATAGTCCCTCGACCTATACCAGTATTACCATACTACTTCACCTCTAGACCCCGTCCACTATTACTATAGTACATAGTCCCTAGACCTATCCCAGTATTACCATACTACTTCACCTCTAGACTCCGTCCACTATTACCATATAGTACATAGTCACTCGACCTATCCCAGTATTACCATACTACTTCACCTCTAGACTCCGTCCACTATTACCATAGTACATAGTCCCTCGACCTATCCCAGTATTACCATACTACTTCACCTCTAGACTCCGTCCACTATTACCATAGTACATAGTCCCTAGACCTATCCCAGTATTACCATACTACTTCACCTCTAGACCCCGTCTACTATTACCATAGTACATAGTCCCTCGACCTATCCCTGTATTACCATACTACTTCACCTCTAGACTCCGTCCACTATTACCATAGTACATAGTCCCTCGACCTATCCCAGTATTACCATACTACTTCACCTCTAGACTCCGCCCACTATTACCATAGTACATAGTCCCTCGACCTATCCCAGTATTACCATACTACTTCACCTCTAGACTCCGTCCACTATTACCATAGTACATAGTCCCTCGACCTACCCCAGTATTACCATACTACTTCACCTCTCGACCCCGTCCACTATTACCATAGTACATAGTCCCTCGACCTATCCCAGTATTACCATACTACTTCACCTCTAGACTCCGTCCACTATTACCATATAGTACATATTCCCTCGACCTATCCCTGTATTACCATACTACTTCACCTCTAGACTCCGTCCACTATTACCATAGTACATAGTCCCTCGACCTACCCCAGTATTACCATACTACTTCACCTCTAGACCCCGTCCACTATTACCATAGTACATAGTCCCTCCACCTATCCCAGTATTACCATACTACTTCACCTCTAGACTCCGTCCACTATTACCATAGTACATAGTCCCTCGACCTATCCCTGTATTACCATACTACTTCACCTCTAGACCCCGTCCACTATTACTATAGTACATAGTCCCTCGACCTATCCCAGTATTACCATACTACATCACCTCTAGACTCCGTCCACTATTACCATAGTACATATTCCCTCGACCTATCCCAGTATTACCATACTACTTCACCTCTAGACTCCGTCCACTATTACCATATAGTACATAGTCCCTCGACCTATCCCAGTATTACCATACTACTTCACATCTAGACTCCGTCCACTATTACCATAGTACATAGTCCCTCGACCTATCCAAGTATTAACATACTACTTCACCTCTAGACTCCGTCCACTATTACCATAGTACATAGTCCCTCGACCTATCCCAGTATTACAATACTACTTCACCTCTAGACCCCGTCCACTATTACCATAGTACATAGTCCCTCGACCTACCCCAGTATTGCCATACTACTTCACATCTAGACTCCGTCCACTATTACCATAGTACATAGTCCCTCGACCTATACCAGTATTACCATACTACTTCACCTCTAGACCCCGTCCACTATTACTATAGTACATAGTCCCTAGACCTATCCCAGTATTACCATACTACTTCACCTCTAGACTCCGTCCACTATTACCATATAGTACATAGTCACTCGACCTATCCCTGTATTACCATACTACTTCACCTCTAGACTCCGTCCACTATTACCATAGTACATAGTCCCTCGACCTACCCCAGTATTACCATACTACTTCACCTCTAGACCCCGTCTACTATTGCCATAGTACATAGTCCCTCGACCTATCCCAGTATTACCATACTACTTCACCTCTAGACTCCGTCCACTATTACCATAGTACATAGTCCCTCGACCTATCCCAGTATTACCATACTACTTCACCTCTAGACTCCGTCCACTATTACCATAGTACATAGTCCCTCGACCTACCCCAGTATTACCATACTACTTCACCTCTAGACCCCGTCCACTATTACCATAGTACATAGTCCCTCGACCTATCCCAGTATTACCATACTACTTCACCTCTAGACCCCGTCTACTATTACCATAGTACATAGTCCCTCGACCTATCCCTGTATTACCATACTACTTCACCTCTAGACTCGGTCCACTATTACCATAGTACATAGTCCCTCGACCTATCCCAGTATTACCATACTACTTCACCTCTAGACTCCGTCCACTATTACCATAGTACATAGTCCCTCGACCTATCCCAGTATTACCATACTACTTCACCTCTAGACTCCGTCCACTATTACCATAGTACATAGTCCCTAGACCTATCCCAGTATTACCATACTACTTCACCTCTAGACTCCGTCCACTATTACCATATAGTACATAGTCACTCGACCTATCCCTGTATTACCATACTACTTCACCTCTAGACTCCGTCCACTATTACCATAGTACATAGTCCCTCGACCTACCCCAGTATTACCATACTACTTCACCTCTAGACCCCGTCTACTATTACCATAGTACATAGTCCCTCGACCTATCCCAGTATTACCATACTACTTCACCTCTAGACTCCGTCCACTATTACCATAGTACATAGTCCCTCGACCTATCCCAGTATTACCATACTACTTCACCTCTAGACTCCGTCCACTATTACCATAGTACATAGTCCCTCGACCTACCCCAGTATTACCATACTACTTCACCTCTAGACCCCGTCCACTATTACCATAGTACATAGTCCCTCGACCTATCCCAGTATTACCATACTACTTCACCTCTAGACCCCGTCTACTATTACCATAGTACATAGTCCCTCGACCTATCCCTGTATTACCATACTACTTCACCTCTAGACTCCGTCCACTATTACCATAGTACATAGTCCCTCGACCTATCCCAGTATTACCATACTACTTCACCTCTAGACTCCGTCCACTATTACCATAGTACATAGGCCCTCGACCTATCCCAGTATTACCATACTACTTCACCTCTAGACTCCGTCCACTATTACCATAGTACATAGTCCCTCGACCTACCCCAGTATTACCATACTACTTCACCTCTAGACCCCTTCCACTATTACCATAGTACATAGTCCCTCGACCTATCCCAGTATTACCATACTACTTCACCTCTAGACTCCGTCCACTATTACCATAGTACATAGTCCCTCGACCTACCCCAGTATTACCATACTACTTCACCTCTAGACCCCGTCTACTATTACCATAGTACATAGTCCCTCGACCTATCCCAGTATTACCATACTACTTCACCTCTAGACCCCGTCTACTATTACCATAGTACATAGTCCCTCGACCTATCCCTGTATTACCATACTACTTCACCTCTAGACTCCGTCCACTATTACCATAGTACATAGTCCCTCGACCTATCCCAGTATTACCATACTACTTCACCTCTAGACTCCGCCCACTATTACCATAGTACATAGTCCCTCGACCTATCCCAGTATTACCATACTACTTCACCTCTAGACTCCGTCCACTATTACCATAGTACATAGTCCCTCGACCTACCCCAGTATTACCATACTACTTCACCTCTCGACCCCGTCCACTATTACCATAGTACATAGTCCCTCGACCTATCCCAGTATTACCATACTACTTCACCTCTAGACTCCGTCCACTATTACCATATAGTACATATTCCCTCGACCTATCCCTGTATTACCATACTACTTCACCTCTAGACTCCGTCCACTATTACCATAGTACATAGTCCCTCGACCTACCCCAGTATTACCATACTACTTCACCTCTAGACCCCGTCCACTATTACCATAGTACATAGTCCCTCCACCTATCCCAGTATTACCATACTACTTCACCTCTAGACTCCGTCCACTATTACCATAGTACATAGTCCCTCGACCTATCCCTGTATTACCATACTACTTCACCTCTAGACCCCGTCCACTATTACTATAGTACATAGTCCCTCGACCTATCCCAGTATTACCATACTACTTCACCTCTAGACTCCGTCCACTATTACCATAGTACATATTCCCTCGACCTATCCCAGTATTACCATACTACTTCACCTCTAGACCCCGTCAACTATTACTATAGTACATAGTCCCTCGACCTATCCCAGTATTACCATACTACTTCACCTCTAGACCCCGTCCACTATTACCATAGTACATAGACCCTCGACCTACCCCAGTATTGCCATACTACTTCACATCTAGACTCCGTCCACTATTACCATAGTACATAGTCCCTCGACCTATCCCAGTATTACCATACTACTTCACCTCTAGACCCCGTCCACTATTACTATAGTACATGGTCCCTAGACCTATCCCAGTATTACCATACTACTTCACCTCTAGACTCCGTCCACTATTACCATATAGTACATAGTCCCTCGACCTATCCCAGTATTACCATACTACATCACATCTAGACTCCGTCCACTATTACCATAGTACATAGTCCCTCGACCTATCCAAGTATTAACATACTACTTCACCTCTAGACTCCGTCCACTATTACCATAGTACATAGTCCCTCGACCTATCCCATTATTACAATACTACTTCACCTCTAGACCCCGTCCACTATTACCATAGTACATAGTCCCTCGACCTACCCCAGTATTGCCATACTACTTCACATCTAGACTCCGTCCACTATTACCATAGTACATAGTCCCTCGACCTACCCCAGTATTACCATACTACTTCACCTCTAGACCCCGTCCACTATTACTATAGTACATAGTCCCTAGACCTATCCCAGTATTACCATACTACTTCACCTCTAGACTCCGTCCACTATTACCATATAGTACATAGTCACTCGACCTATCCCTGTATTACCATACTACTTCACCTCTAGACTCCGTCCACTATTACCATAGTACATAGTCCCTCGACCTACCCCAGTATTACCATACTACTTCACCTCTAGACCCCGTCTACTATTACCATAGTACATAGTCCCTCGACCTATCCCAGTATTACCATACTACTTCACCTCTAGACTCCGTCCACTATTACCATAGTACATAGTCCCTCGACCTATCCCAGTATTACCATACTACTTCACCTCTAGACTCCGTCCACTATTACCATAGTACATAGTCCCTCGACCTACCCCAGTATTACCATACTACTTCACCTCTAGACCCCGTCCACTATTACCATAGTACATAGTCCCTCGACCTATCCCAGTATTACCATACTACTTCACCTCTAGACCCCGTCTACTATTACCATAGTACATAGTCCCTCGACCTATCCCTGTATTACCATACTACTTCACCTCTAGACTCCGTCCACTATTACCATAGTACATAGTCCCTCGACCTATCCCAGTATTACCATACTACTTCACCTCTAGACTCCGTCCACTATTACCATAGTACATAGTCCCTCGACCTATCCCAGTATTACCTTACTACTTCACCTCTAGACTCCGTCCACTATTACCATAGTACATAGTCCCTCGACCTACCCCAGTATTACCATACTACTTCACCTCTAGACCCCGTCCACTATTACCATAGTACATAGTCCCTCGACCTATCCCAGTATTACCATACTACTTCACCTCTAGACTCCGTCCACTATTACTATAGTACATAGTCCCTCGACCTATCCCTGTATTACCATACTACTTCACCTCTAGACCCCGTCCACTATTACTATAGTACATAGTCCCTCGACCTATCCCAGTATTACCATACTACTTCACCTCTAGACTCCGTCCACTATTACCATAGTACATATTCCCTCGACCTATCCCAGTATTACCATACTACTTCACCTCTAGACCCCGTCCACTATTACTATAGTACATAGTCCCTCGACCTATCCCAGTATTACCATACTACTTCACCTCTAGACCCCGTCCACTATTACCATAGTACATAGTCCCTCGACCTATCCCAGTATTACCATACTACTTCACCTCTAGACCCCGTCCACTATTACCATAGTACATAGTCCCTCGACCTACCCCAGTATTACCATACTACTTCACCTCTAGACCCCGTCCACTATTACTATAGTACATAGTCCCTAGACCTATCCCAGTATTACCATACTACTTCACCTCTAGACTCCGTCCACTATTACCATATAGTACATAGTCACTCGACCTATCCCTGTATTACCATACTACTTCACCTCTAGACTCCGTCCACTATTACCATAGTACATAGTCCCTCGACCTACCCCAGTATTACCATACTACTTCACCTCTAGACCCCGTCTACTATTACCATAGTACATAGTCCCTCGACCTATCCCAGTATTACCATACTACTTCACCTCTAGACTCCGTCCACTATTACCATAGTACATAGTCCCTCGACCTATCCCAGTATTACCATACTACTTCACCTCTAGACTCCGTCCACTATTACCATAGTACATAGTCCCTCGACCTACCCCAGTATTACCATACTACTTCACCTCTAGACCCCGTCCACTATTACTATAGTACATAGTCCCTAGACCTATCCCAGTATTACCATACTACTTCACCTCTAGACTCCGTCCACTATTACCATATAGTACATAGTCACTCGACCTATCCCTGTATTACCATACTACTTCACCTCTAGACTCCGTCCACTATTACCATAGTACATAGTCCCTCGACCTACCCCAGTATTACCATACTACTTCACCTCTAGACCCCGTCTACTATTACCATAGTACATAGTCCCTCGACCTATCCCAGTATTACCATACTACTTCACCTCTAGACTCCGTCCACTATTACCATAGTACATAGTCCCTCGACCTATCCCAGTATTACCATACTACTTCACCTCTAGACTCCGTCCACAATTACCATAGTACATAGTCCCTCGACCTACCCCAGTATTACCATACTACTTCACCTCTAGACCCCGTCCACTATTACCATAGTACATAGTCCCTCGACCTATCCCAGTATTACCATACTACTTCACCTCTAGACCCCGTCTACTATTACCATAGTACATAGTCCTTCGACCTATCCCTGTATTACCATACTACTTCACCTCTAGACTCCGTCCACTATTACCATAGTACATAGTCCCTCGACCTATCCCAGTATTACCATACTACTTCACCTCTAGACTCCGTCCACTATTACCATAGTACATAGTCCCTCGACCTATCCCAGTATTACCTTACTACTTCACCTCTAGACTCCGTCCACTATTACCATAGTACATAGTCCCTCGACCTACCCCAGTATTACCATACTACTTCACCTCTAGACCCCGTCCACTATTACCATAGTACATAGTCCCTCGACCTATCCCAGTATTACCATACTACTTCACCTCTAGACTCCGTCCACTATTACTATAGTACATAGTCCCTCGACCTATCCCTGTATTACCATACTACTTCACCTCTAGACCCCGTCCACTATTACTATAGTACATAGTCCCTCGACCTATCCCAGTATTACCATACTACTTCACCTCTAGACTCCGTCCACTATTACCATAGTACATATTCCCTCGACCTATCCCAGTATTACCATACTACTTCACCTCTAGACCCCGTCCACTATTACTATAGTACATAGTCCCTCGACCTATCCCAGTATTACCATACTACTTCACCTCTAGACCCCGTCCACTATTACCATAGTACATAGTCCCTCGACCTATCCCAGTATTACCATACTACTTCACCTCTAGACCCCGTCCACTATTACCATAGTACATAGTCCCTCGACCTACCCCAGTATTACCATACTACTTCACCTCTAGACCCCGTCCACTATTACTATAGTACATAGTCCCTAGACCTATCCCAGTATTACCATACTACTTCACCTCTAGACTCCGTCCACTATTACCATATAGTACATAGTCACTCGACCTATCCCTGTATTACCATACTACTTCACCTCTAGACTCCGTCCACTATTACCATAGTACATAGTCCCTCGACCTACCCCAGTATTACCATACTACTTCACCTCTAGACCCCGTCTACTATTACCATAGTACATAGTCCCTCGACCTATCCCAGTATTACCATACTACTTCACCTCTAGACTCCGTCCACTATTACCATAGTACATAGTCCCTCGACCTATCCCAGTATTACCATACTACTTCACCTCTAGACTCCGTCCACTATTACCATAGTACATAGTCCCTCGACCTACCCCAGTATTACCATACTACTTCACCTCTAGACCCCGTCCACTATTACTATAGTACATAGTCCCTAGACCTATCCCAGTATTACCATACTACTTCACCTCTAGACTCCGTCCACTATTACCATATAGTACATAGTCACTCGACCTATCCCTGTATTACCATACTACTTCACCTCTAGACTCCGTCCACTATTACCATAGTACATAGTCCCTCGACCTACCCCAGTATTACCATACTACTTCACCTCTAGACCCCGTCTACTATTACCATAGTACATAGTCCCTCGACCTATCCCAGTATTACCATACTACTTCACCTCTAGACTCCGTCCACTATTACCATAGTACATAGTCCCTCGACCTATCCCAGTATTACCATACTACTTCACCTCTAGACTCCGTCCACTATTACCATAGTACATAGTCCCTCGACCTACCCCAGTATTACCATACTACTTCACCTCTAGACCCCGTCCACTATTACCATAGTACATAGTCCCTCGACCTATCCCAGTATTACCATACTACTTCACCTCTAGACCCCGTCTACTATTACCATAGTACATAGTCCCTCGACCTATCCCTGTATTACCATACTACTTCACCTCTAGACTCCGTCCACTATTACCATAGTACATAGTCCCTCGACCTATCCCAGTATTACCATACTACTTCACCTCTAGACTCCGTCCACTATTACCATAGTACATAGTCCCTCGACCTATCCCAGTATTACCTTACTACTTCACCTCTAGACTCCGTCCACTATTACCATAGTACATAGTCCCTCGACCTACCCCAGTATTACCATACTACTTCACCTCTAGACCCCGTCCACTATTACCATAGTACATAGTCCCTCGACCTATCCCAGTATTACCATACTACTTCACCTCTAGACTCCGTCCACTATTACTATAGTACATAGTCCCTCGACCTATCCCTGTATTACCATACTACTTCACCTCTAGACCCCGTCCACTATTACTATAGTACATAGTCCCTCGACCTATCCCAGTATTACCATACTACTTCACCTCTAGACTCCGTCCACTATTACCATAGTACATATTCCCTCGACCTATCCCAGTATTACCATACTACTTCACCTCTAGACCCCGTCCACTATTACCATAGTACATAGTCCCTCGACCTATCCCAGTATTACCATACTACTTCACCTCTAGACCCCGTCCACTATTACCATAGTACATAGTCCCTCGACCTATCCCAGTATTACCATACTACTTCACATCTAGACTCCGTCCACTATTACCATAGTACATAGTCCCTCGACCTATCCCAGTATTAACATACTACTTCACCTCTAGACTCCGTCCACTATTACCATAGTACATAGTCCCTCGACCTATCCCAGTATTACAATACTACTTCACCTCTAGACCCCGTCCACTATTACCATAGTACATAGTCCCTCGACCTACCCCAGTATTGCCATACTACTTCACATCTAGACTCCGTCCACTATTACCATAGTACATAGTCCCTCGACCTATCCCAGTATTACCATACTACTTCACCTCTAGACTCCGTCCACTATTACCATAGTACATAGTCCCTCGACCTATCCCTGTATTACCATACTACTTCACCTCTAGACTCCGTCCACTATTACCATAGTACATAGTCCCTGGACCTACCCCAGTATTACCATACTACTTCACCTCTAGACCCCGTCCACTATTACCATAGTACATAGTCCCTCGACCTATCCCAGTATTACCATACTACTTCACCTCTAGACCCCGTCCACTATTACCATAGTACATAGTCCCTCGACCTATCCCAGTATTACCATACTACTTCACCTCTAGACTCCGTCCACTATTACTATAGTACATAGTCCCTCGACCTATCCCAGTATTACCATACTACTTCACCTCTAGACCCCGTCCACTATTACCATAGTACATAGTCTCTCGACCTATCCCATTATTACCATACTACTTCACCTCTAGACTCCGTCCACTATTACCATAGTACATAGTCCCTCGACCTACCCCAGTATTACCATACTACTTCACCTCTAGACCCCGTCCACTATTACCATAGTACATAGTCACTCGACCTACCCCAGTATTACCATACTACTTCACCTCTAGACCCCGTCCACTATTACCATAGTACATAGTCCCTCGACCTATCCCAGTATTACCATACTACTTCACCTCTAGACCCCGTCCACTATTACCATAGTACATAGTCCCTCGACCTATCCCAGTATTACCATACTACTTCACCTCTAGACTCCGTCCACTATTACCATATAGTACATATTCCCTCGACCTATCCCTGTATTACCATACTACTTCACCTCTAGACTCCGTCCACTATTACCATAGTACATAGTCCCTCGACCTACCCCAGTATTACCATACTACTTCACCTCTAGACCCCGTCCACTATTACCATAGTACATAGTCCCTCGACCTATCCCAGTATTACCATACTACTTCACCTCTAGACTCCGTCCACTATTACCATAGTACATAGTCCCTCGACCTATCCCTATATTACCATACTACTTCACCTCTAGACCCCGTCCACTATTACTATAGTACATAGTCCCTCGACCTATCCCAGTATTACCATACTACTTCACCTCTAGACTCCGTCCACTATTACCATAGTACATATTCCCTCGACCTATCCCAGTATTACCATACTACTTCACCTCTAGACCCCGTCCACTATTACTATAGTACATAGTCCCTCGACCTATCCCAGTATTACCATACTACTTCACCTCTAGACCCCGTCCACTATTACCATAGTACATAGACCCTCGACCTACCCCAGTATTGCCATACTACTTCACATCTAGACTCCGTCCACTATTACCATAGTACATAGTCCCTCGACCTATCCCAGTATTACCATACTACTTCACCTCTAGACCCCGTCCACTATTACTATAGTACATGGTCCCTAGACCTATCCCAGTATTACCATACTACTTCACCTCTAGACTCCGTCCACTATTACCATATAGTACATAGTCCCTCGACCTATCCCAGTATTACCATACTACTTCACATCTAGACTCCGTCCACTATTACCATAGTACATAGTCCCTCGACCTATCCAAGTATTAACATACTACTTCACCTCTAGACTCCGTCCACTATTACCATAGTACATAGTCCCTCGACCTATCCCAGTATTACAATACTACTTCACCTCTAGACCCCGTCCACTATTACCATAGTACATAGTCCCTCGACCTACCCCAGTATTGCCATACTACTTCACATCTAGACTCCGTCCACTATTACCATAGTACATAGTCCCTCGACCTATACCAGTATTACCATACTACTTCACCTCTAGACCCCGTCCACTATTACTATAGTACATAGTCCCTAGACCTATCCCAGTATTACCATACTACTTCACCTCTAGACTCCGTCCACTATTACCATATAGTACATAGTCACTCGACCTACCCCAGTATTACCATACTACTTCACCTCTAGACCCCGTCTACTATTACCATAGTACATAGTCCATCGACCTACCCCAGTATTACCATACTACTTCACCTCTAAACCCCGTCCACTATTACCATAGTACATAGTCCCTCGACCTATCCCAGTATTACCATACTACTTCACCTCTAGACTCCGTCCACTATTACCATAGTACATAGTCCCTCGACCTATCCCTGTATTACCATACTACTTCACCTCTAGACCCCGTCCACTATTACTATAGTACATAGTCCCTCGACCTATCCCAGTATTGCCATACTACTTCACATCTAGACTCCGTCCACTATTACCATAGTACATATTCCCTCGACCTATCCCAGTATTACCATACTACTTCACCTCTAGACCCCGTCCACTATTACTATAGTACATAGTCCCTCGACCTATTCCAGTATTACCATACTACTTCACCTCTAGACCCCGTCCACTATTACCATAGTACATAGTCCCTCGACCTATCCCAGTATTACAATACTACTTCACCTCTAGACCCCGTCCACTATTACCATAGTACATAGACCCCCGACCTACCCCAGTATTGCCATACTACTTCACATCTAGACTCCGTCCACTATTACCATAGTACATAGTCCCTCGACCTATCCCAGTATTACCATACTACTTCACCTCTAGACCCCGTCCACTATTACTATAGTACATAGTCCCTAGACCTATCCCAGTATTACCATACTACTTCACCTCTAGACTCCGTCCACTATTACCATATAGTACATAGTCCCTCGACCTATCCCAGTATTACCATACTACTTCACATCTAGACTCCGTCCACTATTACCATAGTACATAGTCCCTCGACCTATCCCAGTATTACCATACTACTTCACCTCTAGACCCCGTCTACTATTACCATAGTACATAGTCCCTCGACCTATCCCAGTATTACCATACTACTTCACCTCTAGACTCCGTCCACTATTACCATAGTACATAGTCCCTCGACCTATCCCAGTATTACCATACTACTTCACCTCTAGACTCCGTCCACTATTACCATAGTACATAGTCCCTCGACCTACCCCAGTATTACCATACTACTTCACCTCTAGACCCCGTCCACTATTACCATAGTACATAGTCCCTCGACCTATCCCAGTATTACCATACTACTTCACCTCTAGACCCCGTCTACTATTACCATAGTACATAGTCCCTCGACCTATCCCTGTATTACCATACTACTTCACCTCTAGACTCCGTCCACTATTACCATAGTACATAGTCCCTCGACCTATCCCAATATTACCATACTACTTCACCTCTAGACTCTGTCCACTATTACCATAGTACATAGTCCCTCGACCTATCCCAGTATTACCATACTACTTCACCTCTAGACTCCGTCCACTATTACCATAGTACATAGTCCCTCGACCTACCCCAGTATTACCATACTACTTCACCTCTAGACTCCGTCCACTATTACCACATAGTACATATTCCCTCGACCTATCCCTGTATTACCATACTACTTCACCTCTAGACTCCGTCCACTATTACCATAGTACATAGTCCCTCGACCTACCCCAGTATTACCATACTACTTCACCTCTAGACCCCGTCCACTATTACCATAGTACATAGTACCTCGACCTATCCCAGTATTACCATACTACTTCATCTCTAGACCCCGTCCACTATTACCATAGTACATAGTCCCTCGACCTATCCCTGTATTACCATACTACTTCACCTCTAGACCCCGTCCACTATTACTCTAGTACATAGTCCCTCGACCTATCCCAGTATTACCATACTACTTCACCTCTAGACTCCGTCCACTATTACCATAGTACATATTCCCTCGACCTATCACAGTATTACCATACTACTTCCCCTCTAGACCCCGTCCACTATTACTATAGTACATAGTCCCTCGACCTATCCCAGTATTACCATACTACTTCACCACTAGATCCCGTCCACTATTACCATAGTACATAGTCCCTCGACCTATCCCAGTATTAACATACTACTTCACCTCTAGACTCCGTCCACTATTACCATAGTACATAGTCCCTCGACCTATCCCAGTATTACAATACTACTTCACCTCTAGACCCAGTCCACTATTACAATAGTACATAGTCCCTCGACCTACCCCAGTATTACCATACTACTTCACCTCTAGACCCCGTCCACTATTACCATAGTACAAAGTCCCTCGACCTATCCCAGTATTACCATACTACTTCACCTCTAGACTCCGTCCACTATTACCATAGTACATAGTCCCTCGACCTATCCCAGTATTACCATACTACTTCACCTCTAGACTCCGTTCACTATTACCATAGTACATAGTCCCTCGACCTACCCCAGTATTACCATACTACTTCACCTCTAGACTCCGTCCACTATTACCATAGTACATAGTCCCTAGACCTATTCCAGTATTACCATACTACTTCACCTCTAGACTCCGTCCACTAATACCATATAGTACATATTCCCTCGACCTATCCCTGTATTACCATACTACTTCACCTCTAGACTCCGTCCACTATTACCATAGTACATAGTCCCTCGACCTACCCCAGTATTACCATACTACTTCACCTCTAGACCCCGTCCACTATTACCATAGTACATAGTCCCTCGACCTATCCCAGTATTACCATACTACTTCACCTCTAGACTCCGTCCACTATTACCATAGTACATATTCCCTCGACATATCCCAGTATTACCATACTACTTCACCTCTAGACCCCGTCCACTATTACTATAGTACATAGTCCCTCGACCTATCCCAGTATTACCATACTACTTCACCTCTAGACTCCGTCCACTATTACCATAGTACATAGTCCCTCGACCTATCCCAGTATTACAATACTACTTCACCTCTAGACCCCGTCCACTATTACCATAGTACATAGACCCTCGACCTACCCCAGTATTGCCATACTACTTCACATCTAGACTCCGTCCACTATTACCATAGTACATAGTCTCTCGACCTATCCCAGTATTACCATACTACTTCACCTCTAGACCCCGTCCACTATTACTATAGTACATAGTCCCTAGACCTATCCCAGTATTACCATACTACTTCACCTCTAGACTCCGTCCACTATTACAATATAGTACATAGTCCCTCGACCTATCCCAGTATTACCATACTACTTCACATCTAGACTCCGTCCACTATTACCATAGTATATAGTCCCTTGACCTATCCCAGTATTAACATACTACTTCACCTCTAGACCCCGTCCACTATTACTATAGTACATAGTCCCTCGACCTATCCCAGTATTACCATACTACTTCACCTCTAGACTCCGTCCACTATTACCATAGTACATAGTCCCTCGACCTATCCCAGTATTACAATACTACTTCACCTCTAGACCCCGTCCACTATTACCATAGTACATAGACCCTAGACCTACCCCAGTATTGCCATACTACTTCACATCTAGACTCCGTCCACTATTACCATAGTACATAGTCCCTCGACCTATCCCAGTATTACCATGCTACTTCACCTCTAGACCCGGTCCACTATTACTATAGTACATAGTCCCTAGACCTATCCCTGTATTACCATACTACTTCACCTCTAGACTCCGTCCACTATTACCATATAGTACATAATCCCTCGACCTATCCCAGTATTACCATACTACTTCACATCTAGACTCCGTCCACTATTACCATAGTACATAGTCCCTCGACCTATCCCAGTATTAACATACTACTTCACCTCTAGACTCCGTCCACTATTACCATAGTACATAGTCCCTCGACCTATCCCAGTATTACAATACTACTTCACCTCTAGACCCCGTCCACTATTACCATAGTACATAGTCCCTCGACCTACCCCAGTATTGCCATACTACTTCACATCTAGACTCCGTCCACTATTACCATAGTACATAGTAACTCGACCTATACCAGTATTACCATACTACTTCACCTCTAGATCCCGTCCACTATTACTATAGTACATAGTCCCTAGACCTATCCCAGTATTACCATACTACTTCACCTCTAGACTCCGTCCACTATTACCATATAGTACATAGTCCCTCGACCTATCCCTGTATTACCATACTACTTCACCTCTAGACTCCGTCCACTATTACCATAGTACATAGTCCCTCGACCTACCCCAGTATTACCATACTACTTCACCTCTAGACCCCGTCTACTATTACCATAGTACATAGTCCCTCGACCTATCCCAGTATTACCATACTACTTCACCTCTAGACTCCGTCCACTATTACCATAGTACATAGTCCCTCGACCTATCCCAGTATTACCATACTACTTCACCTCTAGACTCCGTCCACTATTACCATAGTACATATTCCCTCGACCTATCACAGTATTACCATACTACTTCACCTCTAGACCCCGTCCACTATTACTATAGTACATAGTCCCTCGACCTATCCCAGTATTACCATACTACTTCACCACTAGATCCCGTCCACTATTACCATAGTACATAGTCCCTCGACCTATCCCAGTATTAACATACTACTTCACCTCTAGACTCCGTCCACTATTACCATAGTACATAGTCCCTCGACCTATCCCAGTATTACAATACTACTTCACCTCTAGACCCAGTCCACTATTACAATAGTACATAGTCCCTCGACCTACCCCAGTATTACCATACTACTTCACCTCTAGACCCCGTCCACTATTACCATAGTACAAAGTCCCTCGACCTATCCCAGTATTACCATACTACTTCACCTCTAGACTCCGTCCACTATTACCATAGTACATAGTCCCTCGACCTATCCCAGTATTACCATACTACTTCACCTCTAGACTCCGTCCACTATTACCATAGTACATAGTCCCTCGACCTACCCCAGTATTACCATACTACTTCACCTCTAGACTCCGTCCACTATTACCATAGTACATAGTCCCTCGACCTATCCCAGTATTACAATACTACTTCACCTCTAGACCCCGTCCACTATTACCATAGTACATAGACCCTCGACCTACCCCAGTATTGCCATACTACTTCACATCTAGACTCCGTCCACTATTACCATAGTACATAGTCCCTCGACCTATCCCAGTATTACCATACTACTTCACCTCTAGACCCCGTCCACTATTACTATAGTACATAGTCCCTAGACCTATCCCAGTATTACCATACTACTTCACCTCTAGACTCCGTCCACTATTACCATATAGTACATAGTCCCTCGACCTATCCCAGTATTACCATACTACTTCACATCTAGACTCCGTCCACTATTACCATAGTACATAGTCCCTCGACCTATCCCAGTATTACCATACTACTTCACCTCTAGACCCCGTCTACTATTACCATAGTACATAGTCCCTCGACCTATCCCAGTATTACCATACTACTTCACCTCTAGACTCCGTCCACTATTACCATAGTACATAGTCCCTCGACCTATCCCAGTATTACCATACTACTTCACCTCTAGACTCCGTCCACTATTACCATAGTACATAGTCCCTCGACCTACCCCAGTATTACCATACTACTTCACCTCTAGACCCCGTCCACTATTACCATAGTACATAGTCCCTCGACCTATCCCAGTATTACCATACTACTTCACCTCTAGACCCCGTCTACTATTACCATAGTACATAGTCCCTCGACCTATCCCTGTATTACCATACTACTTCACCTCTAGACTCCGTCCACTATTACCATAGTACATAGTCCCTCGACCTATCCCAATATTACCATACTACTTCACCTCTAGACTCTGTCCACTATTACCATAGTACATAGTCCCTCGACCTATCCCAGTATTACCATACTACTTCACCTCTAGACTCCGTCCACTATTACCATAGTACATAGTCCCTCGACCTACCCCAGTATTACCATACTACTTCACCTCTAGACTCCGTCCACTATTACCACATAGTGCATATTCCCTCGACCTATCCCTGTATTACCATACTACTTCACCTCTAGACTCCGTCCACTATTACCATAGTACATAGTCCCTCGACCTACCCCAGTATTACCATACTACTTCACCTCTAGACCCCGTCCACTATTACCATAGTACATAGTCCCTCGACCTATCCCAGTATTACCATACTACTTCATCTCTAGACCCCGTCCACTATTACCATAGTACATAGTCCCTCGACCTATCCCTGTATTACCATACTACTTCACCTCTAGACCCCGTCCACTATTACTCTAGTACATAATCCCTCGACCTATCCCAGTATTACCATACTACTTCACCTCTAGACTCCGTCCACTATTACCATAGTACATATTCCCTCGACCTATCACAGTATTACCATACTACTTCACCTCTAGACTCCGTCCACTATTACCATAGTACATAGTCCCTCGACCTATCCCAGTATTACAATACTACTTCACCTCTAGACCCAGTCCACTATTACAATAGTACATAGTCCCTCGACCTACCCCAGTATTACCATACTACTTCACCTCTAGACCCCGTCCACTATTACCATAGTACAAAGTCCCTCGACCTATCCCAGTATTACCATACTACTTCACCTCTAGACTCCGTCCACTATTACCATAGTACATAGTCCCTCGACCTATCCCAGTATTACCATACTACTTCACCTCTAGACTCCGTTCACTATTACCATAGTACATAGTCCCTCGACCTACCCCAGTATTACCATACTACTTCACCTCTAGACTCCGTCCACTATTACCATAGTACATAGTCCCTAGACCTATTCCAGTATTACCATACTACTTCACCTCTAGACTCCGTCCACTAATACCATATAGTACATATTCCCTCGACCTATCCCTGTATTACCATACTACTTCACCTCTAGACTCCGTCCACTATTACCATAGTACATAGTCCCTCGACCTACCCCAGTATTACCATACTACTTCACCTCTAGACCCCGTCCACTATTACCATAGTACATAGTCCCTCGACCTATCCCAGTATTACCATACTACTTCACCTCTAGACTCCGTCCACTATTACCATAGTACATATTCCCTCGACATATCCCAGTATTACCATACTACTTCACCTCTAGACCCCGTCCACTATTACTATAGTACATAGTCCCTCGACCTATCCCAGTATTACCATACTACTTCACCTCTAGACTCCGTCCACTATTACCATAGTACATAGTCCCTCGACCTATCCCAGTATTACAATACTACTTCACCTCTAGACCCCGTCCACTATTACCATAGTACATAGACCCTCGACCTACCCCAGTATTGCCATACTACTTCACATCTAGACTCCGTCCACTATTACCATAGTACATAGTCTCTCGACCTATCCCAGTATTACCATACTACTTCACCTCTAGACCCCGTCCACTATTACTATAGTACATAGTCCCTAGACCTATCCCAGTATTACCATACTACTTCACCTCTAGACTCCGTCCACTATTACAATATAGTACATAGTCCCTCGACCTATCCCAGTATTACCATACTACTTCACATCTAGACTCCGTCCACTATTACCATAGTATATAGTCCCTCGACCTATCCCAGTATTAACATACTACTTCACCTCTAGACCCCGTCCACTATTACTATAGTACATAGTCCCTCGACCTATCCCAGTATTACCATACTACTTCACCTCTAGACTCCGTCCACTATTACCATAGTACATAGTCCCTCGACCTATCCCAGTATTACAATACTACTTCACCTCTAGACCCCGTCCACTATTACCATAGTACATAGACCCTAGACCTACCCCAGTATTGCCATACTACTTCACATCTAGACTCCGTCCACTATTACCATAGTACATAATCCCTCGACCTATCCCAGTATTACCATGCTACTTCACCTCTAGACCCGGTCCACTATTACTATAGTACATAGTCCCTAGACCTATCCCTGTATTACCATACTACTTCACCTCTAGACTCCGTCCACTATTACCATATAGTACATAATCCCTCGACCTATCCCAGTATTACCATACTACTTCACATCTAGACTCCGTCCACTATTACCATAGTACATAGTCCCTCGACCTATCCCAGTATTAACATACTACTTCACCTCTAGACTCCGTCCACTATTACCATAGTACATAGTCCCTCGACCTATCCCAGTATTACAATACTACTTCACCTCTAGACCCCGTCCACTATTACCATAGTACATAGTCCCTCGACCTACCCCAGTATTACCATACTACTTCACCTCTAGATCCCGTCCACTATTACTATAGTACATAGTCCCTAGACCTATCCCAGTATTACCATACTACTTCACCTCTAGACTCCGTCCACTATTACCATATAGTACATAGTCCCTCGACCTATCCCTGTATTACCATACTACTTCACCTCTAGACTCCGTCCACTATTACCATAGTACATAGTCCCTCGACCTACCCCAGTATTACCATACTACTTCACCTCTAGACCCCGTCTACTATTACCATAGTACATAGTCCCTCGACCTATCCCAGTATTACCATACTACTTCACCTCTAGACTCCGTCCACTATTAACATAGTACATAGCCCCTCGACCTATCCCAGTATTACCATACTACTTCACCTCTAGACTCCGTCCACTATTACCATAGTACATATTCCCTCGACCTATCACAGTATTACCATACTACTTCACCTCTAGACCCCGTCCACTATTACTATAGTACATAGTCCCTCGACCTATCCCAGTATTACCATATTACTTCACCACTAGATCCCGTCCACTATTACCATAGTACATAGTCCCTCGACCTATCCCAGTATTAACATACTACTTCACCTCTAGACTCCGTCCACTATTACCATAGTACATAGTCCCTCGACCTATCCCAGTATTACAATACTACTTCACCTCTAGACCCAGTCCACTATTACAATAGTACATAGTCCCTCGACCTACCCCAGTATTACCATACTACTTCACCTCTAGACCCCGTCCACTATTACCATAGTACAAAGTCCCTCGACCTATCCCAGTATTACCATACTACTTCACCTCTAGACTCCGTCCACTATTACCATAGTACATAGTCCCTCGACCTATCCCAGTATTACCATACTACTTCACCCCTAGACTCCGTCCACTATTACCATAGTACATAGTCCCTCGACCTACCCCAGTATTACCATACTACTTCACCTCTAGACTCCGTCCACTATTACCATAGTACATAGTCCCTCGACCTATCCCAGTATTACCATACTACTTCACCTCTAGACTCCGTCCACTAATACCATATAGTACATATTCCCTCGACCTATCCCAGTATTACCATACTACTTCACCTCTAGACTCCGTCCACTATTACCATAGTACATAGTCCCTCGACCTACCCCAGTATTACCATACTACTTCACCTCTAGACCCCGTCCACTATTACCATAGTACATAGTCCCTCGACCTATCCCAGTATTACCATACTACTTCACCTCTAGACTCCGTCCACTATTACCATAGTACATATTCCCTCGACATATCCCAGTATTACCATACTACTTCACCTCTAGACCCCGTCCACTATTACTATAGTACATAGTCCCTCGACCTACCCCAGTATTACCATACTACTTCACCTCTAGACTCCGTCCACTATTACAATATAGTACATAGTCCCTCGACCTATCCCAGTATTACCATACTACTTCACATCTAGATTCCGTCCACTATTACCATAGTACATAGTCCCTCGACCTATCCCAGTATTAACATACTACTTCACCTCTAGACCCCGTCCACTATTACTATAGTACATAGTCCCTCGACCTATCCCAGTATTACCATACTACTTCACCTCTAGACCCCGTCCACTATTACCATAGTACATAGTCCCTCGACCTATCCCAGTATTACAATACTACTTCACCTCTAGACCCCGTCCACTATTACCATAGTACATAGACCCTAGACCTACACCAGTATTGCCATACTACTTCACATCTAGACTCCGTCCACTATTACCATAGTACATAGTCCCTCGACCTATCCCAGTATTACCATGCTACTTCACCTCTAGACCCGGTCCACTATTACTATAGTACATAGTCCCTAGACCTATCCCTGTATTACCATACTACTTCACCTCTAGACTCCGTCCACTATTACCATATAGTACATAGTCCCTCGACCTATCCCAGTATTACCATACTACTTCACATCTAGACTCCGTCCACTATTACCATAGTACATAGTCCCTCGACCTATCCCAGTATTAACATACTACTTCACCTCTAGACTCCGTCCACTATTACCATAGTACATAGTCCCTCGACCTATCCCAGTATTACAATACTACTTCACCTCTAGACCCCGTCCACTATTACCATAGTACATAGTCCCTCGACCTACCCCAGTATTGCCATACTACTTCACATCTAGACTCCGTCCACTATTACCATAGTACATAGTAACTCGACCTATACCAGTATTACCATACTACTTCACCTCTAGATCCCGTCCACTATTACTATAGTACATAGTCCCTAGACCTATCCCGGTATTACCATACTACTTCACCTCTAGACTCCGTCCACTATTACCATATAGTACATAGTCCCTCGACCTATCCCTGTATTACCATACTACTTCACCTCTAGACTCCGTCCACTATTACCATAGTACATAGTCCCTCGACCTACCCCAGTATTACCATACTACTTCACCTCTAGACCCCGTCTACTATTACCATAGTACATAGTCCCTCGACCTATCCCAGTATTACCATACTACTTCACCTCTAGACTCCGTCCACTATTACCATAGTACATAGTCCCTCGACCTACCCCAGTATTACCATACTACTTCACCTCTAGACCCCGTCCACTATTACCATAGTACATAGTCCCTCGACCTATCCCAGTATTACCATACTACTTCACCTCTAGACCCCGTCTACTATTACCATAGTACATAGTCCCTCGACCTATCCCTGTATTACCATACTACTTCACCTCTAGACTCCGTCCACTATTACCATAGTACATAGTCCCTCGACCTATCCCAGTATTACCATACTACTTCACCTCTAGACTCCGTCCACTATTACCATAGTACATAGTCCCTCGACCTATCCCAGTATTACCATACTACTTCACCTCTAGACTCCGTCCACTATTACCATAGTACATAGTCCCTCGACCTACCCCAGTATAACCATACTACTTCACCTCTAGACTCCGTACACAATTACCATAGTACATAGTCCCTCGTCCTATCCCAGTATTACCATACTACTTCACCTCGAAGACTCCGTCCACTATTACCATATAGTACATATTCCCTCGACCTATCCCTGTATTACCATACTACTTCACCTCTAGACTCCGTCCACTATTACCATAGTACATAGTCCCTCGACCTACCCCAGTATTACCATACTACTTCACCTCTAGACCCCGTCCACTATTACCATAGTACATAGTCCCTCGACCTATTCCAGTATTACCATACTACTTCACCTCTAGACCCCGTCCACTATTACCATAGTACATAGTCCCTCGACCTATCCCAGTATTACCATACTACTTCACCTCTAGACTCCGTCCACTATTACCATAGTACATAGTCCCTCGACCTACCCCAGTATTACCATACTACTTCACCTCTAGACCCCGTCCACTATTACCATAGTACATAGTCCCTCGACCTATCCCAGTATTACCATACTACTTCACCTCTAGACCCCGTCTACTATTACCATAGTACATAGTCCCTCGACCTATCCCTGTATTACCATACTACTTCACCTCTAGACTCCGTCCACTATTACCATAGTACATAGTCCCTCGACCTATCCCAGTATTACCATACTACTTCACCTCTAGACTCCGTCCACTATTACCATAGTACATAGTCTCTCGACCTATCCCAGTATTACCATACTACTTCACCTCTAGACTCCGTCCACTATTACCATAGTACATAGTCCCTCGACCTACTCCAGTATAACCATACTACTTCACCTCTAGACTCCGTACACAATTACCATAGTACATAGTCCCTCGTCCTATCCCAGTATTACCATACTACTTCACCTCTAGACTCCGTCCACTATTACCATATAGTACATATTCCCTCGACCTATCCCTGTATTACCATACTACTTCACCTCTAGACTCCGTCCACTATTACCATAGTACATAGTCCCTCGACCTACCCCAGTATTACCATACTACTTCACCTCTAGACCCCGTCCACTATTACCATAGTACATAGTCCCTCGACCTATTCCAGTATTACCATACTACTTCACCTCTAGACCCCGTCCACTATTACCATAGTACATAGTCCCTCGACCTATCCCTGTATTACCATACTACTTCACCTCTAGACCCCGTCCACTATTACTCTAGTACATAGTCCCTCGACCTATCCCAGTATTACCATACTACTTCACCTCTAGACTCCGTCCACTATTACCATAGTACATATTCCCTCGACCTATCACAGTATTACCATACTACTTCACCTCTAGACCCCGTCCACTATTACTATAGTACATAGTCCCTCGACCTATCCCAGTATTACCATACTACTTCACCACTAGACCCCGTCCACTATTACCATAGTACATAGTCCCTCGACCTATCCCAGTATTAACATACTACTTCACCTCTAGACTCCGTCCACTATTACCATAGTACATAGTCCCTCGACCTACCCCAGTATTACCATACTACTTCACATCTAGACTCCGTCCACTATTACCATAGTACATAGTCCCTCGACCTATCCCAGTATTACCATACTACTTCACCTCTAGACCCCGTCCACTATTACTATAGTACATAGTCCCTAGACCTATCCCAGTATTACCATACTACTTCACCTCTAGACTCCGTCCACTATTACCATATAGTACATAGTCCCTCGACCTATCCCTGTATTACCATACTACTTCACCTCTAGACTCCGTCCACTATTACAATAGTACATAGTCCCTCGACCTACCCCAGTATTACCATACTACTTCACCTCTAGACCCCGTCCACTATTACCATAGTACATAGTCCCTCGACCTATCCCAGTATTACCATACTACTTCACCTCTAGACTCCGTCCACTATTACCATAGTACATAGTCCCTCGACCTATCCCAGTATTACCATACTACTTCACCTCTAGACTCCGTCCACTATTACCATAGTACATAGTCCCTCGACATATCCCTGTATTACCATACTACTTCACCTCTAGACTCGTCCACTATTACCATAGTACATAGTCCCTCGACCTATCCCAGTATTATCATACTACTTCACCTCTAGACTCCGTCCACTATTACCATAGTACATATTCCCTCGACCTATCCCAGTATTACCATTCTACTTCACCTCTAGACCCCGTCCACTATTACTATAGTACATAGTCCCTCGACCTATCCCAGTATTACCATACTACTTCACCTCTAGACCCCGTCCACTATTACCATAGTACATAGTCCCTCGACCTATCCCAGTATTACAATACTACTTCACCTCTAGACCCCGTCCACTATTACCATAGTACATAGACCCTCGACCTACCCCAGTATTGCCATACTACTTCACATCTAGACTCCGTCCACTATTACCATAGTACATAGTCCCTCGACCTATCCCAGTATTACCATACTACTTCACCTCTAGACCCCGTCCACTATTACTATAGTACATAGTCCCTAGACCTATCCCAGTATTACCATACTACTTCACCTCTAGACTCCGTCCACTATTACCATATAGTACATAGTCCCTGGACCTATTCCAGTATTACCATACTACTTCACATCTAGACTCCGTCCACTATTACCATAGTACATAGTCCCTCGACCTATCCCAGTATTAACATACTACTTCACCTCTAGACTCCGTCCACTATTACCATAGTACATAGTCCCTCGACCTATCCCAGTATTACAATACTACTTCACCTCTAGACCCCGTCCACTATTACCATAGTACATAGTCCCTCGACCTACCCCAGTATTGCCATACTACTTCACATCTAGACTCCGTCCACTATTACCATAGTACATAGTCCCTCGACCTATACCAGTATTACCATACTACTTCACCTCTAGACCCCGTCCACTATTACTATAGTACATAGTCCCTAGACCTATCCCAGTATTACCATACTACTTCACCTCTAGACTCCGTCCACTATTACCATATAGTACATAGTCCCTCGACCTATCCCTGTATTACCATACTACTTCACCTCTAGACTCCGTCCACTATTACCATAGTACATAGTCCCTCGACCTACCCCAGTATTACCATACTACTTCACCTCTAGACCCCGTCTACTATTACCATAGTACATAGTCCCTCGACCTATCCCAGTATTACCATACTACTTCACCTCTAGACTCCGTCCACTATTACCATAGTACATAGTCCCTCGACCTATCACAGTATTACCATACTACTTCACCTCTAGACTCCGTCCACTATTACCATAGTACATAGTCCCTCGACCTACCCCAGTATTACCATACTACTTCACCTCTAGACCCCGTCCACTATTACCATAGTACATAGTCCCTCGACCTATCCCAGTATTACCATACTACTTCACCTCTAGACCCCGTCTACTATTACCATAGTGCATAGTCCCTCGACCTATCCCTGTATTACCATGCTACTTCACCTCTAGACTCCGTCCACTATTACCATAGTACATAGTCCCTCGACCTATCCCAGTATTACCATACTACTTCACCTCTAGACTCCGTCCACTATTACCATAGTACATAGTCCCTCGACCTATCCCAGTATTACCATACTACTTCACCTCTAGACTCCGTCCACTATTACCATAGTACATATTCCCTCGACCTATCCCAGTATTACCATTCTACTTCACCTCTAGACCCCGTCCACTATTACTATAGTACATAGTCCCTCGACCTATCCCAGTATTACCATACTACTTCACCTCTAGACCCCGTCCACTATTACCATAGTACATAGTCCCTCGACCTATCCCAGTATTACAATACTACTTCACCTCTAGACCCCGTCCACTATTACCATAGTACATAGACCCTCGACCTACCCCAGTATTGCCATACTACTTCACATCTAGACTCCGTCCACTATTACCATAGTACATAGTCCCTCGACCTATCCCAGTATTACCATACTACTTCACCTCTAGACTCCGTCCACTATTACCATATAGTACATATTCCCTCGACCTATCCCTGTATTACCATACTACTTCACCTCTAGACTCCGTCCACTATTACCATAGTACATAGTCCCTCGACCTACCCCAGTATTACCATACTATTTCACCTCTAGACCCCGTCCACTATTACCATAGTACATAGTCCCTCGACCTATCCCAGTATTACCATACTACTTCACCTCTAGACCCCGTCCACTATTACCATAGTACATAGTCCCTCGACCTATCCCTGTATTACCATACTACTTCACCTCTAGACCCCGTCCACTATTACTCTAGTACATAGTCCCTCGACCTATCCCAGTATTACCATACTACTTCACCTCTAGACCCAGTCCACTATTACCATAGTACATAGTCCCTCGACCTACCCCAGTATTACCATACTACTTCACATCTAGACTCCGTCCACTATTACCATAGTACATATTCCCTCGACCTATCACAGTATTACCATACTACTTCACCTCTAGACCCCGTCCACTATTACTATAGTACATAGTCCCTCGACCTATCCCAGTATTACCATACTACTTCACCACTAGACCCCGTCCACTATTACCATAGTACATAGTCCCTCGACCTATCCCAGTATTAACATACTACTTCACCTCTAGACTCCGTCCACTATTACCATAGTACATAGTCCCTCGACCTATCCCAGTATTACAATACTACTTCACCTCTAGACCCAGTCCACTATTACCATAGTACATAGTCCCTTGACCTACCCCAGTATTACCATACTACTTCACATCTAGACACCGTCCATTATTACCATAGTACATAGTCCCTCGACCTATCCCAGTATTACCATACTACTTCACCTCTAGACCCCGTCCACTATTACTAGAGTACATAGTCCCTAGACCTTTCCCAGTATTACCATACTACTTCACCTCTAGACTCCGTCCACTATTACCATATAGTACATAGTCCCTCGACCTATCCCTGTATTACCATACTACTTCACCTCTAGACTCCGTCCACTATTACCATAGTACATAGTCCCTCGACCTACCCCAGTATTACCATACTACTTCACGTCTAGACCCCGTCCACTATTACCATAGTACATAGTCCCTCGACCTATCCCAGTATTACCATACTACTTCACCTCTAGACCCCGTCCATTATTACCATAGTACATAGTCCCTCGACCTATCCAAGTATTACCATACTACTTCACCTCTAGACCCCGTCCACTATTACCATAGTACATAGTCCCTCGACCTATCCCAGTATTACCATACTACTTCACATCTAGACTCCGTCCACTATTACCATAGTACATAGTCCCTCGACCTATCCCAGTATTAACATACTACTTCACCTCTAGACTCCGTCCACTATTACCATAGTACATAGTCCCTCGACCTATCCCAGTATTACAATACTACTTCACCTCTAGACCCCGTCCACTATTACCATAGTACATAGTCCCTCGACCTATCCCAGTATTACCATACTACTTCACATCTAGACTCCGTCCACTATAACCATAGTACATAGTCCCTCGACCTATCCCAGTATTACCATACTACTTCACCTCTAGACTCCGTCCACTATTACTATAGTACATAGTCCCTACACCTATCCCAGTATTACCATACTACTTCACCTCTAGACCCCGTCCACTATTACTATAGTACATAGTCCCTCGACCTATCCCAGTATTACCATACTACTTCACCACTAGACCCCGTCCACTATTACCATAGTACATAGTCCCTCGACCTATCCCAGTATTAACATACTACTTCACCTCTAGACTCCGTCCACTATTACCATAGTACATAGTCCCTCGACCTATCCCAGTATTACAATACTACTTCACCTCTAGACCCAGTCCACTATTACCATAGTACATAGTCCCTCGACCTATCCCAGTATTACCATACTACTTCACCTCTAGACCCCGTCCACTATTACTATAGTACATAGTCCCTAGACCTTTCCCAGTATTACCATACTACTTCACCTCTAGACTCCGTCCACTATTACCATATAGTACATAGTCCCTCGACCTATCCCTGTATTGCCATACTACTTCACCTCTAGACTCCGTCCACTATTACAATAGTACATAGTCCCTCGACCTACCCCAGTATTACCATACTACTTCACCTCTAGACCCCGTCCACTATTACCATAGTACATAGTCCCTCGACCTATCCCAGTATTACCATACTACTTCACCTCTAGACCCCGTCCATTATTACCATAGTACATAGTCCCTCGACCTATCCCTGTATTACCATACTACTTCACCTCTAGACCCCGTCCACTATTACTATAGTACATAGTCCCTCGACCTATCCCAGTATTACCATACTACTTCACCTCTAGACCCCGTCCACTATTACCATAGTACATAGTCCCTCGACCTATCCCAGTATTACCATACTACTTCACATCTAGACTCCGTCCACTATTACCATAGTACATAGTCCCTCGACCTATCCCAGTATTAACATACTACTTCACCTCTAGACTCCGTCCACTATTACCATAGTACATAGTCCCTCGACCTATCCCAGTATTACAATACTACTTCACCTCTAGACTCCGTCTACTATTACCATAGTACATGCTCCCTCGACCTATCCCAGTATTACCATACTACTTCACCTCTGAACCCCGTCCACTATTACCATAGTACATAGTCCCTCGACCTATCCCAGTATTACCATACTACTTCACCTCTGAACTCCGTCCACTATTACCATAGTACATAGTCCCTCGACCTATCCCAGTATTACCATAATACTTCACCTCTAGACCCCGTCCACTATTACCATAGTACATAGTCCCTCGACCTATCCCAGTATTACCCTACTACTTCACCTCTAGACTCCGTCCACTATTACCATAGTACATAGTCCCTCGACCTATCCCAGTATTACCATACTACTTCACCTCTAGACTCTGTCCACTATTATCATAGTACATAGTCCCTCGACCTACCCCAGTATTACCATACTACGTCACATCTAGACTCCGTCCACTATTACCATAGTACATAGTCCATCGACCTATCCCAGTATTACCATACTACTTCACCTCTAGACTCCGTCCACTATTACCATAGTACATAGTCCCTCGACCTATCCCAGTATTATCATACTACTTCATCTCTAGACTCCGTCCACTATTACCATAGTACATAGTCCATCGACCTATCCCAGTATTACCATACTACTTCACCTCTAGACTCCGTCCACTATTACCATAGTACATAGTCCCTCGACCTATCCCAGTATTATCATACTACTTCACCTCTAGACTCCGTCCACTATTACCATAGTACATAGTCCCTCGACCTACCCCTGTATTACCATACTATTTCACCTCTAGACTCCGTCCACTATTACCATAGTACAAAGTTCCTCGACCTACCCCAATATTACCATACTACTTTACCTATAGACTCCGTCCACTATTACCATAGTACATAGTCCCTCGACCTATCCCAGTATTACCAAGCTACTTCACCTCTAGACTCCGTCCACTATTACCATAGTACATACTCCCTCGACCTATCCCAGTATTACCATACTACTTCACCTCTAGACTCCGTCCACTATTACCATAGTACATAGTCCCTCGACCTTTCCCAGTATTACCAAACTACTTCACCTCTAGACTCCGTCCACTATTACCATAGTACAAAGTCCCTCGACCTACCCCAATATTACCATACTACTTTACCTATAGACTCCGTCCACTATTACCATAGTACATAGTCCCTCGACCTATCCCAGTATTACCATACTACTTCACCTCTAGACTCCGTCCATTATTACCATAGTACATAGTACCTCGACCTATCCCAGTATTACCATACTACTTCACCTCTAGACTCCGTCCACTATTACCATAGTACATAGTCCCTCGACCTATCCCAGTATTACCATTCTACTTCACCTATAGACTCCGTCCACTATTACGATAGTACATAGTCCCTCGACCTATCCCAGTATTACCATACTACTTCACCTCTAGACCCCGTCCACTATTACCATAGTACATAGTCCCTCGACCTATCCCAGTATTACCATACTACTTCACCTCTAGACTACGTCCACTATTACCATAGTACATAGTCCCTCGACCTATCCCAGTATTACCATACTACTTCACCTCTACACTCCGTCCACTATTACCATAGTACATAGTCCCTCGACCTATCCCAGTATTACCATACTACTTCACATCTAGACTCCGTCCACTATTACCATAGTACATAGTCCCTCGACCTAACCCAGTATTACCATACTACTTCACCTCTAGACCCCGTCCACTATTACCATAGTACATAGTCCCTCGACCTATCCCAGTTTTACCATACTACTTCACCTTTAGACTCCGTCCACTATTACCATAGTACATAGTCCCTCGACCTATCCCAGTATTACCATACTACTTCACCTCTAGACTCCGTCCACTATTACCATAGTACATAGTCCCTCGACCTACCCCAGTATTACCATACTTTTTCACCTCTAGACTCCGTCCACTATTACCATAGTACATAGTCCCTCGACCTATCCCAATATTACCATACTACTTCACCTCTAGACTCCGTCCACTATTACCATATAGTACATATTCCCTCGACATATCCCTGTATTACCATACTACTTCACCTCTAGACTCCGTCCACTATTACCATAGTACATAGTCCCTCGACCTACCCCAGTATTACCATACTACTTCACCTCTGAACCCCGTTCACTATTACCATAGTACATAGTCCCTCGACCTATCCCAGTATTACCATACTACTTCACCTCTGAACTCCGTCCACTATTACCATAGTACATAGTCCCTCGATCTATCCCAGTATTACCATACTACTTCACCTCTAGACTCCGTCCACTATTACCATAGTACTTAGTCCCTCGACCTATCCCAGTATTACCATAATACTTCACCTCTAGACCCCGTCCACTATTACCATAGTACATAGTCCCTCGACCTATCCCAGTATTACCATACTACTTCACCTCTAGACCCCGTCCACTATTACTATAGTACATAGTCCCTCGACCTATCCCAGTATTACCATACTACTTCACCTCTAGACTCCGTCCACTATTATCATAATACATAGTCCCTCGACCTACCCCAGTATTACCATACTACGTCACATCTAGACTCCGTCCACTATTACCATAGTACATAGTCCATCGACCTATCCCAGTATTACCATACTACTTCACCTCTAGACTCCGTCCACTATTACCATAGTACATAGTCCCTCGACCTATCCCAGTATTATCATACTACTTCACCTCTAGACTCCGTCCACTATTACCATAGTACATAGTCCCTCGACCTACCCCAGTATTACCATACTACTTCACCTCTAGACTCCGTCCACTATTACCATAGTACAAAGTTCCTCGACCTACCCCAATATTACCATACTACTTTACCTATAGACTCCGTCCACTATTACCATAGTACATAGTCCCTCGACCTATCCCAGTATTACCATACTACTTCACCTCTAGACTCCGTCCACTATTACCATAGTACATAGTCCCTCGACCTATCCCAGTATTACCATTCTACTTCACCTCTAGACTCCGTCCACTATTACCATAGTACATAGTCCCTCGACCTTTCCCAGTATTACCATACTACTTCACCTCTAGACTCCGTCCACTATTACCATAGTACATAGTCCCTCGACCTATCCCAGTATTACCATACTACTTCACCTATAGACTCCGTCCACTATTACGATAGTACATAGTCCCTCGACCTATCCCAGTATTACCATACTACTTCACGTCTAGACTCCGTCCACTATTACCATAGTACATAGTCCCTCGACCTATCCCAGTATTACCATACTACTTCACCTCTAGACTCCGTCCACTATTACCATAGTACATAGTCCCTCGACCTACCCCAGTATTACCCTGCTACTTCACCTCTAGACTCCGTCCAATATTACCATAGTACATAGTCCCTCGACCTATCCCAGTATTACCATACTACTTCACCTATAGACTCCGTCCACTATTACGATAGTACATAGTCCCTCGACCTATCCCAGTATTACCATACTACTTCACCTCTAGACTCCGTCCACTATTACCATAGTACATAGTCCCTCGACCTATCCCAGTATTACCATACTACTTCACCTCTAGACTCCGTCCACTATTACCATAGTACATAGTCCCTCGACCTATCCCAGTATTACCATACTACTTCACCTCTAGACTCCGTCCACTATTACCATAGTACATAGTCCCTCGACCTATCCCAGTATTACCATACTACTTCACCTCTAGACTCCGTCCACTATTACCATAGTACATAGTCCCTCGACCTATCCCAGTATTACCATACTGCTTCACCTCTAGACTCCGTCCACTATTACCATAGTACATAGTCCATCGACCTATCCCAGTATTACCATACTACTTCACCTCTAGACTCCGTCCACTATTACCATAGTACATAGTCCCTCGACCTATCCCAGTATTACCATACTACTTCACCTCTAGACTCCGTCCACTATTACTATAGTACATAGTCCCTCGACCTATCCCAGTATTACCATACTACTTCACCTCTAGACTCCGTCCACTATTACCATAGTACATAGTCCCTCGACCTATCCCAGTATTACCATACTACTTCACCTCTAGACTCCGTCCACTATTACTATAGTACATAGTCCCTCGACCTATCCCAGTATTACCATACTACTTCACCTCTAGACCCCGTCCACTATTACCATAGTACATAGTCCCTCGACCTATCCCAGTATTACCATACTACTTCACCTCTAGACTCCGTCCACTATTACCATAGTACATAGTCCTTCGACCTATCCCGGTATTACCATAATACTTCACCTCTAGACTCCGTCCACTATTACCATAGTACATAGTCCCTCGACCTATCCCAGTATTACCATACTACTTCACCTCTAGACTCCGTCCACTATTACCATAGTACATAGTCCCTCGACCTACCCCAGTATTACCATACTTTTTCACCCCTAGACTCCGTCCACTATTACCATAGTACATAGTCCCTCGACCTATCCCAGTATTACCATACTACTTCACCTCTAGACTCCGTCCACTATTACCATAGTACATAGTCCCTCGACCTATCCCATTATTACCATACTACTTCACCTCTAGACTCCGTCCACTATTACCATAGTACATAGTCCCTCGACCTATCCCGGTATTACCATAATACTTCACCTCTAGACTCCGTCCACTATTACCATAGTACATAGTCCCTCGACCTATCCCAGTATTACCATACTACTTCACCTCTAGACTCCGTCCACTATTACCATAGTACATAGTCCCTCGACCTACCCCAGTATTACCATACTTTTTCACCTCTAGACTCCGTCAACTATTACCATAGTACATAGTCCCTCGACCTATCCCAGTATTACCATACTACTTCACCTCTAGACTCCGTCCACTATTACCATAGTACATAGTCCCTCGACCTATCCCGGTATTACCATAATACTTCACCTCTAGACTCCGTCCACTATTACCATAGTACATAGTCCCTCGACCTATCCCAGTATTACCATACTACTTCACCTCTAGACTCCGTCCACTATTACCATAGTACATAGTCCCTCGACCTACCCCAGTATTACCATACTTTTTCACCCCTAGACTCCGTCCACTATTACCATAGTACATAGTCCCTCGACCTATCCCTGTATTACCATACTACTTCACCTCTAGACTCCGTCCACTATTACCATAGTACATAGTCCCTCGACCTATCCCAGTATTACCATACTACTTCACCTCTAGACTCCGTCCACTATTACCATAGTACATAGTCCCTCGACCTATCCCGGTATTACCATAATACTTCACCTCTAGACTCCGTCCACTATTACCATAGTACATAGTCCCTCGACCTATCCCAGTATTACCATACTACTTCACCTCTAGACTCCATCCACTATTACCATAGTACATAGTCCCTCGACCTACCCCAGTATTACCATACTTTTTCACCTCTAGACTCCGTCCACTATTACCATAGTACATAGTCCCTCGACCTATCCCAGTATTACCATACTACTTCACCTCTAGACTCCGTCCACTATTACCATATACAGTTGACTCTCGTTATCTCGAATTCGATGGGACCATGGAAAAAATTCGAGTCAACCGTACTTCGACTCAAGAGGAGCTACGAAGTTACCGGAAGTGTGGTTTGTTTAATAACGAAAGGGAGACAGCTCGAGCGAAATTTTGAAGAGCTAAAACCAGCATCGCATGTCCCTATTCTCGGAACGATTTTAAACATATTCGATGTTTTTGTTGCTGTTTTTTTCTCTCCGTTAAATTCTTTGAATCTTTTGAAACGACTGATAACTTCTAGATATCTTTTTTTGTGTGAATGAATATGTTTATCCGTTTTGTTTATGTTTTTCACCTGTTGCATTGTTATTAAACTTCTCCCAACATGACGTATTTTTCTTTGTGCAATACTGTTTATTTACAATAAATGGTGTGTTTTTATTATTCAATAAAGTGTAGAAGAAAACTATTCTTCTATAATCAAAATTAATTTCCGACAAACAAATCAATAGATAAAACGTTTCCTTTGTGTACTTTTCATAATCATTGATGTATGCCGACCCAAGCGCACTTATTATGAATCGATAAATTTTGATTGTACACATCTAACCTGTGTCATAATACCAAGCCAATTCAAATATTATCACTAATTAATTTGACAGATTGTGAAATAAACATGTGAAATAGCCTAAGGTAAAAATGTCAAATTCAATGACCGGATGTTTCACCTGTGATCCGATTTTAATCCTAAGGTAATACACATGTTTTGACAGGTAAATTTGACTTAACGAATGTAAATAATATGGCTTTCTACATCTCGGGGACCAAAACTTTTATTCGAGACAACCGAAATTTCGACTCATCCGAATTCGACTCAACAGGAGTCAAATTATATATATTTATACACAGCGAAGTTCGGGACTTCGATAAAAATTCGACTCAACCGCAAATTCGAGTCAACCGAATTCGAGACAATGAGAGTCAACTGTAGTACATATTCCCTCGACATATCCCTGTATTACCATACTACTTCACCTCTAGACTCCGTCCACTATTACCATAGTACATAGTCCCTCGACCTACCCCAGTATTACCATACTACTTCACCTCTAGACCCCGTCCACTATTACCATAGTACATAGTCCCTCGACCTATCCCAGTATTACCATACTACTTCACCTCTAGACTCCGTCCACTATTACCATAGTACATAGTCCCTCGACCTATCCCTGTATTACCATACTACTTCACCTCTAGACCCCGTCCACTATTACTATAGTACATAGTCCCTCGACCTATCCCAGTATTACCATACTACTTCACCTCTAGACTCCGTCCACTATTACCATAGTACATATTCCCTCGATCTATCCCAGTATTACCATACTACTTCACCTCTAGACCCCGTCCACTATTACCATAGTACATAGTCCCTCGACCTATCCCAGTATTACCATACTACTTCACCTCTAGACCCCGTCCACTATTACCATAGTACATAGTCCCTCGACCTATCCCAGTATTACCATACTACTTCACATCTAGACTCCGTCCACTATTACCATAGTACATAGTCCCTCGACCTATCCCAGTATTAACATACTACTTCACCTCTAGACTCCGTCCACTATTACCATAATACATAGTCCCTCGACCTATCCCAGTATTACAATACTACTTCACCTCTAGACCCCGTCCACTATTACCATAGTACATAGTCCCTCGACCTACCCCAGTATTGCCATACTACTTCACATCTAGACTCCGTCCACTATTACCATAGTACATAGTCCCTCGACCTATCCCAGTATTACCATACTACTTCACCTCTAGACCCCGTCCACTATTACTATAGTACATAGTCCCTAGACCTATCCCAGTATTACCATACTATTTCACCTCTAGACTCCGTCCACTATTACCATATAGTACATAGTCCCTCGACCTATCCCTGTATTACCATACTACTTCACCTCTAGACTCCGTCCAGTATTACCATAGTACATAGTCCCTCGACCTACCCCAGTATTACCATACTACTTCACCTCTAGACCCCGCCCACTATTACCATAGTACATAGTCCCTCGACCTATCCCAGTATTACCATACTACTTCACCTCTAGACTCCGTCCACTATTACCATAGTACATAGTCCCTCGACCTATCCCAGTATTACCATACTACTTCACCTCTAGATTCCGTCCACTATTACCATAGTACATAGTCCCTCGACCTACCCCAGTATTATCACACTACTTCACCTCTAGACCCCGTCCACTATTACCATAGTACATAGTCCCTCGACCTATCCCAGTATTACCATACTACTTCACCTCTAGACTCCGTCCACTATTACCATAGTACATAGTCCCTCGACCTATCTCAGTATTACCATACTACTTCACCTCTAGACTCCGTCCACTATTACCATAGTACATAGTCCCTCGACCTACCCCAGTATTACCATACTACTTCACCTCTAGACTCTGTCCACTATTACCATAGTACATAGTCCCTCGACCTATCCCAGTATTACCATACTACTTCACCTCTAGACCCCGTCCACTATTACCATAGTACATAGTCCCTCGACCTATCCCAGTATTACCATACTACTTCACATCTAGACTCCGTCCACTATTACCATAGTACATAGTCCCTCGACCTATCCCAGTATTAACATACTACTTCACCTCTAGACTCCGTCCACTATTACCATAGTACATAGTCCCTCGACCTATCCCAGTATTACAATACTACTTCACCTCTAGACCCCGTCCACTATTACCATAGTACATAGTCCCTCGACCTACCCCAGTATTACCATACTACTTCACATCTAGACTCAGTCCACTATTACCATAGTACATAGTCCCTCGACCTATCCCAGTATTACCATACTACTTCACCTCTAGACCCCGTCCACTATTACTATAGTACATAGTCCCTAGACCTATCCCAGTATTACCATACTACTTCACCTCTAGACTCCGTCCACTATTACCATATAGTACATAGTCCCTCGACCTATCCCTGTATTACCATACTACTTCACCTCTAGACTCCGTCCACTATTACAATAGTACATAGTCCCTCGACCTACCCTAGTATTACCATACTACTTCACCTCTAGACCCCGTCCACTATTACCATAGTACATAGTCCCTCGACCTATCCCAGTATTACCATACTACTTCACCTCTAGATCCCGTCCACTATTACCATAGTACATAGTCCCTCGACCTATCCCTGTATTACCATACTACTTCACCTCTAGACCCCGTCCACTATTACTATAGTACATAGTCCCTCGACCTATCCCAGTATTACAATACTACTTCACCTCTAGACCCCGTCCACTATTACCATAGTACATAGTCCCTCGACCTATCCCAGTTTTACCATACTACTTCACATCTAGACTCCGTCCACTATTACCATAGTACATAGTCCCTCGACCTATCCCAGTATGACCATACTACTTCACCTCTAAACCCCGTCCATTATTACCATAGTACATAGTCCCTCGACCTATCCCTGTATTACCATACTACTTCACCTCTGAACTCCGTCCACTATTACCATAGTACATAGTCCCTCGATCTATCCCAGTATTACCATACTACTTCACCTCTAGACTCCGTCCACTATTACCATAGTACTTAGTCCCTCGACCTATCCCAGTATTACCATACTACTTCACCTCTAGACCCCATCCACTATTACCATAGTACATAGTCCCTTGACCTATCCCAGTATTACCCTACTACTTCACCTCTAGACTCCGTCCACTATTACCATAGTACATAGTCCCTCGACCTATCCCAGTATTACCATACTACTTCACCTCTAGACCCCGTCCACTATTACTAGAGTACATTGTCCCTCGACCTATCCCAGTATTACCATACTACTTCACCTCTAGACTCCGTCCACTATTATCATAGTACATAGTCCCTCGACCCACCCCAGTATTACCATACTACGTCACATCTAGACTCCGTCCACTATTACCATAGTACATAGTCCATCGACCTATCCCAGTATTACCATACTACTTCACCTCTAGACTCCGTCCACTATTACCATAGTACATAGTCCCTCGACCTATCCCAGTATTATCATACTACTTCACCTCTAGACTCCGTCCACTATTACCATAGTACATAGTCCCTCGAACTAACCAAGTATTACCATACTACTTCTTCTCTAGACTCCGTCCACTATTACCATAGTACAAAGTCCCTCGACCTACCCCAATATTACCATATTACTTCACCTATGGACTCCGTCCACTATTACCATAGTACATAGTCCCTCGACCTATCCCAGTATTACCCTACTACTTCACCTCTAGACTCCGTCCACTATTACCATAGTACATAGTCCCTCGACCTATCCCAGTATTACCATACTACTTCACCTCTAGACTCCGTCCACTATTACCATAGTACATAGTCCCTCGACCTATCCCAGTATTACCATACAACTTCACCTCTAGACTCCGTCCACTATTACCATAGTACATAGTCCCTCGACCTATCCCAGTATTACCATACTACTTCACCTATAGACTCCGTCCACTACTACCATAGTACATAGTCCCTCGACCTATCCCAGTATTACCATACTACTTCACATCTAGACTCCGTCCACTATGACCATAGGACATAGTCCCTCGACCTATCCCAGTATTACCATAATACTTCACCTCTAGACTCCGTCCACTATTACCATAGTACATAGTCCCTCGACCTATCCCAGTATTACCATACTACTTCACATCTAGACCCCGTCCACTATTACTATAGTACATAGTCCCTCGACCTACCCCAGTTTTACCATACCACTTCACCTCTAGACTCCGTCCACTATTACCATAGTACATAGTCCCTCGACCTATGCCAGTATTACCATACTACTTCACCTCTAGACTCCGTCCACTATTACCATAGTACATAGTCCCTCGACCTATCCCAGTATTACCATACTACTTCACATCTAGACTCCTCCACTATTACCATAGTACATAGTCCCTCGACCTATCCCAGTATTACCATACTACTTCACCTCTAGACTCCGTACACTATTACCATAGTACATAGTCCCTCGACCTATCCCAGTATTACAATACTACTTCACCTCTAGACCCCGTCCACTATTACCATAGTACATAGTCCCTCGACCTACCCCAGTATTACCATACTACTTCACATCTAGACTCCGTCCACTATTACCATAGTACATAGTCCTTCGACCTATCCCAGTATTACCATACTACTTCACCTCTAGACTCCGTCCACTATTACCATAGTACATAGTCCCTCGACCTATCCCAGTATTACCATACTACTTCACCTCTAGACTCCGTCTACTATTACCATAGTACATGGTCCCTCGACCTATCCCAGTATTACCATACTACTTCACTTCTAGACTCCGTCCACTATTACCATAGTACATAGTCCCTCGACCTATCCCAGTATTACCATACTACTTCACCACTGAACCCCGTCCACTATTACCATAGTACATAGTCCCTCGACCTATCCCAGTATTACCATACTACTTCAAATCTAGACTCCGTCCACTATTACCATAGTACTTAGTCCCTCGACCTATCCCAGTATTACCATACTATTTCACCTCTAGACCCCGTCAACTATTACCATAGTAAATAGTCCCTCGACCTATCCCAGTATTAACATACTACTTCACCTCTAGACTCCGTCCACTATTACCATAATACATAGTCCCTCGACCTATCCCAGTATTACAATACTACTTCACCTCTAGACCCCGTCCACTATTACCATAGTACATAGTCCCTCGACCTACCCCAGTATTGCCATACTACTTCACATCTAGACTCCGTCCACTATTACCATAGTACATAGTCCCTCGACCTATCCCAGTATTACCATACTACTTCACCTCTAGACCCCGTCCACTATTACTATAGTACATAGTCCCTAGACCTATCCCAGTATTACCATACTATTTCACCTCTAGACTCCGTCCACTATTACCATATAGTACATAGTCCCTCGACCTATCCCTGTATTACCATACTACTTCACCTCTAGACTCCGTCCAGTATTACCATAGTACATAGTCCCTCGACCTACCCCAGTATTACCATACTACTTCACCTCTAGACCCCGCCCACTATTACCATAGTACATAGTCCCTCGACCTATCCCAGTATTACCATACTACTTCACCTCTAGACTCCGTCCACTATTACCATAGTACATAGTCCCTCGACCTATCCCAGTATTACCATACTACTTCACCTCTAGATTCCGTCCACTATTACCATAGTACATAGTCCCTCGACCTACCCCAGTATTATCACACTACTTCACCTCTAGACCCCGTCCACTATTACCATAGTACATAGTCCCTCGACCTATCCCAGTATTACCATACTACTTCACCTCTAGACTCCGTCCACTATTACCATAGTACATAGTCCCTCGACCTATCTCAGTATTACCATACTACTTCACCTCTAGACTCCGTCCACTATTACCATAGTACATAGTCCCTCGACCTACCCCAGTATTACCATACTACTTCACCTCTAGACTCCGTCCACTATTACCATAGTACATAGTCCCTCGACCTATCCCAGTATTACCATACTACTTCACCTCTAGACCCCGTCCACTATTAACATAGTACATAGTCCCTCGACCTATCCCAGTATTACCATACTACTTCACATCTAGACTCCGTCCACTATTACCATAGTACATAGTCCCTCGACCTATCCCAGTATTAACATACTACTTCACCTCTAGACTCCGTCCACTATTACCATAGTACATAGTCCCTCGACCTATCCCAGTATTACAATACTACTTCACCTCTAGACCCCGTCCACTATTACCATAGTACATAGTCCCTCGACCTACCCCAGTATTACCATACTACTTCACATCTAGACTCAGTCCACTATTACCATAGTACATAGTCCCTCGACCTATCCCAGTATTACCATACTACTTCACCTCTAGACCCCGTCCACTATTACTATAGTACATAGTCCCTAGACCTATCCCAGTATTACCATACTACTTCACCTCTAGACTCCGTCCACTATTACCATATAGTACATAGTCCCTCGACCTATCCCTGTATTACCATACTACTTCACCTCTAGACTCCGTCCACTATTACAATAGTACATAGTCCCTCGACCTACCCTAGTATTACCATACTACTTCACCTCTAGACCCCGTCCACTATTACCATAGTACATAGTCCCTCGACCTATCCCAGTATTACCATACTACTTCACCTCTAGATCCCGTCCACTATTACCATAGTACATAGTCCCTCGACCTATCCCTGTATTACCATACTACTTCACCTCTAGACCCCGTCCACTATTACTATAGTACATAGTCCCTCGACCTATCCCAGTATTACCATACTACTTCACCTCTAGACCCCGTCCACTATTACCATAGTACATAGTCCCTCGACCTATCCCAGTTTTACCATACTACTTCACATCTAGACTCCGTCCACTATTACCATAGTACATAGTCCCTCGACCTATCCCAGTATGACCATACTACTTCACCTCTAAACCCCGTCCATTATTACCATAGTACATAGTCCCTCGACCTATCCCTGTATTACCATACTACTTCACCTCTGAACTCCGTCCACTATTACCATAGTACATAGTCCCTCGATCTATCCCAGTATTACCATACTACTTCACCTCTAGACTCCGTCCACTATTACCATAGTACTTAGTCCCTCGACCTATCCCAGTATTACCATACTACTTCACCTCTAGACCCCATCCACTATTACCATAGTACATAGTCCCTTGACCTATCCCAGTATTACCCTACTACTTCACCTCTAGACTCCGTCCACTATTACCATAGTACATAGTCCCTCGACCTATCCCAGTATTACCATACTACTTCACCTCTAGACCCCGTCCACTATTACTAGAGTACATTGTCCCTCGACCTATCCCAGTATTACCATACTACTTCACCTCTAGACTCCGTCCACTATTATCATAGTACATAGTCCCTCGACCCACCCCAGTATTACCATACTACGTCACATCTAGACTCCGTCCACTATTACCATAGTACATAGTCCATCGACCTATCCCAGTATTACCATACTACTTCACCTCTAGACTCCGTCCACTATTACCATAGTACATAGTCCCTCGACCTATCCCAGTATTATCATACTACTTCACCTCTAGACTCCGTCCACTATTACCATAGTACATAGTCCCTCGAACTAACCAAGTATTACCATACTACTTCTTCTCTAGACTCCGTCCACTATTACCATAGTACAAAGTCCCTCGACCTACCCCAATATTACCATATTACTTCACCTATGGACTCCGTCCACTATTACCATAGTACATAGTCCCTCGACCTATCCCAGTATTACCCTACTACTTCACCTCTAGACTCCGTCCACTATTACCATAGTACATAGTCCCTCGACCTATCCCAGTATTACCATACTACTTCACCTCTAGACTCCGTCCACTATTACCATAGTACATAGTCCCTCGACCTATCCCAGTATTACCATACTACTTCACCTCTAGACTCCGTCCACTATTACCATAGTACATAGTCCCTCGACCTATCCCAGTATTACCATACTACTTCACCTATAGACTCCGTCCACTATTACCATAGTACATAGTCCCTCGACCTATCCCAGTATTACCATACTACTTCACATCTAGACTCCGTCCACTATGACCATAGTACATAGTCCCTCGACCTATCCCAGTATTACCATAATACTTCACCTCTAGACTCCGTCCACTATTACCATAGTACATAGTCCCTCGACCTATCCCAGTATTACCATACTACTTCACATCTAGACCCCGTCCACTATTACTATAGTACATAGTCCCTCGACCTACCCCAGTTTTACCATACCACTTCACCTCTAGACTCCGTCCACTATTACCATAGTACATAGTCCCTCGACCTATGCCAGTATTACCATACTACTTCACCTCTAGACTCCGTCCACTATTACCATAGTACATAGTCCCTCGACCTATCCCAGTATTACCATACTACTTCACATCTAGACTCCTCCACTATTACCATAGTACATAGTCCCTCGACCTATCCCAGTATTACCATACTACTTCACCTCTAGACTCCGTACACTATTACCATAGTACATAGTCCCTCGACCTATCCCAGTATTACAATACTACTTCACCTCTAGACCCCGTCCACTATTACCATAGTACATAGTCCCTCGACCTACCCCAGTATTACCATACTACTTCACATCTAGACTCCGTCCACTATTACCATAGTACATAGTCCTTCGACCTATCCCAGTATTACCATACTACTTCACCTCTAGACTCCGTCCACTATTACCATAGTACATAGTCCCTCGACCTATCCCAGTATTACCATACTACTTCACCTCTAGACTCCGTCTACTATTACCATAGTACATGGTCCCTCGACCTATCCCAGTATTACCATACTACTTCACTTCTAGACTCCGTCCACTATTACCATAGTACATAGTCCCTCGACCTATCCCAGTATTACCATACTACTTCACCACTGAACCCCGTCCACTATTACCATAGTACATAGTCCCTCGACCTATCCCAGTATTACCATACTACTTCAAATCTAGACTCCGTCCACTATTACCATAGTACTTAGTCCCTCGACCTATCCCAGTATTACCATACTATTTCACCTCTAGACCCCGTCAACTATTACCATAGTAAATAGTCCCTCGACCTATCCCAGTATTACCATACTACTTCACCTCTAGACTCCGTCCATTATTATCATAGTACATAGTCCCTCGACCTACCCCAGTATTACCATACTACGTCACATCTAGACTCCGTCCACTATTACCATAGTACATAGCCATCGACCTATCCCAGTATTACCATACTACTTCACCTCTAGACTCCGTCCACTATTACCATAGTACATAGTCCCTCGGCCTATCCCAGTATTATCATACTACTTCACCTCTAGACTCCGTCCACTATTACCATAGTACATAGTCCCTCGACCTACCCCAGTATTACCATACTACTTCACCTCTAGACTCCGTCCACTATTACCATAGTACAAAGTCCCTCGACCTACCCCAATATTACCATACTACTTCACCTATAGACTCCGTCCACTATTACCATAGTACATAGTCCCTCGACCTATCCCAGTATTACCATACTACTTCACCTCTAGACTCCGTCCACTATTACCATAGTACATAGTCCCTCGACCTATCCCAGTATTACCATACTACTTCACCTCTAGACCCCGTCCACTATTATCATAGTACATAGTCCCTCGACCTATCCCAGTATTACCATACTACTTCACCTCTAGACTCCGTCCACTATTACCATAGTACATAGTCCCTCGTCCTATCCCAGTATTACCATACTACTTCAACTCTAGACTCCGTCCACTATTACCATAGTACATAGTCCCTCGACCTACCCCAGTATTACCATACTACTTCACCAATAGACTCCGTCCACTATTACCATAGTACATAGTCCCTCGACCTATCCCAGTATTACCATACTACTTCACATCTAGACTCCGTCGACTATGACCATAGTACATAGTCCCTCGACCTATCCCAGTATTACCATACTACTTCACCTCTAGACTCCGTCCACTATTACCATAGTACATAGTCCCTCGACCTATCCCAGTATTATCATACTACTTCACATCTAGACTCCGTCCACTATTACCATAGTACATAGTCCCTCGACCTATCCCAGTATTACCATACTACTTTACATCTAGACCCCGTCCACTATTACTATAGTACATAGTCCCTCGACCTACCCCAGTATTACCATACTACTTCACCTCTAGACTCCGTCCACTATTACCATAGTACATAGTCCCTCGACCTATGCCAGTATTACCATACTACTTCACCTCTAGACTCCGTCCACTATTACCATAGTACATAGTCCCTCGACCTATCCCAGTATTACCATACTACTTCACATCTAGACTCCTCCACTATTACCATAGTACATAGTCCCTCGACCTATCCCAGTATTACCATACTACTTCACCTCTAGACTCCGTACACTATTACCATAGTACATAGTCCCTCGACCCACCCCAGTATTACCATACTACGTCACATCTAGACTCCGTCCACTATTACCATAGTACATAGTCCATCGACCTATCCCAGTATTACCATACTACTTCACCTCTAGACTCCGTCCACTATTACCATAGTACATAGTCCCTCGACCTATCCCAGTATTATCATACTACTTCACCTCTAGACTCCGTCCACTATTACCATAGTACATAGTCCCTCGAACTACCCCAGTATTACCATACTACTTCTTCTCTAGACTCCGTCCACTATTACCATAGTACAAAGTCCCTCGACCTACCCCAATATTACCATATTACTTCACCTATGGACTCCGTCCACTATTACCATAGTACATAGTCCCTCGACCTATCCCAGTATTACCCTACTACTTCACCTCTAGACTCCGTCCACTATTACCATAGTACATAGTCCCTCGACCTATCCCAGTATTACCATACTACTTCACCTCTAGACTCCGTCCACTATTACCATAGTACATAGTCCCTCGACCTATCCCAGTATTACCATACTACTTCACCTCTAGACTCCGTCCACTATTACCATAGTACATAGTCCCTCGACCTATCCCAGTATTACCATACTACTTCACCTATAGACTCCGTCCACTATTACCATAGTACATAGTCCCTCGACCTATCCCAGTATTACCATACTACTTCACATCTAGACTCCGTCCACTATGACCATAGTACATAGTCCCTCGACCTATCCCAGTATTACCATAATACTTCACCTCTAGACTCCGTCCACTATTACCATAGTACATAGTCCCTCGACCTATCCCAGTATTACCATACTACTTCACATCTAGACCCCGTCCACTATTACTATAGTACATAGTCCCTCGACCTACCCCAGTTTTACCATACCACTTCACCTCTAGACTCCGTCCACTATTACCATAGTACATAGTCCCTCGACCTATGCCAGTATTACCATACTACTTCACTTCTAGACTCCGTCCACTATTACCATAGTACATAGTCCCTCGACCTATCCCAGTATTACCATACTACTTCACATCTAGACTCCTCCACTATTACCATAGTACATAGTCCCTCGACCTATCCCAGTATTACCATACTACTTCACCTCTAGACTCCGTACACTATTACCATAGTACATAGTCCCTCGACCTATCCCAGTATTACAATACTACTTCACCTCTAGACCCCGTCCACTATTACCATAGTACATAGTCCCTCGACCTACCCCAGTATTACCATACTACTTCACATCTAGACTCCGTCCACTATTACCATAGTACATAGTCCTTCGACCTATCCCAGTATTACCATACTACTTCACCTCTAGACTCCGTCCACTATTACCATAGTACATAGTCCCTCGACCTATCCCAGTATTACCATACTACTTCACCTCTAGACTCCGTCTACTATTACCATAGTACATGGTCCCTCGACCTATCCCAGTATTACCATACTACTTCACTTCTAGACTCCGTCCACTATTACCATAGTACATAGTCCCTCGACCTATCCCAGTATTACCATACTACTTCACCACTGAACCCCGTCCACTATTACCATAGTACATAGTCCCTCGACCTATCCCAGTATTACCATACTACTTCAAATCTAGACTCCGTCCACTATTACCATAGTACTTAGTCCCTCGACCTATCCCAGTATTACCATACTATTTCACCTCTAGACCCCGTCAACTATTACCATAGTAAATAGTCCCTCGACCTATCCCAGTATTACCATACTACTTCACCTCTAGACTCCGTCCATTATTATCATAGTGCATAGTCCCTCGACCTACCCCAGTATTACCATACTACGTCACATCTAGACTCCGTCCACTATTACCATAGTACATAGCCATCGACCTATCCCAGTATTACCATACTACTTCACCTCTAGACTCCGTCCACTATTACCATAGTACATAGTCCCTCGGCCTATCCCAGTATTATCATACTACTTCACCTCTAGACTCCGTCCACTATTACCATAGTACATAGTCCCTCGACCTACCCCAGTATTACCATACTACTTCACCTCTAGACTCCGTCCACTATTACCATAGTACAAAGTCCCTCGACCTACCCCAATATTACCATACTACTTCACCTATAGACTCCGTCCACTATTACCATAGTACATAGTCCCTCGACCTATCCCAGTATTACCATACTACTTCACCTCTAGACTCCGTCCACTATTACCATAGTACATAGTCCCTCGACCTATCCCAGTATTACCATACTACTTCACCTCTAGACCCCGTCCACTATTACCATAGTACATAGTCCCTCGACCTATCCCAGTATTACCATACTACTTCACCTCTAGACTCCGTCCACTATTACCATAGTACATAGTCCCTCGACCTATCCCAGTATTACCATACTACTTTAACTCTAGACTCCGTCCACTATTACCATAGTACATAGTCCCTCGACCTACCCCAGTATTACCATACTACTTCACCAATAGACTCCGTCCACTATTACCATAGTACATAGTCCCTCGACCTATCCCAGTATTACCATACTACTTCACATCTAGACTCCGTCGACTATGACCATAGTACATAGTCCCTCGACCTATCCCAGTATTACCATACTACTTCACCTCTAGACTCCGTCCACTATTACCATAGTACATAGTCCCTCGACCTATCCCAGTATTATCATACTACTTCACATCTAGACTCCGTCCACTATTACCATAGTACATAGTCCCTCGACCTATCCCAGTATTACCATACTACTTTACATCTAGACCCCGTCCACTATTACTATAGTACATAGTCCCTCGACCTACCCCAGTATTACCATACTACTTCACCTCTAGACTCCGTCCACTATTACCATAGTACATAGTCCCTCGACCTATGCCAGTATTACCATACTACTTCACCTCTAGACTCCGTCCACTATTACCATAGTACATAGTCCCTCGACCTATCCCAGTATTACCATACTACTTCACATCTAGACTCCTCCACTATTACCATAGTACATAGTCCCTCGACCTATCCCAGTATTACCATACTACTTCACCTCTAGACTCCGTACACTATTACCATAGTACATAGTCCCTCGACCTATCCCAGTATTACCATACTACTTCACATCTAGACTCCGTCCACTATTACCATAGTACATAGTCCCTCGACATATCCCAGTATTACCATACTACTTCACATCTAGACTCGTCCACTATTACCATAGTACATAGTCCCTCGACCTATCCCAGTATTACCATACTACTTCACCTCTAGACCCCGTCCACTATTACTATAGTACATAGTCCCTCGACCTATCCCAGTATTACCCTACTATTTCACCTATAGACTCCTTCCACTATTACCATAGTACATAGTCCCTCGACCTATCCCAGTATTACCATACTACTTCACCTCTAGACTCCGTCCACTATTACCATAGTACATAGTCCCTCGACCTATCCCAGTATTACCATACTACTTCACCACTGAACCCCGTCCAATATTACCATAGTACATAGTCCTTCGACCTATCCCAGTATTACCATACTACTTCACCTCTGAACTCCGTCCACTATTACCATAGTACATAGTCCCTCGATCTATCCCAGTATTACCATACTACTTCAAATCTAGACTCCGTCCACTATTACCATAGTACATATTCCCTCGACCTATCCCAGTATTACTATACTACTTCACCTCTAGACTCCGTCCATTATTATCATAGTACATAGTCCCTCGACCTACCCCAGTATTACCATACTACTTCACCTCTAGACTCCGTCCACTATTACCATAGTACAAAGTCCCTCGACCTACCCCAATATTACCATACTACTTCACCTATAGACTCCGTCCACTATTACCATAGTACATAGTCCCTCGACCTATCCCAGTATTACCATACTACTTCACCTCTAGACTCCGTCCACTATTACCATAGTACATAGTCCCTCGACCTATCCCAGTATTACCATACTACTTCACCTCTAGACCCCGTCCACTATTACCATAGTACATAGTCCCTCGACCTATCCCAGTATTACCATACTACTTCACCTCTAGACTCCGTCCACTATTACCATAGTACATAGTCCCTCGACCTATCCCAGTATTACCATACTACTTTAACTCTAGACTCCGTCCACTATTACCATAGTACATAGTCCCTCGACCTACCCCAGTATTACCATACTACTTCACCAATAGACTCCGTCCACTATTACCATAGTACATAGTCCCTCGACCTATCCCAGTATTACCATACTACTTCACATCTAGACTCCGTCGACTATGACCATAGTACATAGTCCCTCGACCTATCCCAGTATTACCATACTACTTCACCTCTAGACTCCGTCCACTATTACCATAGTACATAGTCCCTCGACCTATCCCAGTATTATCATACTACTTCACATCTAGACTCCGTCCACTATTACCATAGTACATAGTCCCTCGACCTATCCCAGTATTACCATACTACTTTACATCTAGACCCCGTCCACTATTACTATAGTACATAGTCCCTCGACCTACCCCAGTATTACCATACTACTTCACCTCTAGACTCCGTCCACTATTACCATAGTACATAGTCCCTCGACCTATGCCAGTATTACCATACTACTTCACCTCTAGACTCCGTCCACTATTACCATAGTACATAGTCCCTCGACCTATCCCAGTATTACCATACTACTTCACATCTAGACTCCTCCACTATTACCATAGTACATAGTCCCTCGACCTATCCCAGTATTACCATACTACTTCACCTCTAGACTCCGTACACTATTACCATAGTACATAGTCCCTCGACCTATCCCAGTATTACCATACTACTTCACATCTAGACTCCGTCCACTATTACCATAGTACATAGTCCCTCGACATATCCCAGTATTACCATACTACTTCACATCTAGACTCGTCCACTATTACCATAGTACATAGTCCCTCGACCTATCCCAGTATTACCATACTACTTCACCTCTAGACCCCGTCCACTATTACTATAGTACATAGTCCCTCGACCTATCCCAGTATTACCCTACTATTTCACCTATAGACTCCTTCCACTATTACCATAGTACATAGTCCCTCGACCTATCCCAGTATTACCATACTACTTCACCTCTAGACTCCGTCCACTATTACCATAGTACATAGTCCCTCGACCTATCCCAGTATTACCATACTACTTCACCACTGAACCCCGTCCAATATTACCATAGTACATAGTCCTTCGACCTATCCCAGTATTACCATACTACTTCACCTCTGAACTCCGTCCACTATTACCATAGTACATAGTCCCTCGATCTATCCCAGTATTACCATACTACTTCAAATCTAGACTCCGTCCACTATTACCATAGTACATATTCCCTCGACCTATCCCAGTATTACTATACTACTTCACCTCTAGACTCCGTCCATTATTATCATAGTACATAGTCCCTCGACCTACCCCAGTATTACCATACTACGTCACATCTAGACTCCGTCCACTATTACCATAGTACATAGCCATCGACCTATCCCAGTATTACCATACTACTTCACCTCTAGACTCCGTCCACTATTACCATAGTACATAGTCCCTCGGCCTATCCCAGTATTATCATACTACTTCACCTCTAGACTCCGTCCACTATTACCATAGTACATAGTCCCTCGACCTACCCCAGTATTACCATACTACTTCACCTCTAGACTCCGTCCACTATTACCATAGTACAAAGTCCCTCGACCTACCCCAATATTACCATACTACTTCACCTATAGACTCCGTCCACTATTACCATAGTACATAGTCCCTCGACCTATCCCAGTATTACCATACTACTTCACCTCTAGACTCCGTCCACTATTACCATAGTACATAGTCCCTCGACCTATCCCAGTATTACCATACTACTTCACCTCTAGACTCCGTCCACTATTACCATAGTACATAGTCCCTCGACCTATCCCAGTATTACCATACTACTTCACCTCTAGACTCCGTCCACTATTACCATAGTACATAGTCCCTCGACCTATCCCAGTTTTACCATACTACTTCAACTCTAGACTCCGTCCACTATTACCATAGTGCATAGTCCCTCGACCTACCCCAGTATTACCATACTACTTCACCTATAGACTCCGTCCACTATTACCATAGTACATAGTCCCTCGACCTATCCCAGTATTACCATACTACTTCACATCTAGACTCCGTCCACTATGACCATAGTACATAGTCCCTCGACCTATCCCAGTATTACCATACTACTTCACCTCTAGACTCCGTCCACTATTACCATAGTACATAGTCCCTCGACCTATCCCAGTATTATCATACTACTTCACATCTAGACTTCGTCCACTATTACCATAGTACATAGTCCCTCGACCTATCCCAGTATTACCATACTACTTTACATCTAGACCCCGTCCACTATTACTATAGTACATAGTCCCTCGACCTACCCCAGTATTACCATACTACTTCACCTCTAGACTCCGTCCACTATTACCATAGTACATAGTCCCTCGACCTATGCCAGTATTACCATACTACTTCACCTCTAGACTCCGTCCACTATTACCATAGTACATAGTCCCTCGACCTATCCCAGTATTACCATACTACTTCACATCTAGACTCCTCCACTATTACCATAGTACATAGTCCCTCGACCTATCCCAGTATTACCATACTACTTCACCTCTAGACTCCGTACACTATTACCATAGTACATAGTCCCTCGACCTATCCCAGTATTACCATACTACTTCCCATCTAGACTCCGTCCACTATTACCATAGTACATAGTCCCTCGACATATCCCAGTATTACCATACTACTTCACATCTAGACTCCGTCCACTATTACCATAGTACATAGTCCCTCGACCTATCCCAGTATTACCATACTACTTCACCTCTAGACCCCGTCCACTATTACTATAGTACATAGTCCCTCGACCTATCCCAGTATTACCCTACTACTTCACCTATAGACTCCGTCCACTATTACCATAGTACATAGTCCCTCGACCTATCCCAGTATTACCATACTACTTCAACTCTAGACTCCGTCCACTATTACCATAGTACATAGTCCCTCGACCTATCCCAGTATTACCATACTACTTCACATCTAGACTCCGTCCACTATGACCATAGTACATAGTCCCTCGACCTATCCCAGTATTACCATACTACTTCACCTCTAGACTCCGTCCACTATTACCATAGTACATAGTCCCTCGACCTATCCCAGTATTATCATACTACTTCACATCTAGACCCCGTCCACTATTACTATAGTACATAGTCCCTCGACCTACCCCAGTATTACCATACTACTTCACCTCTAGACTCCGTCCACTATTACCATAGTACATAGTCCCTCGACCTATGCCAGTATTACCATACTACTTCACCTCTAGACTCCGTCCACTATTACCATAGTACATAGTCCCTCGACCTATCCCAGTATTACCATACTACTTCACATCTAGACTCCTCCACTATTACCATAGTACATAGTCCCTCGACCTATCCCAGTATTACCATACTACTTCACCTCTAGACTCCGTACACTATTACCATAGTACATAGTCCCTCGACCTATCCCAGTATTACCATACTACTTCACATCTAGACTCCGTCCACTATTACCATAGTACATAGTCCCTCGACCTATCCCAGTATTACCATACTACTTCACCTCTAGACTCCGTCCACTATTACCATAGTACATAGTCCCTCGACCTACCCCAGTATTACCATACTACTTCACCTCTAGACCCCGTCCACTATTACCATAGTACATAGTCCATCGACCTATCCCAGTATTACCATACTACTTCACCTCTAGACTCCGTCCACTATTACCATAGTACATAGTCCCTCGACCTATCCCAATATTATCGAACTACTTCACCTCTAGACTCCGTCCACTATTACCATAGTACATAGTCCCTCGACCTATCCCAGTATTACCATACTACTTCACCTCTAGACTCCGTCCACTATTACCATAGTACATAGTCCCTCGACCTATCCCAGTATTACCATACTACTTCAAATCTAGACCCCGTCCACTATTACTATAGTACATAGTCCCTCGACCTATCCCAGTATTACCATACTACTTCACCTCTAGACCCCGTCCACTATTACCATAGTACATAGTCCCTCGACCTACCCCAGTATTACCATACTACTTCACCTCTAGACCCCGTCCACTATTACCATAGTACATAGTCCCTCGACCTATCCCTGTATTACCATACTACTTCACCTCTAGACCCGTCCACTATTACTATAGTACATAGTCCCTCGACCTATCCCAGTATTACCATACTACTTCACCTCTAGACTCCGTCCACTATTACCATAGTACATATTCCCTCGACCTATCACAGTATTACCATACTACTTCACATCTAGACCCCGTCCACTATTACCATAGTGCATAGTCCCTCGACCTATCCCAGTATTACCATATTACTTTACCTCTAGACCCGGTCCACTATTACAATAGTACATAGTCCCTCGACCTACCCCAGTATTATCATACTACTTCACATCTAGACCCCGTCCACTATTACCATAGTACATAGTCCCTCGACCTATCCCAGTATTACCATACTACTTCACCTTTAGACTCCGTCCACTATTACCATAATACATAGTCCCTCGACCTACCCCAGTATTACCATACTACGTCACATCTAGACTCCGTCCACTATTACCATAGTACATAGTCCCTCGACCTATCCCAGTATTATCATACTACTTCACCTCTAGACTCCGTCCACTATTACCATAGTACATAGTCTCTCGACCTACCCCAGTATTACCATACTACTTCACCTCTAGACTCCGTCCACTATTACCATAGTACATAGTCCCTCGACCTATCCCAGTATTACCATACTACTTCACTTCTAGACTCCGTCCACTATTACCATAGTGCATAGTCCCTCGACCTATCCCAGTATTACCATACTACTTCACCCTTAGACTCCGTCCACTATTACTATAGTACATAGTTCCTCGACCTATCCCAGTATTACCATACTAATTCACCTCTAGACTCCGTCCACTATTACCATAGTACATAGTCCTTCGACCTATCCCAGTATTACCATACTACTTCACCTCTAGACTCCGTCCACTATTACCATAGTACATAGTCCCTCGACTTACCCCAGTATTACCATACTACTTCACCTCTAGACCCCGTCCACTATTACCATAGTACATAGTCCCTCGACCTATCCCAGTATTACCATACTACTTCACCTCTAGACTCCGTCCACTATTACTATAGTACATAGTCCCTCGACCTATCCCAGTATTACCATATTACTTTACCTCTAGACTCCGTCCACTATGATCATAGTACATAGTCCCTCGACCTACCCCAGTATTACCATACTACTTCACCTCTAGACCCCGTTCACTATTACCATAGTACATAGTCCCTCGACCTATTCCAGTATTACCATACTACTTCACCTCTAGACTCCGTCCACTATTACCATAGTACAAAGTCCCTCGACCTATCCCAGTATTACCATACTACTTCACATCTAGACTCCTTCCACTATTACCATAGTACATAGACCCCGACCTATCCCTATATTACCATACTACTTCACCTGTAGACCCCGTCCACTATTACCATAGTACATAGTCCCTCGACCTATCCCAGTATTACCATACTACTTCACATCTAGACTCCGTCCACTATTACTATAGTACATAGTCCCTCGACCTACCCCAGTATTACCATACTATTTCACCTCTAGACTCCGTCCACTATTACCATAGTACATAGTCCCTCGACCTATCCCAGTATTACCATACTAATTCACCTCTAGACTCCGTCCACTATTACCATAGTACATAGTCCTTCGACCTATCCCAGTATTACCATACTACTTCACCTCTAGACTCCGTCCACTATTACCATAGTACATAGTCCCTCGACTTACCCCAGTATTACCATACTACTTCACCTCTAGACCCCGTCCACTATTACCATAGTACATAGTCCCTCGACCTATCCCAGTATTACCATACTACTTCACCTCTAGACTCCGTCCACTATTACTATAGTACATAGTCCCTCGACCTATCCCAGTATTACCATATTACTTTACCTCTAGACTCCGTCCACTATGATCATAGTACATAGTCCCTCGACCTATACCAGTATTACCATACTACTTCACCTCTAGACCCCGTTCACTATTACCATAGTACATAGTCCCTCGACCTATCCCAGTATTACCATACTACTTCACCTCTAGACTCCGTCCACTATTACCATAGTACAAAGTCCCTCGACCTATCCCAGTATTACCATACTACTTAACCTCTAGACTCCGTCCACTATTACTATAGTACATAGTCCCTCCACCTACCCCAGTATTACCATACTACTTCACCTCTAGACTCCGTCCACTATTACCATAGTACATAGTCCCTCGAACTATCCCAGTATTACCATACTACTTCACCATTAAACTCCTTCCACTACTACTATAGTACATAGTCCTTCGACCTATCCCAGTATTATCATACTATTTCACCTCTAGACCCCGTCCACTATTACTATAGTACATAGTCCCTCGACCTATCCCAGTATTACCATACTACTTCACCTCTAGACTCCGTCCACTATTACCATAGTACATAGTCCCTCGACCTATCCCAGTATTACCATACTGCTTCACCTCTAGAACCCGACCACTATTACCATTGTACATAGTCCCTCGACCTATCCCAGTATTACCATACTACTTCACCTCTAGACTTCGTCCACTATTACCATAGTACATAGTCCCTCGACCTATCCCAGTATTACCATACTACTTCATCTCTAGACTCCGTCCACTATTACCATAGTACATAGTCCCTCGACCTATCCCTATATTACCATACTACTTCACCTCTAGACTCCGTCCACTATTACCATAGTACATAGTCCCTCGACCTACCCCAGTATTACCATACTACGTCACATCTAGACTCCGTCCACTATTACCATATTACATAGTCCATCGACCTATCCCAGTATTACCATACTACTTCACTTCTAGACTCCGTCCACTATTACCATAGTGCATAGTCCCTCGACCTATCCCAGTATTACCATACTACTTCACCTTTAGACTCCGTCCACTATTACCAAAGTACATAGTCCCTCGACCTACCCCAGTATTACCATACTACTTCACTTCTAGACCCCGTCCACTATTACCATAGTACATAGTCCCTCGACCTATCCAAGTATTACCATACTACTTCACCTCTAGACTCCGTCCACTATTACCATAGTACATAGTCCCTCGACCTATCCCAGTATTACCATACTACTTCACCTCTAGACTTCGTCCACTATTACCATAGTACATAGTCCCTCGACCTATCCCAGTATTACCATACTACTTCACCTCTAGACTCCGTCCACTATCACCATAGTACATAGTCCCTCGACCTATCCCTATATTACTATACTACTTCACCTGTAGACCCCGTCCACTATTACCATAGTACATAGTCCCTCGAGCTATCCCAATATTACCATACTACTTCACATCTAGACTCCGTCCACTATTACTATAGTACATAGTCCCTCGACCTACCCCAGTATTACCATACTATTTCACCTCTAGACTCCGTCCACTATTACCATAGTAGATAGTCCCTCGACCTATCCCAGTATTACCATACTAATTCACCTTTAGACTCCGTCCACTATTACCATAGTACATAGTCCTTCGACCTATCACAGTATTACCATACTACTTCACCTCTAGACTCCGTCCACTATTACCATAGTACATAGTCCCTCGACCTACCCCAGTATTACCATACTACTTCACCTCTAGACAAAGTCCACTATTACCATAGTACATAGTCCCTCGACCTATCCCAGTATTACCATACTACTTCACCTCTAGACTCCGTCCACTATTACTATAGTACATAGTCCCTCGACCTATCCCAGTATTACCATACTACTTTACCTCTAGACTCCGTCCACTATGATCATAGTACATAGTCCCTCGACCTATCCCAGTATTACCATACTACTTCACCTCTAGACCCCGTCCACTATTACCATAGTACATAGTTCCTCGACCTATCCCAGTATTACCATACTACTTCACCTCTAGACTCCGTCCACTATTACCATAGTACATAGTCCCTCGACCTATCCCAGTATTACCATACTAATTCACCTCTAGACTCCGTCCACTATTACCATAGTACATAGTCCTTCGATCTATCCCAGTATTACCATACTACTTCACCTCTACACTCCGTCCACTATTACCATAGTACATAGTCCCTCGACCTACCCCAGTATTACCATACTACTTCACCTCTAGACCCCGTCCACTATTACCATAGTACATAGTCCCTCGACCTATCCCAGTATTACCATACTACTTCACCTCTAGACTCCGTCCACTATTACTATAGTACATAGTCCCTCGACCTATCCCAGTATTACCATACTACTTTACCTCTAGACTCCGTCCACTATGATCATAGTACATAGTCCCTCGACCTATCCCAGTATTACCATACTACTTCACCTCTAGACCCCATCCACTATTACCATAGTGCATAGTCCCTCGACCTATCCCAGTATTACCATACTACTTCACCTCTAGACTCCGTCCACTATTACCATAGTACATAGTCCCTCGACCTATCCCAGTATTACCATACTACTTCACATCTAGACTCCTTCCACTATTACCAAAGTACATAGTCCCTCGACCTACCCCAGTATTACCCTACTACTTCACCTATAGACTCCGTCCACTATTACCATAGTACATAGTCCCTCGAACTATCCCAGTATTACCATACTACTTCACCTTTAGACTCCTTCCAATATTACCATAGTACATAGTCCCTCGACCTATCCCAGTATTACCATACTACTTCACCTCTAGACTCCGCCCACTACTACTATAGTACATAGTCCTTCGACCTATCCCAGTATTATCATACTATTTCACCTCTAGATCCCGTCCACTATTACCATAGTACATAGTCCCTCGACCTATCCCAGTATTACCATACTACTTCACCTCTAGACTCCGTCCACTATTACCATAGTACATAGTCCCTCGACCTATCCCAGTATTACCATACTACTTCACCTCTAGACTCCGTCCACTATTACCATAGTACATAGTCCCTCGACCTATCCCAGTATTACCATACTACTTCACCTCTAGATTCCGTCCACTATCACCATAGTACATAGTCCCTCGACCTATCCCTATATTACTATACTACTTCACCTGTAGACCCCGTCCACTATTACCATAGTACATAGTCCCTCGACCTATCCCAATATTACCATAGTACTTCACATCTAGACTCCGTCCACTATTACTATAGTACATAGTCCCTCGACCTACCCCAGTATTACCATACTATTTCACCTCTAGACTCCGTCCACTATTACCATAGTACATAGTCCCTCGACCTATCCCAGTATTACCATACTAATTCACCTTTAGACTCCGTCCACTATTACCATAGTACATAGTCCTTCGACCTATCACAGTATTACCATACTACTTCACCTCTAGACTCCGTCCACTATTACCATAGTACATAGTCCCTCGACCTACCCCAGTATTACCATACTACTTCACCTCTAGACAAAGTCCACTATTACCATATTACATAGTCCCTCGACCTATCCCAGTATTACCATACTACTTCACCTCTAGACTCCGTCCACTATTACTATAGTACATAGTCCCTCGACCTATCCCAGTATTACCATACTACTTTACCTCTAGACTCCGTCCACTATGATCATAGTACATAGTCCCTCGACCTATCCCAGTATTACCATACTACTTCACCTCTAGACCCCGTCCACTATTACCATAGTACATAGTCCCTCGACCTATCCCAGTATTACCATACTACTTCACATCTAGACTCCGTCCACTATTACTATAGTACATAGTCCCTCGACCTACCCCAGTATTACCATACTATTTCACCTCTAGACTCCGTCCACTATTACCATAGTACATAGTCCCTCGACCTATCCCAGTATTACCATACTAATTCACCTCTAGACTCCGTCCACTATTACCATAGTACATAGTCCTTCGACCTATCCCAGTATTACCATACTACTTCACCTCTAGACTCCGTCCACTATTACCATAGTACATAGTCCCTCGACTTACCCCAGTATTACCATACTACTTCACCTCTAGACCCCGTCCACTATTACCATAGTACATAGTCCCTCGACCTATCCCAGTATTACCATACTACTTCACCTCTAGACTCCGTCCACTATTACTATAGTACATAGTCCCTCGACCTATCCCAGTATTACCATATTACTTTACCTCTAGATTCCGTCCACTATGATCATAGTACATAGTCCCTCGACCTATACCAGTATTACCATACTACTTCACCTCTAGACCCCGTTCACTATTACCATAGTACATAGTCCCTCGACCTATCCCAGTATTACCATACTACTTCACCTCTAGACTCCGTCCACTATTACCATAGTACAAAGTCCCTCGACCTATCCCAGTATTACCATACTACTTCACATCTAGACTCCTTCCACTATTACCATAGTACATAGTCCCTCCACCTACCCCAGTATTACCATACTACTTCACCTCTAGACTCCGTCCACTATTACCATAGTACATAGTCCCTCGAACTATCCCAGTATTACCATACTACTTCACCATTAAGCTCCTTCCACTACTACTATAGTACATAGTCCTTCGACCTATCCCAGTATTATCATACTATTTCACCTCTAGACCCCGTCCACTATTACTATAGTACATAGTCCCTCGACCTATCCCAGTATTACCATACTACTTCACCTCTAGACTCCGTCCACTATTACCATAGTACATAGTCCCTCGACCTATCCCAGTATTACCATACTGCTTCACCTCTAGAACCCGACCACTATTACCATAGTACATAGTCCCTCGACCTATCCCTATATTACCATACTACTTCACCTCTAGACTCCGTCCACTATTACCATAGTACATAGTCCCTCGACCTACCCCAGTATTACCATACTACGTCACATCTAGACTCCGTCCACTATTACCATAGTACATAGTCCATCGACCTATCCCAGTATTACCATACTACTTCACTTCTAGACTCCGTCCACTATTACCATAGTGCATAGTCCCTCGACCTATCCCAGTATTACCATACTACTTCACCTTTAGACTCCGTCCACTATTACCAAAGTACATAGTCCCTCGACCTACCCCAGTATTACCATACTACTTCACTTCTAGACCCCGTCCACTATTACCATAGTACATAGTCCCTCGACCTATCCCAGTATTACCATACTACTTCACCTCTAGACTCCGTCCACTATCACCATAGTACATAGTCCCTCGACCTATCCCTATATTACTATACTACTTCACCTGTAGACCCCGTCCACTATTACCATAGTACATAGTCCCTCGACCTATCCCAGTATTACCATACTACTTCACCTCTAGACTCCGTCCACTATTACCATAGTACATAGTCCCTCGACCTATCCCAGTATTACCATACTACTTTACCTCTAGACTCCGTCCACTATGATCATAGTACATAGTCCCTCGACCTATCCCAGTATTACCATACTACTTCACCTCTAGACCCCATCCACTATTACCATAGTGCATAGTCCCTCGACCTATCCCAGTATTACCATACTACTTCACCTCTAGACTCCGTCCACTATTACCATAGTACATAGTCCCTCGACCTATCCCAGTATTACCATACTACTTCACATCTAGACTCCTTCCACTATTACCAAAGTACATAGTCCCTCGACCTACCCCAGTATTACCCTACTACTTCACCTATAGACTCCGTCCACTATTACCATAGTACATAGTCCCTCGAACTATCCCAGTATTACCATACTACTTCACCTTTAGACTCCTTCCAATATTACCATAGTACATAGTCCCTCGACCTATCCCAGTATTACCATACTACTTCACCTCTAGACTCCGTCCACTACTACTATAGTACATAGTCCTTCGACCTATCCCAGTATTATCATACTATTTCACCTCTAGATCCCGTCCACTATTACCATAGTACATAGTCCCTCGACCTATCCCAGTATTACCATACTACTTCACCTCTAGACTCCGTCCACTATTACCATAGTACATAGTCCCTCGACCTATCCCAGTATTACCATACTACTTCACCTCTAGACTCCGTCCACTATTACCATAGTACATAGTCCCTCGACCTATCCCAGTATTACCATACTACTTCACCTCTAGATTCCGTCCACTATCACCATAGTACATAGTCCCTCGACCTATCCCTATATTACTATACTACTTCACCTGTAGACCCCGTCCACTATTACCATAGTACATAGTCCCTCGACCTATCCCAATATTACCATAGTACTTCACATCTAGACTCCGTCCACTATTACTATAGTACATAGTCCCTCGACCTACCCCAGTATTACCATACTATTTCACCTCTAGACTCCGTCCACTATTACCATAGTACATAGTCCCTCGACCTATCCCAGTATTACCATACTAATTCACCTTTAGACTCCGTCCACTATTACCATAGTACATAGTCCTTCGACCTATCACAGTATTACCATACTACTTCACCTCTAGACTCCGTCCACTATTACCATAGTACATAGTCCCTCGACCTACCCCAGTATTACCATACTACTTCACCTCTAGACAAAGTCCACTATTACCATATTACATAGTCCCTCGACCTATCCCAGTATTACCATACTACTTCACCTCTAGACTCCGTCCACTATTACTATAGTACATAGTCCCTCGACCTATCCCAGTATTACCATACTACTTTACCTCTAGACTCCGTCCACTATGATCATAGTACATAGTCCCTCGACCTATCCCAGTATTACCATACTACTTCACCTCTAGACCCCGTCCACTATTACCATAGTACATAGTCCCTCGACCTATCCCAGTATTACCATACTACTTCACATCTAGACTCCGTCCACTATTACTATAGTACATAGTCCCTCGACCTACCCCAGTATTACCATACTATTTCACCTCTAGACTCCGTCCACTATTACCATAGTACATAGTCCCTCGACCTATCCCAGTATTACCATACTAATTCACCTCTAGACTCCGTCCACTATTACCATAGTACATAGTCCTTCGACCTATCCCAGTATTACCATACTACTTCACCTCTAGACTCCGTCCACTATTACCATAGTACATAGTCCCTCGACTTACCCCAGTATTACCATACTACTTCACCTCTAGACCCCGTCCACTATTACCATAGTACATAGTCCCTCGACCTATCCCAGTATTACCATACTACTTCACCTCTAGACTCCGTCCACTATTACTATAGTACATAGTCCCTCGACCTATCCCAGTATTACCATATTACTTTACCTCTAGATTCCGTCCACTATGATCATAGTACATAGTCCCTCGACCTATACCAGTATTACCATACTACTTCACCTCTAGACCCCGTTCACTATTACCATAGTACATAGTCCCTCGACCTATCCCAGTATTACCATACTACTTCACCTCTAGACTCCGTCCACTATTACCATAGTACAAAGTCCCTCGACCTATCCCAGTATTACCATACTACTTCACATCTAGACTCCTTCCACTATTACCATAGTACATAGTCCCTCCACCTACCCCAGTATTACCATACTACTTCACCTCTAGACTCCGTCCACTATTACCATAGTACATAGTCCCTCGAACTATCCCAGTATTACCATACTACTTCACCATTAAGCTCCTTCCACTACTACTATAGTACATAGTCCTTCGACCTATCCCAGTATTATCATACTATTTCACCTCTAGACCCCGTCCACTATTACTATAGTACATAGTCCCTCGACCTATCCCAGTATTACCATACTACTTCACCTCTAGACTCCGTCCACTATTACCATAGTACATAGTCCCTCGACCTATCCCAGTATTACCATACTGCTTCACCTCTAGAACCCGACCACTATTACCATAGTACATAGTCCCTCGACCTATCCCAATATTACCATACTACTTCACCTCTAGACTCCGTCCACTATTACCATAGTACATAGTCCCTCGACCTACCCCAGTATTACCATACTACGTCACATCTAGACTCCGTCCACTATTACCATAGTACATAGTCCATCGACCTATCCCAGTATTACCATACTACTTCACTTCTAGACTCCGTCCACTATTACCATAGTGCATAGTCCCTCGACCTATCCCAGTATTACCATACTACTTCACCTTTAGACTCCGTCCACTATTACCAAAGTACATAGTCCCTCGACCTACCCCAGTATTACCATACTACTTCACTTCTAGACCCCGTCCACTATTACCATAGTACATAGTCCCTCGACCTATCCCAGTATTACCATACTACTTCACCTCTAGACTCCGTCCACTATCACCATAGTACATAGTCCCTCGACCTATCCCTATATTACTATACTACTTCACCTGTAGACCCCGTCCACTATTACCATAGTACATAGTCCCTCGACCTATCCCAGTATTACCATACTACTTCACCTCTAGACTCCGTCCACTATTACCATAGTACATAGTCCCTCGACCTATCCCAGTATTACCATACTACTTCACCTCTAGACTCCGTCCACTATTACCATAGTACATAGTCCCTCGACCTATCCCAGTATTACCATACTACTTCACCTCTAGACTCCGTCCACTATCACCATAGTACATAGTCCCTCGACCTATCCCTATATTACTATACTACTTCACCTGTAGACCCCGTCCACTATTACCATAGTACATAGTCCCTCGACCTATCCCAATATTACCATACTACTTCACATCTAGACTCCGTCCACTATTACTATAGTACATAGTCCCTCGACCTACCCCAGTATTACCATACTATTTCACCTCTAGACTCCGTCCACTATTACCATAGTACATAGTCCCTCGACCTATCCCAGTATTACCATACTAATTCACCTTTAGACTCCGTCCACTATTACCATAGTACATAGTCCTTCGACCTATCACAGTATTACCATACTACTTCACCTCTAGACTCCGTCCACTATTACCATAGTACATAGTCCCTCGACCTACCCCAGTATTACCATACTACTTCACCTCTAGACAAAGTCCACTATTACCATATTACATAGTCCCTCGACCTATCCCAGTATTACCATACTACTTCACCTCTAGACTCCGTCCACTATTACTATAGTACATAGTCCCTCGACCTATCCCAGTATTACCATACTACTTTACCTCTAGACTCCGTCCACTATGATCATAGTACATAGTCCCTCGACCTATCCCAGTATTACCATACTACTTCACCTCTAGACTCCGTCCACTATTACCATAGTGCATAGTCCCTCGACCTATCCCAGTATTACCATACTACTTCACCTTTAGACTCCGTCCACTATTACCAAAGTACATAGTCCCTCGACCTACCCCAGTATTACCATACTACTTCACTTCTAGACCCCGTCCACTATTACCATAGTACATAGTCCCTCGACCTATCCCAGTATTACCATACTACTTCACCTCTAGACTCCGTCCACTATCACCATAGTACATAGTCCCTCGACCTATCCCTATATTACTATACTACTTCACCTGTAGACCCCGTCCACTATTACCATAGTACATAGTCCCTCGACCTATCCCAGTATTACCATACTACTTCACCTCTAGACTCCGTCCACTATTACCATAGTACATAGTCCCTCGACCTATCCCAGTATTACCATACTACTTCACCTCTAGACTCCGTCCACTATTACCATAGTACATAGTCCCTCGACCTATCCCAGTATTACCATACTACTTCACCTCTAGACTCCGTCCACTATCACCATAGTACATAGTCCCTCGACCTATCCCTATATTACTATACTACTTCACCTGTAGACCCCGTCCACTATTACCATAGTACATAGTCCCTCGACCTATCCCAATATTACCATACTACTTCACATCTAGACTCCGTCCACTATTACTATAGTACATAGTCCCTCGACCTACCCCAGTATTACCATACTATTTCACCTCTAGACTCCGTCCACTATTACCATAGTACATAGTCCCTCGACCTATCCCAGTATTACCATACTAATTCACCTTTAGACTCCGTCCACTATTACCATAGTACATAGTCCTTCGACCTATCACAGTATTACCATACTACTTCACCTCTAGACTCCGTCCACTATTACCATAGTACATAGTCCCTCGACCTACCCCAGTATTACCATACTACTTCACCTCTAGACAAAGTCCACTATTACCATATTACATAGTCCCTCGACCTATCCCAGTATTACCATACTACTTCACCTCTAGACTCCGTCCACTATTACTATAGTACATAGTCCCTCGACCTATCCCAGTATTACCATACTACTTTACCTCTAGACTCCGTCCACTATGATCATAGTACATAGTCCCTCGACCTATCCCAGTATTACCATACTACTTCACCTCTAGACCCCGTCCACTATTACCATAGTACATAGTCCCTCGACCTATCCCAGTATTACCATACTACTTCACATCTAGACTCCGTCCACTATTACTATAGTACATAGTCCCTCGACCTACCCCAGTATTACCATACTATTTCACCTCTAGACTCCGTCCACTATTACCATAGTACATAGTCCCTCGACCTATCCCAGTATTACCATACTAATTCACCTCTAGACTCCGTCCACTATTACCATAGTACATAGTCCTTCGACCTATCCCAGTATTACCATACTACTTCACCTCTAGACTCCGTCCACTATTACCATAGTACATAGTCCCTCGACTTACCCCAGTATTACCATACTACTTCACCTCTAGACCCCGTCCACTATTACCATAGTACATAGTCCCTCGACCTATCCCAGTATTACCATACTACTTCACCTCTAGACTCCGTCCACTATTACTATAGTACATAGTCCCTCGACCTATCCCAGTATTACCATATTACTTTACCTCTAGATTCCGTCCACTATGATCATAGTACATAGTCCCTCGACCTATCCCAGTATTACCATACTACTTCACCTCTAGACCCCGTTCACTATTACCATAGTACATAGTCCCTCGACCTATCCCAGTATTACCATACTACTTCACCTCTAGACTCCGTCCACTATTACCATAGTACAAAGTCCCTCGACCTATCCCAGTATTACCATACTACTTCACATCTAGACTCCTTCCACTATTACCATAGTACATAGTCCCTCCACCTACCCCAATATTACCATACTACTTCACCTCTAGACTCCGTCCACTATTACCATAGTACATAGTCCCTCGAACTATCCCAGTATTACCATACTACTTCACCATTAAACTCCTTCCACTACTACTATAGTACATAGTCCTTCGACCTATCCCAGTATTATCATACTATTTCACCTCTAGACCCCGTCCACTATTACTATAGTACATAGTCCCTCGACCTATCCCAGTATTACCATACTACTTCACCTCTAGACTCCGTCCACTATTACCATAGTACATAGTCCCTCGACCTATCCCAGTATTACCATACTGCTTCACCTCTAGAACCCGACCACTATTACCATTGTACATAGTCCCTCGACCTATCCCAGTATTACCATACTACTTCACCTCTAGACTTCGTCCACTATTACCATAGTACATAGTCCCTCGACCTATCCCAGTATTACCATACTACTTCATCTCTAGACTCCGTCCACTATTACCATAGTACATAGTCCCTCGACCTATCCCTATATTACCATACTACTTCACCTCTAGACTCCGTCCACTATTACCATAGTACATAGTCCCTCGACCTACCCCAGTATTACCATACTACGTCACATCTAGACTCCGTCCACTATTACCATAGTACATAGTCCATCGACCTATCCCAGTATTACCATACTACTTCACTTCTAGACTCCGTCCACTATTACCATAGTGCATAGTCCCTCGACCTATCCCAGTATTACCATACTACTTCACCTTTAGACTCCGTCCACTATTACCAAAGTACATAGTCCCTCGACCTACCCCAGTATTACCATACTACTTCACTTCTAGACCCCGTCCACTATTACCATAGTACATAGTCCCTCGACCTATCCCAGTATTACCATACTACTTCACCTCTAGACTCCGTCCACTATCACCATAGTACATAGTCCCTCGACCTATCCCTATATTACTATGCTACTTCACCTGTAGACCCCGTCCACTATTACCATAGTACATAGTCCCTCGACCTATCCCAATATTACCATACTACTTCACATCTAGACTCCGTCCACTATTACTATAGTACATAGTCCCTCGACCTACCCCAGTATTACCATACTATTTCACCTCTAGACTCCGTCCACTATTACCATAGTAGATAGTCCCTCGACCTATCCCAGTATTACCATACTAATTCACCTTTAGACTCCGTCCACTATTACCATAGTACATAGTCCTTCGACCTATCACAGTATTACCATACTACTTCACCTCTAGACTCCGTCCACTATTACCATAGTACATAGTCCCTCGACCTACCCCAGTATTACCATACTACTTCACCTCTAGACAAAGTCCACTATTACCATAGTACATAGTCCCTCGACCTATCCCAGTATTACCATACTACTTCACCTCTAGACTCCGTCCACTATTACTATAGTACATAGTCCCTCGACCTATCCCAGTATTACCATACTACTTTACCTCTAGACTCCGTCCACTATGATCATAGTACATAGTCCCTCGACCTATCCCAGTATTACCATACTACTTCACCTCTAGACCCCGTCCACTATTACCATAGTACATAGTCCCTCGACCTATCCCAGTATTACCATACTACTTCACCTCTAGACTCCGTCCACTATTACCATAGTACATAGTCCCTCGACCTATCCCAGTATTACCATACTAATTCACCTCTAGACTCCGTCCACTATTACCATAGTACATAGTCCTTCGATCTATCCCAGTATTACCATACTACTTCACCTCTACACTCCGTCCACTATTACCATAGTACATAGTCCCTCGACCTACCCCAGTATTACCATACTACTTCACCTCTAGACCCCGTCCACTATTACCATAGTACATAGTCCCTCGACCTATCCCAGTATTACCATACTACTTCACCTCTAGACTCCGTCCACTATTACTATAGTACATAGTCCCTCGACCTATCCCAGTATTACCATACTACTTTACCTCTAGACTCCGTCCACTATGATCATAGTACATAGTCCCTCGACCTATCCCAGTATTACCATACTACTTCACCTCTAGACCCCATCCACTATTACCATAGTGCATAGTCCCTCGACCTATCCCAGTATTACCATACTACTTCACCTCTAGACTCCGTCCATTATTACCATAGTACATAGTCCCTCGACCTATCCCAGTATTACCATACTACTTCACATCTAGACTCCTTCCACTATTACCAAAGTACATAGTCCCTCGACCTACCCCAGTATTACCATACTACTTCACCTATAGACTCCGTCCACTATTACCATAGTACATAGTCCCTCGAACTATCCCAGTATTACCATACTACTTCACCATTAGACTCCTTCCAATATTACCATAGTACATAGTCCCTCGACCTATCCCAGTATTACCATACTACTTCACCTCTAGACTCCGTCCACTACTACTATAGTACATAGTCCTTCGACCTATCCCAGTATTATCATACTATTTCACCTCTAGATCCCGTCCACTATTACCATAGTACATAGTCCCTCGACCTATCCCAGTATTACCATACTACTTCACCTCTAGACTCCGTCCACTATTACCATAGTACATAGTCCCTCGACCTATCCCAGTATTACCATACTACTTCACCTCTAGACTCCGTCCACTATTACCATAGTACATAGTCCCTCGACCTATCCCAGTATTACCATACTACTTCACCTCTAGACTCCGTCCACTATCACCATAGTACAGTCCCTCGACCTATCCCTATATTACTATACTACTTCACCTGTAGACCCCGTCCACTATTACCATAGTACATAGTCCCTCGACCTATCCCAATATTACCATACTACTTCACATCTATACTCCGTCCACTATTACTATAGTACATAGTCCCTCGACCTACCCCAGTATTACCATACTATTTCACCTCTAGACTCCGTCCACTATTACCATAGTACATAGTCCCTCGACCTATCCCAGTATTACCATACTAATTCACCTCTAGACTCCGTCCACTATTACCATAGTACATAGTCCTTCGACCTATCACAGTATTACCATACTACTTCACCTCTAGACTCCGTCCACTATTACCATAGTACATAGTCCCTCGACCTACCCCAGTATTACCATACTACTTCACCTCTAGACAAAGTCCACTATTACCATATTACATAGTCCCTCGACCTATCCCAGTATTACCATACTACTTCACCTCTAGACTCCGTCCACTATTACTATAGTACATAGTCCCTCGACCTATCCCAGTATTACCATACTACTTCACCTCTAGACCCCGTCCACTATTACCATAGTACATAGTCCCTCGACCTATCCCAGTATTACCATACTACTTCACCTCTAGACTCCGTCCACTATTACCATAGTACATAGTCCCTCGACCTATCCCAGTATTACCATACTAATTCACCTCTAGACTCCGTCCACTATTACCATAGTACATAGTCCTTCGATCTATCCCAGTATTACCATACTACTTCACCTCTACACTCCGTCCACTATTACCATAGTACATAGTCCCTCGACCTACCCCAGTATTACCATACTACTTCACCTCTAGACCCCGTCCACTATTACCATAGTACATAGTCCCTCGACCTATCCCAGTATTACCATACTACTTCACCTCTAGACTCCGTCCACTATTACTATAGTACATAGTCCCTCGACCTATCCCAGTATTACCATACTACTTTACCTCTAGACTCCGTCCACTATGATCATAGTACATAGTCCCTCGACCTATCCCAGTATTACCATACTACTTCACCTCTAGACCCCATCCACTATTACCATAGTGCATAGTCCCTCGACCTATCCCAGTATTACCATACTACTTCACCTCTAGACTCCGTCCACTATTACCATAGTACATAGTCCCTCGACCTATCCCAGTATTACCATACTACTTCACATCTAGACTCCTTCCACTATTACCAAAGTACATAGTCCCTCGACCTACCCCAGTATTACCATACTACTTCACCTATAGACTCCGTCCACTATTACCATAGTACATAGTCCCTCGACCTATCCCAGTATTACCATACTGCTTCACCTCTAGACCCCGACCACTATTACCATTGTACATAGTCCCTCGACCTATCCCAGTATTACCCTACTACTTCACCTCTAGACTCCGTCCACTATTACCAAAGTACATAGTCCCTCGACCTATCCCTATATTACATACTACTTCACCTCTAGACTCCGTCCACTATTACCATATTACATAGTCTCTCGACCTACCCCAGTATTACCATACTACTTCACCTCTAGACTCCGTCCACTATTACCATAGTACATAGTCCCTCGACCTATCCCAATATTACCATACTACTTCACTTCTAGACTCCGTCCACTATTACCATAGTGCATAGTCCCTCGACCTATCCCAGTATTACCATACTACTTCACCTTTAGACTCCGTCCACTATTACCATAGTACATAGTCCCTCGACCTATCCCAGTATTACCATACTACTTCACCTCTAGATCCCGTCGACTATTACTATAGTACATAGTCCCTCGACCTATCCAAGTATTACCATACTACTTCACCTCTAGACTCCGTCCACTATTACCATAGTACATAGTCCCTCGACCTATCCCAGTATTACCATACTACTTAACCTCTAGACTCCGTCCACTATTACCATAGTACATAGTCCTTCGACCTATCACAGTATTACCATACTACTTCACCTCTAGACTCCGTCCACTATTACCATAGTACATAGTCCCTCGACCTACCCCAGTATTACCATACTACTTCACCTCTAGACAAAGTCCACTATTACCATAGTACATAGTCCCTCGACCTATCCCAGTATTACCATACTACTTCACCTCTAGACTCCGTCCACTATTACTATAGTACATAGTCCCTCGACCTATCCCAGTATTACCATACTACTTTACCACTAGACTCCGTCCACTATGATCATAGTACATAGTCCCTCGACCTATCCCAGTATTACCATACTACTTCACCTCTAGACCCCGTCCACTATTACCATAGTACATAGTCCCTCGACCTATCCCAGTATTACCATACTACTTCACCTCTAGACTCCGTCCACTATTACCATAGTACATAGTCCCTCGACCTATCCCAGTATTACCATACTAATTCACCTCTAGACTCCGTCCACTATTACCATAGTACATAGTCCTTCGATCTATCCCAGTATTACCATACTACTTCACCTCTACACTCCGTCCACTATTACCATAGTACATAGTCCCTCGACCTACCCCAGTATTACCATACTACTTCACCTCTAGACCCCGTCCACTATTACCATAGTACATAGTCCCTCGACCTATCCCAGTATTACCATACTACTTCACCTCTAGACTCCGTCCACTATTACTATAGTACATAGTCCCTCGACCTATCCCAGTATTACCATACTACTTTACCTCTAGACTCCGTCCACTATGATCATAGTACATAGTCCCTCGACCTATCCCAGTATTACCATACTACTTCACCTCTAGACCCCATCCACTATTACCATAGTGCATAGTCCCTCGACCTATGCCAGTATTACCATACTACTTCACCTTTAGACTCCGTCCACTATTACCATAGTACATAGTCCCTCGACCTATCCCAGTATTACCATACTACTTCACATCTAGACTCCTTCCACTATTACCAAAGTACATAGTCCCTCGACCTACCCCAGTATTACCATACTACTTCACCTATAGACTCCGTCCACTATTACCATAGTACATAGTCCCTCGAACTATCCCAGTATTACCATACTACTTCACCATTAGACTCCTTCCAATATTACCATAGTACATAGTCCCTCGACCTATCCCAGTATTACCATACTACTTCACCTCTAGACTCCGTCCACTACTACTATAGTACATAGTCCTTCGACCTATCCCAGTATTATCATACTATTTCACCTCTAGACCCCGTCCACTATTACTATAGTACATAGTCCCTCGACCTATCCCAGTATTACCATACTACTTCACCTCTAGACTCCGTCCACTATTACCATAGTACATAGTCCCTCGACCTATCCCAGTATTACCATACTGCTTCACCTCTAGACCCCGTCCACTATTACCATAGTACATAGTCCCTCGACCTATCCCAATATTACCATACTACTTCACATCTAGACTCCGTCCACTATTACTATAGTACATAGTCCCTCGACCTACCCCAGTATTACCATACTATTTCACCTCTAGACTCCGTCCACTATTACCATAGTACATAGTCCCTCGACCTATCCCAGTATTACCATACTAATTCACCATTAGACTCCGTCCACTATTACCATAGTACATAGTCCTTCGACCTATCACAGTATTACCATACTACTTCACCTCTAGACTCCGTCCACTATTACCATAGTACATAGTCCCTCGACCTACCCCAGTATTACCATACTACTTCACCTCTAGACAAAGTCCACTATTACCATATTACATAGTCCCCCGACCTATCCCAGTATTACCATACTACTTCACCTCTAGACTCCGTCCACTATTACTATAGTACATAGTCCCTCGACCTATCCCAGTATTACCATACTACTTTACCTCTAGACTCCGTCCACTATGATCATAGTACATAGTCCCTCGACCTATCCCAGTATTAACATACTACTTCACCTCTAGACCCCGTCCACTATTACCATAGTACATAGTCCCTCGACCTATCCCAGTATTACCATACTACTTCACCTCTAGACTCCGTCCACTATTACCATAGTACATAGTCCCTCGACCTATCCCAGTATTACCATACTAATTCACCTCTAGACTCCGTCCACTATTACCATAGTACATAGTCCTTCGATCTATCCCAGTATTACCATACTACTTCACCTCTACACTCCGTCCACTATTACCATAATACATAGTCCCTCGACCTACCCCAGTATTACCATACTACTTCACCTCTAGACCCCGTCCACTATTACCATAGTACATAGTCCCTCGACCTATCCCAGTATTACCATACTACTTCACCTCTAGACTCCGTCCACTATTACTATAGTACATAGTCCCTCGACCTATCCCAGTATTACCATACTACTTTACCTCTAGACTCCGTCCACTATGATCATAGTACATAGTCCCTCGACCTATCCCAGTATTACCATACTACTTCACCTCTAGACCCCATCCACTATTACCATAGTGCATAGTCCCTCGACCTATCCCAGTATTACCATACTACTTCACCTCTAGACTCCGTCCACTATTACCATAGTACATAGTCCCTCGACCTATCCCAATATTACCATACTACTTCACATCTAGACTCCTTCCACTATTACCAAAGTACATAGTCCCTCGACCTACCCCAGTATTACCATACTACTTCACCTATAGACTCCGTCCACTATTACCATAGTACATAGTCCCTCGAACTATCCCAGTATTACCATACTACTTCACCATTAGACTCCTTCCAATATTACCATAGTACATAGTCCCTCGACCTATCCCAGTATTACCATACTACTTCACCTCTAGACTCCGTCCACTACTACTATAGTACATAGTCCTTCGACCTATCCCAGTATTATCATACTATTTCACCTCTAGACCCCGTCCACTATTATTATAGTACATAGTCCCTCGACCTATCCCAGTATTACCATACTACTTCACCTCTAGACTCCGTCCACTATTACCATAGTACATAGTCCCTCGACCTATCCCAGTATTACCATACTGCTTCACCTCTAGACCCCGACCACTATTACCATTGTACATAGTCCCTCGACCTATCCCAGTATTACCCTACTACTTCACCTCTAGACTCCGTCCACTATTACCAAAGTACATAGTCCCTCGACCTATCCCTATATTACATACTACTTCACCTCTAGACTCCGTCCACTATTACCATATTACATAGTCTCTCGACCTACCCCAGTATTACCATACTACTTCACCTCTAGACTCCGTCCACTATTACCATAGTACATAGTCCCTCGACCTATCCCAGTATTACCATACTACTTCACTTCTAGACTCCGTCCACTATTACCATAGTGCATAGTCCCTCGACCTATCCCAGTATTACCATACTACTTCACCTTTAGACTCCGTCCACTATTACCATAGTACATAGTCCCTCGACCTATCCCAGTATTACCATACTACTTCACCTCTAGATCCCGTCGACTATTACTATAGTACATAGTCCCTCGACCTATCCAAGTATTACCATACTACTTCACCTCTAGACTCCGTCCACTATTACCATAGTACATAGTCCCTCGACCTATCCCAGTATTAACATACTACTTAACCTCTAGACTCCGTCCACTATTACCATAGTACATAGTCCTTCGACCTATCACAGTATTACCATACTACTTCACCTCTAGACTCCGTCCACTATTACCATAGTACATAGTCCCTCGACCTACCCCAGTATTACCATACTACTTCACCTCTAGACAAAGTCCACTATTACCATAGTACATAGTCCCTCGACCTATCCCAGTATTACCATACTACTTCACCTCTAGACTCCGTCCACTATTACTATAGTACATAGTCCCTCGACCTATCCCAGTATTACCATACTACTTTACCTCTAGACTCCGTCCACTATGATCATAGTACATAGTCCCTCGACCTATCCCAGTATTACCATACTACTTCACCTCTAGACCCCGTCCACTATTACCATAGTACATAGTCCCTCGACCTATCCCAGTATTACCATACTACTTCACCTCTAGACTCCGTCCACTATTACCATAGTACATAGTCCCTCGACCTATCCCATTATTACCATACTAATTAACCTCTAGACTCCGTCCACTATTACCATAGTACATAGTCCTTCGATCTATCCCAGTATTACCATACTACTTCACCTCTACACTCCGTCCACTATTACCATAGTACATAGTCCCTCGACCTACCCCAGTATTACCATACTACTTCACCTCTAGACCCCGTCCACTATTACCATAGTACATAGTCCCTCGACCTATCCCAGTATTACCATACTACTTCACCTCTAGACTCCGTCCACTATTACTATAGTACATAGTCCCTCGACCTATCCCAGTATTACCATACTACTTTACCTCTAGACTCCGTCCACTATGATCATAGTACATAGTCCCTCGACCTATCCCAGTATTACCATACTACTTCACCTCTAGACCCCATCCACTATTACCATAGTGCATAGTCCCTCGACCTATCCCAGTATTACCATACTACTTCACCTCTAGACTCCGTCCACTATTACCATAGTACATAGTCCCTCGACCTATCCCAGTATTACCATACTACTTCACATCTAGACTCCTTCCACTATTACCAAAGTACATAGTCCCTCGACCTACCCCAGTATTACCATACTACTTCACCTATAGACTCCGTCCACTATTACCATAGTACATAGTCCCTCGAACTATCCCAGTATTACCATACTACTTCACCATTAGACTCCTTCCAATATTACCATAGTACATAGTCCCTCGACCTATCCCAGTATTACCATACTACTTCACCTCTAGACTCCGTCCACTACTACTATAGTACATAGTCCTTCGACCTATCCCAGTATTATCATACTATTTCACCTCTAGACCCCGTCCACTATTACTATAGTACATAGTCCCTCGACCTATCCCAGTATTACCATACTACTTCACCTCTAGACTCCGTCCACTATTACCATAGTACATAGTCCCTCGACCTATCCCAGTATTACCATACTGCTTCACCTCTAGACCCCGACCACTATTACCATTGTACATAGTCCCTCGACCTATCCCAGTATTACCCTACTACTTCACCTCTAGACTCCGTCCACTATTACCAAAGTACATAGTCCCTCGACCTATCCCTATATTACATACTACTTCACCTCTAGACTCCGTCCACTATTACCATATTACATAGTCTCTCGACCTACCCCAGTATTACCATACTACTTCACCTCTAGACTCCGTCCACTATTACCATAGTACATAGTCCCTCGACCTATCCCAGTATTACCATACTACTTCACTTCTAGACTCCGTCCACTATTACCATAGTGCATAGTCCCTCGACCTATCCCAGTATTACCATACTACTTCACCTTTAGACTCCGTCCACTATTACCATAGTACATAGTCCCTCGACCTATCCCAGTATTACCATACTACTTCACCTCTAGATCCCGTCGACTATTACTATAGTACATAGTCCTTCGACCTATCCAAGTATTACCATACTACTTCACCTCTAGACTCCGTCCACTATTACCATAGTACATAGTCCCTCGACCTATCCCAGTATTACCATACTACTTAACCTCTAGACTCCGTCCACTATTACCATAGTACATAGTCCCTCGACCTATCCCAGTATTACCATACTACTTCACCTCTAGACTCCGTCCACTATCACCATAGTACATAGTCCCCCGACCTATCCCTATATTACCATACTACTTCACCTGTAGACCCCGTCCACTATTACCATAGTACATAGTCCCTCGACCTATCCCAGTATTACCATACTACTTCACATCTAGACTCCGTCCACTATTACTATAGTACATAGTCCCTCGACCTACCCCAGTATTACCATATTATTTCACCTCTAGACTCCGTCCACTATTACCATAGTACATAGTCCCTCGACCTATCCCAGTATTACCATACTAATTCACCTCTAGACTCCGTCCACTATTACCATAGTACATAGTCCTTCGACCTATTCCTGTATTACCATACTACTTCACCTCTAGACTCCGTCCACTATTACCGTAGTACATAGTCCCTCGACCTACCCCAGTATTACCATACTACTTCACCTCTAGACAACGTCCACTATTACCATAGTACATAGTCCCTCGACCTATCCCAGTATTACCATACTACTTCACCTCTAGACTCCGTCCACTATTACTATAGTACATAGTCCCTCGACCTATCCCAGTATTACCATACTACTTTACCTCTAGACTCCGTCCACTATGATCATAGTACAAAGTCCCTCGACCTATCCCAGTATTACCATACTACTTCACCTCTAGACCCCGTCCACTATTACCATAGTACATAGTCCCTCGACCTATCCCAGTATTACCATACTACTTCACCTCTAGACTCCGTCCACTATTACCATAGTACATAGTCCCTCGACCTATCCCAGTATTACCATACTAATTCACCTCTAGACTCCGTCCACTATTACCATAGTACATAGTCCTTCGACCTATCCCAGTATTACCATACTACTTCACCTCTAGACTCCGTCCACTATTACCATAGTACATAGTCCCTCGACCTACCCCAGTATTACCATACTACTTCACCTCTAGACCCCATCCACTATTACCATAGTACATAGTCCCTCGACCTATCCCAGTATTACCATACTACTTCACCTCTAGACTCCGTCCACTATTACCATAGTACATAGTCCCTCGACCTATCCCAGTATTACCATACTACTTCACCTCTAGACCTCGTCGACTATTACTATAGTACATAGTCCCTCGACATATCCAAGTATTACCATACTACTTCACCTCTAGACTCCGTCCACTATTACCATAGTACATAGTCCCTCGACCTATCCCAGTATTACCATACTACTTCACCTCTAGACTCCGTCCACTATTACCATAGTACATAGTCCCTCGACCTATCCCAGTATTACCATACTACTTCACCTCTAGACTCCGTCCACTATTACCATAGTACATAGTCCCCCGACCTATCCCTATATTACCATACTACTTCACCTGTAGACCCCGTCCACTATTACCATAGTACATAGTCCCTCGACCTATCCCAGTATTACCATACTACTTCACATCTAGACTCCGTCCATTATTACTATAGTACATAGTCCCTCGACCTACCCCAGTATTACCATACTATTTCACCTCTAGACTCCGTCCACTATTACCATAGTACATAGTCCTTCGACCTATCCCAGTATTACCATACTACTTCACCATTAGACTCCTTCCAATATTACCATAGTACATAGTCCCTCGACCTATCCCAGTATTACCATACTACTTCACCTCTAGACTCCGTCCACTACTACTATAGTACATAGTCCTTCGACCTATCCCAGTATTATCATACTATTTCATCTCTAGACCCCGTCCACTATTACTATAGTACATAGTCCCTCGACCTATCCCAGTATTACCATACTACTTCACCTCTAGACTCCGTCCACTATTACCATAGTACATAGTCCCTCGACCTATCCCAGTATTACCATACTGCTTCACCTCTAGACCCCGACCACTATTACCATTGTACATAGTCCCTCGACCTATCCCAGTATTACCCTACTACTTCACCTCTAGACTCCGTCTACTATTACCAAAGTACATAGTCCCTCGACCTATCCCTATATTACATACTACTTCACCTCTAGACTCCGTCCACTATTACCATATTACATAGTCTCTCGACCTACCCCAGTATTACCATACTACTTCACCTCTAGACTCCGTCCACTATTACCATAGTACATAGTCCCTCGACCTATCCCAGTATTACCATACTACTTCACTTCTAGACTCCGTCCACTATTACCATAGTGCATAGTCCCTCGACCTATCCCAGTATTACCATACTACTTCACCTTTAGACTCCGTCCACTATTACCATAGTACATAGTCCCTCGACCTATCCCAGTATTACCATACTACTTCACCTCTAGATCCCGTCGACTATTACTATAGTACATAGTCCCTCGACCTATCCAAGTATTACCATACTACTTCACCTCTAGACTCCGTCCACTATTACCATAGTACATAGTCCCTCGACCTATCCCAGTATTAACATACTACTTAACCTCTAGACTCCGTCCACTATTACCATAGTACATAGTCCTTCGACCTATCACAGTATTACCATACTACTTCACCTCTAGACTCCGTCCACTATTACCATAGTACATAGTCCCTCGACCTACCCCAGTATTACCATACTACTTCACCTCTAGACAAAGTCCACTATTACCATAGTACATAGTCCCTCGACCTATCCCAGTATTACCATACTACTTCACCTCTAGACTCCGTCCACTATTACTATAGTACATAGTCCCTCGACCTATCCCAGTATTACCATACTACTTTACCTCTAGACTCCGTCCACTATGATCATAGTACATAGTCCCTCGACCTATCCCAGTATTACCATACTACTTCACCTCTAGACCCCGTCCACTATTACCATAGTACATAGTCCCTCGACCTATCCCAGTATTACCATACTACTTCACCTCTAGACTCCGTCCACTATTACCATAGTACATAGTCCCTCGACCTATCCCATTATTACCATACTAATTAACCTCTAGACTCCGTCCACTATTACCATAGTACATAGTCCTTCGATCTATCCCAGTATTACCATACTACTTCACCTCTACACTCCGTCCACTATTACCATAGTACATAGTCCCTCGACCTACCCCAGTATTACCATACTACTTCACCTCTAGACCCCGTCCACTATTACCATAGTACATAGTCCCTCGACCTATCCCAGTATTACCATACTACTTCACCTCTAGACTCCGTCCACTATTACTATAGTACATAGTCCCTCGACCTATCCCAGTATTACCATACTACTTTACCTCTAGACTCCGTCCACTATGATCATAGTACATAGTCCCTCGACCTATCCCAGTATTACCATACTACTTCACCTCTAGACCCCATCCACTATTACCATAGTGCATAGTCCCTCGACCTATCCCAGTATTACCATACTACTTCACCTCTAGACTCCGTCCACTATTACCATAGTACATAGTCCCTCGACCTATCCCAGTATTACCATACTACTTCACATCTAGACTCCTTCCACTATTACCAAAGTACATAGTCCCTCGACCTACCCCAGTATTACCATACTACTTCACCTATAGACTCCGTCCACTATTACCATAGTACATAGTCCCTCGAACTATCCCAGTATTACCATACTACTTCACCATTAGACTCCTTCCAATATTACCATAGTACATAGTCCCTCGACCTATCCCAGTATTACCATACTACTTCACCTCTAGACTCCGTCCACTACTACTATAGTACATAGTCCTTCGACCTATCCCAGTATTATCATACTATTTCACCTCTAGACCCCGTCCACTATTACTATAGTACATAGTCCCTCGACCTATCCCAGTATTACCATACTACTTCACCTCTAGACTCCGTCCACTATTACCATAGTACATAGTCCCTCGACCTATCCCAGTATTACCATACTGCTTCACCTCTAGACCCCGACCACTATTACCATTGTACATAGTCCCTCGACCTATCCCAGTATTACCCTACTACTTCACCTCTAGACTCCGTCCACTATTACCAAAGTACATAGTCCCTCGACCTATCCCTATATTACATACTACTTCACCTCTAGACTCCGTCCACTATTACCATATTACATAGTCTCTCGACCTACCCCAGTATTACCATACTACTTCACCTCTAGACTCCGTCCACTATTACCATAGTACATAGTCCCTCGACCTATCCCAGTATTACCATACTACTTCACTTCTAGACTCCGTCCACTATTACCATAGTGCATAGTCCCTCGACCTATCCCAGTATTACCATACTACTTCACCTTTAGACTCCGTCCACTATTACCATAGTACATAGTCCCTCGACCTATCCCAGTATTACCATACTACTTCACCTCTAGATCCCGTCGACTATTACTATAGTACATAGTCCCTCGACCTATCCAAGTATTACCATACTACTTCACCTCTAGACTCCGTCCACTATTACCATAGTACATAGTCCCTCGACCTATCCCAGTATTACCATACTACTTAACCTCTAGACTCCGTCCACTATTACCATAGTACATTGTCCCTCGACCTATCCCAGTATTACCATACTACTTCACCTCTAGACTCCGTCCACTATCATCATAGTACATAGTCCCCCGACCTATCCCTATATTACCATACTACTTCACCTGTAGACCCCGTCCACTATTACCATAGTACATAGTCCCTCGACCTATCCCAGTATTACCATACTACTTCACATCTAGACTCCGTCCACTATTACTATAGTACATAGTCCCTCGACCTACCCCAGTATTACCATATTATTTCACCTCTAGACTCCGTCCACTATTACCATAGTACATAGTCCCTCGACCTATCCCAGTATTACCATACTAATTCACCTCTAGACTCCGTCCACTATTACCATAGTACATAGTCCTTCGACCTATTCCTGTATTACCATACTACTTCACCTCTAGACTCCGTCCACTATTACCGTAGTACATAGTCCCTCGACCTACCCCAGTATTACCATACTACTTCACCTCTAGACAACGTCCACTATTACCATAGTACATAGTCCCTCGACCTATCCCAGTATTACCATACTACTTCACCTCTAGACTCCGTCCACTATTACTATAGTACATAGTCCCTCGACCTATCCCAGTATTACCATACTACTTTACCTCTAGACTCCGTCCACTATGATCATAGTACATAGTCCCTCGACCTATCCCAGTATTACCATACTACTTCACCTCTAGACCCCGTCCACTATTACCATAGTACATAGTCCCTCGACCTATCCCAGTATTACCATACTACTTCACCTCTAGACTCCGTCCACTATTACCATAGTACATAGTCCCTCGACCTATCCCAGTATTACCATACTAATTCACCTCTAGACTCCGTCCACTATTACCATAGTACATAGTCCTTCGACCTATCCCAGTATTACCATACTACTTCACCTCTAGACTCCGTCCACTATTACCATAGTACATAGTCCCTCGACCTACCCCAGTATTACCATACTACTTCACCTCTAGACCCCGTCGACTATTACTATAGTACATAGTCCCTCGACATATCCAAGTATTACCATACTACTTCACCTCTAGACTCCGTCCACTATTACCATAGTACATAGTCCCTCGACCTATCCCAGTATTACCATACTACTTCACCTCTAGACTCCGTCCACTATTACCATAGTACATAGTCCCTCGACCTATCCCAGTATTACCATACTACTTCACCTCTAGACTCCGTCCACTATTACCATAGTACATAGTCCCCCGACCTATCCCTATATTACCATACTACTTCACCTGTAGACCCCGTCCACTATTACCATAGTACATAGTCCCTCGACCTATCCCAGTATTACCATACTACTTCACATCTAGACTCCGTCCATTATTACTATAGTACATAGTCCCTCGACCTACCCCAGTATTACCATACTATTTCACCTCTAGACTCCGTCCACTATTACCATAGTACATAGTCCCTCGACCTATCCCAGTATTACCATACTAATTCACCTCTAGACTTCGTCCACTATTACCATAGTACATAGTCCTTCGACCTATCCCAGTATTACCATACTACTTCACCTCTAGACTCCGTCCACTATTACCATAGTACATAGTCCCTCGACCTATCCCAGTATTACCATACTAATTCACCTCTAGACTCCGTCCACTATTACCATAGTACATAGTCCTTCGACCTATTCCTGTATTACCATACTACTTCACCTCTAGACTCCGTCCACTATTACCATAGTACATAGTCCCTCGACCTACCCCAGTATTACCATACTACTTCACCTCTAGACAACGTCCACTATTACCATAGTACATAGTCCCTCGACCTATCCCAGTATTACCATACTACTTCACCTCTAGACTCCGTCCACTATTACTATAGTACATAGTCCCTCGACCTATCCCAGTATTACCATACTACTTTACCTCTAGACTCCGTCCACTATGATCATAGTACATAGTCCCTCGACCTATCCCAGTATTACCATACTACTTCACCTCTAGACCCCGTCCACTATTACCATGGTACATAGTCCCTCGACCTATCCCAGTATTACCATACTACTTCACCTCTAGACTCCGTCCACTATTACCATAGTACATAGTCCCTCAACCTATCCCAGTATTACCAAACTAATTCACCTCTAGACTCCGTCCACTATTACCATAGTACATAGTCCTTCGACCTATCCCAGTATTACCATACTACTTCACCTCTAGACTCCGTCCACTATTACCATAGTACATAGTCCCTCGACCTACCCCAGTATTACCATACTACTTCACCTCTAGACCCCATCCACTATTACCATAGTACATAGTCCCTCGACCTATCCCAGTATTACCATACTACTTCACCTCTAGACTCCGTCCACTATTACCATAGTACATAGTCCCTCGACCTATCCCAGTATTACCATACTACTTCACCTCTAGACCCCGTCGACTATTACTATAGTACATAGTCCCTCGACATATCCAAGTATTACCATACTACTTCACCTCTAGACTCCGTCCACTATTACCATAGTACATAGTCCCTCGACCTATCCCAGTATTACCATACTACTTCACCTCTAGACTCCGTCCACTATTACCATAGTACATAGTCCCTCGACCTATCCCAGTATTACCATACTACTTCACCTCTAGACTCCGTCCACTATTACCATAGTACATAGTCCCCCGACCTATCCCTATATTACCATACTACTTCACCTGTAGACCCCGTCCACTATTACCATAGTACATAGTCCCTCGACCTATCCCAGTATTACCATACTACTTCACATCTAGACTCCGTCCACTATTACTATAGTACATAGTCCCTCTACCTACCCCAGTATTACCATACTATTTCACCTCTAGACTCCGTCCACTATTACCATAGTACATAGTCCCTCGACCTATCCCAGTATTACCATACTACTTCACCTCTAGATTTCGTCCACTATTACCATAGTACATAGTCCTTCGACCTATCCCAGTATTACCATACTACTTCACCTCTAGACTCCGTCCACTATTACCATAGTACATAGTCCCTCGACCTATCCCAGTATTACCATACTACTTCACCTCTAGACTCCGTCCACTATTACCATAATACATAGTCCCTCGACCTATCCCAGTATTACCATACTACTTTACCTCTAGAATCAGTCCACTATGATCATAGTACATAGTCCCTCGACCTATCCCAGTATTACCATACTACTTCACCTCTAGACCCCGTCCACTATTACCATGGGACATAGTCCCTCGACCTATCCCAGTATTACCATACTACTTCACCTCTAGACTCCGTCCACTATTACCATAATACATAGTCCCTCGACCTATCCCAGTATTACCATACTACTTTACCTCTAGAATCAGTCCACTATGATCATAGTACATAGTCCCTCGACCTATCCCAGTATTACCATACTACTTCACCTCTAGACCCCGTCCACTATTACCATAGTACATAGTCCCTCGACCTATCCCAGTATTGTCATACTACTTCACCTCTAGACTCCGTCCACTATTACCATAGTACATAGTCCCTCGACCTATCCCAGTATTACCATACTAATTCACCTCTAGACTCCGTCCACTATTACCATAGTACATAGTCCTTCGACCTATCCCAGTATTACCATACTACTTCACCTCTAGACTCCGTCCACTACTACCATAGTACATAGTCCCTCGACCTACCCCAGTATTACCATACTACTTCACCTCTAGACCCCGTCCACTATTACCATAGTACATAGTCCCTCGACCTATCCCAGTATTACCATACTACTTCACCTCTAGACTCCGTCCACTATTACTATAGTACATAGTCCCTCGACCTATCCCAGTATTACCATACTACTTTACCTCTAGACTCCGTCCACTATGATCAAAGTACATAGTCCCTCGACCTATGCCAGTATTACCATACTACTTCACCTCTAGACCTCGCCCACTATTACCATAGTACATAGTCCCTCGACCTATCCCAGTATTACCATACTACTTCACCTCTAGACTCCGTCCACTATTACCATAGTACATAGTCCCTCGACCTATCCCAGTATTACCATACTACTTCACATCTAGACTCCGTCCACTATTACCATAGTACATAGTCCCTCGACCTACCCCAGTATTACCATACTACTTCACCTCTAGACTCCGTCCACTATTACCATAGTACATAGTCCCTCGACCTATCCCAGTATTACCATACTACTTTACCTCTAGAATCAGTCCACTATGATCATAGTACATAGTCCCTCGACCTATCCCAGTATTACCATACTACTTCACCTCTAGACCCCGTCCACTATTACCATAGTACATAGTCCCTCGACCTATCCCAGTATTGTCATACTACTTCACCTCTAGACTCCGTCCACTATTACCATAGTACATAGTCCCTCGACCTATCCCAGTATTACCATACTAATTCACCTCTAGACTCCGTCCACTATTACCATAGTACATAGTCCTTCGACCTATCCCAGTATTACCATACTACTTCACCTCTAGACTCCGTCCACTACTACCATAGTACATAGTCCCTCGACCTACCCCAGTATTACCATACTACTTCACCTCTAGACCCCGTCCACTATTACCATAGTACATAGTCCCTCGACCTATCCCAGTATTACCATACTACTTCACCTCTAGACTCCGTCCACTATTACTATAGTACATAGTCCCTCGACCTATCCCAGTATTACCATACTACTTCACCTCTAGACTCCGTCCACTATGATCATAGTACATAGTCCCTCGACCTATCCCAGTATTACCATACTACTTCACCTCTAGACCCCGTCCACTATTACCATAGTACATAGTCCCTCGACCTATCCCAGTATTACCATACTACTTCACCTCTAGACTCCGTCCACTATTACCATAGTACATAGTCCCTCGACCTATCCCAGTATTACCATACTAATTCACCTCTAGACTCCGTCCACTATTACCATAGTACATAGTCCTTCGACCTATCCCAGTATTACCATACTACTTCACCTCTAGACTCCGTCCACTATTACCATAGTACATAGTCCCTCGACCTACCCCAGTATTACCATACTACTTCACCTCTAGACCCCATCCACTATTACCATAGTACATAGTCCCTCGACCTATCCCAGTATTACCATACTACTTCACCTCTAGACTCCGTCCACTATTACCATAGTACATAGTCCCTCGACCTATCCCAGTATTACCATACTACTTCACCTCTAGACCCCGTCGACTATTACTATAGTACATAGTCCCTCGACATATCCAAGTATTACCATACTACTTCACCTCTAGACTCCGTCCACTATTACCATAGTACATAGTCCCTCGACCTATCCCAGTATTACCATACTACTTCACCTCTAGACTCCGTCCACTATTACCGTAGTACATAGTCCCTCGACCTATCCCAGTATTACCATACTACTTCACCTCTAGACTCCGTCCACTATTACCATAGTACATAGTCCCCCGACCTATCCCTATAGTATCATACTACTTCACCTGTAGACCCCGTCCACTATTACCATAGTACATAGTCCCTCGACCTATCCCAGTATTACCATACTACTTCACATCTAGACTCCGTCCACTATTACTATAGTACATAGTCCCTCTACCTACCCCAGTATTACCATACTATTTCACCTCTAGACTCCGTCCACTATTACCATAGTACATAGTCCCTCGACCTATCCCAGTATTACCATACTAATTCACCCCTAGACTTCGTCCACTATTACCATAGTACATAGTCCTTCGACCTATCCCAGTATTACCATACTACTTCACCTCTAGACTCCGTCCACTATTACCATTGTACATAGTCCCTCGACCTATCCCAGTATTACCATACTACTTCACCTCTAGACAACGTCCACTATTACCATAGTACATAGTCCCTCGACCTATCCCAGTATTACCATACTACTTCACCTCTAGACTCCGTCCACTATTACTATAGTACATAGTCCCTCGACCTATCCCAGTATTACCATACTACTTTACCTCTAGACTCCGTCCACTATGATCATAGTACATAGTCCCTCGACCTATGCCAGTATTACCATACTACTTCACCTCTAGACTTCGCCCACTATTACCATAGTACATAGTCCCTCGACCTATCCCAGTATTACCATACTACTTCACCTCTAGACTCCGTCCACTATTACCATAGTACATAGTCCCTCGACCTATCCCAGTATTGTCATACTACTTCACCTCTAGACTCCGTCCACTATTACCATAGTACATAGTCCCTCGACCTATCCCAGTATTACCATACTAATTCACCTCTAGACTCCGTCCACTATTACCATAGTACATAGTCCTTCGACCTATCCCAGTATTACCATACTACTTCACCTCTAGACTCCGTCCACTACTACCATAGTACATAGTCCCTCGACCTACCCCAGTATTACCATACTACTTCACCTCTAGACCCCGTCCACTATTACCATAGTACATAGTCCCTCGACCTATCCCAGTATTACCATACTACTTCACCTCTATACTCCGTCCACTATTACTATAGTACATAGTCCCTCGACCTATCCCAGTATTACCATACTACTTTACCTCTAGACTCCGTCCACTATGATCATAGTACATAGTCCCTCGACCTATGCCAGTATTACCATACTACTTCACCTCTAGACCTCGCCCACTATTACCATAGTACATAGTCCCTCGACCTATCCCAGTATTACCATACTACTTCACCTCTAGACTCCGTCCACTATTACCATAGTACTTAGTCCCTCGACCTATCCCAGTATTACCATACTACTTCACATCTAGACTCCGTCCACTATTACCATAGTACATAGTCCCTCGACCTACCCCAGTATTACCATACTACTTCACCTCTAGACTCCGTCCATTATTACCATAGTACATAGTCCCTCGACCTATCCCAGTATTACCATACTAATTCACCTCTAGACTCCGTCCACTATTACCATAGTACATAGTCCTTCGACCTATTCCTGTATTACCATACTACTTCACCTCTAGACTCCGTCCACTATTACCATAGTACATAGTCCCCCGACCTATCCCTATATTACCATACTACTTCACCTGTAGACCCCGTCCACTATTACCATAGTACATAGTCCCTCGACCTATCCCAGTATTACCATACTACTTCACATCTAGACTCCGTCCACTATTACTATAGTGCATAGTCCCTCTACCTACCCCAGTATTACCATACTATTTCACCTCTAGACTCCGTCCACTATTACCATAGTACATAGTCCCTCGACCTATCCCAGTATTACCATACTACTTCACCTCTAGATTTCGTCCACTATTACCATAGTACATAGTCCTTCGACCTATCCCAGTATTACCATACTACTTCACCTCTAGACTCCGTCCACTATTACCATAGTACATAGTCCCTCGACCTATCCCAGTATTACCATACTACTTCACCTCTAGACAACGTCCACTATTACCATAGTACATAGTCCCTCGATCTATCCCAGTATTACCATACTACTTCACCTCTAGAATCCGTCCACTATTACTATAGTACATAGTCCCTCGACCTATCCCAGTATTACCATACTACTTTACCTCTAGACTCCGTCCACTATGATCATAGTACATAGTCCCTCGACCTATCCCAGTATTACCATACTACTTCACCTCTAGACCCCGTCCACTATTACCATGGTACATAGTCCCTCGACCTATCCCAGTATTACCATACTACTTCACCTCTAGACTCCGTCCACTATTACCATAATACATAGTCCCTCGACCTATCCCAGTATTACCATACTACTTTACCTCTAGAATCAGTCCACTATGATCATAGTACATAGTCCCTCGACCTATCCCAGTATTACCATACTACTTCACCTCTAGACTCCGTCCACTATTACCATAATACATAGTCCCTCGACCTATCCCAGTATTACCATACTACTTTACCTCTAGAATCAGTCCACTATGATCATAGTACATAGTCCCTCGACCTATCCCAGTATTACCATACTACTTCACCTCTAGACCCCGTCCACTATTACCATAGTACATAGTCCCTCGACCTATCCCAGTATTGTCATACTACTTCACCTCTAGACTCCGTCCACTATTACCATAGTACATAGTCCCTCGACCTATCCCAGTATTACCATACTAATTCACCTCTAGACTCCGTCCACTATTACCATAGTACATAGTCCTTCGACCTATCCCAGTATTACCATACTACTTCACCTCTAGACTCCGTCCACTACTACCATAGTACATAGTCCCTCGACCTACCCCAGTATTACCATACTACTTCACCTCTAGACCCCGTCCACTATTACCATAGTACATAGTCCCTCGACCTATCCCAGTATTACCATACTACTTCACCTCTAGACTCCGTCCACTATTACTATAGTACATAGTCCCTCGACCTATCCCAGTATTACCATACTACTTTACCTCTAGACTCCGTCCACTATGATCAAAGTACATAGTCCCTCGACCTATGCCAGTATTACCATACTACTTCACCTCTAGACCTCGCCCACTATTACCATAGTACATAGTCCCTCGACCTATCCCAGTATTACCATACTACTTCACCTCTAGACTCCGTCCACTATTACCATAGTACATAGTCCCTCGACCTATCCCAGTATTACCATACTACTTCACATCTAGACTCCGTCCACTATTACCATAGTACATAGTCCCTCGACCTACCCCAGTATTACCATACTACTTCACCTCTAGACTCCGTCCACTATTACCATAGTACATAGTCCCTCGACCTATCCCAGTATTACCATACTACTTTACCTCTAGAATCAGTCCACTATGATCATAGTACATAGTCCCTCGACCTATCCCAGTATTACCATACTACTTCACCTCTAGACCCCGTCCACTATTACCATAGTACATAGTCCCTCGACCTATCCCAGTATTGTCATACTACTTCACCTCTAGACTCCGTCCACTATTACCATAGTACATAGTCCCTCGACCTATCCCAGTATTACCATACTAATTCACCTCTAGACTCCGTCCACTATTACCATAGTACATAGTCCTTCGACCTATCCCAGTATTACCATACTACTTCACCTCTAGACTCCGTCCACTACTACCATAGTACATAGTCCCTCGACCTACCCCAGTATTACCATACTACTTCACCTCTAGACCCCGTCCACTATTACCATAGTACATAGTCCCTCGACCTATCCCAGTATTACCATACTACTTCACCTCTAGACTCCGTCCACTATTACTATAGTACATAGTCCCTCGACCTATCCCAGTATTACCATACTACTTTACCTCTAGACTCCGTCCACTATGATCATAGTACATAGTCCCTCGACCTATGCCAGTATTACCATACTACTTCACCTCTAGACCTCGCCCACTATTACCATAGTACATAGTCCCTCGACCTATCCCAGTATTACCATACTACTTCACCTCTAGACTCCGTCCACTATTACCATAGTACATAGTCCCTCGACCTATCCCAGTATTACCATACTACTTCACATCTAGACTCCGTCCACTATTACCATAGTACATAGTCCCTCGACCTACCCCAGTATTACCATACTACTTCACCTCTAGACTCCGTCCATTATTACCATAGTACATAGTCCCTCGACCTATCCCAGTATTACCATACTAATTCACCTCTAGACTCCGTCCACTATTACCATAGTACATAGTCCTTCGACCTATTCCTGTATTACCATACTACTTCACCTCTAGATTCCGTCCACTATTACCATAGTACATAGTCCCTCGACCTATCCCAGTATTACCATACTACTTCACCTCTAGACAACGTCCACTATTACCATAGTACATAGTCCCTCGACCTATCCCAGTATTACCATACTACTTCACCTCTAGACTCCGTCCACTATTACTATAGTACATAGTCCCTCGACCTATCCCAGTATTACCATACTACTTTACCTCTAGACTCCGTCCACTATGATCATAGTACATAGTCCCTCGACCTATCCCAGTATTACCATACTACTTCACCTCTAGACCCCGTCCACTATTACCATAGTACATAGTCCCTCGACCTATCCCAGTATTACCATACTACTTCACCTCTAGACTCCGTCCACTATTACCATAGTACATAGTCCCTCGACCTATCCCAGTATTACCATACTAATTCACCTCTAGACTCCGTCCACTATTACCATAGTACATAGTCCTTCGACCTATCCCAGTATTACCATACTACTTCACCTCTAGACTCCGTCCACTATTACCATAGTACATAGTCCCTCGACCTACCCCAGTATTACCATACTACTTCACCTCTAGACCCCATCCACTATTACCATAGTACATAGTCCCTCGACCTATCCCAGTATTACCATACTACTTCACCTCTAGACTCCGTCCACTATTACCATAGTACATAGTCCCTCGACCTATCCCAGTATTACCATACTACTTCACCTCTAGACCCCGTCGACTATTACTATAGTACATAGTCCCTCGACATATCCAAGTATTACCATACTACTTCACCTCTAGACTCCGTCCACTATTACCATAGTACATAGTCCCTCGACCTATCCCAGTATTACCATACTACTTCACCTCTAGACTCCGTCCACTATTACCGTAGTACATAGTCCCTCGACCTATCCCAGTATTACCATACTACTTCACCTCTAGACTCCGTCCACTATTACCATAGTACATAGTCCCCCGACCTATCCCTATAGTATCATACTACTTCACCTGTAGACCCCGTCCACTATTACCATAGTACATAGTCCCTCGACCTATCCCAGTATTACCATACTACTTCACATCTAGACTCCGTCCACTATTACTATAGTACATAGTCCCTCTACCTACCCCAGTATTACCATACTATTTCACCTCTAGACTCCGTCCACTATTACCATAGTACATAGTCCCTCGACCTATCCCAGTATTACCATACTAATTCACCCCTAGACTTCGTCCACTATTACCATAGTACATAGTCCTTCGACCTATCCCAGTATTACCATACTACTTCACCTCTAGACTCCGTCCACTATTACCATAGTACATAGTCCCTCGACCTATCCCAGTATTACCATACTACTTCACCTCTAGACAACGTCCACTATTACCATAGTACATAGTCCCTCGACCTATCCCAGTATTACCATACTACTTCACCTCTAGACTCCGTCCACTATTACTATAGTACATAGTCCCTCGACCTATCCCAGTATTACCATACTACTTTACCTCTAGACTCCGTCCACTATGATCATAGTACATAGTCCCTCGACCTATGCCAGTATTACCATACTACTTCACCTCTAGACCTCGCCCACTATTACCATAGTACATAGTCCCTCGACCTATCCCAGTATTACCATACTACTTCACCTCTAGACTCCGTCCACTATTACCATAGTACATAGTCCCTCGACCTATCCCAGTATTGTCATACTACTTCACCTCTAGACTCCGTCCACTATTACCATAGTACATAGTCCCTCGACCTATCCCAGTATTACCATACTAATTCACCTCTAGACTCCGTCCACTATTACCATAGTACATAGTCCTTCGACCTATCCCAGTATTACCATACTACTTCACCTCTAGACTCCGTCCACTACTACCATAGTACATAGTCCCTCGACCTACCCCAGTATTACCATACTACTTCACCTCTAGACCCCGTCCACTATTACCATAGTACATAGTCCCTCGACCTATCCCAGTATTACCATACTACTTCACCTCTATACTCCGTCCACTATTACTATAGTACATAGTCCCTCGACCTATCCCAGTATTACCATACTACTTTACCTCTAGACTCCGTCCACTATGATCATAGTACATAGTCCCTCGACCTATGCCAGTATTACCATACTACTTCACCTCTAGACCTCGCCCACTATTACCATAGTACATAGTCCCTCGACCTATCCCAGTATTACCATACTACTTCACCTCTAGACTCCGTCCACTATTACCATAGTACATAGTCCCTCGACCTATCCCAGTATTACCATACTACTTCACATCTAGACTCCGTCCACTATTACCATAGTACATAGTCCCTCGACCTACCCCAGTATTACCATACTACTTCACCTCTAGACTCCGTCCATTATTACCATAGTACATAGTCCCTCGACCTATCCCAGTATTACCATACTAATTCACCTCTAGACTCCGTCCACTATTACCATAGTACATAGTCCTTCGACCTATTCCTGTATTACCATACTACTTCACCTCTAGACTCCGTCCACTATTACCATAGTACATAGTCCCTCGACCTACCCCAGTATTACCATACTACTTCACCTCTAGACAACGTCCACTATTACCATAGTACATAGTCCCTCGACCTATCCCAGTATTACCATACTACTTCACCTCTAGACTCCGTCCACTATTACTATAGTACATAGTCCCTCGACTTATCCCAGTATTACCATACTACTTTACCTCTAGACTCCGTCCACTATGATCATAGTACATAGTCCCTCGACCTATCCCAGTATTACCATACTACTTCACCTCTAGACCCCGTCCACTATTACCATAGTACATAGTCCCTCGACCTATCCCAGTATTACCATACTACTTCACCTCTAGACTCCGTCCACTATTACCATAGTACATAGTCCCTCGACCTATCCCAGTATTACCATACTAATTCACCTCTAGACTCCGTCCACTATTACCATAGTACATAGTCCTTCGACCTATCCCAGTATTACCATACTACTTCACCTCTAGACTCCGTCCACTATTACCATAGTACATAGTCCCTCGACCTACCCCAGTATTACCATACTACTTCACCTCTAGACCCCATCCACTATTACCATAGTACATAATCCCTCGACCTATCCCAGTATTACCATACTACTTCACCTTTAGACTCCGTCCACTATTACCATAGTACATAGTCCCTCGACCTATCCCAGTATTACCATACTACTTCACCTCTAGACCCCGTCGACTATTACTATAGTACATAGTCCCTCGACATATCCAAGTATTACCATACTACTTCACCTCTAGACTCCGTCCACTATTACCATAGTACATAGTCCCTCGACCTATCCCAGTATTACCATACTACTTCACCTCTAGACTCCGTCCACTATTACCATAGTACATAGTCCCTCGACCTATCCCAGTATTACCATACTACTTCACCTCTAGACTCCGTCCACTATTACCATAGTACATAGTCCCCCGACCTATCCCTATATTACCATACTACTTCTCCTGTAGACCCCGTCCACTATTACCATAGTACATAGTCCCTCGACCTATCCCAGTATTACCATACTACTTCACATCTAGACTCCGTCCACTATTACTATAGTACATAGTCCCTCTACCTACCCCTGTATTACCATACTATTTCACCTCTAGACTCCGTCCACTATTACCATAGTACATAGTCCCTCGACCTATCCCAGTATTACCATACTAATTCACCTCTAGACTTCGTCCACTATTACCATAGTACATAGTCCTTCGACCTATCCCAGTATTACCATACTACTTCACCTCTAGACTCCGTCCACTATTACCATAGTACATAGTCCCTCGACCTATCCCAGTATTACCATACTAATTCACCTCTAGACTTCGTCCACTATTACCATAGTACATAGTCCTTCGACCTATCCCAGTATTACCATACTACTTCACCTCTAGACTCCGTCCACTATTACCATAGTACATAGTCCCTCGACCTATCCCAGTATTACCATACTACTTCACCTCTAGACAACGTCCACTATTACCATAGTACATAGTCCCTCGACCTATCCCAGTATTACCATACTACTTCACCTCTAGACTCCGTCCACTATTACTATAGTACATAGTCCCTCGACCTATCCCAGTATTACCATACTACTTTACCTCTAGACTACGTCCACTATGATCATAGTACATAGTCCCTCGACCTATGCCAGTATTACCATACTACTTCACCTCTAGACCTCGCCCACTATTACCATAGTACATAGTCCCTCGACCTATCCCAGTATTACCATACTACTTCACCTCTAGACTCCGTCCACTATTACCATAGTACATAGTCCCTCGACCTATCCCAGTATTGTCATACTACTTCACCTCTAGACTCCGTCCACTATTACCATAGTACATAGTCCCTCGACCTATCCCAGTATTACCATACTAATTCACCTCTAGACTCCGTCCACTATTACCATAGTACATAGTCCTTCGACCTATCCCAGTATTACCATACTACTTCACCTCTAGACTCCGTCCACTACTACCATAGTACATAGTCCCTCGACCTACCCCAGTATTACCATACTACTTCACCTCTAGACCCCGTCCACTATTACCATAGTACATAGTCCCTCGACCTATCCCAGTATTACTATACTACTTCACCTCTATACTCCGTCCACTATTACTATAGTACATAGTCCCTCGACCTATCCCAGTATTACCATACTACTTTACCTCTAGACTCAGTCCACTATGATCATAGTATATAGTCCCTCGACCTATGCCAGTATTACCATACTACTTCACCTCTAGACCTCGCCCACTATTACCATAGTACATAGTCCCTCGACCTATCCCAGTATTACCATACTACTTCACCTCTAGACTCCGTCCACTATTACCATAGTACATAGTCCCTCGACCTATCCCAGTATTACCATACTACTTCACATCTAGACTCCGTCCACTATTACCATAGTACATAGTCCCTCGACCTACCCCAGTATTACCATACTACTTCACCTCTAGACTCCGTCCATTATTACCATAGTACATAGTCCCTCGACCTATCCCAGTATTACCATACTAATTCACCTCTAGACTCCGTCCACTATTACCATAGTACATAGTCCTTCGACCTATTCCTGTATTACCATACTACTTCACCTCTAGACTCCGTCCACTATTACCATAGTACATAGTCCCTCGACCTACCCCAGTATTACCATACTACTTCACCTCTAGACAACGTCCACTATTACCATAGTACATAGTCCCTCGACCTATCCCAGTATTACCATACTACTTCACCTCTAGACTCCGTCCACTATTACTATAGTACATAGTCCCTCGACCTATCCCAGTATTACCATACTACTTTACCTCTAGACTCCGTCCACTATGATCATAGTACATAGTCCCTCGACCTATCCCAGTATTACCATACTACTTCACCTCTAGACCCCGTCCACTATTACCATAGTACATAGTCCCTCGACCTATCCCAGTATTACCATACTACTTCACCTCTAGACTCCGTCCACTATTACCATAGTACATAGTCCCTCGACCTATCCCAGTATTACCATACTAATTCACCTCTAGACTCCGTCCACTATTACCATAGTACATAGTCCTTCGACCTATCCCAGTATTACCATACTACTTCACCTCTAGACTCCGTCCACTATTACCATAGTACATAGTCCCTCGACCTACCCCAGTATTACCATACTACTTCACCTCTAGACCCCATCCACTATTACCATAGTACATAATCCCTCGACCTATCCCAGTATTACCATACTACTTCACCTCTAGACTCCGTCCACTATTACCATAGTACATAGTCCCTCGACCTATCCCAGTATTACCATACTACTTTACCTCTAGACTCCGTCCACTATGATCATAGTACATAGTCCCTCGACCTATGCCAGTATTACCATACTACTTCACCTCTAGACCTCGCCCACTATTACCATAGTACATAGTCCCTCGACCTATCCCAGTATTACCATACTACTTCACCTCTAGACTCCGTCCACTATTACCATAGTACATAGTCCCTCGACCTATCCCAGTATTGTCATACTACTTCACCTCTAGACTCCGTCCACTATTACCATAGTACATAGTCCCTCGACCTATCCCAGTATTACCATACTAATTCACCTCTAGACTCCGTCCACTATTACCATAGTACATAGTCCTTCGACCTATCCCAGTATTACCATACTACTTCACCTCTAGACTCCGTCCACTACTACCATAGTACATAGTCCCTCGACCTACCCCAGTATTACCATACTACTTCACCTCTAGACCCCGTCCACTATTACCATAGTACATAGTCCCTCGACCTATCCCAGTATTACCATACTACTTCACCTCTATACTCCGTCCACTATTACTATAGTACATAGTCCCTCGACCTATCCCAGTATTACCATACTACTTTACCTCTAGACTCCGTCCACTATGATCATAGTACATAGTCCCTCGACCTATGCCAGTATTACCATACTACTTCACCTCTAGACCTCGCCCACTATTACCATAGTACATAGTCCCTCGACCTATCCCAGTATTACCATACTACTTCACCTCTAGACTCCGTCCACTATTACCATAGTACATAGTCCCTCGACCTATCCCAGTATTACCATACTACTTCACATCTAGACTCCGTCCACTATTACCATAGTACATAGTCCCTCGACCTACCCCAGTATTACCATACTACTTCACCTCTAGACTCCGTCCATTATTACCATAGTACATAGTCCCTCGACCTATCCCAGTATTACCATACTAATTCACCTCTAGACTCCGTCCACTATTACCATAGTACATAGTCCTTCGACCTATTCCTGTATTACCATACTACTTCACCTCTAGACTCCGTCCACTATTACCATAGTACATAGTCCCTCGACCTACCCCAGTATTACCATACTACTTCACCTCTAGACAACGTCCACTATTACCATAGTACATAGTCCCTCGACCTATCCCAGTATTACCATACTACTTCACCTCTAGACTCCGTCCACTATTACTATAGTACATAGTCCCTCGACCTATCCCAGTATTACCATACTACTTTACCTCTAGACTCCGTCCACTATGATCATAGTACATAGTCCCTCGACCTATCCCAGTATTACCATACTACTTCACCTCTAGACCCCGTCCACTATTACCATAGTACATAGTCCCTCGACCTATCCCAGTATTACCATACTACTTCACCTCTAGACTCCGTCCACTATTACCATAGTACATAGTCCCTCGACCTATCCCAGTATTACCATACTAATTCACCTCTAGACTCCGTCCACTATTACCATAGTACATAGTCCTTCGACCTATCCCAGTATTACCATACTACTTCACCTCTAGACTCCGTCCACTATTACCATAGTACATAGTCCCTCGACCTACCCCAGTATTACCATACTACTTCACCTCTAGACCCCATCCACTATTACCATAGTACATAATCCCTCGACCTATCCCAGTATTACCATACTACTTCACCTTTAGACTCCGTCCACTATTACCATAGTACATAGTCCCTCGACCTATCCCAGTATTACCATACTACTTCACCTCTAGACCCCGTCGACTATTACTATAGTACATAGTCCCTCGACATATCCAAGTATTACCATACTACTTCACCTCTAGACTCCGTCCACTATTACCATAGTACATAGTCCCTCGACCTATCCCAGTATTACCATACTACTTCACCTCTAGACTCCGTCCACTATTACCATAGTACATAGTCCCTCGACCTATCCCAGTATTACCATACTACTTCACCTCTAGACTCCGTCCACTATTACCATAGTACATAGTCCCCCGACCTATCCCTATATTACCATACTACTTCTCCTGTAGACCCCGTCCACTATTACCATAGTACATAGTCCCTCGACCTATCCCAGTATTACCATACTACTTCACCTCTAGACTCCGTCCACTATTACCATAGTACATAGTCCCCCGACCTATCCCTATATTACCATACTACTTCACCTGTAGACCCCGTCCACTATTACCATAGTACATAGTCCCTCGACCTATCCCAGTATTACCATACTACTTCACCTCTAGACTCCGTCCACTATTACCATAGTACATAGTCCCTCGACCTATCCCAGTATTACCATACTAATTCACCTCTAGACTTCGTCCACTATTACCATAGTACATAGTCCTTCGACCTATCCCAGTATTACCATACTACTTCACCTCTAGACTCCGTCCACTATTACCATAGTACATAGTCCCTCGACCTATCCCAGTATTACCATACTACTTCACCTCTAGACAACGTCCACTATTACCATAGTACATAGTCCCTCGACCTATCCCAGTATTACCATACTACTTCACCTCTAGACTCCGTCCACTATTACTATAGTACATAGTCCCTCGACCTATCCCAGTATTACCATACTACTTTACCTCTAGACTCCGTCCACTATGATCATAGTACATAGTCCCTCGACCTATGCCAGTATTACCATACTACTTCACCTCTAGACCTCGCCCACTATTACCATAGTACATAGTCCCTCGACCTATCCCAGTATTACCATACTACTTCACCTCTAGACTCCGTCCACTATTACCATAGTACATAGTCCCTCGACCTATCCCAGTATTGTCATACTACTTCACCTCTAGACTCCGTCCACTATTACCATAGTACATAGTCCCTCGACCTATCCCAGTATTACCATACTAATTCACCTCTAGACTCCGTCCACTATTACCATAGTACATAGTCCTTCGACCTATCCCAGTATTACCATACTACTTCACCTCTAGACTCCGTCCACTACTACCATAGTACATAGTCCCTCGACCTACCCCAGTATTACCATACTACTTCACCTCTAGACCCCGTCCACTATTACCATAGTACATAGTCCCTCGACCTATCCCAGTATTACTATACTACTTCACCTCTATACTCCGTCCACTATTACTATAGTACATAGTCCCTCGACCTATCCCAGTATTACCATACTACTTTACCTCTAGACTCAGTCCACTATGATCATAGTACATAGTCCCTCGACCTATGCCAGTATTACCATACTACTTCACCTCTAGACCTCGCCCACTATTACCATAGTACATAGTCCCTCGACCTATCCCAGTATTACCATACTACTTCACCTCTAGACTCCGTCCACTATTACCATAGTACATAGTCCCTCGACCTATCCCAGTATTACCATACTACTTCACATCTAGACTCCGTCCACTATTACCATAGTACATAGTCCCTCGACCTACCCCAGTATTACCATACTACTTCACCTCTAGATTCCGTCCATTATTACCATAGTACATAGTCCCTCGACCTATCCCAGTATTACCATACTAATTCACCTCTAGACTCCGTCCACTATTACCATAGTACATAGTCCTTCGACCTATTCCTGTATTACCATACTACTTCACCTCTAGACTCCGTCCACTATTACCATAGTACATAGTCCCTCGACCTACCCCAGTATTACCATACTACTTCACCTCTAGACAACGTCCACTATTACCATAGTACATAGTCCCTCGACCTATCCCAGTATTACCATACTACTTCACCTCTAGACTCCGTCCACTATTACTATAGTACATAGTCCCTCGACCTATCCCAGTATTACCATACTACTTTACCTCTAGACTCCGTCCACTATGATCATAGTACATAGTCCCTCGACCTATCCCAGTATTACCATACTACTTCACCTCTAGACCCCGTCCACTATTACCATAGTACATAGTCCCTCGACCTATCCCAGTATTACCATACTACTTCACCTCTAGACCCCGTCGACTATTACTATAGTACATAGTCCCTCGACCTATGCCAGTATTACCATACTACTTCACCTCTAGACTCCGTCCACTATTACCATAGTACTTAGTCCCTCGACCTATCCCAGTATTACCATACTACTTCACCTCTAGACTCCGTCCACTATTACCATAGTACTTAGTCCCCCGACCTATCCCTATATTACCATACTACTTCACCTGTAGACCCCGTCCACTATTACCATAGTACATAGTCCCTCGACCTATCCCAGTATTACCATACTACTTCACATCTAGACTCCGTCCACTATTACTATAGTACATAGTCCCTCTACCTACCCCAGTATTACCATACTATTTCACCTCTAGACTCCGTCCACTATTACCATAGTACATAGTCCCTCGACCTATCCCAGTATTACCATACTAATTCACCTCTAGACTTCGTCCACTATTACCATAGTACATAGTCCTTCGACCTATCCCAGTATTACCATACTACTTCACCTCTAGACTCCGTCCACTTTTACCATAGTACATAGTCCCTCGACCTATCCCAGTATTACCATACTACTTCACCTCTAGACAACGTCCACTATTACCATAGTACATAGTCCCTCGACCTATCCCAGTATTACCATACTACTTCACCTCTAGACTCCGTCCACTATTACTATAGTACATAGTCCCTCGACCTATCCCAGTATTACCATACTACTTTACCTCTAGACTCCGTCCACTATGATCATAGTACATAGTCCCTCGACCTATCCCAGTATTACCATACTACTTCACCTCTAGACCCCGTCCACTATTACAATGGTACATAGTCCCTCGACCTATCCCAGTATTACCATACTACTTCACCTCTAGACTCCGTCCACTATTACCATAGTACATAGTCCCTCGACCTACCCCAGTATTACCATACTACTTCACCTCTAGACTCCGTCCACTATTACCATAGTACATATTCCCTCGAACTATCCCAGTATTACCATACTACTTCACCATTAGACTCCTTCCACTATTACCATAGTACATAGTCCCTCGACCTATCACAGTATTACCATACTACTTCACCTCTAGACTCCGTCCACTACTACTATAGTACATAGTCCTTCGACCTATCCCAGTATTACCATACTACTTCACCTCTAGACTCCGTCCACTATTACCATAGTACATATTCCCTCGACCTATCCCAGTATTACCATATTACTTTACCTCTAGACTCAGTCCACTATGATCATAGTACATAGTCCCTCGACCTATCCCAGTATTACCATACTACTTCACCTCTAGACCCCGTCCACTATTACCATAGTACATAGTCCCTCGACCTATCCCAGTATTACCATACTACTTCACCTCTAGACTCCGTCCACTATTACCATAGTACATAGTCCCTCGACCTACCCCAGTATTACCATACTACTTCACCTCTAGACCCCGTCCACTATTACCATAGTACATAGTCCCTCGACCTATCCCAGTATTACCATTCTACTTCACCTCTAGACTCCGTCCACTATTACTATAGTACATAGTCCCTCGACCTATCCCAGTATTACCATACCACTTTACCTCTAGACTCCGTCCACTATGATCATAGTACATAGTCCCTCGACCTATGCCAGTATTACCATACTACTTCACCTCTAGACCTCGCCCACTATTACCATAGTACAGAGTCCCTCGACCTATCCCAGTATTACCATACTACTTCACCTCTAGACTCCGTCCACTATTACCATAGTACATAGTCCCTCGACCTATCCCAGTATTACCATACTACTTCACATCTAGACTCCGTCCACTATTACCATAGTACATAGTCCCTCGACCTACCCCAGTATTACCATACTACTTCACCTCTAGACTCCGTCCACTATTACCATAGTACATAGTCCCTCGACCTATCCCAGTATTACCATACTACTTCACCATTAGACTCCTTCCACTATTACCATAGTACATAGTCCCTCGACCTATCCCAGTATTACCATACTACTTCACCTCTAGACTCCGTCCACTACTACTATAGTACATAGTCCTTCGACCTATCCCAGTATTATCATACTATTTCACCTCTAGACCCCGTCCACTATTACTATAGTACATAGTCCCTCGACCTATCCCAGTATTACCCTACTACTTCACCTCTAGACTCCGTCCACTATTACCATAGTACATAGTCCCTCGACCTATCCCAGTATTACCATACTGCTTCACCTCTAGACCCCGACCACTATTACCATTGTACATAGTCCCTCGACCTATCCCAGTATTACCCTACTACTTCACCTCTAGACTCCGTCCACTATTACCATAGTACATAGTCCCTCGACCTATCCCAGTATTACCATACTACTTCATCTCTAGACTCCGTCCACTATTACCATAGTACATAGTCCCTCGACCTATCCCTATATTACCATACTACTTCACCTCTAGACTCCGTCCACTATTACTATAGTACATAGTCCCTCGACCTACCCCAGTATTACCATACTACGTCACATCTAGACTCCGTCCACTAATACCATAGTACATAGTCCATCGACCTATCCCAGTATTACCATACTACTTCACTTCTAGACTCCGTCCACTATTACCATAGTGCATAGTCCCTCGACCTATCCCAGTATTATCATACTACTTCACCTCTAGACTCCGTCCACTATTACCATAGTACATAGTCTCTCGACCTACCCCAGTATTACCATACTACTTCACCTCTAGACTCCGTCCACTATTACCATAGTACATAGTCCCTCGACCTATCCCAGTATTACCATACTACTTCACATCTAGACTCCGTCCACTATTACTATAGTACATAGTCCCTCGACCTACCCCAGTATTACCATACTATTTCACCTCTAGACTCCGTCCACTATTACCATAGTACATAGTCCTTCGACCTATCCCAGTATTACCATACTACTTCACTTCTAGACTCCGTCCACTATTACCATAGTACATAGTCCCTCGACCTACCCCAGTATTACCATACTACTTCACCTCTAGACAACGTCCACTATTACCATAGTACATAGTCCCTCGACCTATCCCAGTATTACCATACTACTTCACCTCTAGACTCCGTCCACTATTACTATAGTACATAGTCCCTCGACCTATCCCAGTATTACCATACTACTTTACCTCTAGACTCCGTCCACTATGATCATAGTACATAGTCCCTCGACCTCTCCAAGTATTACCATACTACTTCACCTCTAGACTCCGTCCACTATTACCATAGTACATAGTCCCTCGACCTATCCCAGTATTACCATACTACTTCACCTCTAGACTCAGTCCACTATTACCATAGTACATAGTCCCTCGACCTATCCCAGTATTACCATACTACTTCACATCTAAACTCCTTCCACTATTACCATAGTACATAGTCCCTCGACCTACCCCAGTATTACCATACTACTTCACCTCTAGACTGCGTCCACTATTACCATAGTACATAGTCCCTCGAACTATCCCAGTATTACCATACTACTTCACCATTAGACTCCTTCCACTATTACCATAGTACATAGTCCCTCGACCTATCCCAGTATTACCATACTACTTCACCTCTAGACTCCGTCCACTACTACTATAGTACATAGTCCTTCGACCTATCCCAGTATTACCATACTACTTCACCTCTAGACTCAGTCCACTATTACCATAGTACATAGTCCCTCGACCTATCCCAGTATTACCATACTACTTCACATCTAGATTCCTTCCACTATTACCATAGTACATAGTCCCTCGACCTACCCCAGTATTACCATACTACTTCACCTCTAGACTGCGTCCACTATTACCATAATACATAGTCCCTCGAACTATCCCAGTATTACCATACTACTTCACCATTAGACTCCTTCCACTATTACCATAGTACATAGTCCCTCGACCTATCCCAGTATTACCATACTACTTCACCTCTAGACTCCGTCCACTACTACTATAGTACATAGTCCTTCGACCTATCCCAGTATTACCATACTATTTCACCTCTAGACCCCGTCCACTATTACTATAGTACATAGTCCCTCGACCTATCCCAGTATTACCATACTACTTCACCTCTAGACTCCGTCCACTATTACCATAGTACATAGTCCCTCAACCTATCCCAGTATTACCATACTGCTTCACCTCTAGACCCCGACCACTATTACCATTGTACATAATCCCTCGACCTATCCCAGTATTACCCTACTACTTCACCTCTAGACTCCGTCCACTATTACCATAGTACATAGTCCCTCGACCTATCCCAGTATTACCATACTACTTCATCTCTAGACTCCGTCCACTATTACCATAGTACATAGTCCCTCGACCTATCCCTATATTACCATACTACTTCACCTCTAGACTCCGTCCACTATTACCATAGTACATAGTCTCTCGACCTACCCCAGTATTACCATACTACTTCACCTCTAGACTCCGTCCACTATTACCATAGTACATAGTCCCTCGACCTATCCCAGTATTACCATACTACTTCACTTCTAGACTCCGTCCACTATTACCATAGTGCATAGTCCCTCGAACTATCCCAGTATTACCATACTACTTCACCTTTAGACTCCGTCCACTATTACCATAGTACATAGTCCCTCGACCTATCCTAGTATTACCATACTACTTCACCTCTAGACCCCGTCGACTATTACCATAGTACATAGTCCCTCGACCTATCCAAGTATTACCATACTACTTCACCTCTAGACTCCGTCCACTATTACCATAGTACATAGTCCCTCGACCTATCCCAGTATTACCATACTACTTCACCTCTAGACTCCGTCCACTATTACTCTAGTACATAGTCCCTCGACCTATCCCAGTATTACCATACTACTTTACCTCTAGACTCCGTCCACTATGATCATAGTACATAGTCCCTCGACCTATCCCAGTATTACCATACTACTTCACCTCTAGACCCCGTCCACTATTACCATAGTACATAGTCCCCCGACCTATCCCTATATTACCATACTACTTCACCTGTAGACCCCGTCCACTATTACCATAGTACATAGTCCCTCGACCTATCCCAGTATTACCATACTACTTCACATCTAGACTCCGTCCACTATTACTATAGTACATAGTCCCTCGACCTACCCCAGTATTACCATACTATTTCACCTCTAGACTCCGTCCACTATTACCATAGTACATAGTCCCTCGACCTATCCCAGTATTACCATACTAATTCACCTCTAGACTCCGTCCACTATTACCATAGTACATAGTCCTTCGACCTATCCCAGTATTACCATACTACTTCACCTCTAGACTCCGTCCACTATTACCATAGTACATAGTCCCTCGACCTACCCCAGTATTACCATACTACTTCACCTCTAGACAACGTCCACTATTACCATAGTACATAGTCCCTCGACCTATCCCAGTATTACCATACTACTTCACCTCTAGACTCCGTCCACTATTACTATAGTACATAGTCCCTCGACCTATCCCAGTATTACCATACTACTTTACCTCTAGACTTCGTCCACTATGATCATAGTACATAGTCCCTCGACCTATCCCAGTATTACCATACTACTTCACCTCTAGACTCCGTCCACTATTACCATAGTACATAGTCCCTCGACCTATCCCAGTATTACCATACTACTTCACCTCTAGACTCAGTCCACTATTACCATAGTACATAGTCCCTCGACCTATCCCAGTATTACCATACTACTTCACATCTAGACTCCTTCCACTATTACCATAGTACATAGTCCCTCGACCTACCCCAGTATTACCATACTACTTCACCTCTAGACTGCGTCCACTATTACCATAGTACATAGTCCCTCGAACTATCCCAGTATTACCATACTACTTCACCATTAGACTCCTTCCACTATTACCATAGTACATAGTCCCTCGACCTATCCCAGTATTACCATACTACTTCACCTCTAGACTCCGTCCACTACTACTATAGTACATAGTCCCTCGACCTATCCCAGTATTACCATACTACTTCACCTCTAGACCCCGTCCACTATTACCATAGTACATAGTCCCTCGACCTATCCCAGTATTACCATACTACTTCACCTCTAGACTCCGTCCACTATTACCATAGTACATAGTCCCTCGACCTATCCCAGTATTACCATACTACTTCACCTCTAGACTCCGTCCACTACTACTATAGTACATAGTCCCTCGACCTATCCCAGTATTACCATACTACTTCACCTCTAGACCCCGTCCACTATTACCATAGTACATAGTCCCTCGACCTATCCCAGTATTACCATACTACTTCACATCTAGACTCCGTCCACTATTACCATAGTACATAGTCCTTCGACCTATCCCAGTATTACCATACTATTTCACCTCTAAACCCCGTCCACTATTACTATAGTACATAGTCCCTCGACCTATCCCAGTATTACCATACTACTTCACCTCTAGACTCCGTCCACTATTACTATAGTACATAGTCCCTCGACCTATCCCAGTATTACCATACTACTTTACCTCTAGACTTCGTCCACTATGATCATAGTACATAGTCCCTCGACCTATCCCAGTATTACCATACTACTTCACCTCTAGACCCCGTCCACTATTACCATAGTACATAGTCCCCCGACCTATCCCTATATTACCATACTACTTCACCTGTAGACCCCGTCCACTATTACCATAGTACATAGTCCCTCGACCTATCCCAGTATTACCATACTACTTCATATCTAGACTCCGTCCACTATTACTATAGTACATAGTCCCTCGACCTACCCCAGTATTACCATACTATTTCACCTCTAGACTCCGTCTACTATTACCATAGTACATAGTCCCTCGACCTATCCCAGTATTACCATACTAATTCACCTCTAGACTCCGTCCACTATTACCATAGTACATAGTCCTTCGACCTATCCCAGTATTACCATACTACTTCACCTCTAGACTCCGTCCACTATTACCATAGTACATAGTCCCTCGACCTACCCCAGTATTACCATACTACTTCACCTCTAGACAACGTCCACTATTACCATAGTACATAGTCCCTCGACCTATCCCAGTATTACCATACTACTTCACCTCTAGACTCCGTCCACTATTACTATAGTACATAGTCCCTCGACCTATCCCAGTATTACCATACTACTTTACCTCTAGACTTCGTCCACTATGATCATAGTACATAGTCCCTCGACCTATCCCAGTATTACCATACTACTTCACCTCTAGACTCCGTCCACTATTACCATAGTACATAGTCCCTCGACCTATCCCAGTATTACCATACTACTTCACCTCTAGACTCAGTCCACTATTACCATAGTACATAGTCCCTCGACCTATCCCAGTATTACCATACTACTTCACATCTAGACTCCTTCCACTATTACCATAGTACATAGTCCCTCGACCTACCCCAGTATTACCATACTACTTCACCTCTAGACTGCGTCCACTATTACCATAGTACATAGTCCCTCGAACTATCCCAGTATTACCATACTACTTCACCATTAGACTCCTTCCACTATTACCATAGTACATAGTCCCTCGACCTATCCCAGTATTACCATACTACTTCACCTCTAGACTCCGTCCACTACTACTATAGTACATAGTCCCTCGACCTATCCCAGTATTACCATGCTACTTCACCTCTAGACCCCGTCCACTATTACCATAGTACATAGTCCCTCGACCTATCCCAGTATTACCATACTACTTCACCTCTAGACTCCGTCCACTATTACCATAGTACATAGTCCCTCGACCTATCCCAGTATTACCATACTACTTCACCTCTAGACTCCGTCCACTACTACTATAGTACATAGTCCCTCGACCTATCCCAGTATTACCATACTACTTCACCTCTAGACCCCGTCCACTATTACCATAGTACATAGTCCCTCGACCTATCCCAGTATTACCATACTACTTCACATCTAGACTCCGTCCACTATTACCATAGTACATAGTCCTTCGACCTATCCCAGTATTACCATACTATTTCACCTCTAAACCCCGTCCAGTATTACTATAGTACATAGTCCCTCGACCTATCCCAGTATTACCATACTACTTCACCTCTAGACTCCGTCCACTATTACTATAGTACATAGTCCCTCGACCTATCCCAGTATTACCATACTACTTTACCTCTAGACTTCGTCCACTATGATCATAGTACATAGTCCCTCGACCTATCCCAGTATTACCATACTACTTCACCTCTAGACTCCGTCCACTATTACCATAGTACATAGTCCCTCGACCTATCCCAGTATTACCATACTACTTCACCTCTAGACTCAGTCCACTATTACCATAGTACATAGTCCCTCGACCTATCCCAGTATTACCATACTACTTCACATCTAGACTCCTTCCACTATTACCATAGTACATAGTCCCTCGACCTACCCCAGTATTACCATACTACTTCACCTCTAGACTGCGTCCACTATTACCATAGTACATAGTCCCTCGAACTATCCCAGTATTACCATACTACTTCACCATTAGACTCCTTCCACTATTACCATAGTACATAGTCCCTCGACCTATCCCAGTATTACCATACTACTTCACCTCTAGACTCCGTCCACTACTACTATAGTACATAGTCCCTCGACCTATCCCAGTATTACCATACTACTTCACCTCTAGACCCCGTCCACTATTACCATAGTACATAGTCCCTCGACCTATCCCAGTATTACCATACTACTTCACCTCTAGACTCCGTCCACTATTACCATAGTACATAGTCCCTCGACCTATCCCAGTATTACCATACTACTTCACCTCTAGACTCCGTCCACTACTACTATAGTACATAGTCCCTCGACCTATCCCAGTATTACCATACTACTTCACCTCTAGACCCCGTCCACTATTACCATAGTACATAGTCCCTCGACCTATCCCAGTATTACCATACTACTTCACATCTAGACTCCGTCCACTATTACCATAGTACATAGTCCTTCGACCTATCCCAGTATTACCATACTATTTCACCTCTAAACCCCGTCCACTATTACTATAGTACATAGTCCCTCGACCTATCCCAGTATTACCATACTACTTCACCTCTAGACTCCGTCCACTATTACCATAGTACATAGTCCCTCGACCTATCCCAGTATTACCATACTACTTCACTTCTAGACTGCGTCCACTATTACCATAGTGCATAGTCCCTCGACCTATCCCAGTATTATCATACTACTTCACCTCTAGACTCCGTCCACTATTACCATAGTACATAGTCTCTCGACCTACCCCAATATTACCATACTACTTCACCTCTAGACTCCGTCCACTATTACCATAGTACATAGTCCCTCGACCTATCCCAGTATTACCATACTACTTCACTTCTAGACTCCGTCCACTATTACCATAGTACATAGTCCCTCGAACTATCCCAGTATTACCATACTACTTCACCATTAGACTCCTTCCACTATTACCATAGTACATAGTCCCTCGACCTATCCCAGTATTACCATACTACTTCACCTCTAGACTCCGTCCACTACTACTATAGTACATAGTCCCTCGACCTATCCCAGTATTACCATACTACTTCACCTCTAGACCCCGTCCACTATTACCATAGTACATAGTCCCTCGACCTATCCCAGTATTACCATACTACTTCACCTCTAGACTCCGTCCACTATTACCATAGTACATAGTCCCTCGACCTATCCCAGTATTACCATACTACTTCACCTCTAGACTCCGTCCACTACTACTATAGTACATAGTCCCTCGACCTATCCCAGTATTACCATACTACTTCACCTCTAGACCCCGTCCACTATTACCATAGTACATAGTCCCTCGACCTATCCCAGTATTACCATACTACTTCACATCTAGACTCCGTCCACTATTACCATAGTACATAGTCCTTCGACCTATCCCAGTATTACCATACTATTTCACCTCTAAACCCCGTCCACTATTACTATAGTACATAGTCCCTCGACCTATCCCAGTATTACCATACTACTTCACCTCTAGACTCCGTCCACTATTACCATAGTACATAGTCCCTCGACCTATCCCAGTATTACCATACTACTTCACTTCTAGACTGCGTCCACTATTACCATAGTGCATAGTCCCTCGACCTATCCCAGTATTATCATACTACTTCACCTCTAGACTCCGTCCACTATTACCATAGTACATAGTCTCTCGACCTACCCCAATATTACCATACTACTTCACCTCTAGACTCCGTCCACTATTACCATAGTACATAGTCCCTCGACCTATCCCAGTATTACCATACTACTTCACTTCTAGACTCCGTCCACTATTACCATAGTGCATAGTCCCTCGACCTATCCCAGTATTACCATACTACTTCACCTTTAGACTCCGTCCACTATTACCATAGTACATAGTCCCTCGACCTATCCCAGTATTACCATACTACTTCACCTCTAGACCCCGTCGACTATTACTATAGTACATAGTCCCTCGACCTATCCAAGTATTACCATACTACTTCACCTCTAGACTCCGTCCACTATTACCATAGTACATAGTCCCTCGACCTATCCCAGTATTACCATACTACTTCACCTCTAGACTCCGTCCACTATTACCATAGTACATAGTCCCTCGACCTATCCCAGTATTACCATACTACTTTACCTCTAGACTCCGTCCACTATGATCATAGTACATAGTCCCTCGATCTATCCCAGTATTACCATACTACTTCACCTCTAGACCCCGTCCACTATTACCATAGTACATAGTCCCCCGACCTATCCCTATATTACCATACTACTTCACCTGTAGACCCCGTCCACTATTACCATAGTACATAGTCCCTCGACCTATCCCAGTATTACCATACTACTTCACATCTAGACTCCGTCCACTATTACTATAGTACATAGTCCCTCGACCTACCCCAGTATTACCATACTATTTCACCTCTAGACTCCGTCCACTATTACCATAGTACATAGTCCCTCGACCTATCCCAGTATTACCATACTAATTCACCTCTAGACTCCGTCCACTATTACCATAGTACATAGTCCTTCGACCTATCCCAGTATTACCATATTACTTCACCTCTAGACTCCGTCCACTATTACCATAGTACATAGTCCCTCGACCTACCCCAGTATTACCATACTACTTCACCTCTAGACAACGTCCACTATTACCATAGTACATAGTCCCTCGACCTATCCCAGTATTACCATACTACTTCACCTCTAGACTCCGTCCACTATTACTATAGTACATAGTCCCTCGACCTATCCCAGTATTACCATACTACTTTACCTCTAGACTCAGTCCACTATTACCATAGTACATAGTCCCTCGACCTATCCCAGTATTACCATACTACTTCACATCTAGACTCCTTCCACTATTACCATAGTACATAGTCCCTCGACCTACCCCAGTATTACCATACTACTTCACCTCTAGACTGCGTCCACTATTACCATAGTACATAGTCCCTCGAACTATCCCAGTATTACCATACTACTTCACCATTAGACTCCTTCCACTATTACCATAGTACATAGTCCCTCGACCTATCCCAGTATTACCATACTACTTCACCTCTAGACTCCGTCCACTACTACTATAGTACATAGTCCCTCGACCTATCCCAGTATTACCATACTACTTCACCTCTAGACCCCGTCCACTATTACCATAGTACATAGTCCCTCGACCTATCCCAGTATTACCATACTACTTCACCTCTAGACTCCGTCCACTATTACCATAGTACATAGTCCCTCGACCTATCCCAGTATTACCATACTACTTCACCTCTAGACTCCGTCCACTACTACTATAGTACATAGTCCCTCGACCTATCCCAGTATTACCATACTACTTCACCTCTAGACCCCGTCCACTATTACCATAGTACATAGTCCCTCGACCTATCCCAGTATTACCATACTACTTCACATCTAGACTCCGTCCACTATTACCATAGTACATAGTCCTTCGACCTATCCCAGTATTACCATACTATTTCACCTCTAGACCCCGTCCACTATTACTATAGTACATAGTCCCTCGACCTATCCCAGTATTACCATACTACTTCACCTCTAGACTCCGTCCACTATTACCATAGTACATAGTCCCTCGACCTATCCCAGTATTACCATACTGCTTCACCTCTAGACCCCGACCACTATTACCATTGTACATAATCCCTCGACCTATCCCAGTATTACCCTACTACTTCACCTCTAGACTCCGTCCACTATTACCATAGTACATAGTCCCTCGACCTATCCCAGTATTACCATACTACTTTATCTCTAGACTCCGTCCACTATTACCATAGTACATAGTCCCTCGACCTATCCCTATATTACCATACTACTTCACCTCTAGTCCCCGTCCACTATTACCATAGTACATAGTCCCTCGACCTATCCCAGGATTACCATACTACTTCACATCTAGACTCCGTCCATTATTACTATAGTACATAGTCCCTCGACCTACCCCAGTATTACCATACTACTTCACCTCTAGACTCCGTCCACTATTACCATAGTACATAGTCCCTCGTCCTATCCCAGTATTACCATACTACTTCACCTCTAGACTCCGTCCACTATTACCATAGTATAGTCCTTCGACCTATCCTAGTATTACCATACTACTTCACCTCTAGACTCCGTCCACTATTACCATAGTACATAGTCCCTCGTCCTATCCCATTATTACCATACTACTTCACCTCTAGACTCCGTCCACTATTACCATAGTATAGTCCTTCGACCTATCCTAGTATTACCATACTACTTCACCTCTAGACTCCGTCCACTATAACCATAGTACATAGTCCCTCGACCTATCCCAGTATTACCATACTACTTCACCTTTAGACTCCGTCCACTATTACTATAGTACATAGTCCCTCGACCTATCCCAGTATTACCATACTACTTTACCTCTAGACTCCGTCCACTATGATCATAGTACATAGTCCCTCGACCTATCCCAGTATTACCATACTACTTCACCTCTAGACCCCGTCCACTATTACCATAGTACATAGTCCTTCGACCTATCCCAGTATTACCATACTACTTCACCTCTAGACTCCGTCCACTATTACCATAGTACATAGTCCCTCGACATACCCCAGTATTACCATACTACTTCACCTCTAGACAACGTCAACTATTACCATAGTACATAGTCCCTCGACCTATCCCAGTATTACCATACTACTTCACCTCTAGACTCCGTCCACTATTACTATAGTACATAGTCCCTCGACCTATCCCAGTATTACCATACAACTTTACCTCTAGACTCCGTCCACTATGATCATAGTACATAGTCCCTCGACCTATCCCAGTATTACCATACTACTTCACCTCTAGATTCCGTCCACTATTACCATAGTACATAGTCCCTCGACCTATCCCAGTATTACCATACTACTACACCTCTAGACTCAGTCCACTATTACCATAGTACATATTCCCTCGACCTATCCCAGTATTACCATACTACTTCACATCTAGACTCCTTCCACTATTACCATAGTACATAGTCCCTCGACCTACCCCAGTATTACCATACTACTTCACCTCTAGACTCCGTCCACTATTACCATAGTACATAGTCCCTCGAACTATCCCAGTATTACCATACTACTTCACCATTAGACTCCTTCCACTATTACCATAGTACATAGTCCCTCGACCTATCCCAGTATTACCATACTACTTCACCTCTAGACTCCGTCCACTACTACTATAGTACATAGTCCCTCGACCTATCCCAGTATTACCATACTACTTCACCTCTAGACCCCGTCCACTATTACCATAGTACATAGTCCCTCGACCTATCCCAGTATTACCATACTACTTCACCTCTAGACTCCGTCCACTATTACCATAGTACATAGTCCCTCGACCTATCCCAGTATTACCATACTACTTCACCTCTAGACTCCGTCCACTACTACTATAGTACATAGTCCCTCGACCTATCCCAGTATTACCATACTACTTCACCTCTAGACCCCGTCCACTATTACCATAGTACATAGTCCCTCGACCTATCCCAGTATTACCATACTACTTCACATCTAGACTCCGTCCACTATTACCATAGTACATAGTCCTTCGACCTATCCCAGTATTACCATACTATTTCACCTCTAGACCCCGTCCACTATTACTATAGTACATAGTCCCTCGACCTATCCCAGTATTACCATACTACTTCACCTCTAGACTCCGTCCACTATTACCATAGTACATAGTCCCTCGACCTATCCCAGTATTACCATACTGCTTCACCTCTAGACCCCGACCACTATTACCATTGTACATAATCCCTCGACCTATCCCAGTATTACCCTACTACTTCACCTCTAGACTCCGTCCACTATTACCATAGTACATAGTCCCTCGACCTATCCCAGTATTACCATACTACTTTATCTCTAGACTCCGTCCACTATTACCATAGTACATAGTCCCTCGACCTATCCCTATATTACCATACTACTTCACCTCTAGTCCCCGTCCACTATTACCATAGTACATAGTCCCTCGACCTATCCCAGGATTACCAAACTACTTCACATCTAGACTCCGTCCATTATTACTATAGTACATAGTCCCTCGACCTACCCCAGTATTACCATACTACTTCACCTCTAGACTCCGTCCACTATTACCATAGTACATAGTCCCTCGTCCTATCCCAGTATTACCATACTACTTCACCTCTAGACTCCGTCCACTATTACCATAGTATAGTCCTTCGACCTATCCTGGTATTACCATACTACTTCACCTCTAGACTCCGTCCACTATTACCATAGTACATAATCCCTCGTCCTATCCCATTATTACCATACTACTTCACCTCTAGACTCCGTCCACTATTACCATAGTATAGTCCTTCGACCTATCCTAGTATTACCATACTACTTCACCTCTAGACTCCGTCCACTATTACCATAGTACATAGTCCCTCGACCTATCCCAGTATTACCATACTACTTCACATCTAGACTCCTTCCACTATTACCATAGTACATAGTCCCTCGACCTACCCCAGTATTACCATACTACTTCACCTCTAGACTCCGTCCACTATTACCATAGTACATAGTCCCTCGAACTATCCCAGTATTACCATACTACTTCACCATTAGACTCCTTCCACTATTACCATAGTACATAGTCCCTCGACCTATCAAAGTATTACCATACTACTTCACCTCTAGACTCCGTCCACTACTACTATAGTACATAGTCCTTCGACCTATCCCAGTATTACCATACTATTTCACCTCTAGACCCCGTCCACTATTACTATAGTACATAGTCCCTCGACCTATCCCAGTATTACCATACTACTTCACCTCTAGACTCCGTCCACTATTACCATAGTACATAGTCCCTCGACCTATCCCAGTATTACCATACTGCTTCACCTCTAGACCCCGACCACTATTACCATTGTACATAATCCCTCGACCTATCCCAGTATTACCCTACTACTTCACCTCTAGACTCCGTCCACTATTACCATAGTACATAGTCCCTCGACCTATCCCAGTATTACCATACTACTTCATCTCTAGACTCCGTCCACTATTACCATAGTACATAGTCCCTCGACCTATCCCTATATTACCATACTACTTCACCTCTAGTCCCCGTCCACTATTACCATAGTACATAGTCCCTCGACCTATCCCAGTATTACCATACTACTTCACATCTAGACTCCGTCCACTATTATTACAGTACATAGTCCCTCGACCTACCCCAGTATTACCATACTACTTCACCTCTAGACTCCGTCCACTATTACCATAGTACATAGTCCCTCGTCCTATCCCAGTATTACCATACTACTTCACCTCTAGACCCCGTCCACTATTACCATAGTATAGTCCTTCGACCTATCCTAGTATTACCATACTACTTCACCTCTAGACTCCGTCCACTATTACCATAGTACATAGTCCCTCGACCTATCCCAGTATTACCATACTACTTCACCTCTAGACTCCGTCCACTATTACCATAGTACATAGTCCCTCGACCTATCCCAGTATTACCATACTACTTCATCTCTAGACTCGTCCACTATTACCATAGTACATAGTCCCTCGACCTATCCCAGTATTACCATACTACTTCACCTCTAGACTCGGTCCACTATTACCATAGTACATAGTCCCTCGACCTATCCCAGTATTACCATACTACTTCACCTCTAGACCCCGTCCACTATTACCATAGTACATAGTCCCTCGACCTATCCCAGTATTACCATACTACTTCACCTCTAGACCCCGTCCACTATTACCATAGTACATAGTCCCTCGACCTATCCCAGTATTACCATACTACTTCACCTCTAGACTCCGTCCACTATTACCATAGTACATAGTCCCTCGACCTATCCCAGTATTACCATACTACTTCACCTCTAGACTCCGTCCACTATTACCATAGTACACAGTCCCTCGACCTATCCCAGTATTACCATACTACTTCACCTCTAGACTCCGTCCACTATTACCATAGTACATAGTCCCTCGACCTACCCCAGTATTACCATACTACTTCACCTCTAGACAACGTCCACTATTACCATAGTACATAGTCCCTCGACCTATCCCAGTATTACCATACTACTTCACCTCTAGACTCCGTCCACTATTACTATAGTACATAGTCCCTCGACCTATCCCAGTATTACCATACTACTTTACCTCTAGACTCCGTCCACTATGATCATAGTACATAGTCCCTCGACCTATCACAGTATTACCATACTACTTCATCTCTAGACCCCGTCCACTATTACCATAGTACATAGTCCCTCGACCTATCCCAGTATTACCATACTACTTCACCTCTAGACTCCGTCCACTATTACCATAGTACATAGTCCCTCGACCTATCCCAGTATTACCATACTACTTCACCTCTAGACTCGGTCCACTATTACCATAGTAGATAGTCCCTCGACCTATCCCAGTATTACCATACTACTTCACCTCTAGACCCCGTCCACTATTACCATAGTACATAGTCCCTCGACCTATCCCAGTATTACCATACTACTTCACCTCTAGACCCCGTCCACTATTACCATAGTACATAGTCCCTCGACCTATCCCAGTATTACCATACTACTTCACCTCTAGACTCCGTCCACTATTACCATAGTACATAGTCCCTCGACCTATCCCAGTATTACCATACTACTTCACCTCTAGACTCCGTCCACTATTACCATAGTACACAGTCCCTCGACCTATCCCAGTATTACCATACTACTTCACCTCTAGACTCCGTCCACTATTACCATAGTACATAGTCCCTCGACCTACCCCAGTATTACCATACTACTTCACCTCTAGACAACGTCCACTATTACCATAGTACATAGTCCCTCGACCTATCCCAGTATTACCATACTACTTCACCTCTAGACTCCGTCCACTATTACTATAGTACATATGCCCTCGACCTATCCCAGTATTACCATACTACTTTACCTCTAGACTCCGTCCACTATGATCATAGTACATAGTCCCTCGACCTATCCCAGTATTACCATACTACTTCATCTCTAGACCCCGTCCACTATTACCATAGTACATAGTCCCTCGACCTATCCCAGTATTACCATACTATTTCACCTCTAGACTCCGTCCACTATTACCATAGTACATAGTCCCTCGACCTATCCCAGTATTACCATACTACTTCACATCTAGACTCCTTCCACTATTACCATAGTACATAGTCCCTCGACCTACCCCAGTATTACCATACTACTTCACCTCTAGACTCCGTCCACTATTACCATAGTACATAGTCCCTCGAACTATCCCAGTATTACCATACTACTTCACCATTAGACTCCTTCCACTATTACCATAGTACATAGTCCTTCGACCTATCCCAGTATTACCATACTACTTCACCTCTAGACTCCGTCCACTAATACTATAGTACATAGTCCTTCGACCTATCCCAGTATTACCATACTATTTCACCTCTAGACCCCGTCCACTATTACTATAGTACATAGTCCCTCGACCTATCCCAGTATTACCATACTACTTCACCTCTAGACTCCGTCCACTATTACCATAGTACATAGTCCCTCGACCTATCCCAGTATTACCATACTGCTTCACCTCTAGACCCCGACCACTATTACCATTGTACATAATCCCTCGACCTATCCCAGTATTACCCTACTACTTCACCTCTAGACTCCGTCCACTATTACCATAGTACATAGTCCCTCGACCTATCCCAGTATTACCATACTACTTCATCTCTAGACTCCGTTTACTATTACCATAGTACATAGTCCCTCGACCTATCCCTATATTACCATACTACTTCACCTCTAGTCCCCGTCCACTATTACCATAGTACATAGTCCCTCGACCTATCCCAGTATTACCATACTACTTCACATCTAGACTCCGTCCACTATTACTATAGTACATAGTCCCTCGACCTACCCCAGTATTACCATACTACTTCACCTCTAGACTCCGTCCACTATTACTATAGTACATAGTCCCTCGACCTATCCCAGTATTACCATACTACTTCACCTCTAGACTCCGTCCACTATTACCATAGTACACAGTCCCTCGACCTATCCCAGTATTACCATACTACTTCACCTCTAGACTCCGTCCACTATTACCATAGTACATAGTCCCTCGACCTACCCCAGTATTACCATACTACTTCACCTCTAGACAACGTCCACTATTACCATAGTACATAGTCCCTCGACCTATCCCAGTATTACCATACTACTTCACCTCTAGACTCCGTCCACTATTACTATAGTACATATGCCCTCGACCTATCCCAATATTACCATACTACTTTACCTCTAGACTCCGTCCACTATGATCATAGTACATAGTCCCTCGACCTATCCCAGTATTACCATACTACTTCATCTCTAGACCCCGTCCACTATTACCATAGTACATAGTCCCTCGACCTATCCCAGTATTACCATACTATTTCACCTCTAGACTCCGTCCACTATTACCATAGTACATAGTCCCTCGACCTATCCCAGTAATACCATACTACTTCACATCTAGACTCCTTCCACTATTACCATAGTACATAGTCCCTCGACCTACCCCAGTATTACCATACTACTTCACCTCTAGACTCCGTCCACTATTACCATAGTACATAGTCCCTCGAACTATCCCAGTATTACCATACTACTTCACCATTAGACTCCTTCCACTATTACCATAGTACATAGTCCTTCGACCTATCCCAGTATTACCATACTACTTCACCTCTAGACTCCGTCCACTACTACTATAGTACATAGTCCTTCGACCTATCCCAGTATTACCATACTATTTCACCTCTAGACCCCGTCCACTATTACTATAGTACATAGTCCCTCGACCTATCCCAGTATTACCATACTACTTCACCTCTAGACTCCGTCCACTATTACCATAGTACATAGTCCCTCGACCTATCCCAGTATTACCATACTGCTTCACCTCTAGACCCCGACCACTATTACCATTGTACATAATCCCTCGACCTATCCCAGTATTACCCTACTACTTCACCTCTAGACTCCGTCCACTATTACCATAGTACATAGTCCCTCGACCTATCCCAGTATTACCATACTACTTCATCTCTAGACTCCGTCCACTATTACCATAGTACATAGTCCCTCGACCTATCCCTATATTACCATACTACTTCACCTCTAGTCCCCGTCCACTATTACCATAGTACATAGTCCCTCGACCTATCCCAGTATTACCATACTACTTCACATCTAGACTCCGTCCACTATTACTATAGTACATAGTCCCTCGACCTACCCCAGTATTACCATACTACTTCACCTCTAGACTCCGTCCACTATTACTATAGTACATAGTCCCTCGTCCTATCCCAGTATTACCATACTACTTCACCTCTAGACTCCGTCCACTATTACCATAGTATAGTCCTTCGACCTATCCTAGTATTACCATACTACTTCACCTCTAGACTCCGTCCACTATTACCATAGTACATAGTCCCTCGTCCTATCCCAGTATTACCATACTACTTCACCTCTTAACTCCGTCCACTATTACCATAGTATAGTCCTTCGACCTATCCTAGTATTACCATACTACTTCACCTCTAGACTCCGTCCACTCTTACCATAGTACATAGTCCCTCGACCTATCCCAGTATTACCATACTACTTCACCTCTAGACTCCGTCCACTATTACTATAGTACATAGTCCCTCGACCTATCCCAGTATTACCATACTACTTTACCTCTAGACTCCGTCCACTATGATCATAGTACATAGTCCCTCGACCTATCCCAGTATTACCATACTACTTCACCTCTAGACCCCGTCCACTATTACCATAGTACATAGTCCCTCGACCTATCCCAGTATTACCATACTACTTCACCTCTAGACTCCGGCCACTATTACCATAGTACATAGTCCCTCGATCTATCCCAGTATTACCATACTACTTCACATCTAGACTCCTTCCACTTTTACCATAGTACATAGTCCCTCGACCTACCCCAGTATTACCATAGTACTTCACCTCTAGACTCCGTCCACTATTACCATAGTACATAGTCCCTCGTCCTATCCCAGTATTACCATACTACTTCACCTCTAGACTCCGTCCACTATTACCATAGTATAGTCCTTCGACCTATCCTAGTATTACCATACTACTTCACCTCTAGACTCCGTCCACTATTACCATAGTACATAGTCCCTCGTCCTATCCCAGTATTACCATACTACTTCACCTCTAGACTCCGTCCACTATTACCATAGTATAGTCCTTCGACCTATCCTAGTATTACCATACTACTTCACCTCTAGACTCCGTCCACTCTTACCATAGTACATAGTCCCTCGACCTATCCCAGTATTACCATACTACTTCACCTCTAGACTCCGTCCACTATTACTATAGTACATAGTCCCTCGACCTATCCCAGTATTACCATACTACTTTACCTCTAGACTCCGTCCACTATGATCATAGTACATAGTCCCTCGACCTATCCCAGTATTACCATACTACTTCACCTCTAGACCCCGTCCACTATTACCATAGTACATAGTCCCTCGACCTATCCCAGTATTACCATACTACTTCACCTCTAGACTCCGTCCACTATTACCATAGTACATAGTCCCTCGACCTATCCCAGTATTACCATACTACTTCACATCTAGACTCCTTCCACTTTTACCATAGTACATAGTCCCTCGACCTACCCCAGTATTACCATAGTACTTCACCTCTAGACTCCGTCCACTATTACCATAGTACATAGTCCCTCGAACTATCCCAGTATTACCATGCTACTTCACCATTAGACTCCTTCCACTATTACCATAGTACATAGTCCCTCGAACTATCCCAGTATTACCATACTACTTCACCTCTAGACTCCGTCCACTACTACTATAGTACATAGTCCTTCGACCTATCCCAGTATTACCATACTATTTCACCTCTAGACCCCGTCCACTATTACTATAGTACATAGTCCCTCGACCTATCCCAGTATTACCATACTGCTTCACCTCTAGACCCCGACCACTATTACCATTGTACATAATCCCTCGACCTATCCCAGTATTACCCTACTACTTCACCTCTAGACTCCGTCCACTATTACCATAGCACATAGTCCCTCGACCTATCCCAGTATTACCATACTACTTCATCTCTAGACTCCGTCCACTATTACCATAGTACATAGTCCCTCGACCTATCCCTATATTACCATACTACTTCACCTCTAGTCCCCGTCCACTATTACCATAGTACATAGTCCCTCGACCTATCCCAGTATTACCATACTACTTCACATCTAGACTCCGACCACTATTATTATAGTACATAGTCCCTCGACCTACCCCAGTATTACCATACTACTTCACCTCTAGACTCCGTCCACTATTACCATAGTACATAGTCCCTCGTCCTATCCCAGTATTACCATACTACTTCACCTCTAGACTCCGTCCACTATTACCATAGTATAGTCCTTCGACCTATCCTAGTATTACCATACTACTTCACCTCTAGACTCCGTCCACTATTACCATAGTACATAGTCCCTCGACCTATCCCAGTATTACCATACTACTTCACCTCTAGACTCCGTCCACTATTACCATAGTACATAGTCCCTCGACCTATCCCAGTATTACCATACTACTTTATCTCTAGACTCCGTCCACTATTACCATAGTACATAGTCCCTCGACCTATCCCAGTATTACCATGCTACTTCACCTCTAGACTCGGTCCACTATTACCATAGTACATAGTCCCTCGACCTATCCCAGTATTACCATACTACTTCACCTCTAGACCCCGTCCACTATTACCATAGTACATAGTCCCTCGACCTATCCCAGTATTACCATACTACTTCACCTCTAGACCCCGTCCACTATTACCATAGTACATAGTCCCTCGACCTATCCCAGTATTACCATACTACTTCACCTCTAGACTCCGTCCACTATTACCATAGTACATAGTCCCTCGACCTATCCCAGTATTACCATACTACTTCACCTCTAGACTCCGTCCACTATTACCATAGTACATAGTCCCTCGACCTATCCCAGTAGTACCATACTACTTCACCTCTAGACTCCGTCCTCTATTACCATAGTACATAGTCCCTCGACCTATCCCAGTATTACCATACTACTTCACTTCTAGACTCCGTCCACTATTACCATAGTACATAGTCCCTCGACCTATCCCAGTATTACCATACTACTTCACCTCTAGACTCCGTCCACTATTACCATGGTACATAGTCCCTCGACCTATCCCTATATTACCATACTACTTCACCTCTAGACCCCGTCCACTATTACCATAGTACATAGTCCATCGACCTATCCCAGTATTACCATACTACTTCACATCTAGACTCCGTCCACTATTACTATAGTACATAGTCGCTCGACCTACCCCAGTATTACCATAGTACTTCACCTCTAGACTCCATCCACTAGTACCATAGTACATAGTCCCTCGACCTATCCCAGTATTACAATACTACTTCACCTCTAGACTTCGTCCACTATTACCATAGTACATAGTCCTTCGACCTATCCCAGTATTACCATACTACTTCACCTCTAGACTCCGTCCACTATTACCATAGTACATAGTCCCTCGACCTATCCCAGTATTACCATACTAATTCACCTCTAGACTCCGTCCACTATTACCATAGTATAAAGTCCCTCATCCTATCCCAGTATTACCATACTACTTCACCTCTAGACTCCGTCCACTATGATGATAGTACATAGTCCCTCGACCTATCCCAGTATTACCTTACTACTTCACCTCTAGACCCAGTCCAATATTACCATGGTACATAGTCCCTCGACCTATCCCTATATTACCATACTACTTCACCTCTAGACCCCGTCCACTATTACCATAGTACATAGTCCATCGACCTATCCCAGTATTACCATACTACTTCACATCTAGACTCCGTCCACTATTACTATAGTACATAGTCGCTCGACCTACCCCAGTATTACCATAGTACTTCACCTCTAGACTCCATCCACTAGTACCATAGTACATAGTCCCTCGACCTATCCCAGTATTACAATACTACTTCACCTCTAGACTTCGTCCACTATTACCATAGTACATAGTCCTTCGACCTATCCCAGTATTACCATACTACTTCACCTCTAGACTCCGTCCACTATTACCATAGTACATAGTCCCTCGACCTATCCCAGTATTACCATACTAATTCACCTCTAGACTCCGTCCACTATTACCATAGTATAAAGTCCCTCATCCTATCCCAGTATTACCATACTACTTCACCTCTAGACTCCGTCCACTATGATGATAGTACATAGTCCCTCGACCTATCCCAGTATTACCTTACTACTTCACCTCTAGACCCAGTCCAATATTATCATAGTACATAGTCCCTCGACCTATCCCAGTATTACCATACTACTTCACCTCTAGACTCCGTCCACTATTACCATAGTACATAGTCCCTCGACCTATCCCAGTATTACCATACTACTTCACCTCTAGACCCCGTCCACTATTACTATAGTACATAGTCCCCCGACCTATCCCTATATTACCATACTACTTCACCTGTAGACCCCGTCCACTATTACCATAGTACATAGTCCCTCGACCTATTCCAGTATTACCATACTACTTCACATCTAGACTCCGTCCACTATTACTATAGTACATAGTCCCTCGACCTACCCCAGTATTACCATAATATTTCACTTCTAGACTCCGTCCACTATTACCATAGTACATAGTCCCTCGACCCATCCCAGTATTACCATACTACTTCACCTTTAGACTCCGTCCACTCTTACTATAGTACATAGTCCCTCGACCTATCCCAGTATTACCATACTACTTCACCTCTAGACCCCGTCGACTATTACCATAGTACATAGTCCCTCGACCTATCCAAGTATTACCATACTACTTCACCTCTAGACTCGTCCACTATTACCATAGTACATAGTCCCTCGACCTATCCCAGTATTACTATAATACTTCACCTCTAGACTCCGTCCACTATTACCATAGTATATAGTCCCTCGACTTGTCCCAGTATTACCATACAACTTCACCCCTAGACTCCGTCCACTATTACTATAGTACATAGTCCCTCGACCTATCCCTATATTACCATACTACTTCACCTGTAGACCCCGTCCACTATTACCATAGTACATAGTCCCTCGACCTATCCCAGAATTACCATACTACTTCACATCTAGACTCCGTCCACTATTACTATAGTACATAGTCCCTCGACCTACCCCAGTATTACCATACTATTTCACCTCTAGACTCCGTCCACTATTACCATAGTACATAGTCCCTCGACCTATCCCAGTATTACCATACTAATTTACCTCTAGACTCCGTCCACTATTACCATAGTACATAGTCCTTCGACCTATCCCAGTATTACCATACTATTTCACCTCTAGACCCCGTCGACTATTACCATAGTACATAGTCCCTCGACCTATCCAAGTATTACCATACTACTTCACCTCTAGACTCCGTCCACTATTACCATAGTACATAGTCCCTCGACCTATACCAGTATTACTATACTACTTCACCTCTAGACTCCGTCCACTATTACCATAGTACATAGTCCCTCGACCTATCCCAGTATTACCATACTACTTCACCTCTAGACTCCGTCCACTATTACTATAGTACATAGTCCCCCGACCTATCCCTATATTACCATACTACTTCACCTGTAGACCCCGTCCACTATTACCATAGTACATAGTCCCTCGACCTATCCCAGTATTACCATACTACTTCACATCTAGACTCCGTCCACTATTACTATAGTACATAGTCCCTCGACCTACCCCAGTATTACCATACTATTTCACCTCTAGACTCCGTCCACTATTACCATAGTACATAGTCCCTCGACCTATCCCAGTATTACCATACTAATTCACCTCTAGACCCCGTCCACTATTACCATAGTACATAGTCCTTCGACCTATCCCAGTATTAATATACTACTTCACCTCTAGACTCCGTCCACTATTACCATAGTACATAGTCCCTCGACCTATCCCAGTATTACCATACTACTTCACCTCTAGACTCCGTCCACTATTACTATAGTACATAGTCCCTCGAACTATCCCAGTATTACCATGCTACTTTACCTCTAGACTCCGTCCACTATGATCATAGTACATAGTCCCTCGACCTATCCAAGTATTACCATACTACTTCACCTCTAGACCCCGTCCACTATTACCATAGTACATAGTCCCTCGACCTATCCCAGTATTACTATACTACTTCACCTCTAGACTCCGTCCACTATTACCATAGTACATAGTCCCACGACCTATCCCAGTATTACCATACTACTTCACATCTAGACTCCTTCCACTATTACCATAGTACATAGTCCCTCGACCTACCCCAGTATTACTATACTACTTCACCTCTAGACTCCGTCCACTATTACCATAGTACATAGTCCCTCGAACTATCCTAGTATTACCATACTACTTCACCATTAGACTCCTTCCACTATTACCATAGTACATAGTCCCTTGACCTATCCCAGTATTACCATACTACTTCACCTCTAGACTCCGTCCACTATTACCATAGTACATAGTCCCTCGACCTATCCCAGTATTACCATACTAATTCACCTCTAGACTCCGTCCACTATTACCATAGTACATAGTCCTTCAACCTATCCCAGTATTACCATACTACTTCACCTCTAGACTCCGTCCACTATTACCATAGTACATAGTCCCTCGACCTACCCCAGTATTACCATACTACTTCACCTCTAGACCCCGTCCACTATTACTATAGTACATAGTCCCTCGACCTATCCCAGTATTACCATACTACTTCACCTCTAGACTCCGTCCACTATTACTATAGTACATAGTCCCTCGAACTATCCCAGTATTACCATACTACTTTACCTCCAGACTCCGTCCACTATGATCATAGTACATAGTCCCTCGACCTATCCCAGTATTACCATACTACTTCACCTCTAGACCCCGTCCACTATTACCATAGTACATAGTCCCTCGACCTATCCCAGTATTACCATACTACTTCACCTCTAGACTCCGTCCACTATTACCATAGTACATAGTCCCTCGACCTATCCCAGTATTACCATACTACTTCACATCTAGACTCCTTCCACTATTACCATAGTACATAGTCCCTCGACCTACCCCAGTATTACCATACTACTTCACCTCTAGACTCCGACCACTATTACCATAGTACATAGTCCCTCGAACTATCCCAGTATTACCATACTACTTCACCATTAGACTCCTTCCACTATTACCATAGTACATAGTCCCTCGACCTATCCCAGTATTACCATACTACTTCACCTCTAGACTCCGTCCACTATTACCATAGTACATAGTCCCTCGACCTACCCCAGTATTGCCATACTACTTCACCTCTAGACCCCGTCCACTATTACCATAGTACATAGTCCCTCCACCTATCCCAGTATTACCATACTACTTCACCTCTAGACTCCGTCCACTATTACTATAGTACATAGTCCCTCGAACTATCCCAGTATTGCCATACTACTTTACCTCTAGACTCCGTCCACTATGATCATAGTACATAGTCCCTCGACCTATCCCAGTATTACCATACTACTTCACCTCTAGACCCCGTCCACTATTACCATAGTACATAGTCCCTCGACCTATCCCAGTATTACCATACTACTTCACCTCTAGACTCCGTCCACTATTACCATAGTACATAGTCCCTCGACCTATCCCAGTATTACCATACTACTACACATCTAGACTCCTTCCACTATTACCATAGTACATAGTCCTTCGACCTACCCCAGTATTACCATACTACTTCACCTCTAGACTCCGTCCACTATTACCATAGTACATAGTCCCTCGAACTATCCCAGTATTATCATACTACTTCACCATTAGACTCCTTCCACTATTACCATAGTACATAGTCCCTCGACCTATCCCAGTATTACCATACTACTTCACCTCTAGACTCCGTCCACTACTACTATAGTACATAGTCCTTCGACCTATCCCAGTATTACCATACTACTTCACCTCTAGACCCCGTCCACTATTACTATAGTACATAGTCCCTCGACCTATCCCAGTATTACCATACTACTTCACCTCTAGACTCCGTCCACTATTACCATAGTACATAGTCCCTCGACCTATCCCAGTATTACCATACTGCTTCACCTCTAGACCCCGACCACTATTACCATTGTACATAGTCCCTCGACCTATCCCAGTATTACCCTACTACTTCACCTCTAGACTCCGTCCACTATTACCATAGTACATAGTCCCTCGACCTATCCCAGTATTACCATACTACTTCATCTCTAGACTCCGTCCACTATTACCATAGTACATAGTCCCTCGTCCTATCCCAGTATTACCATACTACTTCACCTCTAGACTTCGTCCACTATTATAATAGTACATAGTCCCTCGACCTACCCCTATATTACCATACTACTTCACCTCTAGTCCCTGTCCTCTATTACCATAGTACATAGTCCCTCGACCTATCCCAGTATTACCATACTACTTCACATCTAGACTCCGTCCACTATTATAATAGTACATAGTCCCTCGACCTACCCCAGTATTACCATACTACTTCACCTCTAGACTTCGTCCACTATTACCATAGTACATAGTCCCTCGTCCTATCCCAGTATTTCCATACTACTTCACCTCTAGACTCCGTCCACTATTACTATAGTATAGTCCTTCGACCTATCCCAGTATTACCATACTACTTCACATCTAGACTCCGTCCACTATTATAATAGTACATAGTCCCTCGACCTACCCCAGTTTTACCATACTACTTCACCTCTAGACTTCGTCCACTATTACCATAGTACATAGTCCCTCGTCCTATCCCAGTATTACCATACTACTTCACCTCTAGACTCCGTCCACTATTACCATAGTACATAGTCCCTCGACCTATCCCAGTATTAACATACTACTTCACCTCTAGACTCCGTCCACTATTACCATAGTACATAGTCCCTCGACCTATCCCAGTATTACCATACTACTTCACCTCTAGACTCCGTCCACTATTACCATAGTACATAGCCCCTTGACCTATCCCAGTATTACCATACTACTTCACCTCTAGACCCCGTCCATTATTACTATAGTACATAGTCCCTCGACCTATCCGAGTATTACCATACTACTTCACCTCTAGACTCCGTCCACTATTACCATAGTACATAGTCCCTCGACCTATCCCAGTATTACCATACTACTTCACCTCTAGACCCCGTTCACTATTACCATAGTACATAGTCCCTCGACCCATCCCAGTATTACCATACTACTTCACCTCTAGACTCCGTCCACTATTACCATAGTACATAGTCCCTCGACCTATCCCAGTATTACCATACTACTTCACCTCTAGACTCCATCCACTATTACCATAGTACATAGTCCCTCGACCTATCCCAGTATTACCATACTACTTCACCTCTAGACTCCGTCCACTATTACCATAGTACATAGTCCCTCGACCTATCCCAGTAGTACCATACTACTTCACCTCTAGACCCGGTCCACTATTACCATAGTACATAGTCCCTCGACCTATCCCAGTATTACCTTACTACTTCACCTCTAGCTCCATCCACTATTACCATAGTACATAGTCCCTCGACCTATCCCAGTATTACCATACTACTTCACCTCTAGACTCCGTCCACTATTACCATAGTACATAGTCCTTCGACCTATCCCAGTATTAACATACTACTTCACCTCTAGACCCCTTCCACTATTACCATAGTACATAGTCCCTCGACCTATCCCAGTATTACCATACTACTTCACCTCTAGACTCCGTCCACTATTACCATAGTACATAGCCCCTTGACCCATCCCAGTATTACCATACTACTTCACCTCTAGACCCCGTCCACTATTACCATAGTACATAGTCCCTCGACCTACCCCAGCATTACCATACTACTTCACCTCTAGACCCCGTCCACTATTACCATAGTACATAGTCCCTCGACCTATCCCAGTATTACCATACTACTTCACCTCTAGACTCCGTCCATTATTACTATAGTACATAGTCCCTCGACCTATCCGAGTATTACCATACTACTTCACCTCTAAACTCCGTCCACTATTACCATAGTACATAGTCCCTCGACCTATCCTAGTATTACCATACTACTTCACCTCTAGACCCCGTCCACTATTACCATAGTACATAGTCCCTCGACCTATCCCAGTATTACCATACTACTTCACCGCTAGACCCCGTCCACTATTACCATAGTACATAGTCCCTCGACCTATCCCAGTATTACCATACTACTTCACCTCTAGACTCCGTCCACTATTACCATAGTACATAGTCCCTCGACCTATCCCAGTATTACCATACTACTTCACCTCTAGACTCCGTCCACTATTACCATAGTACATAGTCCCTCGACCTATCCCAGTAGTACCATACTACTTCATCTCTAGACCCCGTCCACTATTACCATAGTACATAGTCCCTCGACCTATCCCAGTATTACCATACTACTTCACCTCTAGACTCCATCCACTATTACCATAGTACATAGTCCCTCGACCTATCCCAGTATTACCATACTACTTCACCTCTAGACTCCGTCCACTATTACCATAGTACATAGTCCCTCGACCTATCCCTATATTACCACACCACTTCACCTCTAAACCCCGTCCACTATTACCATAGTACATAGTCCCTCGACCTATCCCAGTATTACCATACTACTTCACATCTAGACTCCGTCCACTATTACTATAGTACATAGTCCCTCGACCTACCCCAGTATTACCATACTACTTCACCTCTAGACTCCGTCCACTATTACCATAGTACATAGTCCCTCGACCTATCCCAGTATTACCATAATACTTCACCTCTAGACTCCGTCAACTATTACCATAGTACATAGTCCTTCGACCTATCCCAGTATTACCATACTACTTCACCTCTAGACTCCGTCCACTATTACCATAGTACATAGTCCTTCGACCTATCCCAGTATTACCATACTACTTCACCTCTAGACCCAGTCCACTATTACCATAGTACATAGTCCCTCGTCCTATCCCAGTATTACCATACTACTTCACTTCTAGACTCCGTCCACTATTACCATAGTACATAGTCCCTAAACCTACCCCAGTATTACCATACTACTTCACCTCTAGACCCCGTCCACTATTACCACAGTACATAGTCCCTCGACCTATCCCAGTATTACCATACTACTTCACCTCTAGACTCCGTCCACTATTACTATAGTACATAGTCCCTCGACCTATCCCAGTATTACCATACTACTTCACCTCTAGACTCCGTCCACTATGATGATAGTACATTGTCCCTCGACCTATCCCAGTATTACCTTACTATTTCACCTCTAGACTCCGTCCACTATTACTATAGTACATAGTCACTCGAACTATCCCAGTATTACCATACTACTTTACCTCCAGACTCCGTCCACTATGATCATAGTACATAGTCCCTCGACCTATCCAAGTATTACCATACTACTTCACCTCTAGACCCCGTCCACTATTACCATAGTACATAGTCCCTCGACCTATCCCAGTATTACCATACTACTTCACCTCTAGACTCCGTCCACTATTACCATAGTACATAGTCCCTCGACCTATCCCAGTATTACCATACTACTTCACATCTAGACTCCTTCCACTATTACCATAGTACATAGTCCCTCGACCTACCCCAGTATTACCATACTACTTCACCTCTAGACTCCGACCACTATTACCATAGTACATAGTCCCTCGAACTATCCCAGTATTACCATACTACTTCACCATTAGACTCCTTCCACTATTACCATAGTACATAGTCCCTCGACCTATCCCAGTATTACCATACTACTTCACCTCTAGACTCCGTCCACTATTACCATAGTACATAGTCCCTCGACCTACCCCAGTATTACCATACTACTTCACCTCTAGACCCCGTCAACTATTACCATAGTACATAGTCCCTCCACCTATCCCAGTATTACCATACTACTTCACCTCTAGACTCCGTCCACTATTACTATAGTACATAGTCCCTCGAACTATCCCAGTATTGCCATACTACTTTACCTCTAGACTCCGTCCACTATGATCATAGTACATAGTCCCTCGACCTATCCCAGTATTACCATACTACTTCACCTCTAGACCCCGTCCACTATTACCATAGTACATAGTCCCTCGACCTATCCCAGTATTACCATACTACTCCACCTCTAGACTCCGTCCACTATTACCATAGTACATAGTCCCTCGACCTATCCCAGTATTACCATACTACTACACATCTAGACTCCTTCCACTATTACCATAGTACATAGTCCCTCGACCTACCCCAGTATTACCATACTACTTCACCTCTAGACTCCGTCCACTATTACCATAGTACATAGTCCCTCGAACTATCCCAGTATTACCATACTACTTCACCATTAGACTCCTTCCACTAATACCATAGTACATAGTCCCTCGACCTATCCCAGTATTACCATACTACTTCACCTCTAGACTCCGTCCATTACTACTATAGTACATAGTCCTTCGACCTATCCCAGTATTACCATACTACTTCACCTCTAGACCCCGTCCACTATTACTATAGTACATAGTCCCTCGACCTATCCCAGTATTACCATACTACTTCACCTCTAGACTCCGTCCACTATTACCATAGTACATAGTCCCTCGACCTATCCCAGTATTACCATACTGCTTCACCTCTAGACCCCGACCACTATTACCATTGTACATAGTCCCTCGACCTATCCCAGTATTACCCTACTACTTCACCTCTAGACTCCGTCCACTATTACCATAGTACATAGTCCCTCGACCTATCCCAGTATTACCATACTACTTCATCTCTAGACTCCGTCCACTATTACCATAGTACATAGTCCCTCGACCTATCCCTATATTACCATACTACTTCACCTCTAGTCCCTGTCCACTATTACCATAGTACATAGTCCCTCGACCTATCCCAGTATTACCAAACTACTTCACATCTAGACTCCGTCCACTATTACCATAGTACATAGTTCCTCGTCCTATCCCAGTATTTCCATACTACTTCACCTCTAGACTCCGTCCACTATTACTATAGTATAGTCCTTCGACCTATCCCAGTATTACCATACTACTTCACATCTAGACTCCGTCCACTATTATAATAGTACATAGTCCCTCGACCTACCCCAGTATTACCATACTACTTCACCTCTAGACTTCGTCCACTATTACCATAGTACATAGTCCCTCGTCCTATCCCAGTATTACCATACTACTTCACCTCTAGACTCCGTCCACTATTACCATAGTACATAGTCCCTCGACCTATCCCAGTATTAACATACTACTTCACCTCTAGACTCCGTCCACTATTACCATAGTACATAGTCCCTCGACCTATCCCAGTATTACCATACTACTTCACCTCTAGACTCCGTCCACTATTACCATAGTACATAGCCCCTTGACCTATCCCAGTATTACCATACTACTTCACCTCTAAACTCCGTCCACTATTACCATAGTACATAGTCCCTCGACCTACCCCAGTATTACCATACTACTTCACCTCTAGACCCCGTCCACTATTACCATAGTACATAGTCCCTCGACCTATCCCAGTATTACCATACTACTTCACCTCTAGACCCCGTCCATTACTACTATAGTACATAGTCCCTCGACCTATCCGAGTATTACCATACTACTTCACCTCTAGACTCCGTCCACTATTACCATAGTACATAGTCCCTCAACCTATCCCAGTATTACCATACTACTTCACCTCTAGACTCCGTCCACTATTACCATAGTACATAGTCCCTCGACCCATCCCAGTATTACCATACTACTTCACCTCTAGACCCCGTCCACTATTACCATAGTACATAGTCCCTCGACCTATCCCAGTATTACCATACTACTTCACCTCTAGACTCCATCCACTATTACCATAGTACATAGTCCCTCGACCTATCCCAGTATTACCATACTACTTCACCTCTAGACTCCGTCCACTATTACCATAGTACATAGTCCCTCGACCTATCCCAGTAGTACCATACTACTTCACCTCTAGACCCGGTCCACTATTACCATAGTACATAGTCCCTCGACCTATCCCAGTATTACCATACTACTTCACCTCTAGACTCCATCCACTATTACCATAGTACATAGTCCCTCGACCTATCCCAGTATTACCATACTACTTCACCTCTAGACTCCGTCCACTATTACCATAGTACATAGTCCTTCGACCTATCCCAGTATTAACATACTACTTCACCTCTAGACTCCTTCCACTATTACCATAGTACATAGTCCCTCGACCTATCCCAGTATTACCATACTACTTCACCTCTAGACTCCGTCCACTATTACCATAGTACATAGCCCCTTGACCCATCCCAGTATTACCATACTACTTCACCTCTAGACCCCGTCCACTATTACCATAGTACATAGTCCCTCGACCTACCCCAGTATTACCATACTACTTCACCTCTAGACCCCGTCCACTATTACCATAGTACATAGTCCCTCGACCTATCCCAGTATTACCATACTACTTCACCTCTAGACTCCGTCCATTATTACTATAGTACATAGTCCCTCGACCTATCCGAGTATTACCATACTACTTCACCTCTAGACTCCGTCCACTATTACCATAGTACATAGTCCCTCGACCTATCCTAGTATTACCATACTACTTCACCTCTAGACCCCGTCCACTATTACCATAGTACATAGTCCCTCGACCTATCCCAGTATTACCATACTACTTCACCGCTAGACCCCGTCCACTATTACCATAGTACATAGTCCCTCGACCTATCCCAGTATTACCATACTACTTCACCTCTAGACTCCGTCCACTATTACCATAGTACATAGTCCCTCGACCTATCCCAGTATTACCATACTACTTCACCTCTAGACTCCGTCCACTATTACCATAGTACATAGTCCCTCGACCTATCCCAGTAGTACCATACTACTTCATCTCTAGACCCCGTCCACTATTACCATAGTACATAGTCCCTCGACCTATCCCAGTATTACCATACTACTTCACCTCTAGACTCCATCCACTATTACCATAGTACATAGTCCCTCGTCCTATCCCAGTATTACCATACTACTTCACTTCTAGACTCCGTCCACTATTACCATAGTACATAGTCCCTCGACCTACCCCAGTATTACCATACTACTTCACCTCTAGACCCCGTCAACTATTACCATAGTACATAGTCCCTCCACCTATCCCAGTATTACCATACTACTTCACCTCTAGATTCCGTCCACTATTACTATAGTACATAGTCCCTCGAACTATCCCAGTATTGCCATACTACTTTACCTCTAGACTCCGTCCACTATGATCATAGTACATAGTCCCTCGACCTATCCCAGTATTACCATACTACTTCACCTCTAGACCCCGTCCACTATTACCATAGTACATAGTCCCTCGACCTATCCCAGTATTACCATACTACTCCACCTCTAGACTCCGTCCACTATTACCATAGTACATAGTCCCTCGACCTATCCCAGTATTACCATACTACTACACATCTAGACTCCTTCCACTATTACCATAGTACATAGTCCCTCGACCTACCCCAGTATTACCATACTACTTCACCTCTAGACTCCGTCCACTATTACCATAGTACATAGTCCCTCGAACTATCCCAGTATTACCATACTACTTCACCATTAGACTCCTTCCACTATTACCATAGTACATAGTCCCTCGACCTATCCCAGTATTACCATACTACTTCACCTCTAGACTCCGTCCATTACTACTATAGTACATAGTCCTTCGACCTATCCCAGTATTACCATACTACTTCACCTCTAGACCCCGTCCACTATTACTATAGTACATAGTCCCTCGACCTATCCCAGTATTACCATACTACTTCACCTCTAGACTCCGTCCACTATTACCATAGTACATAGTCCCTCGACCTATCCCAGTATTACCATACTGCTTCACCTCTAGACCCCGACCACTATTACCATTGTACATAGTCCCTCGACCTATCCCAGTATTACCCTACTACTTCACCTCTAGACTCCGTCCACTATTACCATAGTACATAGTCCCTCGACCTATCCCAGTATTACCATACTACTTCATCTCTAGACTCCGTCCACTATTACCATAGTACATAGTCCCTCGACCTATCCCTATATTACCATACTACTTCACCTCTAGTCCCTGTCCACTATTACCATAGTACATAGTCCCTCGACCTATCCCAGTATTACCAAACTACTTCACATCTAGACTCCGTCCACTATTATAATAGTACATAGTCCCTCGACCTATCCCAGTATTACCATACTACTTCACCTCTAGACTTCGTCCACTATTACCATAGTACATAGTCCCTCGTCCTATCCCAGTATTTCCATACTACTTCACCTCTAGACTCCGTCCACTATTACTATAGTATAGTCCTTCGACCTATCCCAGTATTACCATACTACTTCACATCTAGACTCCGTCCACTATTATAATAGTACATAGTCCCTCGACCTACCCCAGTATTACCATACTACTTCACCTCTAGACTTCGTCCACTATTACCATAGTACATAGTCCCTCGTCCTATCCCAGTATTACCATACTACTTCACCTCTAGACTCCGTCCTCTATTACCATAGTACATAGTCCCTCGACCTATCCCAGTATTAACATACTACTTCACCTCTAGACTCCGTCCACTATTACCATAGTACATAGTCCCTCGACCTATCCCAGTATCACCATACTACTTCACCTCTAGACTCCGTCCACTATTACCATAGTACATAGCCCCTTGACCTATCCCAGTATTACCATACTACTTCACCTCTAGACTCCGTCCACTATTACCATAGTACATAGTCCCTCGACCTACCCCAGTATTACCATACTACTTCACCTCTAGACCCCGTCCACTATTACCATAGTACATAGTCCCTCGACCTATCCCAGTATTACCATACTACTTCACCTCTAGACCCCGTCCATTATTACTATAGTACATAGTCCCTCGACCTATCCGAGTATTACCATACTACTTCACCTCTAGACTCCGTCCACTATTACCATAGTACATAGTCCCTCAACCTATCCCAGTATTACCATACTACTTCACCTCTAGACCCCGTCCACTATTACCATAGTACATAGTCCCTCGACCCATCCCAGTATTACCATACTACTTCACCTCTAGACCCCGTCCAATATTACCATAGTACATAGTCCCTCGACCTATCCCAGTATTACCATACTACTTCACCTCTAGACTCCATCCACTATTACCATAGTACATAGTCCCTCGACCTATCCCAGTATTACCATACTACTTCACCTCTAGACTCCGTCCACTATTACCATAGTACATAGTCCCTCGACATATCCCAGTAGTACCATACTACTTCACCTCTAGACCCGGTCCACTATTACCATAGTACATAGTCCCTCGACCTATCCCAGTATTACCATACTACTTCACCTCTAGACCCCGTCCACTATTACCATAGTACATAGTCCCTCGACCTACCCCAGTATTACCATACTACTTCACCTCTAGACCCCGTCCACTATTACCATAGTACATAGTCCCTCGACCTATCCCAGTATTACCATACTACTTCACCTCTAGACTCCGTCCATTATTACTATAGTACATAGTCCCTCGACCTATCCGAGTATTACCATACTACTTCATCTCTAGACTCCGTCCACTATTACCATAGTACATAGTCCCTCGACCTATCCTAGTATTACCATACTACTTCACCTCTAGACCCCGTCCACTATTACCATAGTACATAGTCCCTCGACCTATCCCAGTATTACCATACTACTTCACCGCTAGACCCCGTCCACTATTACCATAGTACATAGTCCCTCGACCTATCCCAGTATTACCATACTACTTCACCTCTAGACTCCGTCCACTATTACCATAGTACATAGTCCCTCGACCTATCCCAGTATTACCATACTACTTCACCTCTAGACTCCGTCCACTATTACCATAGTACATAGTCCCTCGACCTATCCCAGTAGTACCATACTACTTCATCTCTAGACCCCGTCCACTATTACCATAGTACATAGTCCCTCGACCTATCCCAGTATTACCATACTACTTCACCTCTAGACTCCATCCACTATTACCATAGTACATAGTCCCTCGTCCTATCCCAGTATTACCATACTACTTCACTTCTAGACTCCGTCCACTATTACCATAGTACATAGTCCCTAAACCTACCCCAGTATTACCATACTACTTCACCTCTAGACCCCGTCCACTATTACCACAGTACATAGTCCCTCGACCTATCCCAGTATTACCATACTACTTCACCTCTAGACTCCGTCCACTATTACTATAGTACATAGTCCCTCGACCTATCCCAGTATTACCATACTATTTCACCTCTAGACTCCGTCCACTATGATGATAGTACATTGTCCCTCGACCTATCCCAGTATTACCTTACTATTTCACCTCTAGACTCCGTCCACTATTACTATAGTACATAGTCCCTCGAACTATCCCAGTATTACCATACTACTTTACCTCCAGACTCCGTCCACTATGATCATAGTACATAGTCCCTCGACCTATCCAAGTATTACCATACTACTTCACCTCTAGACCCCGTCCACTATTACCATAGTACATAGTCCCTCGACCTATCCCAGTATTACCATACTACTTCACCTCTAGACTCCGTCCACTATTACCATAGTACATAGTCCCTCGACCTATCCCAGTATTACCATACTACTTCACATCTAGACTCCTTCCACTATTACCATAGTACATAGTCCCTCGACCTACCCCAGTATTACCATACTACTTCACCTCTAGACTCCGACCACTATTACCATAGTACATAGTCCCTCGAACTATCCCAGTATTACCATACTACTTCACCATTAGACTCCTTCCACTATTACCATAGTACATAGTCCCTCGACCTATCCCAGTATTACCATACTACTTCACCTCTAGACTCCGTCCACTATTACCATAGTACATAGTCCCTCGACCTACCCCAGTATTACCATACTACTTCACCTCTAGACCCCGTCAACTATTACCATAGTACATAGTCCCTCCACCTATCCCAGTATTACCATACTACTTCACCTCTAGACTCCGTCCACTATTACTATAGTACATAGTCCCTCGAACTATCCCAGTATTGCCATACTACTTTACCTCTAGACTCCGTCCACTATGATCATAGTACATAGTCCCTCGACCTATCCCAGTATTACCATACTACTTCACCTCTAGACCCCGTCCACTATTACCATAGTACATAGTCCCTCGACCTATCCCAGTATTACCATACTACTCCACCTCTAGACTCCGTCCACTATTACCATAGTACATAGTCCCTCGACCTATCCCAGTATTACCATACTACTACACATCTAGACTCCTTCCACTATTACCATAGTACATAGTCCCTCGACCTACCCCAGTATTACCATACTACTTCACCTCTAGACTCCGTCCACTATTACCATAGTACATAGTCCCTCGAACTATCCCAGTATTACCATACTACTTCACCATTAGACTCCTTCCACTATTACCATAGTACATAGTCCCTCGACCTATCCCAGTATTACCATACTACTTCACCTCTAGACTCCGTCCATTACTACTATAGTACATAGTCCTTCGACCTATCCCAGTATTACCATACTACTTCACCTCTAGACCCCGTCCACTATTACTATAGTACATAGTCCCTCGACCTATCCCAGTATTACCATACTACTTCACCTCTAGACTCCGTCCACTATTACCATAGTACATAGTCCCTCGACCTATCCCAGTATTACCATACTGCTTCACCTCTAGACCCCGACCACTATTACCATTGTACATAGTCCCTCGACCTATCCCAGTATTACCCTACTACTTCACCTCTAGACTCCGTCCACTATTACCATAGTACATAGTCCCTCGACCTATCCCAGTATTACCATACTACTTCATCTCTAGACTCCGTCCACTATTACCATAGTACATAGTCCCTCGACCTATCCCTATATTACCATACTACTTCACCTCTAGTCCCTGTCCACTATTACCATAGTACATAGTCCCTCGACCTATCCCAGTATTACCAAACTACTTCACATCTAGACTCCGTCCACTATTATAATAGTACATAGTCCCTCGACCTATCCCAGTATTACCATACTACTTCACCTCTAGACTTCGTCCACTATTACCATAGTACATAGTCCCTCGTCCTATCCCAGTATTTCCATACTACTTCACCTCTAGACTCCGTCCACTATTACTATAGTATAGTCCTTCGACCTATCCCAGTATTACCATACTACTTCACATCTAGACTCCGTCCACTATTATAATAGTACATAGTCCCTCGACCTACCCCAGTATTACCATACTACTTCACCTCTAGACTTCGTCCACTATTACCATAGTACATAGTCCCTCGTCCTATCCCAGTATTAACATACTACTTCACCTCTAGACTCCGTCCACTATTACCATAGTACATAGTCCCTCGACCTATCCCAGTATCACCATACTACTTCACCTCTAGACTCCGTCCACTATTACCATAGTACATAGCCCCTTGACCTATCCCAGTATTACCATACTACTTCACCTCTAGACTCCGTCCACTATTACCATAGTACATAGTCCCTCGACCTACCCCAGTATTACCATACTACTTCACCTCTAGACCCCGTCCACTATTACCATAGTACATAGTCCCTCGACCTATCCCAGTATTACCATACTACTTCACCTCTAGACCCCGTCCATTATTACTATAGTACATAGTCCCTCGACCTATCCGAGTATTACCATACAACTTCACCTCTAGACTCCGTCCACTATTACCATAGTACATAGTCCCTCAACCTATCCCAGTATTACCATACTACTTCACCTCTAGACCCCGTCCACTATTACCATAGTACATAGTCCCTCGACCCATCCCAGTATTACCATACTACTTCACCTCTAGACCCCGTCCACTATTACCATAGTACATAGTCCCTCGACCTATCCCAGTATTACCATACTACTTCACCTCTAGACTCCATCCACTATTACCATAGTACATAGTCCCTCGACCTATCCCAGTATTACCATACTACTTCACCTCTAGACTCCGTCCACTATTACCATAGTACATAGTCCCTCGACATATCCCAGTAGTACCATACTACTTCACCTCTAGACCCGGTCCACTATTACCATAGTACATAGTCCCTCGACCTATCCCAGTATTACCATACTACTTCACCTCTAGACTCCATCCACTATTACCATAGTACATAGTCCCTCGACCTATCCCAGTATTACCATACTACTTCACCTCTAGACTCCGTCCACTATTACCATAGTACATAGTCCTTCGACCTATCCCAGTATTAACATACTACTTCACCTCTAGACTCCTTCCACTATTACCATAGTACATAGTCCCTCGACCTATCCCAGTATTACCATACTACTTCACCTCTAGACTCCGTCCACTATTACCATAGTACATAGCCCCTTGACCCATCCCAGTATTACCATACTACTTCACCTCTAGACCCCGTCCACTATTACCATAGTACATAGTCCCTCGACCTACCCCAGTATTACCATACTACTTCACCTCTAGACCCCGTCCACTATTACCATAGTACATAGTCCCTCGACCTATCCCAGTATTACCATACTACTTCACCTCTAGACTCCGTCCATTATTACTATAGTACATAGTCCCTCGACCTATCCGAGTATTACCATACTACTTCACCTCTAGACTCCGTCCACTATTACCATAGTACATAGTCCCTCGACCTATCCTAGTATTACCATACTACTTCACCTCTAGACCCCGTCCACTATTACCATAGTACATAGTCCCTCGACCTATCCCAGTATTACCATACTACTTCACCGCTAGACCCCGTCCACTATTACCATAGTACATAGTCCCTCGACCTATCCCAGTATTACCATACTACTTCACCTCTAGACTCCGTCCACTATTACCATAGTACATAGTCCCTCGACCTATCCCAGTATTACCATACTACTTCACCTCTAGACTCCGTCCACTATTACCATAGTACATAGTCCCTCGACCTATCCCAGTAGTACCATACTACTTCATCTCTAGACCCCGTCCACTATTACGATAGTGCATAGTCCCTCGACCTATCCCAGTATTACCATACTACTTCACCTCTAGACTCCATCCACTATTACCATAGTACATAGTCCCTCGACCTATCCCTATATTACCACACCACTTCACCTCTAGACCCCGTCCACTATTACCATAGTACATAGTCCCTCGACCTATCCCAGTATTACCATACTACTTCACATCTAGACTCCGTCCACTATTACTATAGTACATAGTCCTTCGACCTACCCCAGTATTACCATACTACTTCACCTCTAGACTCCGTCCACTATTACCATAGTACATAGTCCCTCGACCTATCCCAGTATTACCATAATACTTCACCTCTAGACTCCGTCAACTATTACCATAGTACATAGTCCTTCGACCTATCCCAGTATTACCATACTACTTCACCTCTAGACTCCGTCCACTATTACCATAGTACATAGTCCTTCGACCTATCCCAGTATTACCATACTACTTCACCTCTAGACCCAGTCCACTATTACCATAGTACATAGTCCCTCGTCCTATCCCAGTATTACCATACTACTTCACTTCTAGACTCCGTCCACTATTACCATAGTACATAGTCCCTAAACCTACCCCAGTATTACCATACTACTTCACCTCTAGACCCCGTCCACTATTACCACAGTACATAGTCCCTCGACCTATCCCAGTATTACCATACTACTTCACCTCTAGACTCCGTCCACTATTACTATAGTACATAGTCCCTCGACCTATCCCAGTATTACCATACTACTTCACCTCTAGACTCCGTCCACTATGATGATAGTACATAGTCCCTCGACCTATCCCAGTATTACCTTACTATTTCACCTCTAGACCCAGTCCACTATTACCATAATACATAGTCCCTCGACCTATCCCAGTATTACCATACTACTTCACCTCTAGACTCCGTCCACTGTTACCATAGTACATAGTCCCTCGACCTATCCCAGTATTACCATACTACTTAACCTCTAGACTCCGTCCACTATTACCATAGTACATAGTCCCTCGACCTATCCCAGTAGTACCATACTACTTCACCTCTAGACCCCGTCCACTATTACCATAGTACATAGTCCCTCGACCTATCCCAGTATTACCATACTACTTCACCTCTAGACTCCGTCCACTATTACCATAGTACATAGTCCCTCGACCTATCCCTATATTACCATACCACTTCACCTCTAGACCCCGTCCACTATTACCATAGTACATAGTCCCTCGACCTACCCCAGTATTACCATACTACTTCACCTCTAGACTCCGTCCACTATTACCATAGTACATAGTCCCTCGAACTATCCCAGTATTACCATACTACTTCACCATTAGACTCCTTCCACTATTACCATAGTACATAGTCCCTCGACCTATCCCAGTATTACCACACTACTTCACCTCTAGACTCCGTCCACTATTACCATAGTACATAGTCCCTTGACCTACCCCAGTATTACCATACTACTTCACCTCTAGACTCCGTCCACTATTACTATAGTACATAGTCCCTCGAACTATCCCAGTATTACCATACTACTTTACCTCTAGACTCCGTCCACTATGATCATAGTACATAGTCCCTCGACCTATCCCAGTATTACCATACTACTTCACCTCTAGACCCCGTCCACTATTACCATAGTACATAGCCCCTTGACCCATCCCAGTATTACCATACTACTTCACCTCTAGACCCCGTCCACTATTACCATAGTACATAGTCCCTCGACCTACCCCAGTATTACCATACTACTTCACCTCTAGACCCCGTCCACTATTACCATAGTACATAGTCCCTCGACCTATCCCAGTATTACCATACTACTTCACCTCTAGACTCCGTCCATTATTACTATAGTACATAGTCCCTCGACCTATCCGAGTATTACCATACTACTTCACCTCTAGACTCCGTCCACTATTACCATAGTACATAGTCCCTCGACCTATCCTAGTATTACCATACTACTTCACCTCTAGACCCCGTCCACTATTACCATAGTACATAGTCCCTCGACCTATCCCAGTATTACCATACTACTTCACCGCTAGACCCCGTCCACTATTACCATAGTACATAGTCCCTCGACCTATCCCAGTATTACCATACTACTTCACCTCTAGACTCCGTCCACTATTACCATAGTACATAGTCCCTCGACCTATCCCAGTATTACCATACTACTTCACCTCTAGACTCCGTCCACTATTACCATAGTACATAGTCCCTCGACCTATCCCAGTAGTACCATACTACTTCATCTCTAGACCCCGTCCACTATTACCATAGTACATAGTCCCTCGACCTATCCCAGTATTACCATACTACTTCACCTCTAGACTCCATCCACTATTACCATAGTACATAGTCCCTCGACCTATCCCTATATTACCACACCACTTCACCTCTAGACCCCGTCCACTATTACCATAGTACATAGTCCCTCGACCTATCCCAGTATTACCATACTACTTCACATCTAGACTCCGTCCACTATTACTATAGTACATAGTCCTTCGACCTACCCCAGTATTACCATACTACTTCACCTCTAGACTCAGTCCACTATTACCATAGTACATAGTCCCTCGACCTATCCCAGTATTACCATAATACTTCACCTCTAGACTCCGTCAACTATTACCATAGTACATAGTCCTTCGACCTATCCCAGTATTACCATACTACTTCACCTCTAGACTCCGTCCACTATTACCATAGTACATAGTCCTTCGACCTATCCCAGTATTACCATACTACTTCACCTCTAGACCCAGTCCACTATTACCATAGTACATAGTCCCTCGTCCTATCCCAGTATTACCATACTACTTCACTTCTAGACTCCGTCCACTATTACCATAGTACATAGTCCCTAAACCTACCCCAGTATTACCATACTACTTCACCTCTAGACCCCGTCCACTATTACCACAGTACATAGTCCCTCGACCTATCCCAGTATTACCATACTACTTCACCTCTAGACTCCGTCCACTATTACTATAGTACATAGTCCCTCGACCTATCCCAGTATTACCATACTACTTCACCTCTAGACTCCGTCCACTATGATGATAGTACATAGTCCCTCGACCTATCCCAGTATTACCTTACTATTTCACCTCTAGACCCAGTCCACTATTACCATAATACATAGTCCCTCGACCTATCCCAGTATTACCATACTACTTCACCTCTAGACTCCGTCCACTGTTACCATAGTACATAGTCCCTCGACCTATCCCAGTATTACCATACTACTTAACCTCTAGACTCCGTCCACTATTACCATAGTACATAGTCCCTCGACCTATCCCAGTAGTACCATACTACTTCACCTCTAGACCCCGTCCACTATTACCATAGTACATAGTCCCTCGACCTATCCCAGTATTACCATACTACTTCACCTCTAGACTCCGTCCACTATTACCATAGTACATAGTCCCTCGACCTATCCCTATATTACCATACCACTTCACCTCTAGACCCCGTCCACTATTACCATAGTACATAGTCCCTCGACCTACCCCAGTATTACCATACTACTTCACCTCTAGACTCCGTCCACTATTACCATAGTACATAGTCCCTCGAACTATCCCAGTATTACCATACTACTTCACCATTAGACTCCTTCCACTATTACCATAGTACATAGTCCCTCGACCTATCCCAGTATTACCACACTACTTCACCTCTAGACTCCGTCCACTATTACCATAGTACATAGTCCCTTGACCTACCCCAGTATTACCATACTACTTCACCTCTAGACCCCGTCCACTATTACCATAGTACATAGTCCCTCGACCTATCCCAGTATTACCATACTACTTCACCTCTAGACTCCGTCCACTATTACTATAGTACATAGTCCCTCGAACTATCCCAGTATTACCATACTACTTTACCTCTAGACTCCGTCCACTATGATCATAGTACATAGTCCCTCGACCTATCCCAGTATTACCATACTACTTCACCTCTAGACCCCGTCCACTATTACCATAGTACATAGTCCCTCGACCTATCCCAGTATTACCATACTACTTCACCTCTAGACTCCGTCCACTATTACCATAGTACATAGTCCCTCGACCTATCCCAGTATTACCATACTACTACACATCTAGACTCTTTCCACTATTACCATAGTACATAGTCCCTCGACCTATCCCAGTATTACCATACTACTTCACCTCTAGACTCCGTCCACTATTACCATAGTACATAGTCCCTCGACCTATCCCAGTATTACCATACTACTTCACCTCTAGACTCCGTCCACTGTTACCATAGTACATAGTCCCTCGACCTATCCCAGTATTACCATACTACTTAACCTCTAGACTCCGTCCACTATTACCATAGTACATAGTCCCTCGACCTATCCCAGTAGTACCATACTACTTCACCTCTAGACCCCGTCCACTATTACCATAATACATAGTCCCTCGACCTATCCCAGTATTACCATACTACTTCACCTCTAGACTCCGTCCACTGTTACCATAGTACATAGTCCCTCGACCTATCCCTATATTACCATACCACTTCACCTCTAGACCCCGTCCACTATTACCATAGTACATAGTCCCTCGACCTACCCCAGTATTACCATACTACTTCACCTCTAGACTCCGTCCACTATTACCATAGTACATAGTCCCTCGAACTATCCCAGTATTACCATACTACTTCACCATTAGACTCCTTCCACTATTACCATAGTACATAGTCCCTCGACCTATCCCAGTATTACCACACTACTTCACCTCTAGACTCCGTCCACTATTACCATAGTACATAGTCCCTTGACCTACCCCAGTATTACCATACTACTTCACCTCTAGACCCCGTCCACTATTACCATAGTACATAGTCCCTCGACCTATCCCAGTATTACCATACTACTTCACCTCTAGACTCCGTCCACTATTACTATAGTACATAGTCCCTCGAACTATCCCAGTATTACCATACTACTTTACCTCTAGACTCCGTCCACTATGATCATAGTACATAGTCCCTCGACCTATCCCAGTATTACCATACTACTTCACCTCTAGACCCCGTCCACTATTACCATAGTACATAGTCCCTCGACCTATCCCAGTATTACCATACTACTTCACCTCTAGACTCCGTCCACTATTACCATAGTACATAGTCCCTCGACCTATCCCAGTATTACCATACTACTACACATCTAGACTCTTTCCACTATTACCATAGTACATAGTCCCTCGACCTATCCCAGTATTACCATACTACTTCACCTCTAGACTCCGTCCACTATTACCATAGTACATAGTCCCTCGAACTTTCCCTGTATTACCATACTACTTCACCATTAGACTCCTTCCACTATTACCATAGTACATAGTCCCTCGACCTATCCCAGTATTACCATACTACTTCACCTCTAGACTCCGTCCACTACTACTATAGTACATAGTCCTTCGACCTATCCCAGTATTACCATACTACTTCACCTCTAGACCCCGTCCACTATTACTATAGTACATAGTCCCTCGACCTATCCCAGTATTACCATACTACTTCACCTCTAGACTCCGTCCACTATTACCATAGTACATAGTCCCTCGACCTTTCCCAGTATTACCATACTGCTTCACCTCTAGACCCCGACCACTATTACCATTGTACATAGTCCCTCGACCTATCCCAGTATTACCCTACTACTTCACCTCTAGACTCCGTCCACTATTACCATAGTACATAGTCCCTCGACCTATCCCAGTATTACCGTACTACTTCATCTCTAGACTCCGTCCACTATTACCATAGTACATAGTCCCTCGACCTATCCCTATATTACCATACTCCTTCACCTCTAGTCCCTGTCCACTATTACCATAGTACATAGTCCCTCGACCTATCCCAGTATTACCATACTACTTCACATCTAGACTCCGTCCACTATTATAATAGTACATAGTCCCTCGACCTACCCCAGTATTACCATACTACTTCACCTCTAGACTTCGTCCACTATTACCATTGTACATAGTCCCTCGTCCTATCCCAGTATTACCATACTACTTCACCTCTAGACTCCGTCCACTATTACCATAGTATAGTCCTTCGACCTATCCCAGTATTACCATACTACTTCACCTCTAGACTCCGTCCACTATTACCATAGTACATAGTCCCTCGACCTATCCCAGTATTAACATACTACTTCACCTCTAGACTCCGTCCACTAGTACCATAGTACATAGTCCCTCGACCTATCCCAGTATTACCATACTACTTCACCTCTAGACTCCGTCCACTATTACCATAGTACATAGCCCCTTGACCTATCCCAGTATTACCATACTACTTCACCTCTAGACTCCGTCCACTATTACCATAGTACATAGTCCCTCGACCTACCCCAGTATTACCATACTACTTCACCTCTAGACCCCGTCCACTATTACCATAGTACATAGTCCCTCGACCTATCCCAGTATTACCATACTACTTCACCTCTAGACTCCGTCCACTATTACCATAGTACATAGTCCCTCGACCTATCCCAGTATTACCATACTACTTCACCTCTAGACCCCGTCCACTATTACCATAGTACATATTCCCTCGACCCATCCCAGTATTACCATACTACTTCACCTCTAGACCCCGTCCACTATTACCATAGTACATAGTCCCTCGACCTATCCCAGTATTACCATACTACTTCACCTCTAGACCCCGTCCACTATTACCATAGTACATAGTCCCTCGACCTATCCCAGTATTACCATACTACTTCACCTCTAGACTCCGTCCACTATTACCATAGTACATAGTCCCTCGACCTATCCCAGTATTACCATACTACTTCACCTCTAGACCCCGTCCACTATTACCATAGTACATAGTCCCTCGACCCATCCCAGTATTACCATACTACTTCACCTCTAGACCCCGTCCACTATTACCATAGTACATACCCCTCGACCTATCCCAGTATTACCATACTACTTCACTTCTAGACTCCGTCCACTATTACCATAGTACATAGTCCCTCGACCTATCACAGTATTACCATACTACTTCACCTCTAGACTCCGTCCACTATTACCATAGTACATAGTCCCTCGACCTATCCCAGTATTACCATACTACTTCACCTCTAGACCCCGTCCACTATTACCATAGTACATAGTCCCTCGACCCATCCCAGTATTACCATACTACTTCACCTCTAGACCCCGTCCACTATTACCATAGTACATAGTCCCTCGACCTATCCCAGTATTACCATACTACTTCACTTCTAGACTCCGTCCACTATTACCATAGTACATAGTCCCTCGACCTATCACAGTATTACCATACTACTTCACCTCTAGACTCCGTCCACTATTACCATAGTACATAGTCCCTCGACCTATCCCAGTATTACCATACTACTTCACCTCTAGACCCCGTCCACTATTACCATAGTACATAGTCCCTCGACCCATCCCAGTATTACCATACTACTTCACCTCTAGACCCCGTCCACTATTACCATAGTACATAGTCCCTCGACCTATCCCAGTATTACCATACTACTTCACCTCTAGACCCCGTCCACTATTACCATAGTACATAGTCCCTCGACCTATCCCAGTATTACCATACTACTTCACCTCTAGACTCCGTCCACTATTACCATAGTACATAGTCCCTCGACCTATCCCAGTATTACCATACTACTTCACCTCTAGACCCCGTCCACTATTACCATAGTACATAGTCCCTCGACCCATCCCAGTATTACCATACTACTTCACCTCTAGACCCCGTCCACTATTACCATAGTACATAGTCCCTCGACCTATCCCAGTATTACCATACTACTTCACTTCTAGACTCCGTCCACTATTACCATAGTACATAGTCCCTCGACCTATCACAGTATTACCATACTACTTCACCTCTAGACTCCGTCCACTATTACCATAGTACATAGTCCCTCGACCTATCCCAGTAGTACCATACTACTTCACCTCTAGACCCCGTCCACTATTACCATAGTACATAGTCCCTCGACCTATCCCAGTATTACCATACTACTTCACCTCTAGACTCCATCCACAATTACCATAGTACATAGTCCCTCGACCTATCCCAGTATTACCATACTACTTCACCTCTAGACTCCGTCCACTATTACCATAGTACATAGTCCCTCGACCTATCCCAGTATTAACATACTACTTCACCTCTAGACTCCGTCCACTATTACCATAGTACATAGTCCCTCGACCTATCCCAGTATTACCATACTACTTCACCTCTAGACTCCGTCCACTATTACCATAGTACATAGCCCCTTGACCTATCCCAGTATTACCATACTACTTCACCTCTAGACTCCGTCCACTATTACCATAGTACATAGTCCCTCGACCTACCCCAGTATTACCATACTACTTCACCTCTAGACCCCGTCCACTATTAATATAGTACATAGTCCCTCGACCTATCCCAGTATTACCATACTACTTCACCTCTAGACTCCGTCCATTATTACTATAGTACATAGTCCCTCGACCTATCCGAGTATTACCATACTACTTCACCTCTAGACTCCGTCCACTATTACCATAGTACATAGTCCCTCGACCTATCCTAGTATTACCTTACTACTTCACCTCTAGACCCCGTCCACTATTACCATAGTACATAGTCCCTCGACCTATCCCAGTATTACCATACTACTTCACCTCTAGACCCCGTCCACTATTACCATAGTACATAGTCCCTCGACCTATCCCAGTATTACCATACTACTTCACCTCTAGACTCCGTCCACTATTACCATAGTACATAGTCCCTCGACCTATCCCAGTATTACCATACTACTTCACCTCTAGACTCCGTCCACTATTACCATAGTACATAGTCCCTCGACCTATCCCAGTAGTACCATACTACTTCATCTCTAGACCCCGTCCACTATTACCATAGTACATAGTCCCTCGACCTTTCCCAGTATTACCATACTACTTCACCTCTAGACTCCATCCACTATTACCATAGTACATAGTCCCTCGACCTATCCCAGTATTACCATACTACTTCACCTCTAGACTCCGTCCACTATTACCATAGTACATAGTCCCTCGACCTATCCCTATATTTCCATACCACTTCACCTCTAGACCCCGTCCGCTATTACCATAGTACATAGTCCCTCGACCTATCCCAGTATTACCATACTACTTCACATCTAGACTCCGTCCACTATTACTATAGTACATAGTCCCTCGACCTACCCCAGTATTACCATACTACTTCACCTCTAGAATCCGTCAACTATTACCATAGTACATAGTCCTTCGACCTATCCCAGTATTACCATACTACTTCACCTCTAGACTCCGTCCACTATTACCATAGTACATAGTCCCTCGACCTATCCCTATATTTCCATACCACTTCACCTCTAGACACCGTCTGCTATTACCATAGTACATAGTCCCTCGACCTATCCCAGTATTACCATACTACTTCACATCTAGACTCCGTCCACTATTACCATAGTACATAGTCCCTCGACCTATCCCAGTATTACCATACTACTTCACCTCTAGACTCCGTCAACTATTACCATAGTACATAGTCCTTCGACCTATCCCAGTATTACCATACTACTTCACCTCTAGACTCCGTCCACTATTACCATAGTACATAGTCCCTCGACCTATCACAGTATTACCATACTACTTCACCTCTAGACTCCGTCCACTATTACCATAGTACATAGTCCCTCGTCCTATCCCAGTATTACCATACTACTTCACTTCTAGGCTCCGTCCACTATTACCATAGTACATAGTCCCTCGACCTATCCCAGTATTACCATACTACTTCACTTCTAGACTCCGTCCACTATTACCATAGTACATAGTCCCTCGACCTATCACAGTATTACCATACTACTTCACCTCTAGACTCCGTCCACTATTACCATAGTACATAGTCCCTCGACCTATCCCAGTAGTACCATACTACTTCACCTCTAGACCCCGTCCACTATTACCATAGTACATAGTCCCTCGACCTATCCCAGTATTACCATACTACTTCACCTCTAGACTCCATCCACAATTACCATAGTACATAGTCCCTCGACCTATCCCAGTATTACCATACTACTTCACCTCTAGACTCCGTCCACTATTACCACAGTACATAGTCCCTCGACCTATCCCAGTATTAACATACTACTTCACTTCTAGACTCCGTCCACTATTACCATAGTACATAGTCCCTCGACCTATCCCAGTATTACCATACTACTTCACTTCTAGACTCCGTCCACTATTACCATAGTACATAGCCCCTTGACCTATCCCAGTATTACCATACTACTTCACCTCTAGACTCCGTCCACTATTACCATAGTACATAGTCCCTCGACCTACCCCAGTATTACCATACTACTTCACCTCTAGACCCCGTCCACTATTACTATAGTACATAGTCCCTCGACCTATCCCAGTATTACCATACTACTTCACCTCTAGACTCCGTCCATTATTACTATAGTACATAGTCCCTCGACCTATCCGAGTATTACCATACTACTTCACCTCTAGACTCCGTCCACTATTACCATAGTACATAGTCCCTCGACCTATCCTAGTATTACCATACTACTTCACCTCTAGACCCCGTCCACTATTACCATAGTACATAGTCCCTCGACCTATCCCAGTATTACCATACTACTTCACCTCTAGACCCCGTCCACTATTACCATAGTACATAGTCCCTCGACCTATCCCAGTATTACCATACTACTTCACCTCTAGACTCCGTCCACTATTACCATAGTACATAGTCCCTCGACCTATCCCAGTATTACCATACTACTTCACCTCTAGACTCCGTCCACTATTACCATAGTACATAGTCCCTCGACCTATCCCAGTAGTACCATACTACTTCATCTCTAGACCCCGTCCACTATTACCATAGTACATAGTCCCTCGACCTTTCCCAGTATTACCATACTACTTCACCTCTAGACTCCATCCACTATTACCATAGTACATAGTCCCTCGACCTATCCCAGTATTACCATACTACTTCACCTCTAGACTCCGTCCACTATTACCATAGTACATAGTCCCTCGACCTATCCCTATATTTCCATACCACTTCACCTCTAGACCCCGTCCGCTATTACCATAGTACATAGTCCCTCGACCTATCCCAGTATTACCATACTACTTCACATCTAGACTCCGTCCACTATTACTATAGTACATAGTCCCTCGACCTACCCCAGTATTACCATACTACTTCACCTCTAGAATCCGTCAACTATTACCATAGTACATAGTCCTTCGACCTATCCCAGTATTACCATACTACTTCACCTCTAGACTCCGTCCACTATTACCATAGTACATAGTCCCTCGACCTATCCCTATATTTCCATACCACTTCACCTCTAGACCCCGTCCGCTATTACCATAGTACATAGTCCCTCGACCTATCCCAGTATTACCATACTACTTCACATCTAGACTCCGTCCACTATTACCATAGTACATAGTCCCTCGACCTATCCCAGTATTACCATACTACTTCACCTCTAGACTCCGTCAACTATTACCATAGTACATAGTCCTTCGACCTATCCCAGTATTACCATACTACTTCACCTCTAGACTCCGTCCACTATTACCAGAGTACATAGTCCCACGACCTATCACAGTATTACCATACTACTTCACCTCTAGACTCCGTCCACTATTACCATAGTACATAGTCCCTCGTCCTATCCCAGTATTACCATACTACTTCACTTCTAGGCTCCGTCCACTATTACCATAGTACATAGTCCCTCGACCTACCCCAGTATTACCATACTACTTCACCTCTAGACCCCGTCCACTATTACCACAGTACATAGTCCCTCGACCTATCCCAGTATTACCATACTACTTCACCTCTAGACTCCGTCCACTATGATGATAGTACATAGTCGCTCGATCTATCCCAGTATTACCTTACTATTTCACCTCTAGACCCAGTCCACTATTACCATAGTACATAGTCCCTCGACCTATCCCAGTATTACCATACTACTTCACCTCTAGACTCCGTCCACTGTTACCATAGTACATAGTCCCTCGACCTATCCCAGTATTACCATACTACTTCACCTCTAGACCCCGTCCAATATTACTATAGTACATAGTCCCCCGACCTATCCCTATATTACCATACTACTTCACCTGTAGACCCTGTCCACTATTACCATAGTACATAGTCCCTCGACCTATCCCAGTATTACCTTACTACTTCACATCTAGACTCCGTCCACTATTACTATAGTACATAGTCCCTCGACCTACCCCAGTATTACCATACTATTTCACCTCTAGACTCCGTCCACTATTACCATAGTACATAGTTCCTCGACCTATCCCAGTATTACCATACTACTTAACCTCTAGACTCCGTCCACTATTACCATAGTACATAGTCCCTCGACCTATCCCAGTAGTACCATACTACTTCACCTCTAGACCCCGTCCACTATTACCATAGTACATAGTCCCTCGACCTATCCCAGTATTACCATACTACTTCACCTCTAGACTCCATCCACTATTACCATAGTACATAGCCCCTTGACCTATCCCAGTATTACAATACTACTTCACCTCTAGACTCCGTCCACTATTACCATAGTACATAGTCCCTCGACCTACCCCAGTATTACCATACTACTTCACCTCTAGACCCCGTCCACTATTACTATAGTACATAGTCCCTCGACCTATCCCAGTATTACCATACTACTTCACCTCTAGACTCCGTCCATTATTACTATAGTACATAGTCCCTCGACCTATCCGAGTATTACCATACTACTTCACCTCTAGACTCCGTCCACTATTACCATAGTACATAGTCCCTCGACCTATCCTAGTATTACCATACTACTTCACCTCTAGACCCCGTCCACTATTACCATAGTACATAGTCCCTCGACCTATCCCAGTATTACCATACTACTTCACCTCTAGACCCCGTCCACTATTACCATAGTACATAGTCCCTCGACCTATCCCAGTATTACCATACTACTTCACCTCTAGACTCCGTCCACTATTACCATAGTACATAGTCCCTCGACCTATCCCAGTATTACCATACTACTTCACCTCTAGACTCCGTCCACTATTACCATAGTACATAGTCCCTCGACCTATCCCAGTAGTACCATACTACTTCATCTCTAGACCCCGTCCACTATTACCATAGTACATAGTCCCTCGACCTTTCCCAGTATTACCATACTACTTCACCTCTAGACTCCATCCACTATTACCATAGTACATAATCCCTCGACCTATCCCAGTATTACCATACTACTTCACCTCTAGACTCCGTCCACTATTACCATAGTACATAGTCCCTCGACCTATCCCTATATTTCCATACCACTTCACCTCTAGACCCCGTCCGCTATTACCATAGTACATAGTCCCTCGACCTATCCCAGTATTACCATACTACTTCACATCTAGACTCCGTCCACTATTACTATAGTACATAGTCCCTCGACCTACCCCAGTATTACCATACTACTTCACCTCTAGAATCCGTCAACTATTACCATAGTACATAGTCCTTCGACCTATCCCAGTATTACCATACTACTTCACCTCTAGACTCCGTCCACTATTACCATAGTACATAGTCCCTCGACCTATCCCTATATTTCCATACCACTTCACCTCTAGACCCCGTCCGCTATTACCATAGTACATAGTCCCTCGACCTATCCCAGTATTACCATACTACTTCACATCTAGACTCCGTCCACTATTACCATAGTACATAGTCCCTCGACCTATCCCAGTATTACCATACTACTTCACCTCTAGACTCCGTCAACTATTACCATAGTACATAGTCCTTCGACCTATCCCAGTATTACCATACTACTTCACCTCTAGACTCCGTCCACTATTACCATAGTACATAGTCCCACGACCTATCACAGTATTACCATACTACTTCACCTCTAGACTCCGTCCACTATTACCATAGTACATAGTCCCTCGTCCTATCCCAGTATTACCATACTACTTCACTTCTAGGCTCCGTCCACTATTACCATAGTACATAGTCCCTCGACCTACCCCAGTATTACCATACTACTTCACCTCTAGACCCCGTCCACTATTACCACAGTACATAGTCCCTCGACCTATCCCAGTATTACCATACTACTTCACCTCTAGACTCCGTCCACTATGATGATAGTACATAGTCGCTCGACCTATCCCAGTATTACCTTACTATTTCACCTCTAGACCCAGTCCACTATTACCATAGTACATAGTCCCTCGACCTATCCCAGTATTACCATACTACTTCACCTCTAGACTCCGTCCACTGTTACCATAGTACATAGTCCCTCGACCTATCCCAGTATAACCATACTACTTCACCTCTAGACCCCGTCCACTATTACTATAGTACATAGTCCCCCGACCTATCCCTATATTACCATACTACTTCACCTGTAGACCCTGTCCACTATTACCATAGTACATAGTCCCTCGACCTATCCCAGTATTACCTTACTACTTCACATCTAGACTCCGTCCACTATTACTATAGTACATAGTCCCTCGACCTACCCCAGTATTACCATACTATTTCACCTCTAGACTCCGTCCACTATTACCATAGTACATAGTTCCTCGACCTATCCCAGTATTACCATACTACTTAACCTCTAGACTCCGTCCACTATTACCATAGTACATAGTCCCTCGACCTATCCCAGTAGTACCATACTACTTCACCTCTAGACCCCGTCCACTATTACCATAGTACATAGTCCCTCGACCTATCCCAGTATTACCATACTACTTCACCTCTAGACTCCATCCACTATTACTATAGTACATAGTCCCTCGACCTATCCCAGTATTACCATACTACTTCACCTCTAGACTCCGTCCACTATTACCATAGTACATAGTCCCTCGACCTATCCCTATATTACCATACCACTTCACCTCTAGACCCCGTCCACTATTACCATAGTACATAGTCCCTCGACCTATCCCAGTATTACCATACTACTTCACATCTAGACTCCGTCCACTATTACTATAGTACATAGTCCCTCGACCTACCCCAGTATTACCATACTACTTCACCTCTAGACTCCGTCCACTATTACCATAGTACATAGTCCCTCGACCTATCCCAGTATTACCATAATACTTCACCTCTAGACTCCGTCCACTATTACCATAGTACATAGTCCTTCGACCTATCCCAGTATTACCATACTACTTCACCTCTAGACTCCGTCCACTATTACCATAGTACATAGTCCATCGACCTATCCCAGTATTACCATACTACTTCACCTCTAGACTCCGTCCACTATTACTATAGTACATAGTCCCTCGTCCTATCCCAGTATTACCATACTACTTCACCTCTAGACTCCGTCCACTATTACCATAGTACATAGTCCCTCGACCTACCCCAGTATTACCATACTACTTCACCTCTAGACCCCGTCCACTATTACCATAGTACATAGTCCCTCGACCTATCCCAGTATTACCATACTACTTCACCTCTAGACTCCGTCCACTATTACTATAGTACATAGTCCCTCGACCTATCCCAGTATTACCATACTACTTCACCTCTAGACTCCGTCCACTATGATGATAGTACATAGTCCCTCGACCTATCCCAGTATTACCATACTACTTCACCTCTAGACTCCGTCCACTATTACTATAGTACATAGTCCCTCGACCTATCCCAGTATTACCATACTACTTCACCTCTAGACTCCGTCCACTATGATGATAGTACATAGTCCCTCGACCTATCCCTGTATTACCATACTACTTCACCTCTAGACTCCGTCCACTATTACCATAGTACATAGTCCCTCGACCTATCCCAGTATTACCATACTACTTCACCTCTAGACCCCGTCCACTATTACTATAGTACATAGTCCCCCGACCTATCCCTATATTACCATACTACTTCACCTGTAGACCCTGTCCACTATTACCATAGTACATAGTCCCTCGACCTATCCCAGTATTACCATACTACTTCACATCTAGACTCCGTCCACTATTACTATAGTACATATGCCCTCGACCTACCCCAGTATTACCATACTATTTCACCTCTAGACTCCGTCCACTATTACCATAGTACATAGTCCCTCGACCTATCCCAGTAGTACCATACTACTTCACCTCTAGACCCCGTCCACCATTACCATAGTACATAGTCCCTCGACCTATCCCAGTATTACCATACTACTTCACCTCTAGACTCCATCCACTATTACCATAGTACATAGTCCCTCGACCTATCCCAGTATTACCATACTACTTCACCTCTAGACTCCGTCCACTATTACCATAGTACATAGTCCCTCGACCTATCCCTATATTACCATACCACTTCACCTCTAGACCCCGTCCACTATTACCATAGTACATAGTCCCTCGACCTATCCCAGTATTACCATACTACTTCACATCTAGACTCCGTCCACTATTACTATAGTACATAGTCCCTCGACCTACCCCAGTATTACCATACTACTTCACCTCTAGACTCCGTCCACTATTACCATAGTACATAGTCCCTCGACCTATCCCAGTATTACCATAATACTTCACCTCTAGACTCCGTCCACTATTACCATAGTACATAGTCCTTCGACCTATCCCAGTATTACCATACTACTTCACCTCTAGACTCCGTCCACTATTACCATAGTACATAGTCCCTCGACCTATCCCAGTATTACCATACTACTTCACCTCTAGACCCCGTCCACTATTACCATAGTACATAGTCCCTCGACCTATCCCAGTATTACCATACTACTTCACCTCTAGACTCCGTCCACTATTACTATAGTACATAGTCCCTCGACCTATCCCAGTATTACCATACTACTTCACCTCTAGACTCCGTCCACTATGATGATAGTACATAGTCCCTCGACCTATCCCAGTATTACCTTACTACTTCACCTCTAGACCCAGTCCACTATTACCATAGTACATAGTCCCTCGACCTATCCCAGTATTACCATACTACTTCACCTCTAGACTCCGTCCACTATTACCATAGTACATAGTCCCTCGACCTATCCCAGTATTACCATACTACTTCACCTCTAGACCCCGTCCACTATTACCATAGTACATAGTCCCCCGACCTATCCCTATATTACCATACTACTTCACCTGTAGACCCTGTCCACTATTACCATAGTACATAGTCCCTCGACCTATCCCAGTATTACCATACTACTTCACATCTAGACTCCGTCCACTATTACTATAGTACATAGTCCCTCGACCTACCCCAGTATTATCATACTATTTCACCTCTAGACTCCGTCCACTATTACCATAGTACATAGTCCCTCGACCTATCCCAGTATTACCATACTAATTCACCTCTAGACTCCGTCCACTATTACCATAGTACATAGTCCTTCGACCTATCCCAGTATTACCATACTACTTCACCTCTAGACTCCGTCCACTATTACCATAGTACATAGTCCCTCGACCTACCCCAGTATTACCATACTACTTCACCTCTAGACCCCGTCCACTATTACCATAGTACATAGTCCCTCGACCTATCCCAGTATTACCTTATTACTTTACCTGTAGACTCCGTCCACTATTATTATAGTACATAGTCCCTCGACCTATCCCAGTATTACCATACTACTTTACCTCTAGACTCCGTCCACTATTATCATAGTACATAGTCCCTCGACCTATCCCAGTATTACCATACTACTTCACCTCTAGACCCCGTCCACTATTACCACAGTACATAGTCCCTCGACCTATCCCAGTATTACCATACTACTTCACCTCTTGACTCCGTCCACTATTACCATAGTACATAGTCCCTGGACCTACCCCAGTATTACCATACTACTTCACCTCTAGACCCCGCCCACTATTACCATAGTACATAGTCCCTCGACCTATCCCAGTATTACCATACTACTTCACCTCTAGACTCCGTCCACTATTACTATAGTACATAGTCCCTCGAACTATCCCAGTATTACCATACTACTTCACCATTAGACTCCTTCCAATATTACCATAGTACATAGTCCCTCGACCTATCCCAGTATTACCATACTACTTCACCTCTAGACCCCGTCCACTATTACTATATTACATAGTCCTTCGACCTATCCCAGTATTACCATACTACTTCACCTCTAGACCCCGTCCACTATTACTATAGTACATAGTCCCTCGACCTATCCCAGTATTACCATACTACTTCACCTCTAGACCCCGTCCACTATTACCATAGTACATAGTCCCTCGACCTATCCCAGTATTACCCTGCTACTTCACCTCTAGACTCCGTCCACTATTAACATAGTACATAGTCCCTCGACCTATCCCAGTATTACCATACTACTTCATCTCTAGACTCCGTCCACTATTACCATAGTACATAGTCCCTCGACCTATCCCTATATTACCATACTACTTCACCTCTAGTCCCCGTTCACTATTACCATAGTACATAGTCCCTCGACCTATCCCAGTATTACCATACTACTTCACCTCTAGACTCCGTCCACTATTACCATAGTATAGTCCTCCGACCTATCCCAGTATTACCATAATACTTCACCTCTAGACTCCGTCCACTATTACCATAGTACATAGTCCCTCGACCTATCCCAGTATTACCATACTACTTCACCTCTAGACTCTGTCCACTATTACCATAGTACATAGTCCCTCGACCTATCCCAGTATTACCATACTACTTCACCTCTAGAACCCGTCCACTATTACCATAGTACATAGTCCCTCGACCTTTCCCAGTATTACCATACTACTTCACCTCTAGACTCCGTCCACTATTACCATAGTACATAGTCCCTCGACCTACCCCAGTATTACCATACTACTTCACCTCTAGACCCCGTCCACTATTACTATAGTACATAGTCCCTCGACCTATCCCAGTATTACCATACTACTTCACCTCTAGACTCCGCCCATTATTACTATAGTACATAGTCCCTCGACCTATCCGAGTATTACCATACTACTTCACCTCTAGACCCCGTCCACTATTACCATAGTACATAGTCCCTCGACCTATCCCAGTATTACCATACTACTTCACCTCTAGACCCCGTCCACTATTACCATAGTACATAGTCCCTCGACCTATCCCAGTATTACCATACTACTTAACCTCTAGACTCCGTCCACTATTACCATAGTACATAGTCCCTCGACCTATCCCAGTATTACCATACTACTTCACCTCTAGACCCCGTGCACTATTACCATAGTACATAGTCCCTCGACCTATCCCAGTATTACCATACTACTTCACCTCTAGACTCCGTCCACTATTACCATAGTACATAGTCCCTCGACCTATCCCAGTATTACCATACTACTTCACATTTAGACTCCGTCCACTATTACCATAGTACATAGTCCCTCGACCTATCCCAGTATTACCATACTACTTCACCTCTTGACTCCGTCCACTATTACCATAGTACATAGTCCCTCGACCTACCCCAGTATTACCATACTACTTCACCTCTAGACTCAGTCCACTATTACCATAGTACATAGTCCCTCGACCTATCCCAGTATTACCATACTACTTCACATCTAGACTCCTTCCACTATTACCATAGTACATAGTCCCTCGACCTATCCCAGTATTACCATACTACTTCACCTCTAGACCCCGTCCACTATTACTATAGTACATAGTCCCTCGATCTATCCCAGTATTAACCTACTACTTCACCTCTAGACTCCGTCCACTATTACCATAGTACATAGTCCTTCGACCTATCCCAGTATAACCATACTACTTCACATCTAGACCCCGTCCACTATTACCATAGTACATAGTCCCTCGACCTATCCCAGTATTACCATACTACTTCACCTCTAGACTCCGTCCACTATTTCCATAGTACATAGTCCCTCGACCTATCCCAGTATTACCTTACTACTTCACCTCTAGACTCCGTCCACTATTACCATAGTACATAGTCCCTCGACCTATCCCTATATTACCATACTACTTCACCTCTAGTCCCCGTTCATTATTACCATAGTATATAGTCCCTCGACCTATCCCAGTATTACCATACTACTTCACATCTAGACTCCGTCCACTATTACTATAGTACATAGTCCCTCGACCTACCCCAGTATTACCATACTACTTCACCTCTAGACTCCTTCCACTATTACCATAGTACATAGTCCCTCGACCTATCCCAGTATTACCATACTACTTCACCTCTAGACTCCGTCCACTATTACCATAGTATAGTCCTCCGACCTATCCCAGTATTACCATACTACTTCACCTCTAGACTCCGTCCACTATTACTATAGTACATAGTCTCTCGACCGATCCCAGTATTACCATACTACTTCACCTCTAGACTCCGTCCACTATTACCATAGTACATAGTCCCTCGACCTATCCCAGTATTACCATACTACTTCACCTCTAGACCCCGTCCACTATTACCATAGTACATAGTCCCTCGACCTATCCCAGTATTACCATACTACTTCACCTCTAGACTCCGTCCACTATTACCATAGTACATAGTCCCTCGACCTACCCCAGTATTACCATACTACCTCACCTCTAGACCCCGTCCACTATTACCATAGTACATAGTCCCTCGACCTATCCCAGTATTACATTACTACTTCACCTCTAGACCCCGTCCACTATTACCATAGTACTTAGTCCCTCGACCTATCCCAGTATTACCATACTACTTCACCTCTAGACTCCGTCCACTATTACCATAGTACATAGTCCCTCGACCTATCCCAGTATTACCATACTACTTCACCTCTAGCCTCCGTCAACTATTACCATAGTACATAGTCCCTCGACCTATCCCAGTAGTACCATACTACTTCACCTCTAGACTCCGTCCACTATTACCATAGTACATAGTCCCTCGACCTATCCCAGTATTACCATACTACTTCACCTCTAGACTCCGTCCACTTTTACCATAGTACATAGTCCCACGACCTATCCCAGTATTACCATACTACGTCACCTCTAGACTCCGTCCACTTTTACCATAGTACATAGTCCCACGACCTATCCCAGTATTACCATACTACTTCACCTCTAGATCCCGTCCACTATTACCATAGTACATAGTCCTTCGACCTATCCCAGTATTACCGTACTACTTCACATCTAGACTCCGTCCACTATTACTATAGTACATAGTCCCTCGACCTACCCCAGTATTACCATACTACTTCATCTCTAGACTCCGTCCACTATTACCATAGTACATAGTCCCTCGACCTATCCCAGTATTACCATACTACTTCACCTCTAGACTCCGTCCACTATTACCATAGTACATAGTCCTTCGACCTATCCCAGTATTACCATACTACTTCACCTCTAGACTCCGTCCATTATTACCATAGTACATAGTCCCTCGACCTATCCCAGTATTACCATACTACTTCACCTCTAGACTCCGTCCACTATTACCATATTACATAGTCCCTCGTCCTATCCCAGTATTACCATACTACTTCACCTCTAGACTCCGTCCACTATTACCATAGTACATAGTCCCTCGACCTACCCCAGTATTACCATACTACTTCACCTCTAGACCCCGTCCACTATTACCATAGTACATAGTCCCTCGACCTATCCCAGTATTACCTTACTACTTCACCTCTAGAATCCGTCCACTATTACCATAGTACATAGTCCCTCGACCTATCCCTATATTACCATACTACTTCACCTCTAGTCCCCGTTCACTATTACCATAGTACATAGTCCCTCGACCTATCCCAGTATTACCATACTATTTCACCTCTAGACTCCGTCCACTATTACCATAGTACATAGTCCCTCGACCTATCCCAGTATTACCATACTACTTCACCTCTAGACTCCGTCAACTATTACCATAGTACATAGTCCCTCGACCTATCCCAGTAGTACCATACTACTTCACCTCTAGACTCCGTCCACTATTACCATAGTACATAGTCCCTCGACCTATCCCAGTATTACCATACTACTTCACCTCTAGACTCCGTCCACTATTACCATAGTACATAGTCCTTCGACCTATCCCAGTATTACCATACTACTTCACCTCTAGACTCCGTCCATTATTACCATAGTACATAGTCCCTCGACCTATCCCAGTATTACCATACTACTTCACCTCTAGACTCCGTCCACTATTACCATATTACATAGTCCCTCGTCCTATCCCAGTATTACCATACTACTTCACCTCTAGACTCCGTCCACTATTACCATAGTACATAGTCCCTCGACCTACCCCAGTATTACCATACTACTTCACCTCTAGACCCCGTCCACTATTACCATAGTACATAGTCCCTCGACCTATCCCAGTATTACCTTACTACTTCACCTCTAGACTCCGTCAACTATTACCATAGTACATAGTCCCTCGACCTATCCCTATATTACCATGCTACTTCACCTCTAGTCCCCGTTCACTATTACCATAGTACATAGTCCCTCGACCTATCCCAGTATTACCATACTATTTCACCTCTAGACTCCGTCCACTATTACCATAGTACATAGTCCCTCGACCTATCCCAGTATTACCATACTACTTCACCTCTAGACTCCGTCAACTATTACCATAGTACATAGTCCCTCGACCTATCCCAGTAGTACCATACTACTTCACCTCTAGACTCCGTCCACTATTACCATAGTACATAGTCCCTCGACCTATCCCAGTATTACCATACTACTTCACCTCTAGACTCCGTCCACTATTACCATAGTACATAGTCCCACGACCTATCCCAGTATTACCATACTACGTCACCTCTAGACTCCGTCCACTATTACCATAGTACATAGTCCCTCGACCTATCCCTATTTTACCATACTACTTCACCTCTAGACCCCGTCCACTATTACCATAGTACATAGTCCTTCGACATATCCCAGTATTACCATACTACTTCACATCTAGACTCCGTCCACTATTACTATAGTACATAGTCCCTCGACCTACCCCAGTATTACCATACTACTTCATCTCTAGACTCCGTCCACTATTACCATAGTACATAGTCCCTCGACCTATCCCAGTATTACCATACTACTTCATCTCTAGACTCCGTCCACTATTACCATAGTACATAGTCCCTCGACCTATCCCTATATTACCATACTACTTCACCTCTAGTCCCCGTTCACTATTACCATAGTACATAGTCCCTCGACCTATCCCAGTATTACCATACTACTTCACATCTAGACTCCGTCCACTATTACTATAGTACATAGTCCCTCGACCTACCCCAGTATTACCATACTACTTCACCTCTAGACTCCGTCCACTATTACCATAGTACATAGTCCCTCGACCTATCCCAGTATTACCATACTACTTCACCTCTAGACTCCGTCCACTATTACCATAGTATAGTCCTCCGACCTATCCCAGTATTACCATACTACTTCACCTCTAGATTCCGTCCACTATTACCATAGTACATAGTCCCTCGACCTATCCCAGTATTACCATACTACTTCACCTCTAGACTATGTCCACTATTACCATAGTACATAGTCCCTCGACCTATCCAAGTATTACCATACTACTTCACCTCTAGACTCCGTCCACTATTACCATAGTACATAGTCCCTCGACCTACCCCAGTATTACCATACTACTTCACCTCTAGACCCCGTCCACTATTACTATAGTACATAGTCCCTCGACCTATCCCAGTATTACCATACTACTTCACCTCTAAACTCCGCCCATTATTACCATAGTACATAGTCCCTCGACCTATCCGAGTATTACTATACTACTTCACCTCTAGACTCCGTCCACTATTACCATAGTACATAGTCCCTCGATCTATCCCAGTATTACCATACTACTTCACCTCTAGACCCCGTCCACTATTACCATAGTACATAGTCCCTCGACCTATCCCAGTATTACCATACTACTTCACCTCTAGACCCCGTCCACTATTACCATAGTACATAGTCCCTCGACCTATCCCAGTATTACCATACTACTTCACCTCTAGACTCCGTCCACTATTACCATAGTACATAGTCCCTCGACCTATCCCAGTATTACCATACTACTTCACCTCTAGACCCCGTCCACTATTACCATAGTACATAGTCCCTCGACCTATCCCAGTATTACCATACTACTTCACCTCTAGACTCCGTCCACTATTACCATAGTACATAGTCCCTCGACCTATCCCAGTATTACCATACTACTTCACATTTAGACTCCGTCCACTATTACCATAGTACATAGTCCCTCGACCTATCCCAGTATTACCATACTACTTCACCTCTTGACTCCGTCCACTATTACCATAGTACATAGTCCCTCGACCTACCCCAGTATTACCATACTACTTCACCTCTAGACTCAGTCCACTATTACCATAGTACATAGTCCCTCGACCTATCCCAGTATTACCATACTACTTCACATCTAGACTCCTTCCACTATTACCATAGTACATAGTCCCTCGACCTATCCCAGTATTACCATACTACTTCACCTCTAGACCCCGTCCACTATTACTATAGTACATAGTCCCTCGATCTATCCCAGTATTAACCTACTACTTCACCTCTAGACTCCGTCCACTATTACCATAGTACATAGTCCTTCGACCTATCCCAGTATAACCATACTACTTCACATCTAGACCCCGTCCACTATTACCATAGTACATAGTCCCTCGACCTATCCCAGTATTACCATACTACTTCACCTCTAGACTCCGTCCACTATTACCATAGTACATAGTCCCTCGACCTATCCCAGTATTACCTTACTACTTCACCTCTAGACTCCGTCCACTATTACCAGAGTACATAGTCCCTCGACCTATCCCTATATTACCATACTACTTCACCTCTAGTCCCCGTTCACTATTACCATAGTATATAGTCCCTCGACCTATCCCAGTATTACCATACTACTTCACATCTAGACTCCGTCCACTATTACTATAGTACATAGTCCCTCGACCTACCCCAGTATTACCATACTACTTCACCTCTAGACTCCGTCCACTATTACCATAGTACATAGTCCCTCGACCTATCCCAGTATTACCTTACTACTTCACCTCTAGACTCCGTCCACTATTACCAGAGTACATAGTCCCTCGACCTATCCCTATATTACCATACTACTTCACCTCTAGTCCCCGTTCACTATTACCATAGTATATAGTCCCTCGACCTATCCCAGTATTACCATACTACTTCACATCTAGACTCCGTCCACTATTACTATAGTACATAGTCCCTCGACCTACCCCAGTATTACCATACTACTTCACCTCTAGACTCCGTCCACTATTACCATAGTATAGTCCTCCGACCTATCCCAGTATTACCATACTACTTCACCTCTAGACTCCGTCCACTATTACTATAGTACATAGTCCCTCGACCGATCCCAGTATTACCATACTACTTCACCTCTAGACTCCGTCCACTATTACCATAGTACATAGTCCCTCGACCTATCCCAGTATTACCATACTACTTCACCTCTAGACCCCGTCCACTATTACCATAGTACATAGTCCCTCGACCTATCCCAGTATTACCATACTACTTCACCTCTAGACTCCGTCCACTATTACCATAGTACATAGTCCCTCGACCTATCCCAGTATTACCATACTACTTCACATTTAGACTCCGTCCACTATTACCATAGTACATAGTCCCTCGACCTATCCCAGTATTACCATACTACTTCACCTCTTGACTCCGTCCACTATTACCATAGTACATAGTCCCTCGACCTACCCCAGTATTACCATACTACTTCACCTCTAGACTCAGTCCACTATTACCATAGTACATAGTCCCTCGACCTATCCCAGTATTACCATACTACTTCACATCTAGACTCCTTCCACTATTACCATAGTACATAGTCCCTCGACCTATCCCAGTATTACCATACTACTTCACCTCTAGACCCCGTCCACTATTACTATAGTACATAGTCCCTCGATCTATCCCAGTATTAACCTACTACTTCACCTCTAGACTCCGTCCACTATTACCATAGTACATAGTCCTTCGACCTATCCCAGTATAACCATACTACTTCACATCTAGACCCCGTCCACTATTACCATAGTACATAGTCCCTCGACCTATCCCAGTATTACCATACTACTTCACCTCTAGACTCCGTCCACTATTACCATAGTACATAGTCCCTCGACCTATCCCAGTATTACCTTACTACTTCACCTCTAGACTCCGTCCACTATTACCAGAGTACATAGTCCCTCGACCTATCCCTATATTACCATACTACTTCACCTCTAGTCCCCGTTCACTATTACCATAGTATATAGTCCCTCGACCTATCCCAGTATTACCATACTACTTCACATCTAGACTCCGTCCACTATTACTATAGTACATAGTCCCTCGACCTATCCCAGTATTACCATACTACTTCACCTCTAGACTCCGTCCACTATTACCATAGTACATAGTCCCTCGACCTATCCCAGTATTACCATACTACTTCACCTCTAGACTCCGTCCACTATTACCATAGTATAGTCCTCCGACCTATCCCAGTATTACCATACTACTTCACCTCTAGACTCCGTCCACTATTACTATAGTACATAGTCCCTCGACCGATCCCAGTATTACCATACTACTTCACCTCTAGACTCCGTCCACTATTACCATAGTGCATAGTCCCTCGACCTATCCCAGTATTACCATACTACTTCACCTCTTGACTCCGTCCACTATTACCATAGTACATAGTCCCTCGACCTATCCCAGTATTACCATACTACTTCACCTCTAGACTCAGTCCACTATTACCATAGTACATAGTCCCTCGACCTATCCCAGTATTACCATACTACTTCACATCTAGACTCCATCCACTATTACCATAGTACATAGTCCCTCGACCTATCCCAGTATTACCATACTACTTCACCTCTAGACCCCGTCCACTATTACTATAGTACATAGTCCCTCGATCTATCCCAGTATTAACCTACTACTTCACCTCTATACTCCGTCCACTATTACCATAGTACATAGTCCTTCGACCTATCCCAGTATAACCATACTACTTCACATCTAGACCCCGTCCACTATTACCATAGTACATAGTCCCTCGACCTATCCCAGTATTACCATACTACTTCACCTCTAGACTCCGTCCACTATTACCATAGTACATAGTCCCTCGACCTATCCCAGTATTACCTTACTACTTCACCTCTAGACTCCGTCCACTATTACCAGAGTACATAGTCCCTCGACCTATCCCTATATTACCATACTACTTCACCTCTAGTCCCCGTTCACTATTACCATAGTATATAGTCCCTCGACCTATCCCAGTATTACCATACTACTTCACATCTAGACTCCGTCCACTATTACTATAGTACATAGTCCTTCGACCTACCCCAGTATTACCATACTACTTCACCTCTAGACTCCGTCCACTATTACCATAGTACATAGTCCCTCGACCTATCCCAGTATTACCATACTACTTCACCTCTAGACTCCGTCCACTATTACCATAGTATAGTCCTCCGACCTATCCCAGTATTACCATACTACTTCACCTCTAGACTCCGTCCACTATTACTATAGTACATAGTCCCTCGACCGATCCCAGTATTACCATACTACTTCACCTCTAGACTCCGTCCACTATTACCATAGTACATAGTCCCTCGACCTATCCCAGTATTACCATACTACTTCACCTCTAGACCCCGTCCACTATTACCATAGTACATAGTCCCTCGACCTATCCCAGTATTACCATACTACTTCACCTCTAGACTCCGTCCACTATTACCATAGTACATAGTCCCTCGACCTATCCCAGTATTACCATACTACTTCACATTTAGACTCCGTCCACTATTACCATAGTACATAGTCCCTCGACCTATCCCAGTATTACCATACTACTTCACCTCTTGACTCCGTCCACTATTACCATAGTACATAGTCCCTCGACCTACCCCAGTATTACCATACTACTTCACCTCTATACTCAGTCCACTATTACCATAGTACATAGTCCCTCGACCTATCCCAGTATTACCATACTACTTCACATCTAGACTCCTTCCACTATTACCATAGTACATAGTCCCTCGACCTATCCCAGTATTACCATACTACTTCACCTCTAGACCCCGTCCATTATTACTATAGTACATAGTCCCTCGATCTATCCCAGTATTAACCTACTACTTCACCTCTAGACTCCGTCCACTATTACCATAGTACATAGTCCTTCGACCTATCCCAGTATAACCATACTACTTCACATCTAGACCCCGTCCACTATTACCATAGTACATAGTCCCTCGACCTATCCCAGTATTACCATACTACTTCACCTCTAGACTCCGTCCACTATTACCATAGTACATAGTCCCTCGACCTATCCCAGTATTACCATACTACTTCACCTCTAGACTCCGTCCACTATTACCAGAGTACATAGTCCCTCGACCTATCCCTATATTACCATACTACTTCAACTCTAGTCCCCGTTCACTATTACCATAGTATATAGTCCCTCGACCTATCCCAGTATTACCATACTACTTCACATCTAGACTCCGTCCACTATTACTATAGTACATAGTCCCTCGACCTACCCCAGTATTACCATACTACTTCACCTCTAGACTCCTTCCACTATTACCATAGTACATAGTCCCTCGACCTATCCCAGTATTACCATACTACTTCACCTCTAGACTCCGTCCACTATTACCATAGTATAGTCCTCCGACCTATCCCAGTATTACCATACTACTTCACCTCTAGACTCCGTCCACTATTACTATAGTACATAGTCTCTCGACCGATCCCAGTATTACCATACTACTTCACCTCTAGACTCCGTCCACTATTACCATAGTACATAGTCCCTCGACCTATCCCAGTATTACCATACTACTTCACCTCTAGACCCCGTCCACTATTACCATAGTACATAGTCCCTCGACCTATCCCAGTATTACCATACTACTTCACCTCTAGACTCCGTCCACTATTACCATAGTACATAGTCCCTCGACCTACCCCAGTATTACCATACTACCTCACCTCTAGACCCCGTCCACTATTACCATAGTACATAGTCCCTCGACCTATCCCAGTATTACATTACTACTTCACCTCTAGACCCCGTCCACTATTACCATAGTACTTAGTCCCTCGACCTATCCCAGTATTACCATACTACTTCACCTCTAGACTCCGTCCACTATTACCATAGTACATAGTACCTCGACCTATCCCAGTATTACCATACTACTTCACCTCTAGCCTCCGTCAACTATTACCATAGTACATAGTCCCTCGACCTATCCCAGTAGTACCATACTACTTCACCTCTAGACTCCGTCCACTATTACCATAGTACATAGTCCCTCGACCTATCCCAGTATTACCATACTACTTCATCTATAGACTCCGTCCACTATTACCATAGTATAGTCCTCCGACCTATCCCAGTATTACCATACTACTTCACCTCTAGACTCCGTCCACTATTACTATAGTACATAGTCCCTCGACCGATCCCAGTATTACCATACTACTTCACCTCTAGACTCCGTCCACTATTACCATAGTACATAGTCCCTCGACCTATCCCAGTATTACCATACTACTTCACCTCTAGACCCCGTCCACTATTACCATAGTACATAGTCCCTCGACCTATCCCAGTATTACCATACTACTTCACCTCTAGACTCCGTCCACTATTACCATAGTACATAGTCCCTCGACCTACCCCAGTATTACCATACTACCTCACCTCTAGACCCCGTCCACTATTACTATAGTACATAGTCCCTCGACCTATCCCAGTATTACCATACTACTTCACCTCTAGACTCCGCCCATTATTACTATAGTACATAGTCCCTCGACCTATCCGAGTATTACCATACTACTTCACCTCTAGACTCCGTCCACTATTACCATAGTACATAGTCCCTCGATCTATCCCAGTATTACCATACTACTTCACCTCTAGACCCCGTCCACTATTACCATAGTACATAGTCCCTCGACCTATCCCAGTATTACATTACTACTTCACCTCTAGACCCCGTCCACTATTACCATAGTACATAGTCCCTCGACCTATCCCAGTATTACCATACTACTTCACCTCTAGACTCCGTACACTATTACCATAGTACATAGTCCCTCGACCTATCCCAGTATTACCATACTACTTCACCTCTAGACTCCGTCCACTATTACCATAGTACATAGTCCCACGACCTATCCCAGTATTACCATTCTACGTCACCTCTAGACTCCGTCCACTATTACCATAGTACATAGTCCCTCGACCTATCCCTATTTTACCATACTACTTCACCTCTAGACCCCGTCCACTATTACCATAGTACATAGTCCTTCGACCTATCCCAGTATTACCATACTACTTCACATCTAGACTCCGTCCACTATTACTATAGTACATAGTCCCTCGACCTACCCCAGTATTACCATACTACTTCATCTCTAGACTCCGTCCACTATTACCATAGTACATAGTCCCTCGACCTATCCCAGTATTACCATACTACTTCACCTCTAGACTCCGTCCACTATTACCATAGTACATAGTCCTTCGACCTATCCCAGTATTACCATACTACTTCACCTCTAGACTCCGTCCATTATTACCATAGTACATAGTCCCTCGACCTATCCCAGTATTACCATACTACTTCACCTCTAGACTCCGTCCACTATTACCATATTACATAGTCCCTCGTCCTATCCCAGTATTACCATACTACTTCACCTCTAGACTCCGTCCACTATTACCATAGTACATAGTCCCTCGACCTACCCCAGTATTACCATACTACTTCACCTCTAGACCCCGTCCACTATTACCATAGTACATAGTCCCTCGACCTATCCCAGTATTACCATACTACTTCACCTCTAGTCCCCGTTCACTATTACCATAGTACATAGTCCCTCGACCTATCCCAGTATTACCATACTACTTCACATCTAGACTCCGTCCACTATTACTATAGTACATAGTCCCTCGACCTACCCCAGTATTACCATACTACTTCACCTCTAGACTCCGTCCACTATTACCATAGTACATAGTCCCTCGACCTATCCCAGTATTACCATACTACTTCACCTCTAGACTCCGTCCACTATTACTATAGTACATAGTCCCTCGACCGATCCCAGTATTACCATACTACTTCACCTCTAGACTCCGTCCACTATTACCATAGTACATAGTCCCTCGACCTATCCCAGTATTACCATACTACTTCACCTCTAGACCCCGTCCACTATTACCATAGTACATAGTCCCTCGACCTATCCCGGTATTACCATACTACTTCACCTCTAGACTCCGTCCACTATTACCATTGTACATAGTCCCTCGACCTACCCCAGTATTACCATACTACTTCACCTCTAGACCCCGTCCACTATTACTATAGTACATAGTCACTCGACCTATCCCAGTATTACCATACTACTTCACCTCTAGACTCCGCCCATTATTACTATAGTACATAGTCCCTCGACCTATCCCAGTATTACCATACTACTTCACCTCTAGACTCCGTCCACTATTACCATAGTACATAGTCCCTCGATCTATCCCAGTATTACCATACTACTTCACCTCTAGACCCCGTCCACTATTACCATAGTACATAGTCCCTCGACCTATCCCAGTATTACCATACTACTTCACCTCTAGACCCCGTCCACTATTACCATAGTACATAGTCCCTCGACCTATCCCAGTATTACCATACTACTTCACCTCTAGACTCCGTCCACTATTACCATAGTACATAGTCCCTCGACCTATCCCAGTATTACCACACTACTTCACCTCTAGATTCCGTCAACAATTACCATAGTACATAGTCCCTCGACCTATCCCAGTAGTACCATACTACTTCACCTCTAGACTCCGTCCACTGTTACCATAGTACATAGTCCCTCGACCTATCCCAGTATTACCATACTACTTCACCTCTAGACTCCGTCCACTATTACTATAGTACATAGTCCCACGACCTATCCCAGTATTACCATACTACGTCACCTCTAGACTCCGTCCACTATTACCATAGTACATAGTCCCTCGACCTATCCCTATTTTACCATACTACTTCACCTCTAGACCCCGTCCACTATTACCATAGTACATAGTCCTTTGACCTATCCCAGAATTACCATACTACTTCACATCTAGACTCCGTCCATTATTACCATAGTACATAGTCCCTCGACCTATCCCAGTATTACCATACTACTTCACCTCTAGACTCCGTCCACTATTACCATATTACATAGTCCCTCGTCCTATCCCAGTATTACCATACTACTTCACCTCTAGACTCCGTCCACTATTACCATAGTACATAGTCCCTCGACCTACCCCAGTATTACCATACTACTTCACCTCTAGACCCCGTCCACTATTACCATAGTACATAGTCCCTCGACCTATCCCAGTATTACCTTACTACTTCACCTCTAGACTCCGTCCACTATTACCATAGTACATAGTCCCTCGACCTATCCCTATATTACCATACTACTTCACCTCTAGTCCCCGTTCACTATTACCATAGTACATAGTCCCTCGACCTATCCCAGTATTACCATACTACTTCACATCTAGACTCCGTCCACTATTACTATAGTACATAGTCCCTCGACCTACCCCAGTATTACCATACTACTTCACCTCTAGACTCCGTCCACTATTACCATAGTACATAGTCCCTCGATCTATCCCAGTATTACCATACTACTTCACCTCTAGACTCCGTCCACTATTACCATAGTATAGTCCTCCGACCTATCCCAGTATTACCATACTACTTCACCTCTAGACTCCGTCCACTATTACTATAGTACATAGTCCCTCGACCGATCCCAGTATTACCATACTACTTCACCTCTAGACTCCGTCCACTATTACCATAGTACATAGTCCCTCGACCTATCCCAGTATTACCATACTACTTCACCTCTAGACCCCGTCCACTATTACCATAGTACATAGTCCCTCGACCTATCCCAGTATTACCATACTACTTCACCTCTAGACTCCGTCCACTATTACCATAGTACATAGTCCTTCGACCTATCCCAGTATTACCATACTACTTCACCTCTAGACTCCGTCCATTATTACCATAGTACATAGTCCCTCGACCTATCCCAGTATTACCATACTACTTCACCTCTAGACTCCGTCCACTATTACCATATTACATAGTCCCTCGTCCTATCCCAGTATTACCATACTACTTCACCTCTAGACTCCGTCCACTATTACCATAGTACATAGTCCCTCGACCTACCCCAGTATTACCATACTACTTCACCTCTAGACCCCGTCCACTATTACCATAGTACATAGTCCCTCGACCTATCCCAGTATTACCATACTACTTCACCTCTAGTCCCCGTTCACTATTACCATAGTACATAGTCCCTCGACCTATCCCAGTATTACCATACTACTTCACATCTAGACTCCGTCCACTATTACTATAGTACATAGTCCCTCGACCTACCCCAGTATTACCATACTACTTCACCTCTAGACTCCGTCCACTATTACCATAGTACATAGTCCCTCGACCTATCCCAGTATTACCATACTACTTCACCTCTAGACTCCGTCCACTATTACTATAGTACATAGTCCCTCGACCGATCCCAGTATTACCATACTACTTCACCTCTAGACTCCGTCCACTATTACCATAGTACATAGTCCCTCGACCTATCCCAGTATTACCATACTACTTCACCTCTAGACCCCGTCCACTATTACCATAGTACATAGTCCCTCGACCTATCCCGGTATTACCATACTACTTCACCTCTAGACTCCGTCCACTATTACCATTGTACATAGTCCCTCGACCTACCCCAGTATTACCATACTACTTCACCTCTAGACCCCGTCCACTATTACTATAGTACATAGTCACTCGACCTATCCCAGTATTACCATACTACTTCACCTCTAGACTCCGCCCATTATTACTATAGTACATAGTCCCTCGACCTATCCCAGTATTACCATACTACTTCACCTCTAGACTCCGTCCACTATTACCATAGTACATAGTCCCTCGATCTATCCCAGTATTACCATACTACTTCACCTCTAGACCCCGTCCACTATTACCATAGTACATAGTCCCTCGACCTATCCCAGTATTACCATACTACTTCACCTCTAGACCCCGTCCACTATTACCATAGTACATAGTCCCTCGACCTATCCCAGTATTACCATACTACTTCACCTCTAGACTCCGTCCACTATTACCATAGTACATAGTCCCTCGACCTATCCCAGTATTACCACACTACTTCACCTCTAGATTCCGTCAACAATTACCATAGTACATAGTCCCTCGACCTATCCCAGTAGTACCATACTACTTCACCTCTAGACTCCGTCCACTGTTACCATAGTACATAGTCCCTCGACCTATCCCAGTATTACCATACTACTTCACCTCTAGACTCCGTCCACTATTACTATAGTACATAGTCCCACGACCTATCCCAGTATTACCATACTACGTCACCTCTAGACTCCGTCCACTATTACCATAGTACATAGTCCCTCGACCTATCCCTATTTTACCATACTACTTCACCTCTAGACCCCGTCCACTATTACCATAGTACATAGTCCTTTGACCTATCCCAGAATTACCATACTACTTCACATCTAGACTCCGTCCATTATTACCATAGTACATAGTCCCTCGACCTATCCCAGTATTACCATACTACTTCACCTCTAGACTCCGTCCACTATTACCATATTACATAGTCCCTCGTCCTATCCCAGTATTACCATACTACTTCACCTCTAGACTCCGTCCACTATTACCATAGTACATAGTCCCTCGACCTACCCCAGTATTACCATACTACTTCACCTCTAGACCCCGTCCACTATTACCATAGTACAAAGTCCCTCGACCTATCCCAGTATTACCTTACTACTTCACCTCTAGACTCCGTCCACTATTACCATAGTACATAGTCCCTCGACCTATCCCTATATTACCATACTACTTCACCTCTAGTCCCCGTTCACTATTACCATAGTACATAGTCCCTCGACCTATCCCAGTATTACCATACTACTTCACATCTAGACTCCGTCCACTATTACTATAGTACATAGTCCCTCGACCTACCCCAGTATTACCATACTACTTCACCTCTAGACTCCGTCCACTATTACCATAGTACATAGTCCCTCGATCTATCCCAGTATTACCATACTACTTCACCTCTAGACTCCGTCCACTATTACCATAGTATAGTCCTCCGACCTATCCCAGTATTACCATACTACTTCACCTCTAGACTCCGTCCACTATTACTATAGTACATAGTCCCTCGACCGATCCCAGTATTACCATACTACTTCACCTCTAGACTCCGTCCACTATTACCATAGTACATAGTCCCTCGACCTATCCCAGTATTACCATACTACTTCACCTCTAGACCCCGTCCACTATTACCATAGTACATAGTCCCTCGACCTATCCCAGTATTACCATACTACTACACCTGTAGACTCCGTCCACTATTACCATAGTACATAGTCCCTCGACCTACCCCAGTATTATCATACTACTTCACCGCTAGACCCCGTCCACTATTACTATAGTACATAGTCCCTCGACCTATCCCAGTATTACCATACTACTTCACCTCTAGACTCCGCCCATTATTACTATAGTACATAGTCCCTCGACCTATCCGAGTATTACCATACTACTTCACCTCTAGACTCCGTCCACTATTACCATAGTACATAGTCCCTCGATCTATCCCAGTATTACCATACTACTTCACCTCTAGACCCCGTCCACTATTACCATAGTACATAGTCCCTCGACCTATCCCAGTATTACCATACTACTTCACCTCTAGACCCCGTCCACTATTACCATAGTACATAGTCCCTCGACCTATCCCAGTATTACCATACTACTTCACCTCTAGACTCCGTCCACTATTACCATAGTACATAGTCCCTCGACCTATCCCAGTATTACCATACTACTTCACCTCTAGACTCCGTCAACTATTACCATAGTACATAGTCCCTCGACCTATCCCAGTAGTACCATACTACTTCACCTCTAGACTCCGTCCACTATTACCATAGTACATAGTCCCTCGACCTATCCCAGTATTACCATACTACTTCACCTCTAGACTCCGTCCACTATTACCATAGTACATAGTCCCACGACCTATCCCAGTATTACCATACTACGTCACCTCTAGACTCCGTCCACTATTACCATAGTACATAGTCCCTCGACCTATCCCTATTTTACCATACTACTTCACCTCTAGACCCCGTCCACTATTACCATAGTACATAGTCCTTCGACCTATCCCAGAATTACCATACTACTTCACATCTAGACTCCGTCCACTATTACTATAGTACATAGTCCCTCGACCTACCCCAGTATTACCATACTACTTCATCTCTAGACTCCGACCACTATTACCATAGTACATAGTCCCTCGACCTATCCCAGTATTACCATACTACTTCACCTCTAGACTCCGTCCACTATTACCATAGTACATAGTCCTTCGACCTATCCCAGTATTACCATACTACTTCACCTCTAGACTCCGTCCATTATTACCATAGTACATAGTCCCTCGACCTATCCCAGTATTACCATACTACTTCACCTCTAGACTCCATCCACTATTACCATAGTACATAGTCCCTCGTCCTATCCCAGTATTACCATACTACTTCACCTCTAGACTCCGTCCACTATTACCATAGTACATAGTCCCTCGACCTACCCCAGTATTACCATACTACTTCACCTCTAGACCCCGTCCACTATTACCATAGTACATAGTCCCTCGACCTATCGCAGTATTACCATACTACTTCACCTCTAGACTCCGTCCACTTTTACTATAGTACATAGTCCCTCGACCTATCCCAGTATTACCATTCTACTTCACCTCTAGACTCCGTCCACTATTACCATAGTACATAGTCCTTCGACCTATCCCAGTATTACCATACTACTTCACCTCTAGACTCCGTCCATTATTACCATAGTACATAGTCCCTCGACCTATCCCAGTATTACCATACTACTTCACCTCTAGACTCCGTCCACTATTACCATATTACATAGTCCCTCGTCCTATCCCAGTATTACCATACTACTTCACCTCTAGACTCCGTCCACTATTACCATAGTACATAGTCCCTCGACCTATCCCAGTATTACCTTAATACTTCACCTCTAGACCCCGTCCACTATTACCGTAGTACATAGTCCCTCGACCTATCGCAGTATTACCATACTACTTCACCTCTAGACTCCGTCCACTATTACTATAGTACATAGTCCTCGACCTATCGCAGTATTACCATACTACTTCACCTCTAGACTCCGTCCACTATTACCATAGTACATAGTCCCTCGACCTATCCCAGTATTACCATACTACTTCACCTCTAGACTCCGTCCACTATTACCATAGTACATAGTCCCTCGACCTATCCCAGTATTACCATACTACTTCACATTTAGACTCCGTCCACTATTACCATAGTACATAGTCCCTCGACCTATCCCAGCATTACCATACTACTTCACCTCTTGACTCCGTCCACTATTACCATAGTACATAGTCCCTCGACCTACCCCAGTATTACCATACTACTTCACCTCTAGATTCAGTCCACTATTACCATAGTACATAGTCCCTCGACCTATCCCAGTATTACCATACTACTTCACATCTAGACTCCTTCCACTATTACCATAGTACATAGTCCCTCGACCTATCCCAGTATTACCATACTACTTCACCTCTAGACCCCGTCCACTATTACCATAGTACATAGTCCCTCGACCTATCCCAGTATTACCATACTACTTCACCTCTAGACTCCGCCCATTATTACTATAGTACATAGTCCCTCGACCTATCCGAGTATTACCATACTACTTCACGTCTAGACTCCGTCCACTATTACCATAGTACATAGTCCCTCGACCTAACCCAGTATTACCATACTACTTCACCTCTAGACTCCGTCAACTATTACCATAGTACATAGTCCCTCGACCTATCCCAGTAGTACCATACTACTTCACCTCTAGACTCCGTCCACTATTACCATAGTACATAGTCCCTCGACCTATCCCAGTATTACCATACTACTTCACCTCTAGACTCCGTCCACTATTACCATAGTACATAGTCCCACGACCTATCCCAGTATTACCATACTACTTCACCTCTAGACTCCATCCACTATTACCATAGTACATAGTCCCTCGACCTATCCCTATTTTACCATACTACTTCACCTCTAGACCCCGTCCACTATTACCATAGTACATAGTCCTTCGACCTATCCCAGTATTACCATACTACTTCACATCTAGACTCCGTCCACTATTACTATAGTACATAGTCCCTCGACCTATCCCAGTATTACCATACTACTTCATCTCTAGACTCCGTCCACTATTACCATAGTACATAGTCCCTCGACCTATCCCAGTATTACCATACTACTTCACCTCTAGACTCCGTCCACTATTACCATAGTACATAGTCCCTCGACCTACCCCAGTATTACCATACTACTTCACCTCTAGACCCCGTCCACTATTACCATAGTACATAGTCCCTCGACCTATCGCAGTATTACCATACTACTTCACCTCTAGACTCCGTCCACTATTACTATAGTACATAGTCCCTCGACCTATCCCAGTATTACCATACTACTTCACCTCTAGACTCCGTCCACTATTACCATAGTACATAGTCCTTCGACCTATCCCAGTATTACCATACTACTTCACCTCTAGACTCCGTCCATTATTACCATAGTACATAGTCCCTCGACCTATCCCAGTATTACCATACTACTTCACCTCTAGACTCCGTCCACTATTACCATATTACATAGTCCCTCGACCTATCCCAGTATTACCATACTACTTCACCTCTAGACCCCGTCCACTATTACCATAGTACATAGTCCCTCGACCTATCGCAGTATTACCATACTACTTCACCTCTAGACTCCGTCCACTATTACTATAGTACATAATCCTCGACCTATCGCAGTATTACCATACTACTTCACCTCTAGACTCCGTCCACTATTACCATAGTACATAGTCCCTCGACCTATCCCAGTATTACCATACTACTTCACCTCTAGACTCCGTCCACTATTACCATAGTACATAGTCCCTCGACCTATCCCAGTATTACCATACTACTTCACATCTAGACTCCGTCCACTATTACCATAGTACATAGTCCCTCGACCTATCCCAGTATAACCATACTACTTCACATCTAGACCCCGTCCACCATTACCATAGTACATAGTCCCTCGACCTATCCCAGTATTACCATACTACTTCACCTCTAGACTCCGTCCACTATTACCATAGTACATAGTCCCTCGACCTATCCCAGTATTACCTTACTACTTCACCTCTAGACCCCGTCCACTATTACCATAGTACATAGTCCCTCGACCTATCCCAGTATTACCATACTACTTCACCTCTAGACTCCGTCCACTATTACCATAGTACATAGTCCCTCGACCTATCCCAGTATTACCATACTACTTCACCTCTAGACCACGTCCACTATTACTATAGTACATAGTCCCTCGACCTATCCCAGTATTACCATACTACTTCACCTCTAGACTCCGTCCACTATTACCATAGTACATAGTCCCTCGACCTATCCCAGTATTACCATACTACTTCACCTCTAGACTCCGCCCACTATTACCATAGTACATAGTCCCTCGACCTATCCCAGTATTACCATACTACTTCTCCTCTAGACTCCGTCCACTATTACCATAGTACATAGTCCCTCGACCTACCCCAGTATTACCATACTACTTCACCTCTAGACTCCGTCCACTATTACCATAGTACATAGTCCCTCGATCTATCCCAGTATTACCATACTACTTCACCTCTAGACTCCGTCCACTATTACCATAGTATAGTCCTCCGACCTATCCCAGTATTACCATACTACTTCACCTCTAGACTCCGTCCACTATTACTATAGTACATAGTCCCTCGACCGATCCCAGTATTACCATACTACTTCACCTCTAGACTCCGTCCACTATTACCATAGTACATAGTCCCTCGACCTATCCCAGTATTACCATACTACTTCACCTCTAGACCCCGTCCACTATTACCATAGTACATAGTCCCTCGACCTATCCCAGTATTACCATACTACTTCACCTCTAGACTCCGTCCACTATTACCATAGTACATAGTCCCTCGACCTACCCCAGTATTACCATACTACTTCACCTCTAGACCCCGTCCACTATTACTATAGTACATAGTCCCTCGACCTATCCCAGTATTACCTTACTACTTCACCTCTAGACTCCGCCCATTATTACTATAGTACATAGTCCCTCGACCTATCCGAGTATTACCATACTACTTCACCTCTAGACTCCGTCCACTATTACCATAGTACATAGTCCCTCGATCTATCCCAGTATTACCATACTACTTCACCTCTAGACCCCGTCCACTATTACCATAGTACATAGTCCCTCGACCTATCCCAGTATTACCATACTACTTCACCTCTAGACCCCGTCCACTATTACCATAGTACATAGTCCCTCGACCTATCACAGTATTACCATACTACTTCACCTCTAGACTCCGTCCACTATTACCATAGTACATAGTCCCTCGACCTATCCCAGTATTACCATACTACTTCACCTCTAGACTCCGTCAACTATTACCATAGTACATAGTCCCTCGACCTATCCCAGTAGTACCATACTACTTCACCTCTAGACTCCGTCCACTATTACCATAGTACATAGTCCCTCGACCTATCCCAGTATTACCATACTACTTCACCTCTAGACTCCGTCCACTATTACCATAGTACATAGTCCCACGACCTATCCCAGTATTACCATACTACGTCACCTCTAGACTCCGTCCACTATTACCATAGTACATAGTCCCTCGACCTATCCCTATTTTACCATACTACTTCACCTCTAGACCCCGTCCACTATTACCATAGTACATAGTCCTTCGACCTATCCCAGAATTACCATACTACTTCACATCTAGACTCCGTCCACTATTACTATAGTACATAGTCCCTCGACCTACCCCAGTATTACCATACTACTTCATCTCTAGACTCCGTCCACTATTACCATAGTACATAGTCCCTCGACCTATCCCAGTATTACCATACTACTTCACCTCTAGACTCCGTCCACTATTACCATAGTACATAGTCCTTCGACCTATCCCAGTATTACCATACTACTTCACCTCTAGACTCCGTCCATTATTACCATAGTACATAGTCCCTCGACCTATCCCAGTATTACCATACTACTTCACCTCTAGACTCCATCCACTATTACCATAGTACATAGTCCCTCGTCCTATCCCAGTATTACCATACTACTTCACCTCTAGACTCCGTCCACTATTACCATAGTACATAGTCCCTCGACCTACCCCAGTATTACCATACTACTTCACCTCTAGACTCCGTCCACTATTACCATAGTACATAGTCCCTCGACCTATCGCAGTATTACCATACTACTTCACCTCTAGACTCCGTCCACTTTTACTATAGTACATAGTCCCTCGACCTATCCCAGTATTACCATTCTACTTCACCTCTAGACTCCGTCCACTATTACCATAGTACATAGTCCTTCGACCTATCCCAGTATTACCATACTACTTCACCTCTAGACTCCGTCCATTATTACCATAGTACATAGTCCCTCGACCTATCCCAGTATTACCATACTACTTCACCTCTAGACTCCGTCCACTATTACCATATTACATAGTCCCTCGTCCTATCCCAGTATTACCATACTACTTCACCTCTAGACTCCGTCCACTATTACCATAGTACATAGTCCCTCGACCTATCCCAGTATTACCTTAATACTTCACCTCTAGACCCCGTCCACTATTACCGTAGTACATAGTCCCTCGACCTATCGCAGTATTACCATACTACTTCACCTCTAGACTCCGTCCACTATTACTATAGTACATAGTCCTCGACCTATCGCAGTATTACCATACTACTTCACCTCTAGACTCCGTCCACTATTACCATAGTACATAGTCCCTCGACCTATCCCAGTATTACCATACTACTTCACCTCTAGACTCCGTCCACTATTACCATAGTACATAGTCCCTCGACCTATCCCAGTATTACCATACTACTTCACATTTAGACTCCGTCCACTATTACCATAGTACATAGTCCCTCGACCTATCCCAGCATTACCATACTACTTCACCTCTTGACTCCGTCCACTATTACCATAGTACATAGTCCCTCGACCTACCCCAGTATTACCATACTACTTCACCTCTAGATTCAGTCCACTATTACCATAGTACATAGTCCTTCGACCTATCCCAGTATTACCATACTACTTCACATCTAGACTCCTTCCACTATTACCATAGTACATAGTCCCTCGACCTATCCCAGTATTACCATACTATTTCACCTCTAGACCCCGTCCACTATTACCATAGTACATAGTCCCTCGACCTATCCCAGTATTACCATACTACTTCACCTCTAGACTCCGCCCATTATTACTATAGTACATAGTCCCTCGACCTATCCGAGTATTACCATACTACTTCACCTCTAGACTCCGTCCACTATTACCATAGTACATAGTCCCTCGACCTAACCCAGTATTACCATACTACTTCACCTCTAGACTCCGTCAACTATTACCATAGTACATAGTCCCTCGACCTATCCCAGTAGTACCATACTACTTCACCTCTAGACTCCGTCCACTATTACCATAGTACATAGTCCCTCGACCTATCCCAGTATTACCATACTACTTCACCTCTAGACTCCATCCACTATTACCATAGTACATAGTCCCTCGACCTATCCCTATTTTACCATACTACTTCACCTCTAGACCCCGTCCACTATTACCATAGTACATAGTCCTTCGACCTATCCCAGTATTACCATACTACTTCACATCTAGACTCCGTCCACTATTACTATAGTACATAGTCCCTCGACCTATCCCAGTATTACCATACTACTTCATCTCTAGACTCCGTCCACTATTACCATAGTACATAGTCCCTCGACCTATCCCAGTATTACCATACTACTTCACCTCTAGACTCCGTCCACTATTACCATAGTACATAGTCCCTCGACCTACCCCAGTATTACCATACTACTTCACCTCTAGACCCCGTCCACTATTACCATAGTACATAGTCCCTCGACCTATCGCAGTATTACCATACTACTTCACCTCTAGACTCCGTCCACTATTACTATAGTACATAGTCCCTCGACCTATCCCAGTATTACCATACTACTTCACCTCTAGACTCCGTCCACTATTACCATAGTACATAGTCCTTCGACCTATCCCAGTATTACCATACTACTTCACCTCTAGACTCCGTCCATTATTACCATAGTACATAGTCCCTCGACCTATCCCAGTATTACCATACTACTTCACCTCTAGACTCCGTCCACTATTACCATATTACATAGTCCCTCGACCTATCCCAGTATTACCATACTACTTCACCTCTAGACCCCGTCCACTATTACCATAGTACATAGTCCCTCGACCTATCGCAGTATTACCATACTACTTCACCTCTAGACTCCGTCCACTATTACTATAGTACATAATCCTCGACCTATCGCAGTATTACCATACTACTTCACCTCTAGACTCCGTCCACTATTACCATAGTACATAGTCCCTCGACCTATCCCAGTATTACCATACTACTTCACCTCTAGACTCCGTCCACTATTACCATAGTACATAGTCCCTCGACCTATCCCAGTATTACCATACTACTTCACATCTAGACTCCGTCCACTATTACCATAGTACATAGTCCCTCGACCTATCCCAGTATAACCATACTACTTCACATCTAGACCCCGTCCACTATTACCATAGTACATAGTCCCTCGACCTATCCCAGTATTACCATACTACTTCACCTCTAGACTCTGTCCACTATTACCATAGTACATAGTCCCTCGACCTATCCCAGTATTACCTTACTACTTCACCTCTAGACCCCGTCCACTATTACCATAGTACATAGTCCCTCGACCTATCCCAGTATTACCATACTACTTCACCTCTAGACTCCGTCCACTATTACCATAGTACATAGTCCCTCGACCTATCCCAGTATTACCATACTACTTCACCTCTAGACCCCGTCCACTATTACTATAGTACATAGTCCCTCGACCTATCCCAGTATTACCATACTACTTCACCTCTAGACTCCGTCCACTATTACCATAGTACATAGTCCCTCGACCTATCCCAGTATTACCATACTACTTCACCTCTAGACTCCGCCCACTATTACCATAGTACATAGTCCCTCGACCTATCCCAGTATTACCATACTACTTCTCCTCTAGACTCCGTCCACTATTACCATAGTACATAGTCCCTCGACCTATCCCAGTATTACCATACTACTTCACCTCTAGACTCCGTCCACTATTACCATAGTACATAGTCCCTCGACCTATCCCAGTATTACCATACTACTTTACATCTAGATTCCTTCCACTATTACCATAGTACATAGACCCTCGACCTATCCCAGTATTACCATACTACTTCATCTCTAGACCCCGTCCACTATTACTATAGTACATAGTCCCTCGACCTATCCCAGTATTACCATACTACTTCACCTCTAGACTCCGTCCACTATTACCATAGTACATAGTCCCTCGACCTATCCCAGTATTACCATACTACTTCACATCTAGACTCCGTCCACTATTACTATAGTACATAGTCCCTCGACCTACCCCAGTATTACCATACTACTTCACCTCTAGACTCCGTCCACTATTACCATAGTACATAGTCCCTCGACCTATCCCAGTATTACCATACTACTTCACCTCTAGACTCCGTCCACTATTACCATAGTATAGTCCTTCGACCTATCCCAGTATTACCATACTACTTCACCTCTAGACTCCGTCCACTATTACCATAGTACATAGTTTCTCGACCTATCCCAGTATTACCATACCACTTCACCTCTAGACTCCGTCCACTATTACCATAGTACATAGTCCCTCGACCTATCCCAGTATTACCATACTACTTCACCTTTAGACTCCGTCCACTATTACCATAGTACATAATCCCTCGACCTACCCCAGTATTACCATACTTCTTCACCTCTAGACCCCGTCCACTATTACCATAGTACATAGTCCCTCGACCTATCCCAGTATTACCATACTACTTCACCTCTAGACTCCGTCCATTATTACTATAGTACATAGTCCCTCGACCTATTCGAGTATTACCTTACTACTTCACCTCTAGACTCCGTCCACTATTACCATAGTACATAGTCCCTCGACCTATCCCAGTATTACCATACTACTTCACCTCTAGACCCCGTCCACTATTACCATAGTACATAGTCCCTCGACCCATCCCAGTATTACCATACTACTTCACCTCTAGACCCCGTCCACTATTACCATAGTACATAGTCCCTCGACCTATCCCAGTATTACCATACTACTTCATTTCTAGACTCCGTCCGCTATAACCATAGTACATAGTCCCTCGACCTATCCCAGTATTACCATACTACTTCACCTCTAGACTCCGTCCACTATTACCATAGTACATAGTCCCTCGACCTATCCCAGTAGTACCATACTACTTCACCTCTAGACCCCGTCCACTATTACCATAGTACATAGTCCCTCGACCTATCCCAGTATTACCATACTACTTCACCTCTAGACTCCGTCCACTATTACCATAGTACATAGTCCTTCGACCTATCCCAGTATTACCATACTACTTCACCTCTAGACTCCGTTCACTATTACCATAGTACATAGTCCCTCGACCTATCCCAATATTACCATACTACTTCATCTCTAGACCCTGTCCACTATTACCATAGTACATAGTCCCTCGACCTATCCCAGTATTACCATACTACTTCACATCTAGACTTCGTCCACTATTACTATTGTACATAGTCCCTCGACCTACCCCAGTATTACCATACTACTTCACCTCTAGACTCCGTCCACTATTACCATAGTACATAGTCCCTCGACCTATCCCAGTATTACCATACTACTTCACCTCTAGACTCCGTCCACTATTACCATAGTACATAGTCCTTCGACCTATCCCAGTATTACCATACTACTTCACCTCTAGACTCCGTCCACTATTACCATAGTACATAGTCCCTCGACCTATCCCAGTATTACCATACTACTTCACCTCTAGACTCCGTCCACTATTATCATAGTACATAGTCCCTCGTCCTATCCCAGTATTACCATACTACTTCACCTCTAGACTCCGTCCACTATTACCATAGTACATAGTCCCTCGACCTACCCCAGTATTACCATACTACTTCACCTCTAGACCCCGTCCACTATTACCATAGTACATAGTCCCTCGACCTATCCCAGTATTACCATACTACTTCACCTCTAGACTCCGTCCACTATTACTATAGTACATAGTCCCTCAACCTATCCCAGTATTACCATACTACTTCACCTCTAGACTCCGTCCACTATGATGATAGTACATAGTCCCTCGACCTATCCCAGTATTACCTTACTACTTCACCTCTAGACTCCGTCCACTATTACCATAGTACATAGTCCCTCGACCTATCCCAGTATTACCATACTACTTCACCTCTAGACTCCGTCCACTATTACCATAGTACATAGTCCCTCGACCTATCCCAGTATTACCATACTACTTCACCTCTAGACTCCGTCCACTATTACTATAGTACATAGTCCCTCGACCTATCCCAGTATTACCATACTACTTCACCTCTAGACTCCGTCCACTATTACCATAGTACATAGTCCCTCGACCTATCCCAGTATTACCATACTACTTCACCTCTAGACTCCGCCCACTATTACCATAGTACATAGTCCCTCGACCTATCCCAGTATTACCATACTACTTCTCCTCTAGACTCCGTCCACTATTACCATAGTACATAGTCCCTCGACCTACCCCAGTATTACCATACTACTTCACCTCTAGACTCCGTCCACTATTACCATAGTACATAGTCCCTCGACCTATCCCAGTATTACCATACTACTTTACATCTAGATTCCTTCCACTATTACCATAGTACATAGTCCCTCGACCTATCCCAGTATTACCATACTACTTCATCTCTAGACCCCGTCCACTATTACTATAGTACATAGTCCCTCGACCTATCCCAGTATTACCATACTACTTCACATCTAGACTCCGTCCACTATTACTATAGTACATAGTCCCTCGACCTACCCCAGTATTACCATACTACTTCACCTCTAGACTCCGTCCACTATTACCATAGTATAGTCCTTCGACCTATCCCAGTATTACCATACTACTTCACCTCTAGACTCCGTCCACTATTACCATAGTACATAGTTTCTCGACCTATCCCAGTATTACCATACTACTTCACCTCTAGACTCCGTCCACTATTACCATAGTACATAGTCCCTCGACCTATCCCAGTATTACCATACCACTTCACCTCTAGACTCCGTCCACTATTACCATAGTACATAGTCCCTCGACCTATCCCAGTATTACCATACTACTTCACCTTTAGACTCCGTCCACTATTACCATAGTACATAGTCCCTCGACCTACCCCAGTATTACCATACTTCTTCACCTCTAGACCCCGTCCACTATTACCATAGTACATAGTCCCTCGACCTATCCCAGTATTACCATACTACTTCACCTCTAGACTCCGTCCATTATTACTATAGTACATAGTCCCTCGACCTATTCGAGTATTACCTTACTACTTCACCTCTAGACTCCGTCCACTATTACCATAGTACATAGTCCCTCGACCTATCCCAGTATTACCAAACTACTTCACCTCTAGACCCCGTCCACTATTACCATAGTACATAGTCCCTCGACCCATCCCAGTATTACCATACTACTTCACCTCTAGACCCCGTCCACTATTACCATAGTACATAGTCCCTCTACCTATCCCAGTATTACCATACTACTTCACTTCTAGACTCCGTCCACTATTACCATAGTACATAGTCCCTCGACCTATCCCAGTATTACCATACTACTTCACCTCTAGACTCCGTCCACTATTACCATAGTACATAGTCCCTCGATCTATCCCAGTAGTACCATACTACTTCACCTCTAGACCCCGTCCACTATTACCATAGTACATAGTCCCTCGACCTATCCCAGTATTACCATACTACTTCACCTCTAGACTCCGTCCACTATTACCATAGTACATAGTCCCTCGACCTATCCCAGTATTACCATACTACTTCACATCTAGACCCCGTCCACTATTACCATAGTACATAGTCCCTCGACCTATCCGAGTATTACCATACTACTTCACCTCTAGACTCCGTCCACTATTACCATAGTACATAGTCCCTCGACTTATCCCAGTATTACCATACTACTTCACCTCTAGACCCCGTCCACTATTACTATAGTACATAGTCCCTCGACCTATCCCAGTATTACCATACTACTTCACCTCTAGACTCCGTCCACTATTACCATGGTACATAGTCCCTCGACCTATCCCAGTATTACCATACTACTTCACCTCTAGACTCCGTCCACTATTACCATAGTACATAGTCCCTCGACCTACCCCAGTAATACCATACTACTTCACCTCTAGACTCCGTCCACTATTACCATAGTACATAGTCCCTCGACCTATCCCAGTATTACCATACTACTTTACATCTAGATTCCTTCCACTATTACCATAGTACATAGTCCCTCGACCTATCCCAGTATTACCATACTACTTCACCTCTAGACCCCGTCCACTATTACTATAATACATAGTCCCTCGACCTATCCCAGTATTACCCTACTACTTCACCTCTAGATTCCGTCCACTATTACCATAGTACATAGTCCCTCGACCTATCCCAGTATAACCATACTACTTCACATCTAGACCCCGTCCACTATTACCATAGTACATAGTCCCTCGACCTATCCCAGTATTACCATACTACTTCATTTCTAGACTCCGTCCGCTATAACCATAGTACATAGTCCCTCGACCTATCCCAGTATTACCATACTACTTCACCTCTAGACTCCGTCCACTATTACCATAGTACATAGTCCCTCGACCTATCCCAGTATTACCATACTACTTCACCTCTAGACCCCGTCCAATATTACCATAGTACATAGTCCCTCGACCCATCCCAGTATTACCATACTACTTCACCTCTAGACCCCGTCCACTATTACCATAGTACATAGTCCCTCGACCTATCCCAGTATTACCATACTACTTCATTTCTAGACTCCGTCCGCTATAACCATAGTACATAGTCCCTCGACCTATCCCAGTATTACCATACTACTTCACCTCTAGACTCCGTCCACTATTACCATAGTACATAGTCCCTCGACCTATCCCAGTAGTACCATACTACTTCACCTCTAGACCCCGTCCACTATTACCATAGTACATAGTCCCTCGACCTATCCCAGTATTACCATACTACTTCACCTCTAGACTCCGTCCACTATTACCATAGTACATAGTCCTTCGACCTATCCCAGTATTACCATACTACTTCACCTCTAGACTCCGTTCACTATTACCATAGTACATAGTCCCTCGACCTATCCCAATATTACCATACTACTTCATCTCTAGACCCTGTCCACTATTACCATAGTACATAGTCCCTCGACCTATCCCAGTATTACCATACTACTTCACATCTAGACTTCGTCCACTATTACTATTGTACATAGTCCCTCGACCTACCCCAGTATTACCATACTACTTCACCTCTAGACTCCGTCCACTATTACCATAGTACATAGTCCCTCGACCTATCCCAGTATTACCATACTACTTCATTTCTAGACTCCGTCCGCTATAACCATAGTACATAGTCCCTCGACCTATCCCAGTATTACCATACTACTTCACCTCTAGACTCCGTCCACTATTACCATAGTACATAGTCCCTCGACCTATCCCAGTAGTACCATACTACTTCACCTCTAGACCCCGTCCACTATTACCATAGTACATAGTCCCTCGACCTATCCCAGTATTACCATACTACTTCACCTCTAGACTCCGTCCACTATTACCATAGTACATAGTCCTTCGACCTATCCCAGTATTACCATACTACTTCACCTCTAGACTCCGTTCACTATTACCATAGTACATAGTCCCTCGACCTATCCCAATATTACCATACTACTTCATCTCTAGACCCTGTCCACTATTACCATAGTACATAGTCCCTCGACCTATCCCAGTATTACCATACTACTTCACATCTAGACTTCGTCCACTATTACTATTGTACATAGTCCCTCGACCTACCCCAGTATTACCATACTACTTCACCTCTAGACTCCGTCCACTATTACCATAGTACATAGTCCCTCGACCTATCCCAGTATTACCATACTACTTCACCTCTAGACTCCGTCCACTATTACCATAGTACATAGTCCTTCGACCTATCCCAGTATTACCATACTACTTCACCTCTAGACTCCGTCCACTATTACCATAGTACATAGTCCCTCGACCTATCCCAGTATTACCATACTACTTCACCTCTAGACTCCGTCCACTATTATCATAGTACATAGTCCCTCGTCCTATCCCAGTATTACCATACTACTTCACCTCTAGACTTCGTCCACTATTACCATAGTACATAGTCCCTCGACCTACCCCAGTATTACCATACTACTTCACCTCTAGACCCCGTCCACTATTACCATAGTACATAGTCCCTCGACCTATCCCAGTATTACCATACTACTTCACCTCTAGACTCCGTCCACTATTACTATAGTACATAGTCCCTCAACCTATCCCAGTATTACCATACTACTTCACCTCTAGACTCCGTCCACTATGATGATAGTACATAGTCCCTCGACCTATCCCAGTATTACCTTACTACTTCACCTCTAGACTCCGTCCACTATTACCATAGTACATAGTCCCTCGACCTATCCCAGTATTACCATACTACTTCACCTCTAGACTCCGTCCACTATTACCATAGTACATAGTCCCTCGACCTATCCCAGTATTACCATACTACTTCACCTCTAGACTCCGTCCACTATTACTATAGTACATAGTCCCTCGACCTATCCCAGTATTACCATACTACTTCACCTCTAGACTCCGTCCACTATTACCATAGTACATAGTCCCTCGACCTATCCCAGTATTACCATACTACTTCATTTCTAGACTCCGTCCGCTATAACCATAGTACATAGTCCCTCGACCTATCCCAGTATTACCATACTACTTCACCTCTAGACTCCGTCCACTATTACCATAGTACATAGTCCCTCGACCTATCCCAGTATTACCATACTACTTCACCTCTAGACCCCGTCCAATATTACCATAGTACATAGTCCCTCGACCCATCCCAGTATTACCATACTACTTCACCTCTAGACCCCGTCCACTATTACCATAGTACATAGTCCCTCGACCTATCCCAGTATTACCATACTACTTCATTTCTAGACTCCGTCCGCTATAACCATAGTACATAGTCCCTCGACCTATCCCAGTATTACCATACTACTTCACCTCTAGACTCCGTCCACTATTACCATAGTACATAGTCCCTCGACCTATCCCAGTAGTACCATACTACTTCACCTCTAGACCCCGTCCACTATTACCATAGTACATAGTCCCTCGACCTATCCCAGTATTACCATACTACTTCACCTCTAGACTCCGTCCACTATTACCATAGTACATAGTCCTTCGACCTATCCCAGTATTACCATACTACTTCACCTCTAGACTCCGTTCACTATTACCATAGTACATAGTCCCTCGACCTATCCCAATATTACCATACTACTTCATCTCTAGACCCTGTCCACTATTACCATAGTACATAGTCCCTCGACCTATCCCAGTATTACCATACTACTTCACATCTAGACTTCGTCCACTATTACTATTGTACATAGTCCCTCGACCTACCCCAGTATTACCATACTACTTCACCTCTAGACTCCGTCCACTATTACCATAGTACATAGTCCCTCGACCTATCCCAGTATTACCATACTACTTCATTTCTAGACTCCGTCCGCTATAACCATAGTACATAGTCCCTCGACCTATCCCAGTATTACCATACTACTTCACCTCTAGACTCCGTCCACTATTACCATAGTACATAGTCCCTCGACCTATCCCAGTAGTACCATACTACTTCACCTCTAGACCCCGTCCACTATTACCATAGTACATAGTCCCTCGACCTATCCCAGTATTACCATACTACTTCACCTCTAGACTCCGTCCACTATTACCATAGTACATAGTCCTTCGACCTATCCCAGTATTACCATACTACTTCACCTCTAGACTCCGTTCACTATTACCATAGTACATAGTCCCTCGACCTATCCCAATATTACCATACTACTTCATCTCTAGACCCTGTCCACTATTACCATAGTACATAGTCCCTCGACCTATCCCAGTATTACCATACTACTTCACATCTAGACTTCGTCCACTATTACTATTGTACATAGTCCCTCGACCTACCCCAGTATTACCATACTACTTCACCTCTAGACTCCGTCCACTATTACCATAGTACATAGTCCCTCGACCTATCCCAGTATTACCATACTACTTCACCTCTAGACTCCGTCCACTATTACCATAGTACATAGTCCTTCGACCTATCCCAGTATTACCATACTACTTCACCTCTAGACTCCGTCCACTATTACCATAGTACATAGTCCCTCGACCTATCCCAGTATTACCATACTACTTCACCTCTAAACTCCGTCCACTATTATCATAGTACATAGTCCCTCGTCCTATCCCAGTATTACCATACTACTTCACCTCTAGACTCCGTCCACTATTACCATAGTACATAGTCCCTCGACCTACCCCAGTATTACCATACTACTTCACCTCTAGACCCCGTCCACTATTACCATAGTACATAGTCCCTCGACCTATCCCAGTATTACCATACTACTTCACCTCTAGACTCCGTCCACTATTACTATAGTACATAGTCCCTCAACCTATCCCAGTATTACCATACTACTTCACCTCTAGACTCCGTCCACTATGATGATAGTACATAGTCCCTCGACCTATCCCAGTATTACCTTACTACTTCACCTCTAGACTCCGTCCACTATTACCATAGTACATAGTCCCTCGACCTATCCCAGTATTACCATACTACTTCACCTCTAGACTCCGTCCACTATTACCATAGTACATAGTCCCTCGACCTATCCCAGTATTACCATACTACTTCACCTCTAGACTCCGTCCACTATTACTATAGTACATAGTCCCTCGACCTATCCCAGTATTACCATACTACTTCACCTCTAGACTCCGTCCACTATTACCATAGTACATAGTCCCTCGACCTATCCCAGTATTACCATACTACTTCACCTCTAGACTCCGCCCACTATTACCATAGTACATAGTCCCTCGACCTATCCCAGTATTACCATACTACTTCTCCTCTAGACTCCGTCCACTATTACCATAGTACATAGTCCCTCGACCTACCCCAGTATTACCATACTACTTCACCTCTAGACTCCGTCCACTATTACCATAGTACATAGTCCCTCGACCTATCCCAGTATTACCATACTACTTTACATCTAGATTCCTTCCACTATTACCATAGTACATAGTCCCTCGACCTATCCCAGTATTACCATACTACTTCATCTCTAGACCCCGTCCACTATTACTATAGTACATAGTCCCTCGACCTATCCCAGTATTACCATACTACTTCACATCTAGACTCCGTCCACTATTACTATAGTACATAGTCCCTCGACCTACCCCAGTATTACCATACTACTTCACCTCTAGACTCCGTCCACTATTACCATAGTATAGTCCTTCGACCTATCCCAGTATTACCATACTACTTCACCTCTAGACTCCGTCCACTATTACCATAGTACATAGTTTCTCGACCTATCCCAGTATTACCATACTACTTCACCTCTAGACTCCGTCCACTATTACCATAGTACATAGTCCCTCGACCTATCCCAGTATTACCATACCACTTCACCTCTAGACTCCGTCCACTATTACCATAGTACATAGTCCCTCGACCTATCCCAGTATTACCATACTACTTCACCTTTAGACTCCGTCCACTATTACCATAGTACATAGTCCCTCGACCTACCCCAGTATTACCATACTTCTTCACCTCTAGACCCCGTCCACTATTACCATAGTACATAGTCCCTCGACCTATCCCAGTATTACCATACTACTTCACCTCTAGACTCCGTCCATTATTACTATAGTACATAGTCCCTCGACCTATTCGAGTATTACCTTACTACTTCACCTCTAGACTCCGTCCACTATTACCATAGTACATAGTCCCTCGACCTATCCCAGTATTACCAAACTACTTCACCTCTAGACCCCGTCCACTATTACCATAGTACATAGTCCCTCGACCCATCCCAGTATTACCATACTACTTCACCTCTAGACCCCGTCCACTATTACCATAGTACATAGTCCCTCTACCTATCCCAGTATTACCATACTACTTCACTTCTAGACTCCGTCCACTATTACCATAGTACATAGTCCCTCGACCTATCCCAGTATTACCATACTACTTCACCTCTAGACTCCGTCCACTATTACCATAGTACATAGTCCCTCGATCTATCCCAGTAGTACCATACTACTTCACCTCTAGACCCCGTCCACTATTACCATAGTACATAGTCCCTCGACCTATCCCAGTATTACCATACTACTTCACCTCTAGACTCTGTCCACTATTACCATAGTACATAGTCCCTCGACCTATCCCAGTATTACCATACTACTTCACCTCTAGACTCCGTCCACTATTACCATAGTACATAGTCCCTCGACCTATCCCAATATTACCATACTACTTCATCTCTAGACCCTGTCCACTATTACCATAGTACATAGTCCCACAACCTATCCCAGTATTACCATACTACTTCACATCTAGACTTCGTCCACTATTACTATTGTACATAGTCCCTCGACCTACCCCAGTATTACCATACTACTTCACCTCTAGACTCCGTCCACTATTACCATAGTACATAGTCCCTCGACCTATCAAAGTATTACCATACTACTACACCTCTAGACTCCGTCCACTATTACCATAGTACATAGTCCCTCGTCCTATCCCAGTATTACCATACTACTTCACCTCTAGACTCCGTCCACTATGATGATAGTACATAGTCCCTCGACCTATCCCAGTATTACCTTACTACTTCACCTCTAGACCCCGTCCACTATTACCATAGTACATAGTCCCTCGACTTATCCCAGTATTACCATACTACTTCACCTCTAGACTCCGTCCACTATTACCATAGTACATAGTCCCTCGACCTATCCCAGTATTACCATTCTACTTCACCTCTAGACCCCGTCCACTATTACCATATAGTACATAGTCCCTCGACCTATCCCAGTATTACCATACTACTTCACCTCTAGACTCCGTCCACTATTACCATAGTACATAGTCCCTCGACCTATCCCAGTATTACCATACTACTTCACATCTAGACTCCGTCCACTATTACCATAGTACATAGTCCCTCGACCTATCACAGTATTACCATACTACATCACCTCTTGACTCCGTCCACTATTACCATAGTACATAGTCCCTCGACCTACCCCAGTATTACCATACTACTTCACCTCTAGACTCCGTCCACTATTACCATAGTACATAGTCCCTCGACCTATCCCAGTAGTACCATACTACTTCACATCTAGACTCCTTCCACTATTACCATAGTACATAGTCCCTCGACCTATCCCAGTATTACCATACTACTTCACCTCTAGACCCCGTCCACTATTACTATAGTACATAGTCCCTCGACCTATCCCAGTATTACCCTACTACTTCACCTATAGACTCCGTCCACTATTACCATAGTACATAGTCCCTCGACCTATCCCAGTATAACCATACTACTTCACCTCTAGACTCCGTCCACTATTACCATAGTACATAGTCCCTCGACCTATCCCAGTAGTACCATACTACTTCACATCTAGACTCCTTCCACTATTACCATAGTACATAGTCCCTCGACCTATCCCAGTATTACCATACTACTTCACCTCTAGACCCCGTCCACTATTACTATAGTACATAGTCCCTCGACCTATCCCAGTATTACCCTACTACTTCACCTATAGACTCCGTCCACTATTACCATAGTACATAGTTTCTTGACCTATCCCAGTATTACCATACTACTTCACCTCTAGACTCCGTCCACTATTACCATAGTACATAGTCCCTCGACCTATCCCAGTATTACCATACCACTTCACCTCTAGACTCCGTCCACTATTACCATAGTACAGAGTCCCTCGACCTATCCCAGTATTACCATACTACTTCACCTTTAGACTCCGTCCACTATTACCATAGTACATAGTCCCTCGACCTACCCCAGTATTACCATACTTCTTCACCTCTAGACCCCGTCCACTATTACCATAGTACATAGTCCCTCGACCTATCCCAGTATTACCATACTACTTCACCTCTAGACTCCGTCCATTATTACTATAGTACATAGTCCCTCGACCTATTCGAGTATTACCTTACTACTTCACCTCTAGACTCCGTCCACTATTACCATAGTACATAGTCCCTCGACCTATCCCAGTATTACCATACGACTTCACCTCTAGACCCCGTCCACTATTACCATAGTACATAGTCCCTCGACCCATCCCAGTATTACCATACTACTTCACATCTAGACCCCGTCCACTATTACTATAGTACATAGTCCCTCTACCTATCCCAGTATTACCATACTACTTCACTTCTAGACTCCGTCCACTATTACCATAGTACATAGTCCCTCGACCTATCCCAGTATTACCATACTACTTCACCTCTAGACTCCGTCCACTATTACCATAGTACATAGTTTCTCGACCTATCCCAGTATTACCATACTACTTCACCTCTAGACTCCGTCCACTATTACCATAGTATAGTCCTTCGACCTATCCCAGTATTACCATACTACTTCACCTCTAGACTCCGTCCACTATTACCATAGTACATAGTTTCTCGACCTATCCCAGTATTACCATACTACTTCACCTCTAGACTCCGTCCACTATTACCATAGTACATAGTCCCTCGACCTATCCCAGTATTACCATACCACTTCACCTCTAGACTCCGTCCACTATTACCATAGTACATAGTCCCTCGACCTATCCCAGTATTACCATACTACTTCACCTTTAGACTCCGTCCACTATTACCATAGTACATAGTCCCTCGACCTACCCCAGTATTACCATACTTCTTCACCTCTAGACCCCGTCCACTATTACCATAGTACATAGTCCCTCGACCTATCCCAGTATTACCATACTACTTCACCTCTAGACTCCGTCCATTATTACTATAGTACATAGTCCCTCGACCTATTCGAGTATTACCTTACTACTTCACCTCTAGACTCCGTCCACTATTACCATAGTACATAGTCCCTCGACCTATCCCAGTATTACCATACTACTTCACCTCTAGACCCCGTCCACTATTACCATAGTACATAGTCCCTCGACCCATCCCAGTATTACCATACTACTTCACCTCTAGACCCCGTCCACTATTACCATAGTACATAGTCCCTCTACCTATCCCAGTATTACCATACTACTTCATTTCTAGACTCTGTCCACTATTACCATAGTACATAGTCCCTCGACCTATCCCAGTATTACCATACTACTTCACCTCTAGACTCCGTCCACTATTACCATAGTACATAGTCCCTCGATCTATCCCAGTAGTACCATACTACTTCACCTCTAGACCCCGTCCACTATTACCATAGTACATAGTCCCTCGACCTATCCCAGTATTACCATACTACTTCACCTCTAGACTCCGTCCACTATTACCATAGTACATAGTCCCTCGACCTATCCCAGTATTACCATACTACTTCACCTCTAGACTCCGTCCACTATTACCATAGTACATAGTCCCTCGACCTATCCCAATATTACCATACTACTTCATCTCTAGACCCTGTCCACTATTACCATAGTACATAGTCCCACAACCTATCCCAGTATTACCATACTACTTCACATCTAGACTTAGTCCACTATTACTATTGTACATAGTCCCTCGACCTACCCCAGTATTACCATACTACTTCACCTCTAGACTCCGTCCACTATTACCATAGTACATAGTCCCTCGACCTATCCCAGTATTACCATACTACTACACCTCTAGACTCCGTCCACTATTACCATAGTACATAGTCCCTCGTCCTATCCCAGTATTACCATACTACTTCACCTCTAGACTCCGTCCACTATGATGATAGTACATAGTCCCTCGACCTATCCCAGTATTACCTTACTACTTCACCTCTAGACCCCGTCCACTATTACCATAGTACATAGTCCCTCGACTTATCCCAGTATTACCATACTACTTCACCTCTAGACTCCGTCCACTATTACCATAGTACATAGTCCCTCGACCTATCCCAGTATTACCATTCTACTTCACCTCTAGACCCCGTCCACTATTACCATATAGTACATAGTCCCTCGACCTATCCCAGTATTACCATACTACTTCACCTCTAGACTCCGTCCACTATTACCATAGTACATAGTCCCTCGACCTATCCCAGTATTACCATACTACTTCACATCTAGACTCCGTCCACTATTACCATAGTACATAGTCCCTCGACCTATCACAGTATTACCATACTACATCACCTCTTGACTCCGTCCACTATTACCATAGTACATAGTCCCTCGACCTACCCCAGTATTACCATACTACTTCACCTCTAGACTCCGTCCACTATTACCATAGTACATAGTCCCTCGACCTATCCCAGTAGTACCATACTACTTCACATCTAGACTCCTTCCACTATTACCATAGTACATAGTCCCTCGACCTATCCCAGTATTACCATACTACTTCACCTCTAGACCCCGTCCACTATTACTATAGTACATAGTCCCTCGACCTATCCCAGTATTACCCTACTACTTCACCTATAGACTCCGTCCACTATTACCATAGTACATAGTCCCTCGACCTATCCCAGTATAACCATACTACTTCACCTCTAGACTCCGTCCACTATTACCATAGTACATAGTCCCTCGACCTATCCCAGTAGTACCATACTACTTCACATCTAGACTCCTTCCACTATTACCATAGTACATAGTCCCTCGACCTATCCCAGTATTACCATACTACTTCACCTCTAGACCCCGTCCACTATTACTATAGTACATAGTCCCTCGACCTATCCCAGTATTACCCTACTACTTCACCTATAGACTCCGTCCACTATTACCATAGTACATAGTTTCTCGACCTATCCCAGTATTACCATACTACTTCACCTCTAGACTCCGTCCACTATTACCATAGTACATAGTCCCTCGACCTATCCCAGTATTACCATACCACTTCACCTCTAGACTCCGTCCACTATTACCATAGTACAGAGTCCCTCGACCTATCCCAGTATTACCATACTACTTCACCTTTAGACTCCGTCCACTATTACCATAGTACATAGTCCCTCGACCTACCCCAGTATTACCATACTTCTTCACCTCTAGAACCCGTCCACTATTACCATAGTACATAGTCCCTCGACCTATCCCAGTATTACCATACTACTTCACCTCTAGACTCCGTCCATTATTACTATAGTACATAGTCCCTCGACCTATTCGAGTATTACCTTACTACTTCACCTCTAGACTCCGTCCACTATTACCATAGTACATAGTCCCTCGACCTATCCCAGTATTACCATACGACTTCACCTCTAGACCCCGTCCACTATTACCATAGTACATAGTCCCTCGACCCATCCCAGTATTACCATACTACTTCACCTCTAGACCCCGTCCACTATTACCATAGTACATAGTCCCTCTACCTATCCCAGTATTACCATACTACTTCACTTCTAGACTCCGTCCACTATTACCATAGTACATAGTCCCTCGACCTATCCCAGTATTACCATACTACTTCACCTCTAGACTCCGTCCACTATTACCATAGTACAAAGTCCCTCGACCTATCCCAGTAGTACCATACTACTTCACCTCTAGACCCCGTCCACTATTACCATAGTACATAGTCCCTCGACCTATCCCAGTATTACCATACTACTTCACCTCTAGACTCCGTCCACTATTACCATAGTACATAGTCCCTCGACCTATCCCAGTATTACCATACTATTTCACCTCTAGACTCCGTCCACTATTACCATAGTACATAGTCCCTCGACCTATCCCAATATTACCATACTACTTCATCTCTAGACCCTGTCCACTATTACCATAGTACATAGTCCCACAACCTATCCCAGTATTACCATACTACTTCACATCTAGACTTCGTCCACTATTACTATTGTACATAGTCCCTCGACCTACCCCAGTATTACCATACTACTTCACCTCTAGACTCCGTCCACTATTACCATAGTACATAGTCCCTCGACCTATCCCAGTATTACCATACTACTTCACCTCTAGACTCCGTCCACTATTACCATAGTACATAGTCCCTCGTCCTATCCCAGTATTACCATACTACTTCACCTCTAGACTCCGTCCACTATGATGATAGTACATAGTCCCTCGACCTATCCCAGTATTACCTTACTACTTCACCTCTAGACCCCGTCCACTATTACCATAGTACATAGTCCCTCGACTTATCCCAGTATTACCATACTACTTCACCTCTAGACTCCGTCCACTATTACCATAGTACATAGTCCCTCGACCTATCCCAGTATTACCATTCTACTTCACCTCTAGACCCCGTCCACTATTACCATATAGTACATAGTCCCTCGACCTATCCCAGTATTACCATACTACTTCACCTCTAGACTCCGTCCACTATTACCATAGTACATAGTCCCTCGACCTATCCCAGTATTACCATACTACTTCACATCTAGACTCCGTCCACTATTACCATAGTACATAGTCCCTCGACCTATCACAGTATTACCATACTACATCACCTCTTGACTCCGTCCACTATTACCATAGTACATAGTCCCTCGACCTACCCCAGTATTACCATACTACTTCACCTCTAGACTCTGTCCACTATTACCATAGTACATAGTCCCTCGACCTATCCCAGTAGTACCATACTACTTCACATCTAGACTCCTTCCACTATTACCATAGTACATAGTCCCTCGACCTATCCCAGTATTACCATACTACTTCACCTCTAGACCCCGTCCACTATTACTATAGTACATAGTCCCTCGACCTATCCCAGTATTACCCTACTACTTCACCTATAGACTCCGTCCACTATTACCATAGTACATAGTCCCTCGACCTATCCCAGTATAACCATACTACTTCACATCTAGACCCCGTCCACTATTACCATAGTACATATTCCCTCGACCTATCCCAGTATTACCATACTACTTCACCTCTAGACTCCGTCCACTATTACCATAGTACATAGTCCCTCGACCTATCCCAGTATTACCATACTACTTCACATCTAGACCCCGTCCACTATTACCATAGTACATAGTCCCTCGACCTATCCGAGTATTACCATACTACTTCACCTCTAGACTCCGTCCACTATTACCATAGTACATAGTCCCTCGACTTATCCCAGTATTACCATACTACTTCACCTCTAGACCCCGTCCACTATTACTATAGTACATAGTCCCTCGACCTATCCCAGTATTACCATACTACTTCACCTCTAGACTCCGTCCACTATTACCATGGTACATAGTCCCTCGACCTATCCCAGTATTACCATACTACTTCACCTCTAGACCCCGCCCACTATTACCATAGTACATAGTCCCTCGACCTATCCCAGTATTACCATACTACTTCACATCTAGACTCCGTTCACTATTACCATAGTACATAGTCCCTCGACCTACCCCAGTAATACCATACTACTTCACCTCTAGACTCCGTCCACTATTACCATAGTACATAGTCCCTCGACCTATCCCAGTATTACCATACTACTTTACATCTAGATTCCTTCCACTATTACCATAGTACATAGTCCCTCGACCTATACCAGTATTACCATACTACTTCACCTCTAGACCCCGTCCACTATTACTATAATACATAGTCCCTCGACCTATCCCAGTATTACCCTACTACTTCACCTCTAGATTCCGTCCACTATTACCATAGTACATAGTCCCTCGACCTATCCCAGTATAACCATACTACTTCACATCTATACTCCGTCCACTATTACTATAGTACATAGTCCCTCGACCTATCCCAGTATTACCATACTACTTCACCTCTAGACTCCGTCCACTATTACCATAGTACATAGTCCCTCGACCTATCCCAGTATTACCATACTACTTCACCTCTAGACTCCGTCCACTATTACCATAGTACATAGTCCCTCGACCTATCCCAGTATTACCATACTACTTCACCTCTAGACACCGTCCACTATTACCATAGTACATAGTCCCTCCACCTATCCCAGTATTACCTTACTACTTCACCTCTAGACCCCGTCCAATATTACCATAGTACATAGTCCCTCGACCTATCCCAGTATTACCATACTACTTCACCTCTAGACTCCGTCCACTATTACCATAGTACATAGTCCCTCGACCTATCCCAGTATTACCATACTACTTCACATCTAGACTCCGTCCACTATTACCATAGTACATAGTCCCTCGACCTATCACAGTATTACCATACTACATCACCTCTTGACTCCGTCCACTATTACCATAGTACATAGTCCCTCGACCTACCCCAGTATTACCATACTACTTCACCTCTAGACTCCGGCCACTATTACCATAGTACATAGTCCCTCGACCTATCCCAGTAGTACCATACTACTTCACATCTAGACTCCTTCCACTATTACCATAGTACATAGTCCCTCGACCTATCCCAGTATTACCATACTACTTCACCTCTAGACCCCGTCCACTATTACTATAGTACATAGTCCCTCGACCTATCCCAGTATTACCCTACTACTTCACCTATAGACTCCGTCCACTATTACCATAGTACATAGTCCCTCGACCTATCCCAGTATAACCATACTACTTCACCTCTAGACTCCGTCCACTATTACCATAGTACATAGTCCCTCGACCTATCCCAGTAGTACCATACTACTTCACATCTAGACTCCTTCCACTATTACCATAGTACATAGTCCCTCGACCTATCCCAGTATTACCATACTACTTCACCTCTAGACCCCGTCCACTATTACTATAGTACATAGTCCCTCGACCTATCCCAGTATTACCCTACTACTTCACCTATAGACTCCGTCCACTATTACCATAGTACATAGTTTCTCGACCTATCCCAGTATTACCATACTACTTCACCTCTAGACTCCGTCCACTATTACCATAGTACATAGTCCCTCGACCTATCCCAGTATTACCATACCACTTCACCTCTAGACTCCGTCCACTATTACCATAGTACAGAGTCCCTCGACCTATCCCAGTATTACCATACTACTTCACCTTTAGACTCCGTCCACTATTACCATAGTACATAGTCCCTCGACCTACCCCAGTATTACCATACTTCTTCACCTCTAGACCCCGTCCACTATTACCATAGTACATAGTCCCTCGACCTATCCCAGTATTACCATACTACTTCACCTCTAGACTCCGTCCATTATTACTATAGTACATAGTCCCTCGACCTATTCGAGTATTACCTTACTACTTCACCTCTAGACTCCGTCCACTATTACCATAGTACATAGTCCCTCGACCTATCCCAGTATTACCATACGACTTCACCTCTAGACCCCGTCCACTATTACCATAGTACATAGTCCCTCGACCCATCCCAGTATTACCATACTACTTCACCTCTAGACCCCGTCCACTATTACCATAGTACATAGTCCCTCTACCTATCCCAGTATTACCATACTACTTCACTTCTAGACTCCGTCCACTATTACCATAGTACATAGTCCCTCGACCTATCCCAGTATTACCATACTACTTCACCTCTAGACTCCGTCCACTATTACCATAGTACAAAGTCCCTCGACCTATCCCAGTAGTACCATACTACTTCACCTCTAGACCCCGTCCACTATTACCATAGTACATAGTCCCTCGACCTATCCCAGTATTACCATACTACTTCACCTCTAGACTCCGTCCACTATTACCATAGTACATAGTCCCTCGACCTATCCCAGTATTACCATACTATTTCACCTCTAGACTCCGTCCACTATTACCATAGTACATAATCCCTCGACCTATCCCAATATTACCATACTACTTCATCTCTAGACCCTGTCCACTATTACCATAGTACATAGTCCCACAACCTATCCCAGTATTACCATACTACTTCACATCTAGACTTCGTCCACTATTACTATTGTACATAGTCCCTCGACCTACCCCAGTATTACCATACTACTTCACCTCTAGACTCCGTCCACTATTACCATAGTACATAGTCCCTCGACCTATCCCAGTATTACCATACTACTTCACCTCTAGACTCCGTCCACTATTACCATAGTACATAGTCCCTCGTCCTATCCCAGTATTACCATACTACTTCACCTCTAGACTCCGTCCACTATGATGATAGTACATAGTCCCTCGACCTATCCCAGTATTACCTTACTACTTCACCTCTAGACCCCGTCCACTATTACCATAGTACATAGTCCCTCGACTTATCCCAGTATTACCATACTACTTCACCTCTAGACTCCGTCCACTATTACCATAGTACATAGTCCCTCGACCTATCCCAGTATTACCATTCTACTTCACCTCTAGACCCCGTCCACTATTACCATATAGTACATAGTCCCTCGACCTATCCCAGTATTACCATACTACTTCACCTCTAGACTCCGTCCACTATTACCATAGTACATAGTCCCGCGACCTATCCCAGTATTACCATACTACTTCACATCTAGACTCCGTCCACTATTACCATAGTACATAGTCCCTCGACCTATCACAGTATTACCATACTACATCACCTCTTGACTCCGTCCACTATTACCATAGTACATAGTCCCTCGACCTACCCCAGTATTACCATACTACTTCACCTCTAGACTACGTCCACTATTACCATAGTACATAGTCCCTCGACCTATCCCAGTAGTACCATACTACTTCACATCTAGACTCCTTCCACTATTACCATAGTACATAGTCCCTCGACCTATCCCAGTATTACCATACTACTTCACCTCTAGACCCCGTCCACTATTACTATAGTACATAGTCCCTCGACCTATCCCAGTATTACCCTACTACTTCACCTATAGACTCCGTCCACTATTACCATAGTACATAGTCCCTCGACCTATCCCAGTATAACCATACTACTTCACATCTAGACCCCGTCCACTATTACCATAGTACATAGTCCCTCGACCTATCCCAGTATTACCATACTACTTCACCTCTAGACTCCGTCCACTATTACCATAGTACATAGTCCCTCGACCTATCCCAGTATTACCATACTACTTCACATCTAGACCCCGTCCACTATTACCATAGTACATAGTCCCTCGACCTATCCGAGTATTACCATACTACTTCACCTCTAGACTCCGTCCACTATTACCATAGTACATAGTCCCTCGACTTATCCCAGTATTACCATACTACTTCACCTCTAGACCCCGTCCACTATTACTATAGTACATAGTCCCTCGACCTATCCCAGTATTACCATACTACTTCACCTCTAGACTCCGTCCACTATTACCATGGTACATAGTCCCTCGACCTATCCCAGTATTACCATACTACTTCACCTCTAGACCCCGCCCACTATTACCATAGTACATAGTCCCTCGACCTATCCCAGTATTACCATACTACTTCACCTCTAGACTCCGTCCACTATTACCATAGTACATAGTCCCTCGACCTACCCCAGTAATACCATACTACTTCACCTCTAGACTCCGTCCACTATTACCATAGTACATAGTCCCTCGACCTATCCCAGTATTACCATACTACTTTACATCTAGATTCCTTCCACTATTACCATAGTACATAGTCCCTCGACCTATCCCAGTATTACCATACTACTTCACCTCTAGACCCCGTCCACTATTACTATAATACATAGTCCCTCGACCTATCCCAGTATTACCCTACTACTTCACCTCTAGATTCCGTCCACTATTACCATAGTACATAGTCCCTCGACCTATCCCAGTATAACCATACTACTTCACATCTATACTCCGTCCACTATTACCATAGTACATAGTCCCTCGACCTATCCCAGTATTACCATACTACTTCACCTCTAGACTCCGTCCACTATTACCATAGTACATAGTCCCTCGACCTATCCCAGTATTACCATACTACTTCACCTCTAGACTCCGTCCACTATTACCATAGTACATAGTCCCTCGACCTATCCCAGTATTACCATACTACTTCACCTCTAGACACCGTCCACTATTACCATAGTACATAGTCCCTCCACCTATCCCAGTATTACCATACTACTTCACCTCTAGACCCCGTCCAATATTACCATAGTACATAGTCCCTCGACCTATCCCAATATTACCATATTACTTCATCTCTAGACCCTGTCCACTATTACCATAGTACATAGTCCCTCGACCTATCCCAGTATTACCATACTACTTCACATCTAGACTTCGTCCACTATTACTATTGTACATAGTCCCTCGACCTACCCCAGTATTACCATACTACTTCACCTCTAGACTCCGTCCACTATTACCATAGTACATAGTCCCTCGACCTATCCCAGTATTACCATACTACTTCACCTCTAGACTCCGTCCACTATTACCATAGTACATAGTCCTTCGACCTATCCCAGTATTACCATACTACTTCACCTCTAGACTCCGTCCACTATTACCATAGTACATAGTCCCTCGACCTATCCCAGTATTACCATACTACTTCACCTCTAGACTCCGTCCACTATTACCATAGTACATAGTCCCTCGTCCTATCCCAGTATTACCATACTACTTCACCTCTAGACTCCGTCCACTATTACCATAGTACATAGTCCCTCGACCTACCCCAGTATTACCATACTACTTCACCTCTAGACCCCGTCCACTATTACCATAGTACATAGTCCCTCGACCTATCCCAGTATTACCATACTACTTCACCTCTAGACTCCGTCCACTATTACTATAGTACATAGTCCCTCAACCTATCCCAGTATTACCATACTACTTCACCTCTAGACTCCGTCCACTATGATGATAGTACATAGTCCCTCGACCTATCCCAGTATTACCTTACTACTTCACCTCTAGACTCCGTCCACTATTACCATAGTACATAGTCCCTCGACCTATCCCAGTATTACCATACTACTTCACCTCTAGACTCCGTCCACTATTACCATAGTACATAGTCCCTCGACCTATCCCAGTATTACCATGCTACTTCACCTCTAGACTCCGTCCACTATTACCATAGTACATAGTCCCTCGACCTATCCCAGTATTACCATTCTACTTCACCTCTAGACCCCGTCCACTATTACCATATAGTACATAGTCCCTCGACCTATCCCAGTATTACCATACTACTTCACCTCTAGACTCCGTCCACTATTACCATAGTACATAGTCCCTCGACCTATCCCAGTATTACCATACTACTTCACATCTAGACTCCGTCCACTATTACCATAGTACATAGTCCCTCGACCTATCACAGTATTACCATACTACATCACCTCTTGACTCCGTCCACTATTACCATAGTACATAGTCCCTCGACCTACCCCAGTATTACCATACTACTTCACCTCTAGACTCCGTCCACTATTACCATAGTACATAGTCCCTCGACCTATCCCAGTAGTACCATACTACTTCACATCTAGACTCCTTCCACTATTACCATAGTACATAGTCCCTCGACCTATCCCAGTATTACCATACTACTTCACCTCTAGACCCCGTCCACTATTACTATAGTACATAGTCCCTCGACCTATCCCAGTATTACCCTACTACTTCACCTATAGACTCCGTCCACTATTACCATAGTACATAGTCCCTCGACCTATCCCAGTATAACCATACTACTTCACATCTAGACCCCGTCCACTATTACCATAGTACATAGTCCCTCGACCTATCCCAGTATTACCATACTACTTCACCTCTAGACTCCGTCCACTATTACCATAGTACATAGTCCCTCGACCTATCCCAGTATTACCATACTACTTCACATCTAGACCCCGTCCACTATTACCATAGTACATAGTCCCTCGACCTATCCGAGTATTACCATACTACTTCACCTCTAGACTCCGTCCACTATTACCATAGTACATAGTCCCTCGACTTATCCCAGTATTACCATACTACTTCACCTCTAGACCCCGTCCACTATTACTATAGTACATAGTCCCTCGACCTATCCCAGTATTACCATACTACTTCACCTCTAGACTCCGTCCACTATTACCATGGTACATAGTCCCTCGACCTATCCCAGTATTACCATACTACTTCACCTCTAGACTCCGTCCACTATTACCATAGTACATAGTCCCTCGACCTACCCCAGTAATACCATACTACTTCACCTCTAGACTCCGTCCACTATTACCATAGTACATAGTCCCTCGACCTATCCCAGTATTACCATACTACTTTACATCTAGATTCCTTCCACTATTACCATAGTACATAGTCCCTCGACCTATCCCAGTATTACCATACTACTTCACCTCTAGACCCCGTCCACTATTACTATAATACATAGTCCCTCGACCTATCCCAGTATTACCCTACTACTTCACCTCTAGATTCCGTCCACTATTACCATAGTACATAGTCCCTCGACCTATCCCAGTATAACCATACTACTTCACATCTATACTCCGTCCACTATTACTATAGTACATAGTCCCTCGACCTATCCCAGTATTACCATACTACTTCACCTCTAGACTCCGTCCACTATTACCATAGTACATAGTCCCTCCACCTATCCCAGTATTACCATACTACTTCACCTCTAGACCCCGTCCAATATTACCATAGTACATAGTCCCTCGACCTATCCCAATATTACCATACTACTTCATCTCTAGACCCTGTCCACTATTACCATTGTACATAGTCCCTCGACCTATCCCAGTATTACCATACTACTTCACAACTAGACTTCGTCCACTATTACTATTGTACATAGTCCCTCGACCTACCCCAGTATTACCATACTACTTCACCTCTAGACTCCGTCCACTATTACCATAGTACATAGTCCCTCGACCTATCCCAGTATTACCATACTACTTCACCTCTAGACTCCGTCCACTATTACCATAGTACATAGTCCTTCGACCTATCCCAGTATTACCATACTACTTCACCTCTAGACTCCGTTCACTATTACCATAGTACATAGTCCCTCGACCTATCCCAGTATTACCATACTACTTCACCTCTAGACTCCGTCCACTATTACCATAGTACATAGTCCCTCGTCCTATCCCAGTATTACCATACTACTTCACCTCTAGACTCCGTCCACTATTACCATAGTACTTAGTCCCTCGACCTACCCCAGTATTACCATACTACTTCACCTCTAGACCCCGTCCACTATTACCATAGTACATAGTCCCTCGACCTATCCCAGTATTACCATACTACTTCACCTCTAGACTCCGTCCACTATTACTATAGTACATAGTCCCTCAACCTATCCCAGTATTACCATACTACTTCACCTCTAGACTCCGTCCACTATGATGATAGTACATAGTCCCTCGACCTATCCCAGTATTACCTTACTACTTCACCTCTAGACTCCGTCCACTATTACCATAGTACATAGTCCCTCGACCTATCCCAGTATTACCATACTACTTCACCTCTAGACCCCGTCCAATATTACCATAGTACATAGTCCCTCGACCTATCCCAGTATTACCCTACTACTTCACCTATAGACTCCGTCCACTATTACCATAGTACATAGTCCCTCGACCTATCCCAGTATAACCATACTACTTCACATCTAGACCCCGTCCACTATTACCATAGTACATAGTCCCTCGACCTATCCCAGTATTACCATACTACTTCACCTCTAGACTCCGTCCACTATTACCATAGTACATAGTCCCTCGACCTATCCCAGTATTACCATACTACTTCACATCTAGACCCCGTCCACTATTACCATAGTACATAGTCCCTCGACCTATCCGAGTATTACCATACTACTTCACCTCTAGACTCCGTCCACTATTACCATAGTACATAGTCCCTCGACTTATCCCAGTATTACCATACTACTTCACCTCTAGACCCCGTCCACTATTACTATAGTACATAGTCCCTCGACCTATCCCAGTATTACCATACTACTTCACCTCTAGACTCCGTCCACTATTACCATGGTACATAGTCCCTCGACCTATCCCAGTATTACCATACTACTTCACCTCTAGACCCCGCCCACTATTACCATAGTACATAGTCCCTCGACCTATCCCAGTATTACCATACTACTTCACCTCTAGACTCCGTCCACTATTACCATAGTACATAGTCCCTCGACCTACCCCAGTAATACCATACTACTTCACCTCTAGACTCCGTCCACTATTACCATAGTACATAGTCCCTCGACCTATCCCAGTATTACCATACTACTTTACATCTAGATTCCTTCCACTATTACCATAGTACATAGTCCCTCGACCTATCCCAGTATTACCATACTACTTCACCTCTAGACCCCGTCCACTATTACTATAATACATAGTCCCTCGACCTATCCCAGTATTACCCTACTACTTCACCTCTAGATTCCGTCCACTATTACCATAGTACATAGTCCCTCGACCTATCCCAGTATAACCATACTACTTCACATCTATACTCCGTCCACTATTACTATAGTACATAGTCCCTCGACCTATCCCAGTATTACCATACTACTTCACCTCTAGACTCCGTCCACTATTACCATAGTACATAGTCCCTCGACCTATCCCAGTATTACCATACTACTTCACCTCTAGACTCCGTCCACTATTACCATAGTACATAGTCCCTCGACCTATCCCAGTATTACCATACTACTTCACCTCTAGACACCGTCCACTATTACCATAGTACATAGTCCCTCCACCTATCCCAGTATTACCATACTACTTCACCTCTAGACCCCGTCCAATATTACCATAGTACATAGTCCCTCGACCTATCCCAATATTACCATATTACTTCATCTCTAGACCCTGTCCACTATTACCATAGTACATAGTCCCTCGACCTATCCCAGTATTACCATACTACTTCACATCTAGACTTCGTCCACTATTACTATTGTACATAGTCCCTCGACCTACCCCAGTATTACCATACTACTTCACCTCTAGACTCCGTCCACTATTACCATAGTACATAGTCCCTCGACCTATCCCAGTATTACCATACTACTTCACCTCTAGACTCCGTCCACTATTACCATAGTACATAGTCCTTCGACCTATCCCAGTATTACCATACTACTTCACCTCTAGACTCCGTCCACTATTACCATAGTACATAGTCCCTCGACCTATCCCAGTATTACCATACTACTTCACCTCTAGACTCCGTCCACTATTACCATAGTACATAGTCCCTCGTCCTATCCCAGTATTACCATACTACTTCACCTCTAGACTCCGTCCACTATTACCATAGTACATAGTCCCTCGACCTACCCCAGTATTACCATACTACTTCACCTCTAGACCCCGTCCACTATTACCATAGTACATAGTCCCTCGACCTATCCCAGTATTACCATACTACTTCACCTCTAGACTCCGTCCACTATTACTATAGTACATAGTCCCTCAACCTATCCCAGTATTACCATACTACTTCACCTCTAGACTCCGTCCACTATGATGATAGTACATAGTCCCTCGACCTATCCCAGTATTACCTTACTACTTCACCTCTAGACTCCGTCCACTATTACCATAGTACATAGTCCCTCGACCTATCCCAGTATTACCATACTACTTCACCTCTAGACTCCGTCCACTATTACCATAGTACATAGTCCCTCGACCTATCCCAGTATTACCATACTACTTCACCTCTAGACTCCGTCCACTATTACCATAGTACATAGTCCCTCGACCTATCCCAGTATTACCATTCTACTTCACCTCTAGACCCCGTCCACTATTACCATATAGTACATAGTCCCTCGACCTATCCCAGTATTACCATACTACTTCACCTCTAGACTCCGTCCACTATTACCATAGTACATAGTCCCTCGACCTATCCCAGTATTACCATACTACTTCACATCTAGACTCCGTCCACTGTTACCATAGTACATAGTCCCTCGACCTATCACAGTATTACCATACTACATCACCTCTTGACTCCGTCCACTATTACCATAGTACATAGTCCCTCGACCTACCCCAGTATTACCATACTACTTCACCTCTAGACTCCGTCCACTATTACCATAGTACATAGTCCCTCGACCTATCCCAGTAGTACCATACTACTTCACATCTAGACTCCTTCCACTATTACCATAGTACATAGTCCCTCGACCTATCCCAGTATTACCATACTACTTCACCTCTAGACCCCGTCCACTATTACTATAGTACATAGTCCCTCGACCTATCCCAGTATTACCCTACTACTTCACCTATAGACTCCGTCCACTATTACCATAGTACATAGTCCCTCGACCTATCCCAGTATAACCATACTACTTCACATCTAGACCCCGTCCACTATTACCATAGTACATAGTCCCTCGACCTATCCCAGTATTACCATACTACTTCACCTCTAGACTCCGTCCACTATTACCATAGTACATAGTCCCTCGACCTATCCCAGTATTACCATACTACTTCACATCTAGACCCCGTCCACTATTACCATAGTACATAGTCCCTCGACCTATCCGAGTATTACCATACTACTTCACCTCTAGACTCCGTCCACTATTACCATAGTACATAGTCCCTCGACTTATCCCAGTATTACCATACTACTTCACCTCTAGACCCCGTCCACTATTACTATAGTACATAGTCCCTCGACCTATCCCAGTATTACCATACTACTTCACCTCTAGACTCCGTCCACTATTACCATGGTACATAGTCCCTCGACCTATCCCAGTATTACCATACTACTTCACCTCTAGACTCCGTCCACTATTACCATAGTACATAGTCCCTCGACCTACCCCAGTAATACCATACTACTTCACCTCTAGACTCCGTCCACTATTACCATAGTACATAGTCCCTCGACCTATCCCAGTATTACCATACTACTTTACATCTAGATTCCTTCCACTATTACCATAGTACATAGTCCCTCGACCTATCCCAGTATTACCATACTACTTCACCTCTAGACCCCGTCCACTATTACTATAATACATAGTCCCTCGACCTATCCCAGTATTACCCTACTACTTCACCTCTAGATTCCGTCCACTATTACCATAGTACATAGTCCCTCGACCTATCCCAGTATAACCATACTACTTCACATCTATACTCCGTCCACTATTACTATAGTACATAGTCCCTCGACCTATCCCAGTATTACCATACTACTTCACCTCTAGACTCCGTCCACTATTACCATAGTACATAGTCCCTCGACCTATCCCAGTATTACCATACTACTTCACCTCTAGACTCCGTCCACTATTACCATAGTACATAGTCCCTCGACCTATCCCAGTATTACCATACTACTTCACCTCTAGACCCCGTCCACTATTACCATAGTACATAGTCCCTCCACCTATCCCAGTATTACCATACTACTTCACCTCTAGACCCCGTCCAATATTACCATAGTACATAGTCCCTCGACCTATCCCAATATTACCATACTACTTCATCTCTAGACCCTGTCCACTATTACCATTGTACATAGTCCCTCGACCTATCCCAGTATTACCATACTACTTCACATCTAGACTTCGTCCACTATTACTATTGTACATAGTCCCTCGACCTACCCCAGTATTACCATACTACTTCACCTCTAGACTCCGTCCACTATTACCATAGTACATAGTCCCTCGACCTATCCCAGTATTACCATACTACTTCACCTCTAGACTCCGTCCACTATTACCATAGTACATAGTCCTTCGACCTATCCCAGTATTACCATACTACTTCACCTCTAGACTCCGTCCACTATTACCATAGTACATAGTCCCTCGACCTATCCCAGTATTACCATACTACTTCACCTCTAGACTCCGTCCACTATTACCATAGTACATAGTCCCTCGTCCTATCCCAGTATTACCATACTACTTCACCTCTAGACTCCGTCCACTATTACCATAGTACATAGTCCCTCGACCTACCCCAGTATTACCATACTACTTCACCTCTAGACCCCGTCCACTATTACCATAGTACATAGTCCCTCGACCTATCCCAGTATTACCATACTACTTCACCTCTAGACTCCGTCCACTATTACTATAGTACATAGTCCCTCAACCTATCCCAGTATTACCATACTACTTCACCTCTAGACTCCGTCCACTATGATGATAGTACATAGTCCCTCGACCTATCCCAGTATTACCTTACTACTTCACCTCTAGACTCCGTCCACTATTACCATAGTACATAGTCCCTCGACCTATCCCAGTATTACCATACTACTTCACCTCTAGACTCCGTCCACTATTACCATAGTACATAGTCCCTCGACCTATCCCAGTATTACCATACTACTTCACCTCTAGACCCCGTCCACTATTACTTTAGTACATAGTCCCTCGACCTATCCCAGTATTACCATACTACTTCACCTCTAGACTCCGTCCACTATTACCATAGTACATAGTCCCTCGACCTATCCCAGTATTACCATACTACTTCACCTCTAGACTCCGCCCACTATTACCATAGTACATAGTCCCTCGACCTATCCCAGTATTACCATACTACTTCTCCTCTAGACTCCGTCCACTATTACCATAGTACATAGTCCCTCGACCTACCCCAGTATTACCATACTACTTCACCTCTAGACTCCGTCCACTATTACCATAGCACATAGTCCCTCGACCTATCCCAGTATTACCATACTACTTTACATCCAGATTCCTTCCACTATTACCATAGTACATAGTCCCTCGACCTATCCCAGTATTACCATACTACTTCATCTCTAGACCCCGTCCACTATTACTATAGTACATAGTCCCTCGACCTATCCCAGTATTACCATACTACTTCACCTCTAGACTCCGTCCACTATTACCATAGTACATAGTCCCTCGACCTATCCCAGTATTACCATACTACTTCATCTCTAGACTCCGTCCACTATTACCATAGTACATAGTCCCTCGACCTATCCCTATATTACCATACTACTTCACCTCTAGTCCCTGTCTAAAATTACCATAGTACATAGTCCCTCGACCTATCCCAGTATTACCATACTACTTCACCTCTAGACTCCGTCCACTATTACTATAGTACATAGTCCCTCGACCTACCCCAGTATTACCATACTACTTCACCTCTAGACTCCGTCCACTATTACCATAGTACATAGTCCCTCGACCTATCCCAGTATTACCATACTACTTCACCTCTAGACTCCGTCCACTATTACCATAGTATAGTCCTTCGACCTATCCCAGTATTACCATACTACTTCACCTCTAGACTCCGTCCACTATTACCATAGTACATAGTTTCTCGACCTATCCCAGTATTACCATACTACTTCACCTCTAGACTCCGTCCACTATTACCATAGTACATAGTCCCTCGACCTATCCCAGTATTACCATACCACTTCACCTCTAGACTCCGTCCACTATTACCATAGTACATAGTCCCTCGACCTATCCCAGTATTACCATACTACTTCACCTCTAGACTCCGTCCACTATTACCATAGTACATAGTTTCTCGACCTATCCCAGTATTACCATACTACTTCACCTCTAGACTCCGTCCACTATTACCATAGTACATAGTCCCTCGACCTATCCCAGTATTACCATACCACTTCACCTCTAGACTCCGTCCACTATTACCATAGTACATAGTCCCTCGACCTATCCCAGTATTACCATACTACTTCACCTTTAGACTCCGTCCACTATTACCATAGTACATAGTCCCTCGACCTACCCCAGTATTACCATACTTCTTCACCTCTAGACCCCGTCCACTATTACCATAGTACATAGTCCCTCGACCTATCCCAGTATTACCATACTACTTCACCTCTAGACTCCGTCCACTATTACCATAGTATAGTCCTTCGACCTATCCCAGTATTACCATACTACTTCACCTCTAGACTCCGTCCACTATTACCATAGTACATAGTTTCTCGACCTATCCCAGTATTACCATACTACTTCACCTTTAGACTCCGTCCACTATTACCATAGTACATAATCCCTCGACCTACCCCAGTATTACCATACTTCTTCACCTCTAGACCCCGTCCACTATTACCATAGTACATAGTCCCTCGACCTATCCCAGTATTACCATACTACTTCACCTCTAGACTCCGTCCATTATTACTATAGTACATAGTCCCTCGACCTATTCGAGTATTACCTTACTACTTCACCTCTAGACTCCGTCCACTATTACCATAGTACATAGTCCCTCGACCTATCCCAGTATTACCATACTACTTCACCTCTAGACCCCGTCCACTATTACCATAGTACATAGTCCCTCGACCCATCCCAGTATTACCATACTACTTCACCTCTAGACCCCGTCCACTATTACCATAGTACATAGTCCCTCGATCTATCCCAGTATTACCATACTACTTCACTTCTAGACTCCGTCCGCTATAACCATAGTACATAGTCCCTCGACCTATCCCAGTATTACCATACTACTTCACCTCTAGACTCCGTCCACTATTACCATAGTACATAGTCCCTCGACCTATCCCAGTAGTACCATACTACTTCACCTCTAGACCCCGTCCACTATTACCATAGTACATAGTCCCTCGACCTATCCCAGTATTACCATACTACTTCACCTCTAGACTCCGTCCACTATTACCATAGTACATAGTCCGTCGACCTATCCCAGTATTACCGTACTACTTCACCTCTAGACTCCGTCCACTATTACCATAGTACATAGTCCCTCGACCTATCCCAATATTACCATACTACTTCATCTCTAGACCCTGTCCACTATTACCATAGTACATAGTCCCTCGACCTATCCCAGTATTACCATACTACTTCACATCTAGACTTCGTCCACTATTACTATTGTACATAATCCCTCGACCTACCCCAGTATTACCATACTACTTCACCTCTAGACTCCGTCCACTATTACCATAGTACATAGTCCCTCGACCTATCCCAGTAGTACCATACTACTTCACATCTAGACTCCTTCCACTATTACCATAGTACATAGTCCCTCGACCTATCCCAGTATTACCATACTACTTCACCTCTAGACCCCGTCCACTATTACTATAGTACATAGTCCCTCGACCTATCCCAGTATTACCCTACTACTTCACCTATAGACTCCGTCCCCTATTACCATAGTACATAGTCCCTCGACCTATCCCAGTATAACCATACTACTTCACATCTAGACCCCGTCCACTATTACCATAGTACATAGTCCCTCGACCTATCCCAGTATTACCATACTACTTCACCTCTAGACTCCGTCCACTATTACCATAGTACATAGTCCCTCGACCTATCCCAGTATTACCATACTACTTCACATCTAGACCCCGTCCACTATTACCATAGTACATAGTCCCTCGACCTATCCGAGTATTACCATACTACTTCACCTCTAGACTCCGTCCACTATTACCATAGTACATAGTCCCTCGACTTATCCCAGTATTACCATACTACTTCACCTCTAGACCCCGTCCACTATTACCATAGTACATAGTCCCTCGACCTATCCCAGTATTACCATACTACTTCACCTCTAGACTCCGTCCACTATTACCATAGTACATAGTCCCTCGACTTATCCCAGTATTACCATACTACTTCACCTCTAGACCCCGTCCACTATTACTATAGTACATAGTCCCTCGACTTATCCCAGTATTACCATACTACTTCACCTCTAGACCCCGTCCACTATTACTATAGTACATAGTCCCTCGACCTATCCCAGTATTACCATACTACTTCACCTCTAGACTCCGTCCACTATTACCATGGTACATAGTCCCTCGACCTATCCCAGTATTACCATACTACTTCACCTCTAGACTCCGTCCACTATTACCATAGTACATAGTCCCTCGACCTACCCCAGTAATACCATACTACTTCACCTCTAGACTCCGTCCACTATTACCATAGTACATAGTCCCTCGACCTATCCCAGTATTACCATACTACTTTACATCTAGATTCCTTCCACTATTACCATAGTACATAGTCCCTCGACCTATCCCAGTATTACCATACTACTTCACCTCTAGACCCCGTCCACTATTACTATAATACATAGTCCCTCGACCTATCCCAGTATTACCCTACTACTTCACCTCTAGATTCCGTCCACTATTACCATAGTACATAGTCCCTCGACCTATCCCAGTATATCCATACTACTTCACATCTATACTCCGTCCACTATTACTATAGTACATAGTCCCTCGACCTATCCCAGTATTACCATACTACTTCACCTCTAGACTCCGTCCACTATTACCATAGTACATAGTCCCTCGACCTATCCCAGTATTACCATACTACTTCACCTCTAGACTCCGTCCACTATTACCATAGTACATAGTCCCTCGACCTATCCCAGTATTACCATACTACTTCACCTCTAGACCCCGTCCACTATTACCATAGTACATAGTCCCTCCACCTATCCCAGTATTACCATACTACTTCACCTCTAGACCCCGTCCAATATTACCATAGTACATAGTCCCTCGACCTATCCCAATATTACCATACTACTTCATCTCTAGACCCTGTCCACTATTACCATTGTACATAGTCCCTCGACCTATCCCAGTATTACCATACTACTTCACATCTAGACTTCGTCCACTATTACTATTGTACATAGTCCCTCGACCTACCCCAGTATTACCATACTACTTCACCTCTAGACTCCGTCCACTATTACCATAGTACATAGTCCCTCGACCTATCCCAGTATTACCATACTACTTCACCTCTAGACTCCGTCCACTATTACCATAGTACATAGTCCTTCGACCTATCCCAGTATTACCATACTACTTCACCTCTAGACTCCGTCCACTATTACCATAGTACATAGTCCCTCGACCTATCCCAGTATTACCATACTACTTCACCTCTAGACTCCGTCCACTATTACCATAGTACATAGTCCCTCGTCCTATCCCAGTATTACCATACTACTTCACCTCTAGACTCCGTCCACTATTACCATAGTACATAGTCCCTCGACCTACCCCAGTATTACCATACTACTTCACCTCTAGACCCCGTCCACTATTACCATAGTACATAGTCCCTCGACCTATCCCAGTATTACCATACTACTTCACCTCTAGACTCCGTCCACTATTACTATAGTACATAGTCCCTCAACCTATCCCAGTATTACCATACTACTTCACCTCTAGACTCCGTCCACTATGATGATAGTACATAGTCCCTCGACCTATCCCAGTATTACCTTACTACTTCACCTCTAGACTCCGTCCACTATTACCATAGTACATAGTCCCTCGACCTATCCCAGTATTACCATACTACTTCACCTCTAGACTCCGTCCACTATTACCATAGTACATAGTCCCTCGACCTATCCCAGTATTACCATACTACTTCACCTCTAGACCCCGTCCACTATTACTTTAGTACATAGTCCCTCGACCTATCCCAGTATTACCATACTACTTCACCTCTAGACTCCGTCCACTATTACCATAGTACATAGTCCCTCGACCTATCCCAGTATTACCATACTACTTCACCTCTAGACTCCGCCCACTATTACCATAGTACATAGTCCCTCGACCTATCCCAGTATTACCATACTACTTCTCCTCTAGACTCCGTCCACTATTACCATAGTACATAGTCCCTCGACCTACCCCAGTATTACCATACTACTTCACCTCTAGACTCCGTCCACTATTACCATAGCACATAGTCCCTCGACCTATCCCAGTATTACCATACTACTTTACATCTAGATTCCTTCCACTATTACCATAGTACATAGTCCCTCGACCTATCCCAGTATTACCATACTACTTCATCTCTAGACCCCGTCCACTATTACTATAGTACATAGTCCCTCGACCTATCCCAGTATTACCATACTACTTCACCTCTAGACTCCGTCCACTATTACCATAGTACATAGTCCCTCGACCTATCCCAGTATTACCATACTACTTCATCTCTAGACTCCGTCCACTATTACCATAGTACATAGTCCCTCGACCTATCCCTATATTACCATACTACTTCACCTCTAGTCCCTGTCTAAAATTACCATAGTACATAGTCCCTCGACCTATCCCAGTATTACCATACTACTTCACATCTAGACTCCGTCCACTATTACTATAGTACATAGTCCCTCGACCTACCCCAGTATTACCATACTACTTCACCTCTAGACTCCGTCCACTATTACCATAGTACATAGTCCCTCGACCTATCCCAGTATTACCATACTACTTCACCTCTAGACTCCGTCCACTATTACCATAGTATAGTCCTTCGACCTATCCCAGTATTACCATACTACTTCACCTCTAGACTCCGTCCACTATTACCATAGTACATAGTTTCTCGACCTATCCCAGTATTACCATACTACTTCACCTCTAGACTCCGTCCACTATTACCATAGTACATAGTCCCTCGACCTATCCCAGTATTACCATACCACTTCACCTCTAGACTCCGTCCACTATTACCATAGTACATAGTCCCTCGACCTATCCCAGTATTACCATACTACTTCACCTCTAGACTCCGTCCACTATTACCATAGTACATAGTTTCTCGACCTATCCCAGTATTACCATACTACTTCACCTCTAGACTCCGTCCACTATTACCATAGTACATAGTCCCTCGACCTATCCCAGTATTACCATACCATTTCACCTCTAGACTCCGTCCACTATTACCATAGTACATAGTCCCTCGACCTATCCCAGTATTACCATACTACTTCACCTTTAGACTCCGTCCACTATTACCATAGTACATAGTCCCTCGACCTACCCCAGTATTACCATACTTCTTCACCTCTAGACCCCGTCCACTATTACCATAGTACATAGTCCCTCGACCTATCCCAGTATTACCATACTACTTCACCTCTAGACTCCGTCCACTATTACCATAGTATAGTCCTTCGACCTATCCCAGTATTACCATACTACTTCACCTCTAGACTCCGTCCACTATTGCCATAGTACATAGTTTCTCGACCTATCCCAGTATTACCATACTACTTCACCTTTAGACTCCGTCCACTATTACCATAGTACATAATCCCTCGACCTACCCCAGTATTACCATACTTCTTCACCTCTAGACCCCGTCCACTATTACCATAGTACATAGTCCCTCGACCTATCCCAGTATTACCATACTACTTCACCTCTAGACTCCGTCCATTATTACTATTGTACATAGTCCCTCGACCTATTCGAGTATTACCTTACTACTTCACCTCTAGACTCCGTCCACTATTACCATAGTACATAGTCCCTCGACCTATCCCAGTATTACCATACTACTTCACCTCTAGACCCCGTCCACTATTACCATAGTACATAGTCCCTCGACCCATCCCAGTATTACCATACTACTTCACCTCTAGACCCCGTCCACTATTACCATAGTACATAGTCCCTCGATCTATCCCAGTATTACCATACTACTTCACTTCTAGACTCCGTCCGCTATAACCATAGTACATAGTCCCTCGACCTATCCCAGTATTACCATACTACTTCACCTCTAGACTCCGTCCACTATTACCATAGTACATAGTCCCTCGACCTATCCCAGTAGTACCATACTACTTCACCTCTAGACCCCGTCCACTATTACCATAGTACATAGTCCCTCGACCTATCCCAGTATTACCATACTACTTCACCTCTAGACTCCGTCCACTATTACCATAGTACATAGTCCGTCGACCTATCCCAGTATTACCGTACTACTTCACCTCTAGACTCCGTCCACTATTACCATAGTACATAGTCCCTCGACCTATCCCTATATTACCATACTACTTCACCTCTAGTCCCTGTCTAAAATTACCATAGTACATAGTCCCTCGACCTATCCCAGTATTACCATACTACTTCACATCTAGACTCCGTCCACTATTACTATAGTACATAGTCCCTAGACCTACCCCAGTATTACCATACTACTTCACCTCTAGACTCCGTCCACTATTACCATAGTACATAGTCCCTCGACCTATCCCAGTATTACCATACTACTTCACCTCTAGACTCCGTCCACTATTACCATAGTATAGTCCTTCGACCTATCCCAGTATTACCATACTACTTCACCTCTAGACTCCGTCCACTATTACCATAGTACATAGTTTCTCGACCTATCCCAGTATTACCATACTACTTCACCTCTAGACTCCGTCCACTATTACTATAGTACATAGTCCCTCGACCTATCCCAGTATTACCATACCACTTCACCTCTAGACTCCGTCCACTATTACCATAGTACATAGTCCCTCGACCTATCCCAGTATTACCATACTACTTCACCTCTAGACTCCGTCCACTATTACCATAGTACATAGTTTCTCGACCTATCCCAGTATTACCATACTACTTCACCTCTAGACTCCGTCCACTATTACCATAGTACATAGTCCCTCGACCTATCCCAGTATTACCATACCACTTCACCTCTAGACTCCGTCCACTATTACCATAGTACATAGTCCCTCGACCTATCCCAGTATTACCATACTACTTCACCTTTAGACTCCGTCCACTATTACCATAGTACATAGTCCCTCGACCTACCCCAGTATTACCATACTTCTTCACCTCTAGACCCCGTCCACTATTACCATAGTACATAGTCCCTCGACCTATCCCAGTATTACCATACTACTTCACCTCTAGACTCCGTCCACTATTACCATAGTATAGTCCTTCGACCTATCCCAGTATTACCATACTACTTCACCTCTAGACTCCGTCCACTATTACCATAGTACATAGTTTCTCGACCTATCCCAGTATTACCATACTACTTCACCTTTAGACTCCGTCCACTATTACCATAGTACATAATCCCTCGACCTACCCCAGTATTACCATACTTCTTCACCTCTAGACCCCGTCCACTATTACCATAGTACATAGTCCCTCGACCTATCCCAGTATTACCATACTACTTCACCTCTAGACTCCGTCCATTATTACTATTGTACATAGTCCCTCGACCTATTCGAGTATTACCTTACTACTTCACCTCTAGACTCCGTCCACTATTACCATAGTACATAGTCCCTCGACCTATCCCAGTATTACCATACTACTTCACCTCTAGACCCCGTCCACTATTACCATAGTACATAGTCCCTCGACCCATCCCAGTATTACCATACTACTTCACCTCTAGACCCCGTCCACTATTACCATAGTACATAGTCCCTCGATCTATCCCAGTATTACCATACTACTTCACTTCTAGACTCCGTCCGCTATAACCATAGTACATAGTCCCTCGACCTATCCCAGTATTACCATACTACTTCACCTCTAGACTCCGTCCACTATTACCATAGTACATAGTCCCTCGACCTATCCCAGTAGTACCATACTACTTCACCTCTAGACCCCGTCCACTATTACCATAGTACATAGTCCCTCGACCTATCCCAGTATTACCATACTACTTCACCTCTAGACTCCGTCCACTATTACCATAGTACATAGTCCGTCGACCTATCCCAGTATTACCGTACTACTTCACCTCTAGACTCCGTCCACTATTACCATAGTACATAGTCCCTCGACCTATCCCAATATTACCATACTACTTCATCTCTAGACCCTGTCCACTATTACCATAGTACATAGTCCCTCGACCTATCCCAGTATTACCATACTACTTCACATCTAGACTTCGTCCACTATTACTATTGTACATAATCCCTCGACCTACCCCAGTATTACCATACTACTTCACCTCTAGACTCCGTCCACTATTACCATAGTACATAGTCCCTCGACCTATCCCAGTAGTACCATACTACTTCACATCTAGACTCATTCCACTATTACCATAGTACATAGTCCCTCGACCTATCCCAGTATTACCATACTACTTCACCTCTAGACCCCGTCCACTATTACTATAGTACATAGTCCCTCGACCTATCCCAGTATTACCCTACTACTTCACCTATAGACTCCGTCCACTATTACCATAGTACATAGTCCCTCGACCTATCCCAGTATAACCATACTACTTCACATCTAGACCCCGTCCACTATTACCATAGTACATAGTCCCTCGACCTATCCCAGTATTACCATACTACTTCACCTCTAGACTCCGTCCACTATTACCATAGTACATAGTCCCTCGACCTATCCCAGTATTACCATACTACTTCACATCTAGACCCCGTCCACTATTACCATAGTACATAGTCCCTCGACCTATCCGAGTATTACCATACTACTTCACCTCTAGACTCCGTCCACTATTACCATAGTACATAGTCCCTCGACTTATCCCAGTATTACCATACTACTTCACCTCTAGACCCCGTCCACTATTACTATAGTACATAGTCCCTCGACCTATCCCAGTATTACCATACTACTTCACCTCTAGACTCCGTCCACTATTACCATGGTACATAGTCCCTCGACCTATCCCAGTATTACCATACTACTTCACCTCTAGACCCCGCCCACTATTACCATAGTACATAGTCCCTCGACCTATCCCAGTATTACCATACTACTTCACCTCTAGACTCCGTCCACTATTACCATAGTACATAGTCCCTCGACCTACCCCAGTAATACCATACTACTTCACCTCTAGACTCCGTCCACTATTACCATAGTACATAGTCCCTCGACCTATCCCAGTATTACCATACTACTTTACATCTAGATTCCTTCCACTATTACCATAGTACATAGTCCCTCGACCTATCCCAGTATTACCATACTACTTCACCTCTAGATCCCGTCCACTATTACTATAATACATAGTCCCTCGACCTATCCCAGTATTACCCTACTACTTCACCTCTAGATTCCGTCCACTATTACCATAGTACATAGTCCCTCGACCTATCCCAGTATAACCATACTACTTCACATCTATACTCCGTCCACTATTACTATAGTACATAGTCCCTCGACCTATCCCAGTATTACCATACTACTTCACCTCTAGACTCCGTCCACTATTACCATAGTACATAGTCCCTCGACCTATCCCAGTATTACCATACTACTTCACCTCTAGACTCCGTCCACTATTACCATAGTACATAGTCCCTCGACCTATCCCAGTATTACCATACTACTTCACCTCTAGACCCCGTCCACTATTACCATAGTACATAGTCCCTCCACCTATCCCAGTATTACCATACTACTTCACCTCTAGACCCCGTCCAATATTACCATAGTACATAGTCCCTCGACCTATCCCAATATTACCATACTACTTCATCTCTAGACCCTGTCCACTATTACCATAGTACATAGTCCCTCGACCTATCCCAGTATTACCATACTACTTCACATCTAGACTTCGTCCACTATTACTATTGTACATAGTCCCTCGACCTACCCCAGTATTACCATACTACTTCACCTCTAGACTCCGTCCACTATTACCATAGTACATAGTCCCTCGACCTATCCCAGTATTACCATACTACTTCACCTCTAGATTCCGTCCACTATTACCATAGTACATAGTCCTTCGACCTATCCCAGTATTACCATACTACTTCACCTCTAGACTCCGTCCACTATTACCATAGTACATAGTCCCTCGACCTATCCCAGTATTACCATACTACTTCACCTCTAGACTCCGTCCACTATTACCATAGTACATAGTCCCTCGTCCTATCCCAGTATTACCATACTACTTCACCTCTAGACTCCGTCCACTATTACCATAGTACATAGTCCCTCGACCTACCCCAGTATTACCATACTACTTCATCTCTAGACCCCGTCCACTATTACCATAGTACATAGTCCCTCGACCTATCCCAGTATTACCATACTACTTCACCTCTAGACTCCGTCCACTATTACTATAGTACATAGTCCCTCAACCTATCCCAGTATTACCATACTACTTCACCTCTAGACTCCGTCCACTATGATGATAGTACATAGTCCCTCGACCTATCCCAGTATTACCTTACTACTTCACCTCTAGACTCCGTCCACTATTACCATAGTACATAGTCCCTCGACCTATCCCAGTATTACCATACTACTTCACCTCTAGACTCCGTCCACTATTACCATAGTACATAGTCCCTCGACCTATCCCAGTATTACCATACTACTTCACCTCTAGACCCCGTCCACTATTACTATAGTACATAGTCCCTCGACCTATCCCAGTATTACCATACTACTTCACCTCTAGACTCCGTCCACTATTACCATAGTACATAGTCCCTCGACCTATCCCAGTATTACCATACTACTTCACCTCTAGACTCCGCCCACTATTACCATAGTACATAGTCCCTCGACCTATCCCAGTATTACCATACTACTTCTCCTCTAGACTCCGTCCACTATTACCATAGTACATAGTCCCTCGACCTACCCCAGTATTACCATACTACTTCACAACTAGACTCCGTCCACTATTACCATAGTACATAGTCCCTCGACCTATCCCAGTATTACCATACTACTTTACATCTAGATTCCTTCCACTATTACCATAGTACATAGTCCCTCGACCTATCCCAGTATTACCATACTACTTCATCTCTAGACCCCGTCCACTATTACTATAGTACATAGTCCCTCGACCTATCCCAGTATTACCATACTACTTCACCTCTAGACTCCGTCCACTATTACCATAGTACATAGTCCCTCGACCTATCCCAGTATTACCATACTACTTCATCTCTAGACTCCGTCCACTATTACCATAGTACATAGTCCCTCGACCTATCCCTATATTACCATACTACTTCACCTCTAGTCCCTGTCCAAAATTACCATAGTAAATAGTCCCTCGACCTATCCCAGTATTACCATACTACTTCACATCTAGACTCCGTCCACTATTACTATAGTACATAGTCCCTCGACCTACCCCAGTATTACCATACTACTTCACCTCTAGACTCCGTCCACTATTACCATAGTACATAGTCCCTCGACCTATCCCAGTATTACCATACTACTTCACCTCTAGACTCCGTCCACTATTACCATAGTATAGTCCTTCGACCTATCCCAGTATTACCATACTACTTCACCTCTAGACTCCGTCCACTATTACCATAGTACATAGTTTCTCGACCTATCCCAGTATTACCATACTACTTCACCTCTAGACTCCGTCCACTATTACCATAGTACATAGTCCCTCGACCTATCCCAGTATTACGATACCACTTCACCTCTAGACTCCGTCCACTATTACCATAGTACATGGTCCCTCGACCTGTCCCAGTATTACCATACTACTTCACCTTTAGACTCAGTCCACTATTACCATAGTACATAGTCCCTCGACCTACCCCAGTATTACCATACTTCTTCACCTCTAGACCCCGTCCACTATTACCATAGTACATAGTCCCTCGACCTATCCCAGTATTACCATACTACTTCACCTCTAGACTCCGTCCATTATTACCATAGTACATAGTCCCTCGACCTATTCGAGTATTACCTTACTACTTCACCTCTAGACTCCGTCCACTATTACCATAGTACATAGTCCCTCGACCTATCCCAGTATTACCATACTACTTCACCTCTAGACCCCGTCCACTATTACTATAGTACATAGTCCCTCGACCCATCCCAGTATTATCATACTACTTCACCTCTAGACCCCGTCCACTATTACCATAGTACATAGTCCCTCGACCTATCCCAGTATTACCATACTACTTCACTTCTAGACTCCGTCCACTATTACCATAGTACATAGTCCCTCGACCTATCCCAGTATTACCATACTACTTCACCTCTAGACTCCGTCCACTATTACCATAGTACATAGTCCCTCGACCTATCCCAGTAGTACCATACTACTTCACCTCTAGACCCCGTCCACTATTACCATAGTACATAGTCCCTCGACCTATCCCAGTATTACCATACTACTTCACCTCTAGACTCCGTCCACTATTACCATAGTACATAGTCCCTCGACCTATCCCAGTATTACCATACTACTTCACCTCTAGACTCCGTCCACTATTACCATAGTATAGTCCTTCGACCTATCCCAGTATTACCATACTACTTCACCTCTAGACTCCGTCCACTATTACCATAGTACATAGTTTCTCGACCTATCCCAGTATTTCCATACTACTTCACCTCTAGACTCCGTCCACTATTACCATAGTACATAGTCCCTCGACCTATCCCAGTATTACGATACCACTTCACCTCTAGACTCCGTCCACTATTACCATAGTACATGGTCCCTCGACCTGTCCCAGTATTACCATACTACTTCACCTTTAGACTCAGTCCACTATTACCATAGTACATAGTCCCTCGACCTACCCCAGTATTACCATACTTCTTCACCTCTAGACCCCGTCCACTATTACCATAGTACATAGTCCCTCGACCTATCCCAGTATTACCATACTACTTCACCTCTAGACTCCGTCCATTATTACCATAGTACATAGTCCCTCGACCTATTCGAGTATTACCTTACTACTTCACCTCTAGACTCCGTCCACTATTACCATAGTACATAGTCCCTCGACCTATCCCAGTATTACCATACTACTTCACCTCTAGACCCCGTCCACTATTACCATAGTACATAGTTCCTCGACCTATCCCAGTATTACCATACTACTTCACTTCTAGACTCCGTCCACTATTACCATAGTACATAGTCCCTCGACCTATCCCAGTATTACCATACTACTTCACCTCTAGACTCCGTCCACTATTACCATAGTACATAGTCCCTCGACCTATCCCAGTAGTACCATACTACTTCACCTCTAGACCCCGTCCACTATTACCATAGTACATAGTCCCTCGACCTATCCCAGTATTACCATACTACTTCACCTCTAGACTCCGTCCACTATTACCATAGTACATAGTCCCTCGACCTATCCCAGTATTACCATACTACTTCACCTCTAGACTCCGTCCACTATTACCATAGTACATAGTCCCTCGACCTATCCCAATATTACCATACTACTTCATCTCTAGACCCTGTCCACTATTACCATAGTACACAGTCCCACAACCTATCCCAGTATTACCATACTACTTCACATCTAGACTTCGTCCACTATTACTATTGTACATAGTCCCTCGACCTACCCCAGTATTACCATACTACTTCACCTCTAGACTCCGTCCACTATTACCAGAGTACATAGTCCCTCGACCTATCCCAGTATTACCATACTACTTCACCTCTAGACTCCGTCCACTATTACCATAGTACATAGTCCCTCGTCCTATCCCAGTATTACCATACTACTTCACCTCTAGAATCCGTCCACTATGATGATAGTACATAGTCCCTCGACCTATCCCAGTATTACCTTACTACTTCACCTCTAGACCCCGTCCACTATTACCATAGTACATAGTCCCTCGACTTATCCCAGTATTACCATACTACTTCACCTCTAGACTCCGTCCACTATTACCATAGTACATAGTCCCTCGACCTATCCCAGTATTACCATTCTACTTCACCTCTAGACCCCGTCCACTATTACCATATAGTACATAGTCCCTCGACCTATCCCAGTATTACCATACTACTTCACCTCTAGACTCCGTCCACTATTACCATAGTACATAGTCCCTCGACCTATCCCAGTATTACCATACTACTTCACATCTAGACTCCGTCCACTATTACCATAGTACATAGTCCCTCGACCTATCACAGTATTACCATACTACATCACCTCTTGACTCCGTCCACTATTACCATAGTACATAGTCCCTCGACCTACCCCAGTATTACCATACTACTTCACCTCTAGACTCCGTCCACTATTACCATAGTACATAGTCCCTCGACCTATCCCAGTAGTACCATACTACTTCACATCTAGACTCCTTCCACTATTACCATAGTACATAGTCCCTCGACCTATCCCAGTATTACCATACTATTTCACCTCTAGACCCCGTCCACTATTACTATAGTACATAGTCCCTCGACCTATCCCAGTATTACCCTACTACTTCACCTATAGACTCCGTCCACTATTACCATAGTACATAGTCCCTCGACCTATCCCAGTATAACCATACTACTTCACATCTAGACCCCGTCCACTATTACCATAGTACATAGTCCCTCGACCTATCCCAGTATTACCATACTACTTCACCTCTAGACTCCGTCCACTATTACCATAGTACATAGTCCCTCGACCTATCCCAGTATTACCATACTACTTCACATCTAGACCCCGTCCACTATTAACATAGTACATAGTCCCTCGACCTATCCGAGTATTACCATACTACTTCACCTCTAGACTCCGTCCACTATTACCATAGTACATAGTCCCTCGACTTATCCCAGTATTACCATACTACTTCACCTCTAGACCCCGTCCACTATTACTATAGTACATAGTCCCTCGACCTATCCCAGTATTACCATACTACTTCACCTCTAGACTCCGTCCACTATTACCATGGTACATAGTCCCTCGACCTATCCCAGTATTACCATACTACTTCACCTCTAGACCCCGCCCACTATTACCATAGTACATAGTCCCTCGACCTATCCCAGTATTACCATACTACTTCACCTCTAGACTCCGTCCACTATTACCATAGTACATAGTCCCTCGACCTACCCCAGTAATACCATACTACTTCACCTCTAGACTCCGTCCACTATTACCATAGTACATAGTCCCTCGACCTATCCCAGTATTACCATACTACTTTACATCTAGATTCCTTCCACTATTACCATAGTACATAGTCCCTCGACCTATCCCAGTATTACCATACTACTTCACCTCTAGACCCCGTCCACTATTACTATAATACATAGTCCCTCGACCTATCCCAGTATTACCCTACTACTTCACCTCTAGATTCCGTCCACTATTACCATAGTACATAGTCCCTCGACCTATCCCAGTATAACCATACTACTTCACATCTATACTCCGTCCACTATTACTATAGTACATAGTCCCTCGACCTATCCCAGTATTACCATACTACTTCACCTCTAGACTCCGTCCACTATTACCATAGTACATAGTCCCTCGACCTATCCCAGTATTACCATACTACTTCACCTCTAGACTCCGTCCACTATTACCATAGTACATAGTCCCTCGACCTATCCCAGTATTACCATACTACTTCACCTCTAGACCCCGTCCACTATTACCATAGTACATAGTCCCTCCACCTATCCCAGTATTACCATACTACTTCACCTCTAGACCCCGTCCAATATTACCATAGTACATAGTCCCTCGACCTATCCCAGTATTACCATACTACTTCACCTCTAGACTCCGTCCACTATTACCATAGTACATAGTCCCTCGACCTATCCCAGTATTACCATACTACTTCACCTCTAGACTCCGTCCACTATTACCATAGTATATAGTCCCTCGACCTACCCCAGTATTACCATACTACTTCACTTCTAGACCCCGTCCACTATTACCATAGTACATAGTCCGTCGACCTATCCCAGTATTATCATACTACTTCACCTCTAGACTCCGTCCACTATTACCATAGTACATAGTCCCTCGACCTATCCCAGTATTACCTTACTACTTCACCTCTAGACCCCGTCCACTATTACCATAGTACATAGTCCCTCGACTTATCCCAGTATTACCATACTACTTCACCTCTAGACTCCGTCCACTATTACCATAGTACATAGTCCCTCGACCTATCCCAGTATTACCATTCTACTTCACCTCTAGACCCCGTCCACTATTACCATATAGTACATAGTCCCTCGACCTATCCCAGTATTACCATACTACTTCACCTCTAGACTCCGTCCACTATTACCATAGTACATAGTCCCTCGACCTATCCCAGTATTACCATACTACTTCACATCTAGACTCCGTCCACTATTACCATAGTACATAGTCCCTCGACCTATCACAGTATTACCATACTACATCACCTCTTGACTCCGTCCACTATTACCATAGTACATAGTCCCTCGACCTACCCCAGTATTACCATACTACTTCACCTCTAGACTCCGTCCACTATTACCATAGTACATAGTCCCTCGACCTATCCCAGTAGTACCATACTACTTCACATCTAGACTCCTTCCACTATTACCATAGTACATAGTCCCTCGACCTATCCCAGTATTACCATACTATTTCACCTCTAGACCCCGTCCACTATTACTATAGTACATAGTCCCTCGACCTATCCCAGTATTACCCTACTACTTCACCTATAGACTCCGTCCACTATTACCATAGTACACAGTCCCTCGACCTATCCCAGTATAACCATACTACTTCACATCTAGACCCCGTCCACTATTACCATAGTACATAGTCCCTCGACCTATCCCAGTATTACCATACTACTTCACCTCTAGACTCCGTCCACTATTACCATAGTACATAGTCCCTCGACATATCCCAGTATTACCATACTACTTCACATCTAGACCCCGTCCACTATTAACATAGTACATAGTCCCTCGACCTATCCGAGTATTACCATACTACTTCACCTCTAGACTCCGTCCACTATTACCATAGTACATAGTCCCTCGACTTATCCCAGTATTACCATACTACTTCACCTCTAGACCCCGTCCACTATTACTATAGTACATAGTCCCTCGACCTATCCCAGTATTACCATACTACTTCACCTCTAGACTCCGTCCACTATTACCATGGTACATAGTCCCTCGACCTATCCCAGTATTACCATACTACTTCACCTCTAGACCCCGCCCACTATTACCATAGTACATAGTCCCTCGACCTATCCCAGTATTACCATACTACTTCACCTCTAGACTCCGTCCACTATTACCATAGTACATAGTCCCTCGACCTACCCCAGTAATACCATACTACTTCACCTCTAGACTCCGTCCACTATTACCATAGTACATAGTCCCTCGACCTATCGCAGTATTACCATACTACTTTACATCTAGATTCCTTCCACTATTACCATAGTACATAGTCCCTCGACCTATCCCAGTATTACCATACTACTTCACCTCTAGACCCCGTCCACTATTACTATAATACATAGTCCCTCGACCTATCCCAGTATTACCCTACTACTTCACCTCTAGATTCCGTCCACTATTACCATAGTACATAGTCCCTCGACCTATCCCAGTATAACCATACTACTTCACATCTATACTCCGTCCACTATTACTATAGTACATAGTCCCTCGACCTATCCCAGTATTACCATACTACTTCACCTCTAGACTCCGTCCACTATTACCATAGTACATAGTCCCTCGACCTATCCCAGTATTACCATACTACTTCACCTCTAGACTCCGTCCACTATTACCATAGTACATAGTCCCTCGACCTATCCCAGTATTACCATACTACTTCACCTCTAGACCCCGTCCACTATTACCATAGTACATAGTCCCTCCACCTATCCCAGTATTACCATACTACTTCACCTCTAGACCCCGTCCAATATTACCATAGTACATAGTCCCTCGACCTATCCCAGTATTACCATACTACTTCACCTCTAGACTCCGTCCACTATTACCATAGTACATAGTCCCTCGACCTATCCCAGTATTACCATACTACTTCACCTCTAGACTCCGTCCACTATTACCATAGTATATAGTCCCTCGACCTACCCCAGTATTACCATACTACTTCACTTCTAGACCCCGTCCACTATTACCATAGTACATAGTCCGTCGACCTATCCCAGTATTATCATACTACTTCACCTCTAGACTCCGTCCACTATTACCATAGTACATAGTCCCTCGACCTATCCCAGTATTACCATACTACTTCACATCTAGACTCCGTCCACTATTACCATAGTACATAGTCCCTCGACCTATCACAGTATTACCATACTACATCACCTCTTGACTCCGTCCACTATTACCATAGTACATAGTCCCTCGACCTACCCCAGTATTACCATACTACTTCACCTCTAGACTCCGTCCACTATTACCATAGTACATAGTCCCTCGACCTATCCCAGTAGTACCATACTACTTCACATCTAGACTCCTTCCACTATTACCATAGTACATAGTCCCTCGACCTATCCCAGTATTACCATACTATTTCACCTCTAGACCCCGTCCACTATTACTATAGTACATAGTCCCTCGACCTATCCCAATATTACCCTACTACTTCACCTATAGACTCCGTCCACTATTACCATAGTACATAGTCCCTCGACCTATCCCAGTATAACCATACTACTTCACATCTAGACCCCGTCCACTATTACCATAGTACATAGTCCCTCGACCTATCCCAGTATTACCATACTACTTCACCTCTAGACTCCGTCCACTATTACCATAGTACATAGTCCCTCGACTTATCCCAGTATTACCATACTACTTCACCTCTAGACCCCGTCCACTATTACTATAGTACATAGTCCCTCGACCTATCCCAGTATTACCATACTACTTCACCTCTAGACTCCGTCCACTATTACCATGGTACATAGTCCCTCGACCTATCCCAGTATTACCATACTACTTCACCTCTAGACCCCGCCCACTATTACCATAGTACATAGTCCCTCGACCTATCCCAGTATTACCATACTACTTCACCTCTAGACCCCGTCCACTATTACTATAATACATAGTCCCTCGACCTATCCCAGTATTACCCTACTACTTCACCTCTAGATTCCGTACACTATTACCATAGTACATAGTCCCTCGACCTATCCCAGTATAACCATACTACTTCACATCTATACTCCGTCCACTATTACTATAGTACATAGTCCCTCGACCTATCCCAGTATTACCATACTACTTCACCTCTAGACTCCGTCCACTATTACCATAGTACATAGTCCCTCGACCTATCCCAGTATTACCATACTACTTCACCTCTAGACTCCGTCCACTATTACCATAGTACATAGTCCCTCGACCTATCCCAGTATTACCATACTACTTCACCTCTAGACCCCGTCCACTATTACCATAGTACATAGTCCCTCCACCTATCCCAGTATTACCATACTACTTCACCTCTAGACTCCGTCCACTATTACCATAGTACATAGTCCCTCGACCTATCCCAGTATTACCATACTACTTCACCTCTAGACCCCGTCCACTATTACCATAGTACATAGTCCCTCCACCTATCCCAGTATTACCATACTACTTCACCTCTAGACCCCGTCCAATATTACCATAGTACATAGTCCCTCGACCTATCCCAGTATTACCATACTACTTCACCTCTAGACTCCGTCCACTATTACCATAGTACATAGTCCCTCGACCTATCCCAGTATTACCATACTACTTCACCTCTAGACTCCGTCCACTATTACCATAGTATATAGTCCCTCGACCTACCCCAGTATTACCATACTACTTCACTTCTAGACCCCGTCCACTATTACCATAGTACATAGTCCGTCGACCTATCCCAGTATTATCATACTACTTCACCTCTAGACTCCGTCCACTATTACCATAGTACATAGTCCCTCGACCTATCCCAGTATTACCATACTACTTCACATCTAGACTCCGTCCACTATTACCATAGTACATAGTCCCTCGACCTATCACAGTATTACCATACTACATCACCTCTTGACTCCGTCCACTATTACCATAGTACATAGTCCCTCGACCTACCCCAGTATTACCATACTACTTCACCTCTAGACTCCGTCCACTATTACCATAGTACATAGTCCCTCGACCTATCCCAGTAGTACCATACTACTTCACATCTAGACTCCTTCCACTATTACCATAGTACATAGTCCCTCGACCTATCCCAGTATTACCATACTATTTCACCTCTAGACCCCGTCCACTATTACTATAGTACATAGTCCCTCGACCTATCCCAGTATTACCCTACTACTTCACCTATAGACTCCGTCCACTATTACCATAGTACATAGTCCCTCGACCTATCCCAGTATAACCATACTACTTCACATCTAGACCCCGTCCACTATTACCATAGTACATAGTCCCTCGACCTATCCCAGTATTACCATACTACTTCACCTCTAGACTCCGTCCACTATTACCATAGTACATAGTCCCTCGACTTATCCCAGTATTACCATACTACTTCACCTCTAGACCCCGTCCACTATTACTATAGTACATAGTCCCTCGACCTATCCCAGTATTACCATACTACTTCACCTCTAGACTCCGTCCACTATTACCATGGTACATAGTCCCTCGACCTATCCCAGTATTACCATACTACTTCACCTCTAGACCCCGCCCACTATTACCATAGTACATAGTCCCTCGACCTATCCCAGTATTACCATACTACTTCACCTCTAGACCCCGTCCACTATTACTATAATACATAGTCCCTCGACCTATCCCAGTATTACCCTACTACTTCACCTCTAGATTCCGTACACTATTACCATAGTACATAGTCCCTCGACCTATCCCAGTATAACCATACTACTTCACATCTATACTCCGTCCACTATTACTATAGTACATAGTCCCTCGACCTATCCCAGTATTACCATACTACTTCACCTCTAGACTCCGTCCACTATTACCATAGTACATAGTCCCTCGACCTATCCCAGTATTACCATACTACTTCACCTCTAGACTCCGTCCACTATTACCATAGTACATAGTCCCTCGACCTATCCCAGTATTACCATACTACTTCACCTCTAGACCCCGTCCACTATTACCATAGTACATAGTCCCTCCACCTATCCCAGTATTACCATACTACTTCACCTCTAGACCCCGTCCACTATTACCATAGTACATAGTCCCTCGACCTATCCCAGTATTACCATACTACTTCACCTCTAGACTCCGTCCACTATTACCATAGTATATAGTCCCTCGACCTACCCCAGTATTACCATACTACTTCACTTCTAGACCCCGTCCACTATTACCATAGTACATAGTCCGTCGACCTATCCCAGTATTATCATACTACTTCACCTCTAGACTCCGTCCACTATTACCATAGTACATAGTCCCTTGACCTATCCCAATATTACCATACTACTTCACCTCTAGACTCCGTCCACTATTACCATAGTACATAGTCCCTCGACCTATCCCAATATTACCATACTACTTCACCTCTAGACTCCGTCCACTATTACCATAGTACATAGTCCCTCGACCTATCCCAGTATTACCATACTACTTCACCTCTAGACTCCGTCCATTATTACTATAGTACATAGTCCGTCGACCTATTCGAGTATTACCTTACTACTTCACCTCTAGACTCCGTCCACTATTACCATAGTACATAGTCCCTCGACCTATCCCAGTATTACCATACTACTTCACCTCTAGACCCCGTCCACTATTACCATAGTACATAGTCCCTCGACCCATCCCAGTATTACCATACTACTTCACCTCTAGACTCCATCCACTATTACCATAGTACATAGTCCCTCGACCTATCCCAGTATTACCATACTACTTCACTTCTAGACTCCGTCCACTATTACCATAGTACATAGTCCCTCGACCTATCCCAGTATTACCATACTACTTCACCTCTAGACTCCGTCCACTATTACCATAGTACATAGTCCCTCGACCTATCCCAGTAGTACCATACTACTTCACCTCTAGACCCCGTCCACTATTACCATAGTACATAGTCCCTCGACCTATCCCAGTATTACCATACTACTTCACCTCTAGACTCCGTCCACTATTACCATAGTACATAGTCCCTCGACCTATCCCAGTATTACCATACTACTTCACCTCTAGACTCCGTCCACTATTACCATAGTACATAGTCCCTCGACCTATCCCAATATTACCATACTACTTCATCTCTAGACCCTGTCCACTATTACCATAGTACATAGTCCCACAACCTATCCCAGTATTACCATACTACTTCACATCTAGACTTCGTCCACTATTACTATTGTACATAGTCCCTCGACCTACCCCAGTATTACCATACTACTTCACCTCTAGACTCCGTCCACTATTACCATAGTACATAGTCCCTCGACCTATCCCAGTATTACCATACTACTTCACCTCTAGACTCCGTCCACTATTACCATAGTACATAGTCCCTCGTCCTATCCCAGTATTACCATACTACTTCACCTCTAGACTCCGTCCACTATGATGATAGTACATAGTCCCTCGACCTATCCCAGTATTACCTTACTACTTCACCTCTAGACCCCGTCCACTATTACCATAGTACATAGTCCCTCGACCTATCCCAGTATTACCATACTACTTCACCTCTAGACTCCGTCCACTATTACCATAGTACATAGTCCCTCGACCTATCCCAGTATTACCATTCTACTTCACCTCTAGACCCCGTCCACTATTACCATATAGTACATAGTCCCTCGACCTATCCCAGTATTACCATACTACTTCACCTCTAGACTCCGTCCACTATTACCATAGTACATAGTCCCTCGACCTATCCCAGTATTACCATACTACTTCACATCTAGACTCCGTCCACTATTACCATAGTACATAGTCCCTCGACCTATCACAGTATTACCATACTACATCACCTCTTGACTCCGTCCACTATTACCATAGTACATAGTCCCTCGACCTACCCCAGTATTACCATACTACTTCACCTCTAGACTCCGTCCACTATTACCATAGTACATAGTCCCTCGACCTATCCCAGTAGTACCATACTACTTCACATCTAGACTCCTTCCACTATTACCATAGTACATAGTCCCTCGACCTATCCCAGTATTACCATACTACTTCACCTCTAGACCCCGTCCACTATTACTATAGAACATAGTCCCTCGACCTATCCCAGTATTACCCTACTACTTCACCTATAGACTCCGTCCACTATTACCATAGTACATAGTCCCTCGACCTATCCCAGTATAACCATACTACTTCACATCTAGACCCCGTCCACTATTACCATAGTACATAGTCCCTCGACCTATCCCAGTATTACCATACTACTTCACCTCTAGCCTCCGTCCACTATTACCATAGTACATAGTCCCTCGACCTATCCCAGTATTACCATACTACTTCACATCTAGACCCCGTCCACTATTACCATAGTACATAGTCCCTCGACCTATCCGAGTATTACCATACTACTTCACCTCTAGACTCCGTCCACTATTACCATAGTACATAGTCCCTCGACTTATCCCAGTATTACCATACTACTTCACCTCTAGACCCCGTCCACTATTACTATAGTACATAGTCCCTCGACCTATCCCAGTATTACCATACTACTTCACCTCTAGACTCCGTCCACTATTACCATGGTACATAGTCCCTCGACCTATCCCAGTATTACCATACTACTTAACCTCTAGACCCCGCCCACTATTACCATAGTACATAGTCCCTCGACCTATCCCAGTATTACCATACTACTTCACCTCTAGACTCCGTCCACTATTACCATAGTACATAGTCCCTCGACCTACCCCAGTAATACCATACTACTTCACCTCTAGACTCCGTCCACTATTACCATAGTACATAGTCCCTCGACCTATCCCAGTATTACCATACTACTTTACATCTAGATTCCTTCCACTATTACCATAGTACATAGTCCCTCGATCTATCCCAGTATTACCATACTACTTCACCTCTAGACCCCGTCCACTATTACTATAATACATAGTCCCTCGACCTATCCCAGTATTACCCTACTACTTCACATCTAGATTCCGTCCACTATTACCATAGTACATAGTCCCTCGACCTATCCCAGTATAACCATACTACTTCACATCTATACTCCGTCCACTATTACTATAGTACATAGTCCCTCGACCTATCCCAGTATTACCATACTACTTCACCTCTAGACTCCGTCCACTATTACCATAGTACATAGTCCCTCGACCTATCCCAGTATTACCATACTACTTCACCTCTAGACTCCGTCCACTATTACCATAGTACATAGTCCCTCGACCTATCCCAGTATTACCATACTACTTCACCTCTAGACCCCGTCCACTATTACCATAGTACATAGTCCCTCCACCTATCCCAGTATTACCATACTACTTCACCTCTAGACCCCGTCCAATATTACCATAGTACATAGTCCCTCGACCTATCCCAGTATTACCATACTACTTCACCTCTAGACTCCGTCCACTATTACCATAGTACATAGTCCCTCGACCTATCCCAGTATTACCATACTACTTTACCTCTAGACTCCGTCCACTATTACCATAGTATATAGTCCCTCGACCTACCCCAGTATTACCATACTACTTCACTTCTAGACCCCGTCCACTATTACCATAGTACATAGTCCGTCGACCTATCCCAGTATTATCATACTACTTCACCTCTAGACTCCGTCCACTATTACCATAGTACATAGTCCCTTGACCTATCCCAATATTACCATACTACTTCACCTCTAGACTCCGTCCACTATTACCATAGTACATAGTCCATCGACCTATCCCAATATTACCATACTACTTCACCTCTAGACTCCGTCCACTATTACCATAGTACATAGTCCCTCGACCTATCCCAGTATTACCATACTACTTCACCTCTAGACTCCGTCCACTATTACTATAGTAGATAGTCACTCGACCTATCTCAGTATTACCATACTACTTCACCTCTAGACTCCGTCCACTATTACCAGAGTATATAGTCCCTCGACCTACCCCAGTATTACCATACTACTTCACCTCTAGACTCCGTCCACTATGACCATAGTACATAGTCCCTCGACCTATCCCAGTATTATCATACTACTTCACCTCTAGACTCCGTCCACTATTACCATAGTACATAGTCCCTCGACCTATCCCAGTATTACCATACTACTTCACCTCTAGACTCCGTCCACTATTACCATAGTACATAGTCCCTCGTCCTATCCCAGTATTACCATACTACTTCACATCTAGACCCCGTCCACTATTACCATAGTACATAGTCCCTCGACCTATCCCAGTATTACCATACTACATCACCTCTAGACCCCGTCCACTATTACCATAGTACATAGTCCCTCGACCTATCCCAGTATTACCATACTACTTCACCTCTAGACCCCGTCTACTATTACCATAGTACATAGTCCCTCGACCTACCACAGTATTACCATACTACTTCACCTCTAGACCCCGTCCACTATTACCATAGTACATAGTCCCTCGACCTATCCCAGTATTACCATACTACTTCACCTCTAGACTCCGTCCACTATTACTATAGTACATAGTCCCTCGACCTACCCCAGTATTACCCTACTACTTCACCTCTAGACTCCGTCCAAGATTACCATAGTACATAGTCCCTCGACCTATCCCAGTATTACCATACTACTTCACCTCTAGACCCCGTCAACTATTACCATAGTACATAGTCCCTCGACCTATCCCAATATTACCATACTACTTCACCTCTAGACTCCGTCCACTATTACCATAGTACATAGCCCCTCGACCTACCCCAGTATTACCATACTACTTCACCTCTAGACTCCGTCCACTATTACAATCGTACATAGTCCTTCGACCTATCCCAGTATTACCATACTACTTCACCTCTAGACTCCGTCCACTATTACCATAGTACATAGTCCCTCGACCTATCCCAGTATTACCATACTACTTCACCTCTAGACCCCGTCCACTATTACCATAGTACATAGTCCCTCGACCTACCCCAGTATTACCATACTACTTCACCTCTAGACTCCGTCCACTATTACCATAGTACATAGTCCCTCGACCTATCCCAGTATTACCATACTACTTCACCTCTAGACTCCGTCCACTATTACCATAGTACATAGTCCCTCGTCCTATCCCAGTATTACCATACTACTTCACCTCTAGACTCCGTCCACTATTACCATAGTACATAGTCCCTCGACCTACCCCAGTATTACCATACTACTTCACCTCTAGACCCCGTCCACTATTACCATAGTACATAGTCCCTCGACCTATCGCAGTATTACCATACTACTTCACCTATAGACTCCGTCCACTATTACTATAGTACATAGTCCCTCGACCTATCCCAGTATTACCATACTACTTCACCTCTAGACTCCGTCCACTATGATTATAGTACATAGTCCTTCGACCTATCCCAGTATTACCTTACTACTTCACCTCTAAACCCCGTCCACTATTACCATAGTACATAGTCCCTCGACCTATCCCAGTATTACCATACTACTTCACCTCTAGACTCCGTCCACTATTACCATAGTACATAGTCCCTCGACCTATCCCAGTATTACCATACTAATTCACCTCTAGACCCCGTCCACTATTACCTTAGTACATAGTCCCTCGACCTATCCCAGTATTACCATACTACTTCACCTCTAGACTCCGTCCACTATTACCATAGTACATAGTCCCTCGACCTATCCCAGAATTACCATACTACTTCACATTTAGACTCCGTCCACTATTACCATAGTACATAGTCCCTCGACCTATCCCAGTATTACCATACTACTTCACCTCTTGACTCCGTCCACTATTACCATGGTACATAGTCCCTCGACCTACGCCAGTATTACCATACTACTTCACCTCTAGACTCCGTCCACTATTACCATAGTACATAGTCCCTCGACCTATCCCAGTATTACCATACTACTTCACATCTAGACTCCTTCCACTATTACCATAGTACATAGTCCCTCGACCTATCCCAGTATTATCATACTACTTCACCTCTAGACCCCGTCCACTATTACTATAGTACATAGTCCCTCGATCTATCCCAGTATTAACCTACTACTTCACCTCTAGACTCCGTCCAATATTACCATAGTACATAGTCCCTCGACCTATCCCAGTATAACCATACTACTTCACATCTAGACCCCGTCCACTATTACCATAGTACATAGTCCCTCGACCTATCCCAGTATTACCATACTACTTCACCTCTAGACTCCGTCCACTATTACTATAGTACATAGTCCCTCGACCTACCCCAGTATTACCCTACTACTTCACCTCTAGACTCCGTCCAAGATTACCATAGTACATAGTCCCTCGACCTATCCCAGTATTACCATACTACTTCACCTCTAGACCCCGTCCACTATTACCATAGTACATAGTCCCTCGACCTATCCCAATATTACCATACTACTTCACCTCTAGACTCCGTCCACTATTACCATAGTACATAGCCCCTCAACCTACCCCAGTATTACCATACTACTTCACCTCTAGACTCCGTCCACTATTACAATCGTACATAGTCCTTCGACCTATCCCAGTTTTACCATACTACTTCACCTCTAGACTCCGTCCACTATTACCATAGTACATAGTCCCTCGACCTATCCCAGTATTACCATACTACTTCACCTCTAGACCCCGTCCACTATTACCATAGTACATAGTCCCTCGACCTACCCCAGTATTACCATACTACTTCACCTCTAGACTCCGTCCACTATTACCATAGTACATAGTCCCTCGACCTATCCCAGTATTACCATACTACTTCACCTCTAGACTCCGTCCACTATTACCATAGTACATAGTCCCTCGTCCTATCCCAGTATTACCATACTACTTCACCTCTAGACTCCGTCCAATATTACCATAGTACATAGTCCCTCGACCTATCCCAGTATAACCATACTACTTCACATCTAGACCCCGTCCACTATTACCATAGTACATAGTCCCTCGACCTATCCCAGTATTACCATACTACTTCACCTCTAGACTCCGTCCACTATTACTATAGTACATAGTCCCTCGACCTACCCCAGTATTACCCTACTACTTCACCTCTAGACTCCGTCCAAGATTACCATAGTACATAGTCCCTCGACCTATCCCAGTATTACCATACTACTTCACCTCTAGACCCCGTCCACTATTACCATAGTACATAGTCCCTCGACCTATCCCAATATTACCATACTACTTCACCTCTAGACTCCGTCCACTATTACCATAGTACATAGCCCCTTGACCTACCCCAGTATTACCATACTACTTCACCTCTAGACTCCGTCCACTATTACAATCGTACATAGTCCTTCGACCTATCCCAGTATTACCATACTACTTCACCTCTAGACTCCGTCCACTATTACCATAGTACATAGTCCCTCGTCCTATCCCAGTATTACCATACTACTTCACCTCTAGACTCCGTCCACTATTACCATAGTACATAGTCCCTCGACCTACCCCAGTATTACCATACTACTTCACCTCTAGACCCCGTCCACTATTACCATAGTACATAGTCCCTCGACCTATCGCAGTATTACCATACTACTTCACCTATAGACTCCGTCCACTATTACTATAGTACATAGTCCCTCGACCTATCCCAGTATTACCATACTACTTCACCTCTAGACTCCGTCCACTATGATGATAGTACATAGTCCTTCGACCTATCCCAGTATTACCTTACTACTTCACCTCTAAACCCCGTCCACTATTACCATAGTACATAGTCCCTCGACCTATCCCAGTATTACCATACTACTTCACCTCTAGACTCCGTCCACTATTACCATAGTACATAGTCCCTCGACCTATCCCAGTATTACCATACTAATTCACCTCTAGACCCCGTCCACTATTACCTTAGTACATAGTCCCTCGACCTATCCCAGTATTACCATACTACTTCACCTCTAGACTCCGTCCACTATTACCATAGTACATAGTCCCTCGACCTATCCCAGTATTACCATACTACTTCACATTTAGACTCCGTCCACTATTACCATAGTACATAGTCCCTCGACCTATCCCAGTATTACCATACTACTTCACCTCTTGACTCCGTCCACTATTACCATGGTACATAGTCCCTCGACCTACCCCAGTATTACCATACTACTTCACCTCTAGACTCCGTCCACTATTACCATAGTACATAGTCCCTCGACCTATCCCAGTATTACCATACTACTTCACATCTAGACTCCTTCCACTATTACCATAGTACATAGTCCCTCGACCTATCCCAGTATTATCATACTACTTCACCTCTAGACCCCGTCCACTATTACCATAGTACATAGTCCCTCGATCTATCCCAGTATTAACCTACTACTTCACCTCTAGACTCCGTCCAATATTACCATAGTACATAGTCCCTCGACCTATCCCAGTATAACCATACTACTTCACATCTAGACCCCGTCCACTATTACCATAGTACACAGTCCCTCGACCTATCCCAGTATTACCATACTACTTCACCTCTAGACTCCGTCCACTATTACTATAGTACATAGTCCCTCGACCTATCCCAGTATTACCTTACTACTTCACCTCTAGACCCCGTCCACTATTACCATAGTACATAGTCCCTCGACCTATCCCAGTATTACCATACTACTTCACCTCTAGACCCCGTCCACTATTACCATAGTACATAGTCCCTCGACCTATCCCAATATTACCATACTACTTCACCTCTAGACTCCGTCCACTATTACAATCGTACATAGTCCTTCGACCTATCCCAGTATTACCATACTACTTCACCTCTAGACTCCGTCCACTATTACCATAGTACATAGTCCCTCGACCTATCCCAGTATTACCATACTACTTCACCTCTAGACCCCGTCCACTATTACCATAGTACATAGTCCCTCGACCTACCCCAGTATTACCATACTACTTCACCTCTAGACTCCGTCCACTATTACCATAGTACATAGTCCCTCGACCTATCCCAGTATTACCATACTACTTCACCTCTAGACTCCGTCCACTATTACCATAGTACATAGTCCCTCGTCCTATCCCAGTATTACCATACTACTTCACCTCTAGACTCCGTCCAATATTACCATAGTACATAGTCCCTCGACCTATCCCAGTATAACCATACTACTTCACATCTAGACCCCGTCCACTATTACCATAGTACATAGTCCCTCGACCTATCCCAGTATTACCATACTACTTCACCTCTAGACTCCGTCCACTATTACTATAGTACATAGTCCCTCGACCTACCCCAGTATTACCCTACTACTTCACCTCTAGACTCCGTCCAAGATTACCATAGTACATAGTCCCTCGACCTATCCCAGTATTACCATACTACTTCACCTCTAGACCCCGTCCACTATTACCATAGTACATAGTCCCTCGACCTATCCCAATATTACCATACTACTTCACCTCTAGACTCCGTCCACTATTACCATAGTACATAGCCCCTTGACCTACCCCAGTATTACCATACTACTTCACCTCTAGACTCCGTCCACTATTACAATCGTACATAGTCCTTCGACCTATCCCAGTATTACCATACTACTTCACCTCTAGACTCCGTCCACTATTACCATAGTACATAGTCCCTCGACCTATCCCAGTATTACCATACTACTTCACCTCTAGACCCCGTCCACTATTACCATAGTACATAGTCCCTCGACCTACCCCAGTATTACCATACTACTTCACCTCTAGACTCCGTCCACTATTACCATAGTACATAGTCCCTCGACCTATCCCAGTATTACCATACTACTTCACCTCTAGACTCCGTCCACTATTACCATAGTACATAGTCCCTCGACCTACCCCAGTATTACCATACTACTTCACCTCTAGACCCCGTCCACTATTACCATAGTACATAGTCCCTCGACCTATCGCAGTATTACCATACTACTTCACCTATAGACTCCGTCCACTATTACTATAGTACATAGTCCCTCGACCTATCCCAGTATTACCATACTACTTCACCTCTAGACTCCGTCCACTATGATGATAGTACATAGTCCTTCGACCTATCCCAGTATTACCTTACTACTTCACCTCTAAACCCCGTCCACTATTACCATAGTACATAGTCCCTCGACCTATCCCAGTATTACCATACTACTTCACCTCTAGACTCCGTCCACTATTACCATAGTACATAGTCCCTCGACCTATCCCAGTATTACCATACTAATTCACCTCTAGACCCCGTCCACTATTACCTTAGTACATAGTCCCTCGACCTATCCCAGTATTACCATACTACTTCACCTCTAGACTCCGTCCACTATTACCATAGTACATAGTCCCTCGACCTATCCCAGTATTACCATACTACTTCACATTTAGACTCCGTCCACTATTACCATAGTACATAGTCCCTCGACCTATCCCAGTATTACCATACTACTTCACCTCTTGACTCCGTCCACTATTACCATGGTACATAGTCCCTCGACCTACCCCAGTATTACCATACTACTTCACCTCTAGACTCCGTCCACTATTACCATAGTACATAGTCCCTCGACCTATCCCAGTATTACCATACTACTTCACATCTAGACTCCTTCCACTATTACCATAGTACATAGTCCCTCGACCTATCCCAGTATTATCATACTACTTCACCTCTAGACCCCGTCCACTATTACCATAGTACATAGTCCCTCGATCTATCCCAGTATTAACCTACTACTTCACCTCTAGACTCCGTCCAATATTACCATAGTACATAGTCCCTCGACCTATCCCAGTATAACCATACTACTTCACATCTAGACCCCGTCCACTATTACCATAGTACATAGTCCCTCGACCTATCCCAGTATTACCATACTACTTCACCTCTAGACTCCGTCCACTATTACTATAGTACATAGTCCCTCGACCTATCCCAGTATTACCTTACTACTTCACCTCTAGACCCCGTCCACTATTACCATAGTACATAGTACCTCGACCTATCCCAGTATTACCATACTACTTCACCTCTAGACTCCGTCCACTATTACCATAGTACATAGTCCCTCGACCTATCCCAGTATTACCATACTACTTCACCTCTAGACCCCGTCACTATTACTATAGTACATAGTCCCTCGACCTATCCCAGTATTACCATACTACTTCACCTCTAGACTCCGTCCACTATTACCATAGTACATAGTCCCTCGACCTATCCCAGTATTACCATACCACTTCACCTCTAGACTCCGTCCACTATTACCATAGTACATAGTCCCTCGACCTACCCCAGTATTACCATACTACTTCACCTCTAGACTCCGTCCACTATTACCATAGTACATAGTCCCTCGACCTATCCCAGTATTACCATACTACTTTACATCTAGATTCCTTCCACTATTACCATAGTACATAGTCCCTCGACCTATCCCAGTATTACCATACTACTTCATCTCTAGACCCCGTCCACTATTACCATAGTACATAGTCCCTCGACCTATCCAAGTATTACCATACTACTTCACCTCTAGACTCCGTCCACTATTACCATAGTACATAGTCCCTCGACCTATCCCAGTATTACCATACTACTTCATCTCTAGACTCCGTCAACTATTACCATAGTACATAGTCCCTCGACCTATCCCTATATTACCATACTACTTCACCTCTAGTCACTGTCCAATATAACCATAGTACATAGTCCCTCGACCTATCCCAGTATTACCATACTACTTCACATCTAGACTCCGTCTACTATTACCATAGTACATAGTCCCTCGACCTACCCCAGTATTACCATACTACTTCACCTCTAGACTCCGTCCACTATTACCATAGTACATAGTCCCTCGACCTATCCCAGTATTACCATACTACTTCACCTCTAGACTCCGTCCACTATTACCATAGTATAGTCCTTCGACCTATCCCAGTATTACCATACTACTTCACCTCTAGACTCCGTCCAATAGTACCATAGTACATAGTTTCTCGACCTATCCCAGTATTACCATACTACTTCACCTCTAGACTCCGTCCACTATTACCATAGTACATAGTCCCTCGACCTATCCCAGTATTACCATACTACTTCACCTCTAGACTCCGTCCACTATTACCATAGTACATAGTCCCTCGACCTATCCCAGTATTACCATACTACTTCACCTCTAGACTCCGTCCACTATTACCATAGTACATAGTCCCTCGACCTACCCCAGTATTACCATACTACTTCACCTCTAGACCCCGTCCACTATTACCATAGTACATAGTCCCTCGACCTATCCCAGTATTACCATACTACTTCACCTCTAGACTCCGTCCACTATTACCATAGTACATAGTCCCTCGACCTATCCCAGTATTACCATACTACTTCACCTCTAGACCCCGTCCACTATTACCATAGTACATAGTCCCTCGACCTACCCCAGTATTACCATACTACTTCACCTCTAGACTCCGTCCACTATTACCATAGTACATAGTCCCTCGACCTATCCCAGTATTACCATACTACTTCACCTCTAGACTCCGTCCACTATTACCATAGTACATAGTCCCTCGTCCTATCCCAGTATTACCATACTACTTCACCTCTAGACTCCGTCCACTATTACCATAGTACATAGTCCCTCGACCTACCCCAGTATTACCATACTACTTCACCTCTAGACCCCGTCCACTATTACCATAGTACATAGTCCCTCGACCTATCGCAGTATTACCATACTACTTCACCTCTAGACTCCGTCCACTATTACTATAGTACATAGTCCCTCGACCTATCCCAGTATTACCATACTACTTCACCTCTAGACTCCGTCCACTATGATGATAGTACATAGTCCTTCGACCTATCCCAGTATTACCTTTCTACTTCACCTCTAAACCCCGTCCACTATTACCATAGTACATAGTCCCTCGACCTATCCCAGTATTACCATACTACTTCACCTCTAGACTCCGTCCACTATTACCATAGTACATAGTCCCTCGACCTATCCCAGTATTACCATACTACTTCACCTCTAGACCCCGTCCACTATTACCTTAGTACATAGTCCCTCGACCTATCCCAGTATTACCATACTACTTCACCTCTAGACTCCGTCCACTATTACCATAGTACATAGTCCCTCGACCTATCCCAGTATTACCATACTACTTCACATTTAGACTCCGTCCACTATTACCATAGTACATAGTCCCTCGACCTATCCCAGTATTACCATACTACTTCACCTCTTGACTCCGTCCACTATTACCATGGTACATAGTCCCTCGACCTACCCCAGTATTACCATACTACTTCACCTCTAGACTCCGTCCACTATTACCATAGTACATAGTCCCTCGACCTATCCCAGTATTACCATACTACTTCACATCTAGACTCCTTCCACTATTACCATAGTACATAGTCCCTCGACCTATCCCAGTATTACCATACTACTTCACCTCTAGACCCCGTCCACTATTACTATAGTACATAGTCCCTCGATCTATCCCAGTATTAACCTACTACTTCACCTCTAGACTCCGTCCAATATTACCATAGTACATAGTCCCTCGACCTATCCCAGTATAACCATACTACTTCACATCTAGACCCCGTCCACTATTACCATAGTACATAGTCCCTCGACCTATCCCAGTATTACCATACTACTTCACCTCTAGACTCCGTCCACTATTACTATAGTACATAGTCCCTCGACCTATCCCAGTATTACCTTACTACTTCACCTCTAGACCCCGTCCACTATTACCATAGTACATAGTACCTCGACCTATCCCAGTATTACCATACTACTTCACCTCTAGACTCCGTCCACTATTACCATAGTACATAGTCCCTCGACCTATCCCAGTATTACCATACTACTTCACCTCTAGACCCCGTCCACTATTACTATAGTACATAGTCCCTCGACCTATCCCAGTATTACCATACTACTTCACCTCTAGACTCCGTCCACTATTACCATAGTACATAGTCCCTCGACCTATCCCAGTATTACCATACCACTTCACCTCTAGACTCCGTCCACTATTACCATAGTACATAGTCCCTCGACCTACCCCAGTATTACCATACTACTTCACCTCTAGACTCCGTCCACTATTACCATAGTACATAGTCCCTCGACCTATCCCAGTATTACCATACTACTTTACATCTAGATTCCTTCCACTATTACCATAGTACATAGTCCCTCGACCTATCCCAGTATTACCATACTACTTCATCTCTAGACCCCGTCCACTATTACCATAGTACATAGTCCCTCGACCTATCCAAGTATTACCATACTACTTCACCTCTAGACTCCGTCCACTATTACCATAGTACATAGTCCCTCGACCTATCCCAGTATTACCATACTACTTCATCTCTAGACTCCGTCCACTATTACCATAGTACATAGTCCCTCGACCTATCCCTATATTACCATACTACTTCACCTCTAGTCACTGTCCAATATAACCATAGTACATAGTCCCTCGACCTATCCCAGTATTACCATACTACTTCACATCTAGACTCCGTCTACTATTACCATAGTACATAGTCCCTCGACCTACCCCAGTATTACCATACTACTTCACCTCTAGACTCCGTCCACTATTACCATAGTACATAGTCCCTCGACCTATCGCAGTATTACCATACTACTTCACCTATAGACTCCGTCCACTATTACTATAGTACATAGTCCCTCGACCTATCCCAGTATTACCATACTACTTCACCTCTAGACTCCGTCCACTATGATGATAGTACATAGTCCTTCAACCTATCCCAGTATTACCTTACTACTTCACCTCTAAACCCCGTCCACTATTACCATAGTACATAGTCCCTCGACCTATCCCAGTATTACCATACTACTTCACCTCTAGACTCCGTCCACTATTACCATAGTACATAGTCCCTCGACCTATCCCAGTATTACCATACTAATTCACCTCTAGACCCCGTCCACTATTACCTTAGTACATAGTCCCTCGACCTATCCCAGTATTACCATACTACTTCACCTCTAGACTCCGTCCACTATTACCATAGTACATAGTCCCTCGACCTATCCCAGTATTACCATACTACTTCACATTTAGACTCCGTCCACTATTACCATAGTACATAGTCCCTCGACCTATCCCAGTATTACCATACTACTTCACCTCTTGACTCCGTCCACTATTACCATGGTACATAGTCCCTCGACCTACCCCAGTATTACCATACTACTTCACCTCTAGACTCCGTCCACTATTACCATAGTACATAGTCCCTCGACCTATCCCAGTATTACCATACTACTTCACATCTAGACTCCTTCCACTATTACCATAGTACATAGTCCCTCGACCTATCCCAGTATTATCATACTACTTCACCTCTAGACCCCGTCCACTATTACCATAGTACATAGTCCCTCGATCTATCCCAGTATTAACCTACTACTTCACCTCTAGACTCCGTCCAATATTACCATAGTACATAGTCCCTCGACCTATCCCAGTATAACCATACTACTTCACATCTAGACCCCGTCCACTATTACCATAGTACATAGTCCCTCGACCTATCCCAGTATTACCATACTACTTCACCTCTAGACTCCGTCCACTATTACTATAGTACATAGTCCCTCGACCTATCCCAGTATTACCTTACTACTTCACCTCTAGACCCCGTCCACTATTACCATAGTACATAGTACCTCGACCTATCCCAGTATTACCATACTACTTCACCTCTAGACTCCGTCCACTATTACCATAGTACATAGTCCCTCGACCTATCCCAGTATTACCATACTACTTCACCTCTAGACCCCGTCACTATTACTATAGTACATAGTCCCTCGACCTATCCCAGTATTACCATACTACTTCACCTCTAGACTCCGTCCACTATTACCATAGTACATAGTCCCTCGACCTATCCCAGTATTACCATACCACTTCACCTCTAGACTCCGTCCACTATTACCATAGTACATAGTCCCTCGACCTACCCCAGTATTACCATACTACTTCACCTCTAGACTCCGTCCACTATTACCATAGTACATAGTCCCTCGACCTATCCCAGTATTACCATACTACTTTACATCTAGATTCCTTCCACTATTACCATAGTACATAGTCCCTCGACCTATCCCAGTATTACCATACTACTTCATCTCTAGACCCCGTCCACTATTACCATAGTACATAGTCCCTCGACCTATCCAAGTATTACCATACTACTTCACCTCTAGACTCCGTCCACTATTACCATAGTACATAGTCCCTCGACCTATCCCAGTATTACCATACTACTTCATCTCTAGACTCCGTCAACTATTACCATAGTACATAGTCCCTCGACCTATCCCTATATTACCATACTACTTCACCTCTAGTCACTGTCCAATATAACCATAGTACATAGTCCCTCGACCTATCCCAGTATTACCATACTACTTCACATCTAGACTCCGTCTACTATTACCATAGTACATAGTCCCTCGACCTACCCCAGTATTACCATACTACTTCACCTCTAGACTCCGTCCACTATTACCATAGTACATAGTCCCTCGACCTATCCCAGTATTACCATACTACTTCACCTCTAGACTCCGTCCACTATTACCATAGTACATAGTCCCTCGACCTATCCCAGTATTACCATACTAATTCACCTCTAGACCCCGTCCACTATTACCTTAGTACATAGTCCCTCGACCTATCCCAGTATTACCATACTACTTCACCTCTAGACTCCGTCCACTATTACCATAGTACATAGTCCCTCGACCTATCCCAGTATTACCATACTACTTCACATTTAGACTCCGTCCACTATTACCATAGTACATAGTCCCTCGACCTATCCCAGTATTACCATACTACTTCACCTCTTGACTCCGTCCACTATTACCATGGTACATAGTCCCTCGACCTACCCCAGTATTACCATACTACTTCACCTCTAGACTCCGTCCACTATTACCATAGTACATAGTCCCTCGACCTATCCCAGTATTACCATACTACTTCACATCTAGACTCCTTCCACTATTACCATAGTACATAGTCCCTCGACCTATCCCAGTATTATCATACTACTTCACCTCTAGACCCCGTCCACTATTACCATAGTACATAGTCCCTCGATCTATCCCAGTATTAACCTACTACTTCACCTCTAGACTCCGTCCAATATTACCATAGTACATAGTCCCTCGACCTATCCCAGTATAACCATACTACTTCACATCTAGACCCCGTCCACTATTACCATAGTACATAGTCCCTCGACCTATCCCAGTATTACCATACTACTTCACCTCTAGACTCCGTCCACTATTACTATAGTACATAGTCCCTCGACCTATCCCAGTATTACCTTACTACTTCACCTCTAGACCCCGTCCACTATTACCATAGTACATAGTACCTCGACCTATCCCAGTATTACCATACTACTTCACCTCTAGACTCCGTCCACTATTACCATAGTACATAGTCCCTCGACCTATCCCAGTATTACCATACTACTTCACCTCTAGACCCCGTCACTATTACTATAGTACATAGTCCCTCGACCTATCCCAGTATTACCATACTACTTCACCTCTAGACTCCGTCCACTATTACCATAGTACATAGTCCCTCGACCTATCCCAGTATTACCATACCACTTCACCTCTAGACTCCGTCCACTATTACCATAGTACATAGTCCCTCGACCTACCCCAGTATTACCATACTACTTCACCTCTAGACTCCGTCCACTATTACCATAGTACATAGTCCCTCGACCTATCCCAGTATTACCATACTACTTTACATCTAGATTCCTTCCACTATTACCATAGTACATAGTCCCTCGACCTATCCCAGTATTACCATACTACTTCATCTCTAGACCCCGTCCACTATTACCATAGTACATAGTCCCTCGACCTATCCAAGTATTACCATACTACTTCACCTCTAGACTCCGTCCACTATTACCATAGTACATAGTCCCTCGACCTATCCCAGTATTACCATACTACTTCATCTCTAGACTCCGTCAACTATTACCATAGTACATAGTCCCTCGACCTATCCCTATATTACCATACTACTTCACCTCTAGTCACTGTCCAATATAACCATAGTACATAGTCCCTCGACCTATCCCAGTATTACCATACTACTTCACATCTAGACTCCGTCTACTATTACCATAGTACATAGTCCCTCGACCTACCCCAGTATTACCATACTACTTCACCTCTAGACTCCGTCCACTATTACCATAGTACATAGTCCCTCGACCTATCCCAGTATTACCATACTACTTCACCTCTAGACTCCGTCCACTATTACCATAGTATAGTCCTTCGACCTATCCCAGTATTACCATACTACTTCACCTCTAGACTCCGTCCAATAGTACCATAGTACATAGTTTCTCGACCTATCCCAGTATTACCATACTACTTCACCTCTAGACTCCGTCCACTATTACCATAGTACATAGTCCCTCGACCTATCCCAGTATTACCATACTACTTCACCTCTAGACTCCGTCCACTATTACCATAGTACATAGTCCCTCGACCTATCCCAGTATTACCATACTACTTCACCTCTAGACTCCGTCCACTATTACCATAGTACATAGTCCCTCGACCTACCCCAGTATTACCATACTACTTCACCTCTAGACCCCGTCCACTATTACCATAGTACATAGTCCCTCGACCTATCCCAGTATTACCATACTACTTCACCTCTAGACTCCGTCCACTATTACCATAGTACATAGTCCCTCGACCTATCCCAGTATTACCATACTACTTCACCTCTAGACCCCGTCCACTATTACCATAGTACATAGTCCCTCGACCTACCCCAGTATTACCATACTACTTCACCTCTAGACTCCGTCCACTATTACCATAGTACATAGTCCCTCGACCTATCCCAGTATTACCATACTACTTCACCTCTAGACTCCGTCCACTATTACCATAGTATATAGTCCCTCGTCCTATCCCAGTATTACCATACTACTTCACCTCTAGACTCCGTCCACTATTACCATAGTACATAGTCCCTCGACCTACCCCAGTATTACCATACTACTTCACCTCTAGACCCCGTCCACTATTACCATAGTACATAGTCCCTCGACCTATCGCAGTATTACCATACTACTTCACCTCTAGACTCCGTCCACTATTACTATAGTACATAGTCCCTCGACCTATCCCAGTATTACCATACTACTTCACCTCTAGACTCCGTCCACTATGATGATAGTACATAGTCCTTCGACCTATCCCAGTATTACCTTTCTACTTCACCTCTAAACCCCGTCCACTATTACCATAGTACATAGTCCCTCGACCTATCCCAGTATTACCATACTACTTCACCTCTAGACCCCGTCCACTATTACCTTAGTACATAGTCCCTCGACCTATCCCAGTATTACCATACTACTTCACCTCTAGACTCCGTCCACTATTACCATAGTACATAGTCCCTCGACCTATCCCAGTATTACCATACTACTTCACATTTAGACTCCGTCCACTATTACCATAGTACATAGTCCCTCGACCTATCCCAGTATTACCATACTACTTCACCTCTTGACTCCGTCCACTATTACCATGGTACATAGTCCCTCGACCTACCCCAGTATTACCATACTACTTCACCTCTAGACTCCGTCCACTATTACCATAGTACATAGTCCCTCGACCTATCCCAGTATTACCATACTACTTCACATCTAGACCCCGTCCACTATTACCATAGTACATAGTCCCTCGACCTATCCCAGTATTACCATACTACTTCACCTCTAGACTCCGTCCACTATTACTATAGTACATAGTCCCTCGACCTATCCCAGTATTACCTTACTACTTCACCTCTAGACCCCGTCCACTATTACCATAGTACATAGTACCTCGACCTATCCCAGTATTACCATACTACTTCACCTCTAGACTCCGTCCACTATTACCATAGTACATAGTCCCTCGACCTATCCCAGTATTACCATACTACTTCACCTCTAGACCCCGTCCACTATTACTATAGTACATAGTCCCTCGACCTATCCCAGTATTACCATACTACTTCACCTCTAGACTCCGTCCACTATTACCATAGTACATAGTCCCTCGACCTATCCCAGTATTACCATACCACTTCACCTCTAGACTCCGTCCACTATTACCATAGTACATAGTCCCTCGACCTACCCCAGTATTACCATACTACTTCACCTCTAGACTCCGTCCACTATTACCATAGTACATAGTCCCTCGACCTATCCCAGTATTACCATACTACTTTACATCTAGATTCCTTCCACTATTACCATAGTACATAGTCCCTCGACCTATCCCAGTATTACCATACTACTTCATCTCTAGACCCCGTCCACTATTACCATAGTACATAGTCCCTCGACCTATCCAAGTATTACCATACTACTTCACCTCTAGATTCCGTCCACTATTACCATAGTACATAGTCCCTCGACCTATCCCAGTATTACCATACTACTTCATCTCTAGACTCCGTCCACTATTACCATAGTACATAGTCCCTCGACCTATCCCTATATTACCATACTACTTCACCTCTAGTCACTGTCCAATATAACCATAGTACATAGTCCCTCGACCTATCCCAGTATTACCATACTACTTCACATCTAGACTCCGTCTACTATTACCATAGTACATAGTCCCTCGACCTACCCCAGTATTACCATACTACTTCACATCTAGACTCCTTCCACTATTACCATAGTACATAGTCCCTCGACCTATCCCTATATTACCATACTACTTCACCTCTAGTCACTGTCCAATATAACCATAGTACATAGTCCCTCGACCTACCCCAGTATTACCATACTACTTCACCTCTAGACTCCGTCCACTATTACCATAGTACATAGTCCCTCGACCTATCCCAGTATTACCATACTACTTCACCTCTAGACTCCGTCCACTATTACCATAGTATAGTCCTTCGACCTATCCCAGTATTACCATACTACTTCACCTCTAGACTCCGTCCAATATTACCATAGTACACAGTTTCTCGACCTATCCCAGTATTACCATACTACTTCACCTCTAGACTCCGTCCACTATTACCATAGTACATAGTCCCTCGACCTATCCCAGTATTACCATACTACTTCACCTCTAGACTCCGTCCACTATTACCATAGTACATAGTCCCTCGACCTATCCCAGTATTACCATACTACTTCACCTCTAGACTCCGTCCACTATTACCATAGTACATAGTCCCTCGACCTACCCCAGTATTACCATACTACTTCACCTCTAGACCCCGTCCACTATTACCATAGTACATAGTCCCTCGACCTATCCCAGTATTACCATACTACTTCACCTTTAGACTCGTCCATTATTACTATAGTACATAGTCCCTCGACCTATTCGAGTATTACCTTACTACTTCACCTCTAGACTCCGTCCACTATTACCATAGTACATAGTCCCTCGACCTATCCCAGTATTACCATACTACTTCACCTCTAGACCCCGTCCACTATTACCATAGTACATAGTCCCTCGACCTATCCCAGTATTACCATACTACTTCACTTCTAGACTCCGTCCACTATTACCATAGTACATAGTCCCTCGACCTATCCCAGTATTACCATACTACTTCACCTCTAGACTCGTCCACTATTACCATAGTACATAGTCCCTCGACCTATCCCAGTAGTACCATACTACTTCACCTCTAGACCCCGTCAACTATTACCATAGTACATAGTCCCTCGACCTATCCCAGTATTACCATACTACTTCACCTCTAGACTCCGTCCACTATTACCATAGTACATAGTCCCTCGACCTATCCCAGTATTACCATACTACTTCACCTCTAGACTCCGACCACTATTACCATAGTACATAGTCCCTCGACCTATCCCTATATTACCATACTACTTCATCTCTAGACCCCGTCCACTATTACCATAGTACATAGTCCCTCGACCTATCCCAGTATTACCATACTACTTCACATCTAGATTTCGTCCACTATTACTATAGTACATAGTCCCTCGACCTACCCCAGTATTACCATACTACTTCACCTCTAGACTCCGTCCACTATTACCATAGTACATAGTCCCTCGACCTATCCCAGCATTACCATACTACTTCACCTCTAGACTCCGTCCACTATTACCATAGTACATAGTCCTTCGACCTATCCCAGTATTACCATACTACTTCACCTCTAGACTCCGTCCACTATTACCATAGTACATAGTCCCTTGACCTATCCCAGTATTACCATACTACTTCACCTCTAGACTCCGTCCACTATTACCATAGTACATAGTCCCTCGTCCTATCCCAGTATTACCATACTACTTCACCTCTAGACTCCGTCCACTATTACCATAGTACATAGTCCCTCGACCTACCCCAGTATTACCATACTACTTCACCTCTAGACCCCGTCCACTATTACCATAGTACATAGTCCCTCGACCTATCCCAGTATTACCATACTACTTCACCTCTAGACTCCGTCCACTATTACTATAGTACATAGTCCCTCGACCTATCCCAGTATTACCATACTACTTCACCTCTAGACTCCGTCCACTATGATGATAGTACATAGTCCCTCGACCTATCCCAGTATTACCTTACTACTTCACCTCTAGACCCCGTCCACTATTACCATAGTACATAGTCCCTCGACTTATCCCAGTATTACCATACTACTTCACCTCTAGACTCCGTCCACTATTACCATAGTACATAGTCCCTCGACCTATCCCAGTATTACCATTCTACTTCACCTCTAGACCCCGTCCATTATTACTATAGTACATAGTCCCTCGACCTATCCCAGTATTACCATACTACTTCACCTCTAGACTCCGTCCACTATTACCATAGTACATAGTCCCTCGACCTATCCCAGTATTACCATACTACTTCACATCTAGACTCCGTCCACTATTACCATAGTACATAGTCCCTCGACCTATCACAGTATTACCATACTACATCACCTCTTGACTCCGTCCACTATTACCATAGTACATAGTCCCTCGACCTACCCCAGTATTACCATACTACTTCACCTCTAGACTCCGTCCACTATTACCATAGTACATAGTCCCTCGACCTATCCCAGTATTACCATACTACTTCACCTCTAGACTCCGTCCACTATTACCATAGTATAGTCCTTCGACCTATCCCAGTATTACCATACTACTTCACCTCTAGACTCCGTCCAATATTACCATAGTACATAGTTTCTCGACCTATCCCAGTATTACCATACTACTTCACCTCTAGACTCCGTCCACTATTACCATAGTACATAGTCTCTCGACCTATCCCAGTATTACCATACTACTTCACCTCTAGACTCCGTCCACTATTACCATAGTACATAGTCCCTCGACCTATCCCAGTATTACCATACTACTTCACCTCTAGACTCCGTCCACTATTACCATAGTACATAGTCCCTCGACCTACCCCAGTATTACCATACTACTTCACCTCTAGACCCCGTCCACTATTACCATAGTACATAGTCCCTCGACCTATCCCAGTATTACCATACTACTTCACCTCTAGACTCCGTCCATTATTACTATAGTACATAGTCCCTCGACCTATTCGAGTATTACCTTACTACTTCACCTCTAGACTCCGTCCACTATTACCATAGTACATAGTCCCTCGACCTATCCCAGTATTACCATACTACTTCACCTCTAGACCCCGTCCACTATTACCATAGTACATAGTCCCTCGACCCATCCCAGTATTACCATACTACTTCACCTCTAGACCCCGTCCACTATTACCATAGTACATAGTCCCTCGACCTATCCCAGTATTACCATACTACTTCACTTCTAGACTCCGTCCACTATTACCATAGTACATAGTCCCTCGACCTATCCCAGTATTACCATACTACTTCACCTCTAGACTCGTCCACTATTACCATAGTACATAGTCCCTCGACCTATCCCAGTAGTACCATACTACTTCACCTCTAGACCCCGTCCACTATTACCATAGTACATAGTCCCTCGACCTATCCCAGTATTACCATACTACTTCACCTCTAGACTCCGTCCACTATTACCATAGTACATAGTCCCTCGACCTATCCCAGTATTACCATACTACTTCTCCTCTAGACTCCGACCACTATTACCATAGTACATAGTCCCTCGACCTATCCCTATATTACCATACTACTTCATCTCTAGACCCCGTCCACTATTACCATAGTACATAGTCCCTCGACCTATCCCAGTATTACCATACTACTTCACATCTAGACTTCGTCCACTATTACTATAGTACATAGTCCCTCGACCTACCCCAGTATTACCATACTACTTCACCTCTAGACTCCGTCCACTATTACCATAGTACATAGTCCCTCGACCTATCCCAGTATTACCATACTACTTCACCTCTAGACTCCGTCCACTATTACCATAGTACATAGTCCTTCGACCTATCCCAGTATTACCATACTACTTCACCTCTAGACTCCGTCCACTATTACCATAGTACATAGTCCCTCGACCTATCCCAGTATTACCATACTACTTCACCTCTAGACTCCGTCCACTATTACCATAGTACATAGTCCCTCGTCCTATCCCAGTATTACCATACTACTTCACCTCTAGACTCCGTCCACTATTACCATAGTACATAGTCCCTCGACCTACCCCAGTATTACCATACTACTTCACCTCTAGACCCCGTCCACTATTACCATAGTACATAGTCCCTCGACCTATCCCAGTATTACCATACTACTTCACCTCTAGACTCCGTCCACTATTACTATAGTACATAGTCCCTCGACCTATCCCAGTATTACCATAATACTTCACCTCTAGACTCCGTCCACTATGATGATAGTACATAGTCCCTCGACCTATCCCAGTATTACCTTACTACTTCACCTCTAGACCCCGTCCACTATTACCATAGTACATAGTCCCTCGACTTATCCCAGTATTACCATACTACTTCACCTCTAGACTCCGTCCACTATTACCATAGTACATAGTCCCTCGACCTATCCCAGTATTACCATTCTACTTCACCTCTAGACCCCGTCCATTATTACTATAGTACATAGTCCCTCGACCTATCCCAGTATTACCATACTACTTCACCTCTAGACTCCGTCCACTATTACCATAGTACATAGTCCCTCGACCTATCCCAGTATTACCATACTACTTCACATCTAGACTCCGTCCACTATTACCATAGTACATAGTCCCTCGACCTATCACAGTATTACCATACTACATCACCTCTTGACTCCGTCCACTATTACCATAGTACATAGTCCCTCGACCTATCCCAGTATTACCATACTACTTCACCTCTAGACTCCGTCCACTATTACCATAGTACATAGTCCCTCGACCTATCCCAGTATTACCATACTACTTCACATCTAGACTCCTTCCACTATTACCATAGTACATAGTCCCTCGACCTATCCCAGTATTACCATACTACTTCACCTCTAGACCCCATCCACTATTACTATAGTACTTAGTCCCTCGACCTATCCCAGTATTACCCTACTACTTCACCTATAGACTCCGTCCACTATTACCATAGTACATAGTCCCTCGACCTATCCCAGTATAACCATACTACTTGACATCTAGACCCCGTCCACTATTACCATAGTACATAGTCCCTCGACCTATCCCAGTATTACCATACTACTTCACCTCTAGACTCCGTCCACTATTACCATAGTACATAGTCCCTCGACCTATCCCAGTATTACCTTACTACTTCACCTCTAGACCCCGTCCACTATTACCATAGTACATAGTCCCTCGACCTATCCCAGTATTACCATACTACTTCACCTCTAGACTCCGTCCACTATTACCATAGTACATAGTCCCTCGACCTATCCCAGTATTACCATACTACTTCACCTCTAGACCCCGTCCACTATTACTATAGTACATAGTCCCTCGACCTATCCCAGTATTACCATACTACTTCACCTCTAGACTCCGTCCACTATTACCATAGTACATAGTCCCTCGACCTATCCCAGTATTACCATACTACTTCACCTCTAGACTACGCCCACTATTACCATAGTACATAGTCCCTCGACCTATCCCAGTATTACCATACTACTTCTCCTCTAGACTCCGTCCACTATTACCATAGTACATAGTCCCTCGACCTACCCCTTTATTACCATACTACTTCACCTCTAGACTCCGTCCACTATTACCATAGTACATAGTCCCTCGACCTATCCCAGTATTACCATACTACTTCATCTCTAGACCCCGTCCACTATTACTATAGTACATAGTCCCTCGACCTATCCCAGTATTACCATACTACTTCACCTCTAGACTCCGTCCACTATTACCATAGTACATAGTCCCTCGACCTATCCCAGTATTACCATACTACTTCATCTCTAGACTCCGTCCACTATTACCATAGTACATAGTCCCTCGACCTATCCCTATATTACCATACTACTTCACCTCTAGTCCCCGTCCAATATTACCATAGTACATAGTCCCTCGACCTATCCCAGTATTACCATACTACTTCACATCTAGACTCCGTCCACTATTACTATAGTACATAGTCCCTCGACCTACCCCAGTATTACCATACTACTTCACCTCTAGACTCCGTCCACTATTACCATAGTACATAGTCCCTCGACCTATCCCAGTATTACCATACTACTTCACCTCTAGACTCCGTCCACTATTACCATAGTATAGTCCTTCGACCTATCCCAGTATTACCATACTACTTTACATCTAGATTCCTTCCACTATTACCATAGTACATAGTCCCTCGACCTATCCCAGTATTACCATACTACTTCATCTCTAGACCCCGTCCACTATTACTATAGTACATAGTCCCTCGACCTATCCCAGTATTACCATACTACTTCACCTCTAGACTCCGTCCACTATTACCATAGTACATAGTCCCTCGACCTATCCCAGTATTACCATACTACTTCATCTCTAGACTCCGTCCACTATTACCATAGTACATATGCCCTCGACCTATCCCTATATTACCATACTACTTCACCTCTAGTCCCCGTCCAATATTACCATAGTACATATTCCCTCGACCTATCCCAGTATTACCATACTACTTCACATCTAGACTCCGTCCACTATTACTATAGTACATAGTCCCTCGACCTACCCCAGTATTACCATACTACTTCACCTCTAGACTCCGTCCACTATTACCATAGTACATAGTCCCTCGACCTATCCCAGTATTACCATACTACTTCACCTCTAGACTCCGTCCACTATTACTATAGTATAGTCCTTCGACCTATCCCAGTATTACCATACTACTTCACCTCTAGACTCCGTCCAATATTACCATAGTACATAGTTTCTCGACCTATCCCAGTATTACCATACTACTTCACCTCTAGACTCCGTCCACTATTACCATAGTACATAGTCCCTCGACCTATCCCAGTATTACCATACTACTTCGCCTCTAGACTCCGTCCACTATTACCATAGTACATAGTCCCTCGACCTACCCCAATATTACCATACTACTTCACCTCTAGACCCCGTCCACTATTACCATAGTACATAGTCCCTCGACCTATCCCAGTATTACCATACTACTTCACCTCTAGACTCCGTCCATTATTACTATAGTACATAGTCCCTCGACCTATTCGAGTATTACCTTACTACTTCACCTCTAGACTCCGTCCACTATTACTATAGTACATAGTCCCTCGACCTATCCCAGTATTACCATACTACTTCACCTCTAGACCCCGTCCACTATTACCATAGTACATAGTCCCTCGACCCATCCCAGTATTACCATACTACTTCACCTCTAGACCCCGTCCACTATTACCATAGTACATAGTCCCTCGACCTATCCCAGTATTACCATACTACTTCACTTCTAGACTCCGTCCACTATTACCATAGTACATAGTCCCTCGACCTATCCCAGTATTACCATACTACTTCACCTCTAGACTCCGTCCACTATTACCATAGTACATAGTCCCTCGACCTATCCCAGTAGTACCATACTACTTCACCTCTAGACCCCGTCCACTATTACCATAGTACATAGTCCCTCAACCTATCCCAGTATTACCATACTACTTCACCTCTAGACTCCGTCCACTATTACCATAGTACATAGTCCCTCGACCTATCCCAGTATTACCATACTACTTCACCTCTAGACTCCGTCCACTATTACCATAGTACATAGTCCCTCGACCTATCCCTATATTACCATACTACTTCATCTCTAGACCCCGTCCACTATTACCATAGTACATAGTCCCTCGACCTATCCCAGTATTACCATACTACTTCACATCTAGACTTCGTCCACTATTACTATAGTACATAGTCCCTCGACCTACCCCAGTATTACCATACTACTTCACCTCTAGACTCCGTCCACTATTACCATAGTACATAGTCCCTCGACCTATCCCAGTATTACCATACTACTTCACCTCTAGACTCCGTCCACTATTACCATAGTACATAGTCCTTCGACCTATCCCAGTATTACCATACTACTTCACCTCTAGACTCCGTCCACTATTACCATAGTACATAGTCCCTCGACCTATCCCAGTATTACCATACTACTTCACCTCTAGACTCCGTCCACTATTACCATAGTACATAGTCCCTCGTCCTATCCCAGTATTACCATACTACTTCACCTCTAGACTCCGTCCACTATTACCATAGTACATAGTCCCTCGACCTATCCCAGTATTACCATACTACTTCACCTCTAGACCCCGTCCACTATTACCATAGTACATAGTCCCTCGACCTATCCCAGTATTACCATACTACTTCACCTCTAGACTCCGTCCACTATTACTATAGTACATAGTCCCTCGACCTATCCCAGTATTACCATACTACTTCACCTCTAGACTCCGTCCACTATGATGATAGTACATAGTCCCTCGACCTATCCCAGTATTACCTTACTACTTCACCTCTAGACCCCGTCCACTATTACCATAGTACATAGTCCCTCGACTTATCCCAGTATTACCATACTACTTCACCTCTAGACTCCGTCCACTATTACCATAGTACATAGTCCCTCGACCTATCCCAGTATTACCATTCTACTTCACCTCCAGACCCCGTCCACTATTACTATAGTACATAGTCCCTCGACCTATCCCAGTATTACCATACTACTTCACCTCTAGACTCCGTCCACTATTACCATAGTACATAGTCCCTCGACCTATCCCAGTATTACCATACTACTTCACATCTAGACTCCGTCCACTATTACCATAGTACATAGTCCCTCGACCTATCACAGTATTACCATACTACATCACCTCTTGACTCCGTCCACTATTACCATAGTACATAGTCCCTCGACCTATCCCAGTATTACCATACTACTTCACCTCTAGACTCCGTCCACTATTACCATAGTACATAGTCCCTCGACCTATCCCAGTATTACCATACTACTTCACATCTAGACTCCATCCACTATTACCATAGTACATAGTCCCTCGACCTATCCCAGTATTACCATACTACTTCACCTCTAGACCCCGTCCACTATTACTATAGTACATAGTCCCTCGACCTATCCCAGTATTACCCTACTACTTCACCTATAGACTCCGTCCATTATTACCATAGTACATAGTCCCTCGACCTATCCCAGTATAACCATACTACTTCACATCTAGACCCCGTCCACTATTACCATAGTACATAGTCCCTCGACCTATCCCAATATTACCATACTACTTCACCTCTAGACTCCGTCCACTATTACCATAGTACATAGTCCCTCGACCTATCCCAGTATTACCTTACTACTTCACCTCTAGACCCCGTCCACTATTACCATAGTACATAGTCCCTCGACCTATCCCAGTATTACCATACTACTTCACCTCTAGACTCCGTCCACTATTACCATAGTACATAGTCCCTCGACCTATCCCAGTATTACCATACTACTTCACCTCTAGACCCCGTCCACTATTACTATAGTACATAGTCCCTCGACCTATCCCAGTATTACCCTACTACTTCACCTCTAGACTCCGTCCACTATTACCATAGTACATAGTCCCTCGACCTATCCCAGTATTACCATACTACTTCACCTCTAGACTCCGCCCACTATTACCATAGTACATAGTCCCTCGACCTATCCCAGTATTACCATACTACTTCTCCTCTAGACTCCGTCCACTCTTACCATAGTACATAGTCCCTCGACCTACCCCAGTATTACCATACTACTTCACCTCTAGACTCCGTCCACTATTACCATAGTACATAGTCCCTCGACCTATCCCAGTATTACCATACTACTTCACCTCTAGACCCCGTCCACTATTACCATAGTACATAGTCCCTCGACCTATCCCAGTATTACCATACTACTTCACCTCTAGACTCCGTCCACTATTACTATAGTACATAGTCCCTCGACCTATCCCAGTATTACCATACTACTTCACCTCTAGACTCCGTCCACTATGATGATAGTACATAGTCCCTCGACCTATCCCAGTATTACCTTACTACTTCACCTCTAGACCCCGTCCACTATTACCATAGTACATAGTCCCTCGACTTATCCCAGTTTTACCATACTACTTCACCTCTAGACTCCGTCCACTATTACCATAGTACATAGTCCCTCGACCTATCCCAGTATTACCATTCTACTTCACCTCCAGACCCCGTCCACTATTACTATAGTACATAGTCCCTCGACCTATCCCAGTATTACCATACTACTTCACCTCTAGACTCCGTCCACTATTACTATAGTACATAGTCCCTCGACCTATCCCAGTATTACCATACTACTTCACATCTAGACTCCGTCCACTATTACCATAGTACATAGTCCCTCGACCTATCACAGTATTACCATACTACATCACCTCTTGACTCCGTCCACTATTACCATAGTACATAGTCCCTCGACCTATCCCAGTATTACCATACTACTTCACCTCTAGACTCCGTCCACTATTACCATAGTACATAGTCCCTCGACCTATCCCAGTATTACCATACTACTTCACATCTAGACTCCTTCCACTATTACCATAGTACATAGTCCCTCGACCTATCCCAGTATTACCATACTACTTCACCTCTAGACCCCGTCCACTATTACTATAGTACATAGTCCCTCGACCTATCCCAGTATTACCCTACTACTTCACCTATAGACTCCGTCCATTATTACCATAGTACATAGTCCCTCGACCTATCCCAGTATAACCATACTACTTCACATCTAGACCCCGTCCACTATTACCATAGTACATAGTCCCTCAACCTATCCCAATATTACCATACTACTTCACCTCTAGACTCCGTCCACTATTACCATAGTACATAGTCCCTCGACCTATCCCAGTATTACCATACTACTTCACCTCTAGACCCCGTCCACTATTACCATAGTACATAGTCCCTCGACCTATCCCAGTATTACCATACTACTTCACCTCTAGACTCCGTCCACTATTACCATAGTACATAGTCCCTCGACCTATCCCAGTATTACCATACTACTTCACCTCTAGACCCCGTCCACTATTACTATAGTACATAGTCCCTCGACCTATCCCAGTATTACCCTACTACTTCACCTCTAGACTCCGTCCACTATTACCATAGTACATAGTCCCTCGACCTATCCCAGTATTACCATACTACTTCACCTCTAGACTCCGCCCACTATTACCATAGTACATAGTCCCTCGACCTATCCCAGTATTACCATACTACTTCTCCTCTAGACTCCGTCCACTATTACCATAGTACATAGTCCCTCGACCTACCCCAGTATTACCATACTACTTCACCTCTAGACTCCGTCCACTATTACCATAGTACATAGTCCCCCGACCTATCCCAGTATTACCATACTACTTTACATCTAGATTCCTTCCACTATTACCATAGTACATAGTCCCTCGACCTATCCCAGTATTACCATACTACTTCATCTCTAGACTCCGTCCACTATTACCATAGTACATAGTCCCTCGACCTATCCCAGTATTACCATACTACTTCACCTCTAGTCCCCGTCCAATATATAACATAGTACATAGTCCCTCGACCTATCCCAGTATTACCATACTACTTCACATCTAGACTCCGTCCACTATTACTATAGTACATAGTCCCTCCACCTACCCCAGTATTACCATACTACTTCACCTCTAGACTCCGTCCACTATTACCATAGTACATAGTCCCTCGACCTATCCCAGTATTACCATACTACTTCACCTCTAGACTCCGTCCACTATTACCATAGTATAGTCCTTCGACCTATCCCAGTATTACCATACTACTTCACCTCTAGACTCCGTCCAATATTACCATAGTACATAGTTTCTCGACCTATCCCAGTATTACCATACTACTTCACCTCTAGACTACGTCCACTATTACCATAGTACATAGTCCCTCGACCTATCCAAGTATTACCATACTACTTCACCTCTAGACTCCGTCCACTATTACCATAGTACATAGTCCCTCGACCTATCCCAGTATTACCATACTACTTCACCTCTAGACTCCGTCCACTATTTCCATAGTACATAGTCCCTCGACCTACCCCAGTATTACCATACTACTTCACCTCTAGACCCAGTCCACTATTACCATAGTACATAGTCCCTCGACCTATCCCAGTATTACCATACTACTTCACCTCTAGACTCCGTCCATTATTACTATAGTACATAGTCCCTCGACCTATTCGAGTATTACCTTACTACTTCACCTCTAGACTCCGTCCACTATTACCATAGTACATAGTCCCTCGACCCATCCCAGTATTACCATACTACTTCACCTCTAGACCCCGTCCACTATTACCATAGTACATAGTCCCTCGACCTATCCCAGTATTACCATACTACTTCACTTCTAGACTCCGTCCACTATTACCATAGTACATAGTCCCTCGACCTATCCCAGTATTACCATACTACTTCACCTCTAGACTCCGTCCACTATTACCATAGTACATAGTCCCTCGACCTATCCCAGTAGTACCATACTACTTCACCTCTAGACCCCGTCCACTATTACCATAGTACATAGTCCCTCGACCTATCCCAGTATTACCATACTACTTCACCTCTAGACTCCGTCCACTATTACCATAGTACATAGTCCCTCGACCTATCCCAGTATTACCATACTACTTCACCTCTAGACTCCGTCCACTATTACCATAGTACATAGTCCCTCGACCTATCCCTATATTACCATACTACTTCATCTCTAGATCCCGTCCACTATTACCATAGTACATAGTCCCTCGACCTATCCCAGTATTACCATACTACTTCACATCTAGACTTCGTCCACTATTACTATAGTACATAGTCCCTCGACCTACCCCAGTATTACCATACTACTTAACCTCTAGACTCCGTCCACTATTACCATAGTACATAGTCCCTCGACCTATCCCAGTATTACCATACTACTTCACCTCTAGACTGCGTCCACTATTACCATAGTACATAGTCCTTCGACCTATCCCAGTATTACCATACTACTTCACCTCTAGACTCCGTCCACTATTACCATAGTACATAGTCCCTCGACCTATCCCAGTATTACCATACTACTTCACCTCTAGACTCCGTCCACAATTACCATAGTATAGTCCTTCGACCTATCCCAGTATTACCATACTACTTCACCTCTAGACTCCGTCCAATATTACCATAGTACATAGTTTCTCGACCTATCCCAGTATTACCATACTACTTCACCTCTAGACTCCGTCCACTATTACCATAGTACATAGTCCCTCGACCTATCCCAGTATTACCATACTACTTCGCCTCTAGACTCCGTCCACTATTATCATAGTACATAGTCCCTCGACCTATCCCAGTATTACCATACTACTTCACCTCTAGACTCCGTCCACTATTACCATAGTACATAGTCCTTCGACCTATCCCAGTATTACCATACTACTTCACCTCTAGACTCCGTCCATTATTACTATAGTACATAGTCCCTCGACCTATTCGAGTATTACCTTACTACTTCACCTCTAGACTCCGTCCACTATTACCATAGTACATAGTCCCTCGACCTATCCCAGTATTACCATACTACTTCACCTCTAGACCCCGTCCACTATTACCATAGTACATAGTCCCTCGAACCATCCCAGTATTACCATACTACTTCACCACTAGACCCCGTCCACTATTACCATAGTACATAGTCCCTCGACCTATCCCAGTATTACCATACTACTTCACTTCTAGACTCCGTCCACTATTACCATAGTACATAGTCCCTCGACCTATCCCAGTAGTACCATACTACTTCACCTCTAGACCCCGTCCACTATTACCATAGTACATAGTCCCTCGACCTATCCCAGTATTACCATACTACTTCACCTCTAGACTCCGTCCACTATTACCATAGTACATAGTCCATCGACCTATCCCAGTATTACCATACTACTTCACCTCTAGACTCCGTCCACTATTACCATAGTACATAGTCCCTCGACCTATCCCTATATTACCATACTACTTCATCTCTAGACCCCGTCCACTATTACCATAGTACATAGTCCCTAGACCTACCCCAGTATTACCATACTACTTCACATCTAGACTTCGTCCACTATTACTATAGTACATAGTCCCTCGACCTACCCCAGTATTACCATACTACTTCACCTCTAGACCCCGTCCACTATTACCATAGTACATAGTCCCTCGACCTATCTCAGTATTACCATACTACTTCACCTCTAGACTCCGTCCACTATTACCATAGTACATAGTCCCTCGACCTATCCCAGTATTACCATACTACTTCACCTCTAGACTCCGCCCACTATTACCATAGTACATAGTCCCTCGACCTATCCCAGTATTACCATACTACTTCTCCTCTAGACTCCGTCCACTATTACCATAGTACATAGTCCCTCGACCTACCCCAGTATTACCATACTACTTCACCTCTAGACTCCGTCCACTATTACCATAGTACATAGTCCCTCGACCTATCCCAGTATTACCATACTACTTTACATCTAGATTCCTTCCACTATTACCATAGTACATAGTCCTTCGACCTATCCCAGTATTACCATACTACTTCATCTCTAGACCCCGTCCACTATTACTATAGTACATAGTCCCTCGACCTATCCCAGTATTACCATACTACTTCACCTCTAGACTCCGTCCACTATTACCATAGTACATAGTCCCTCGACCTATCCCAGTATTACCATACTACTTCATCTCTAGACTCCGTCCACTATTACCATAGTACATAGTCCCTCGACCTATCCCTATATTACCATACTACTTCACCTCTAGTCCCCGTCCAATATTACCATAGTACATAGTCCCTCGACCTATCCCAGTATTACCATACTACTTCACATCTAGACTCCGTCCACTATTACCATAGTACATAGTCCCTCGACCTACCCCAGTATTACCATACTACTTCACCTCTAGACTCCGTCCACTATTACCATAGTACATAGTCCCTCGACCTATCCCAGTATTACCATACTACTTCACCTCTAGACTCCGTCCACTATTACCATAGTATAGTCCTTCGACCTATCCCAGTATTACCATACTACTTTACATCTAGATTCCTTCCACTATTACCAGAGTACATAGTCCCTCGACCTATCCCAGTATTACCATACTACTTCATCTCTAGACCCCGTCCACTATTACTATAGTACATAGTCCCTCGACCTATCCCAGTATTACCATACTACTTCACCTCTAGACTCCGTCCACTATTACCATAGTACATAGTCCCTCGACCTATCCCAGTATTACCATACTACTTCATCTCTAGACTCCGTCCACTATTACCATAGTACATAGTCCCTCGACCTATCCCTATATTACCATACTACTTCACCTCTAGTCCCCGTCCAATATTACCATAGTACATAGTCCCTCGACCTATCCCAGTATTACCATACTACTTCACCTCTAGACTCCGTCCACTATTACTATAGTACATAGTCCCTCGACCTACCCCAGTATTACCATACTACTTCACCTGTAGACTCCGTCCACTATTACCATAGTACATAGTCCCTCGACCTATCCCAGTATTACCATACTACTTCACCTCTAGACTCCGTCCACTATTACCATAGTATAGTCCTTCGACCTATCCCAGTATTACCATACTACTTCACCTCTAGACTCCGTCCAATATTACCATAGTACATAGTTTCTCGACCTATCCCAGTATTACCATACTACTTCACCTCTAGACTCCGTCCACTATTACCATAGTACATAGTCCCTCGACCTATCCCAGTATTACCATACTACTTCACCTCTAGACTCCGTCCACTATTACCATAGTACATAGTCCCTCGACCTATCCCAGTATTACCATGCTACTTCACCTCTAGACTCCGTCCACTATTACCATAGTACATAGTGCCTCGACCTACCCCAGTATTACCATACTACTTCACCTCTAGACCCCGTCCACTATTACCATAGTACATAGTCCCTCGACCTATCCCAGTTTTACCATACTACTTCACCTCTAGACTCCGTCCATTATTACTATAGTACATAGTCCCTCGACCTATTCGAGTATTACCTTACTACTTCACCTCTAGACTCCGTCCACTATTACTATAGTACATAGTCCTTCGACCTATCCCAGTATTACCATACTACTTCACCTCTAGACCCCGTCCACTATTACCATAGTACATAGTCCCTCGACCCATCCCAGTATTACCATACTACTTCACCTCTAGACCCCGTCCACTATTACCATAGTACATAGTCCCTCGACCTATCCCAGTATTACCATACTACTTCACCTCTAGACTCCGTCCAATATTACCATAGTACATAGTTTCTCGACCTATCCCAGTATTACCATACTACTTCACCTCTAGACTCCGTCCACTATTACCATAGTACATAGTCCCTCGACCTATCCCAGTAGTACCATACTACTTCACCTCTAGACCCCGTCCACTATTACCATAGTACATAGTCCCTCAACCTATCCCAGTATTACCATACTACTTCACCTCTAGACTCCGTCCACTATTACCATAGTACATAGTCCCTCGACCTATCCCAGTATTACCATACTACTTCACCTCTAGACTCCGTCCACTATTACCATAGTACATAGTCCCTCGACCTATCCCTATATTACCATACTACTTCATCTCTAGACCCCGTCCACTATTACCATAGTACATAGTCCCTCGACCTATCCCAGTATTACCATACTACTTCACATCTAGACTTCGTCCACTATTACTATAGTACTTAGTCCCTCGACCTACCCCAGTATTACCATACTACTTCACCTCTAGACTCCGTCCACTATTACCATAGTACATAGTCCCTCGACCTATCCCAGTATTACCATACTACTTCACCTTTAGACTCCGTCCACTATTACCATAGTACATAGTCCTTCGACCTATCCCAGTATTACCATACTACTTCACCTCTAGACTCCGTCCACTATTACCATAGTACATAGTCCCTCGACCTATCCCAGTATTACCATACTACTTCACCTCTAGACTCCGTCCACTATTACCATAGTACATAGTCCCTCGTCCTATCCCAGTATTACCATACTACTTCACCTCTAGACTCCGTCCACTATTACCATAGTACATAGTCCCTCGACCTATCCCAGTATTACCATACTACTTCACCTCTAGACCCCGTCCACTAATACCATAGTACATAGTCCCTCGACCTATCCCAGTATTACCATACTACTTCACCTCTAGACTCCGTCCACTATTACTATAGTACATAGTCCCTCGACCTATCCCAGTATTACCATACTACTTCACCTCTAGACTCCGTCCACTATGATGATAGTACATAGTCCCTCGACCTATCCCAGTATTACCTTACTACTTCACCTCTAGACCCCGTCCACTATTACCATAGTACATAGTCCCTCGACTTATCCCAGTATTACCATACTACTTCACCTCTAGACTCCGTCCACTATTACCATAGTACATAGTCCCTCGACCTATCCCAGTATTACCATTCTACTTCACCTCCAGACCCCGTCCACTATTACTATAGTACATAGTCCATCGACCTATCCCAGTATTACCATACTACTTCACCTCTAGACTCCGTCCACTATTACCATAGTACATAGTCCCTCGACCTATCCCAGTAGTACCATACTACTTCACCTCTAGACCCCGTCCACTATTACCATAGTACATAGTCCCTCAACCTATCCCAGTATTACCATACTACTTCACCTCTAGACTCCGTCCACTATTACCATAGTACATAGTCCCTCGACCTATCCCAGTATTACCATACTACTTCACCTCTAGACTCCGTCCACTATTACCATAGTATATAGTCCCTCGACCTATCCCTATATTACCATACTACTTCATCTCTAGACCCCGTCCACTATTACCATAGTACATAGTCCCTCGACCTATCCCAGTATTACCATACTACTTCACATCTAGACTTCGTCCACTATTACTATAGTACATAGTCCCTCGACCTACCCCAGTATTACCATACTACTTCACCTCTAGACTCCGTCCACTATTACCATAGTACATAGTCCCTCGACCTATCCCAGTATTACCATACTACTTCACCTTTAGACTCCGTCCACTATTACCATAGTACATAGTCCTTCGACCTATCCCAGTATTACCATACTACTTCACCTCTAGATTCCGTCCACTATTACCATAGTACATAGTCCCTCGACCTATCCCAGTATTACCATACTACTTCACCTCTAGACTCCGTCCACTATTACCATAGTACATAGTCCCTCGTCCTATCCCAGTATTACCATACTACTTCACCTCTAGACTCCGTCCACTATTACCATAGTACATAGTCCCTCGACCTATCCCAGTATTACCATACTACTTCACCTCTAGACCCCGTCCACTAATACCATAGTACATAGTCCCTCGACCTATCCCAGTATTACCATACTACTTCACCTCTAGACTCCGTCCACTATTACTATAGTACATAGTCCCTCGACCTATCCCAGTATTACCATACTACTTCACCTCTAGACTCCGTCCACTATGATGATAGTACATAGTCCCTCGACCTATCCCAGTATTACCTTACTACTTCACCTCTAGACCCCGTCCACTATTACCATAGTACATAGTCCCTCGACTTATCCCAGTTTTACCATACTACTTCACCTCTAGACTCCGTCCACTATTACCATAGTACATAGTCCCTCGACCTATCCCAGTATTACCATTCTACTTCACCTCCAGACCCCGTCCACTATTACTATAGTACATAGTCCCTCGACCTATCCCATTATTACCATACTACTTCACATCTAGACTCCGTCCACTATTACCATAGTACATAGTCCCTCGATCTATCCCAGTATTACCTTACTACTTCACCTCTAGACCCCGTCCACTATTACCATAGTACATAGTCCCTCGACCTATCCCAGTATTACCATACTACTTCACCTCTAGACTCCGTCCACTATTACCATAGTACATAGTCCCTCGACCTATCCCAGTATTACCATACTACTTCACCTCTAGACCCCGTCCACTATTACTATAGTACATAGTCCCTCGACCTATCCCAGTATTACCCTACTACTTCACCTCTAGACTCCGTCCACTATTACCATAGTACATAGTCCCTCGACCTATCCCAGTATTACCATACTACTTCACCTCTAGACTCCGTCCACTATTACCATAGTACATAGTCCCTCGACCTATCCCAGTATTACCATACTACTTCTCCTCTAGACTCCGTCCACTATTACCATAGTACATAGTCCCTCGACCTACCCCAGTATTACCATACTACTTCACCTCTAGACTCCGTCCACTATTACCATAGTACATAGTCCCTCGACCTATCCCAGTATTACCATACTACTTTACATCTAGATTCCTTCCACTATTACCATAGTACATAGTCCCTCGACCTATCCCAGTATTACCATACTACTTCATCTCTAGACTCCGTCCACTATTACCATAGTACATAGTCCCTCGACCTATCCCTATATTACCATACTACTTCACCTCTAGTCCCCGTCCAATATTACCATAGTACATAGTCCCTCGACCTATCCCAGTATTACCATACTACTTCACATCTAGACTCCGTCCACTATTACTATAGTACATAGTCCCTCGACCTACCCCAGTATTACCATACTACTTCACCTCTAGACTCCGTCCACTATTACCATAGTACATAGTCCCTCGACCTATCCCAGTATTACCATACTACTTCACCTCTAGACTCCGTCCACTATTACCATAGTATAGTCCTTCGACCTATCCCAGTATTACCATACTACTTCACCTCTAGACTCCGTCCAATATTACCATAGTACATAGTTTCTCGACCTATCCCAGTATTACCATACTACTTCACCTCTAGACTCCGTCCACTATTACCATAGTACATAGTCCCTCGACCTATCCAAGTATTACCATACTACTTCACCTCTAGACTCCGTCCACTATTACCATAGTACATAGTCCCTCGACCTATCCCAGTATTACCATACTACTTCACCTCTAGACTCCGTCCACTATTACCATAGTACATAGTCCCTCGACCTACCCCAGTATTACCATACTACTTCACCTCTAGACCCCGTCCACTATTAACATAGTACATAGTCCCTCGACCTATCCCAGTATTACCATACTACTTCACCTCTAGACTCCGTCCATTATTACTATAGTACATAGTCCCTCGACCTATTCGAGTATTACCTTACTACTTCACCTCTAGACTCCGTCCACTATTACCATAGTACATAGTCCCTCGACCTATCCCAGTATTACCATACTACTTCACCTCTAGACCCCGTCCACTATTACCATAGTACATAGTCCCTCGACCCATCCCAGTATTACCATACTACTTCACCTCTAGACCCCGTCCACTATTACTATAGTACATAGTCCCTCGACCTATCCCAGTATTACCATACTACTTCACTTCTAGACTCCGTCCACTATTACCATAGTACATAGTCCCTCGACCTATCCCAGTATTACCATACTACTTCACCTCTAGACTCCGTCCACTATTACCATAGTACATAGTCCCTCGACCTATCCCAGTAGTACCATACTACTTCACCTCTAGACCCCGTCCACTATTACCATAGTACATAGTCCCTCGACCTATCCCAGTATTACCATACTACTTCACCTCTAGACTCCGTCCACTATTACCATAGTACATAGTCCCTCGACCTATCCCAGTATTACCATACTACTTCACCTCTAGACTCCGTCCACTATTACCATAGTACATAGTCCCTCGACCTATCCCTATATTACCATACTACTTCATCTCTAGATCCCGTCCACTATTACCATAGTACATAGTCCCTCGACCTATCCCAGTATTACCATACTACTTCACATCTAGACTTCGTCCACTATTACTATAGTACATAGTCCCTCGACCTACTCCAGTATTACCATACTACTTAACCTCTAGACTCCGTCCACTATTACCATAGTACATAGTCCCTCGACCTATCCCAGTATTACCATACTACTTCACCTCTAGACTCCGTCCACTATTACCATAGTACATAGTCCTTCGACCTATCCCAGTATTACCATACTACTTCACCTCTAGACTCCGTCCACTATTACCATAGTACATAGTCCCTCGACCTATCCCAGTATTACCATACTACTTCACCTCTAGACTCCGTCCACAATTACCATAGTATAGTCCTTCGACCTATCCCAGTATTACCATACTACTTCACCTCTAGACTCCGTCCACTATTACCATAGTACATAGTCCCTCGACCTATCCCAGTAGTACCATACTACTTCACCTCTAGACCCCGTCCACTATTACCATAGTACATAGTCCCTCGACCTATCCCAGTATTACCATACTACTTCACCTCTAGACTCCGTCCACTATTACCATAGTACATAGTCCCTCGACCTATCCCAGTATTACCATACTACTTTACCTCTAGACTCCGTCCACTATTACCATAGTACATAGTCCCTCGACCTATCCCTATATTACCATACTACTTCATCTCTAGATCCCGTCCACTATTACCATAGTACATAGTCCCTCGACCTATCCCAGTATTACCATACTACTTCACATCTAGACTTCGTCCACTATTACTATAGTACATAGTCCCTCGACCTACTCCAGTATTACCATACTACTTAACCTCTAGACCCCGTCCACTATTACCATAGTACATAGTCCCTCGACCTATCCCAGTATTACCATACTACTTCACATCTAGACTCCGTCCACTATTACCATAGTACATAGTCCTTCGACCTATCCCAGTATTACCATACTACTCAACCTCTAGACTCCGTCCACTATTACCATAGTACATAGTCCCTCGACCTATCCCAGTATTACCATACTACTTCACCTCTAGACTCCGTCCACAATTACCATAGTATAGTCCTTCGACCTATCCCAGTATTACCATACTACTTCACCTCTAGACTCCGTCCAATATTACCATAGTACATAATTTCTCGACCTATCCCAGTATTACCATACTACTTCACCTCTAGACTCCGTCCACTATTACCATAGTACATAGTCCTTCGACCTATCCCAGTATTACCATACTACTTCACCTCTAGACTCCGTCCACTATTACCATAGTACATAGTCCCTCGACCTATCCCAGTATTACCATACTACTTCACCTCTAGACTCCGTCCACAATTACCATAGTATAGTCCTTCGACCTATCCCAGTATTACCATACTACTTCACCTCTAGACTCCGTCCAATATTACCATAGTACATAGTTTCTCGACCTATCCCAGTATTACCATACTACTTCACCTCTAGACTCCGTCCACTATTACCATAGTACATAGTCCCTCGACCTATCCCAGTATTACCATACTACTTCACCTCTAGACTCCGTCCACTATTACCATAGTACATAGTCCCTCGACCTATCCCAGTATTACCATACTACTTCACCTCTAGACTCCGTCCACTATTACCATAGTACATAGTCCTTCGACCTATCCCAGTATTACCATACTACTTCACCTCTAGACTCCGTCCATTATTACTATAGTACATAGTCCCTCGACCTATTCGAGTATTACCTTACTACTTCACCTCTAGACTCCGTCCACTATTACCATAGTACATAGTCCCTCGACCTATCCCAGTATTACCATACTACTTCACCTCTAGACCCCGTCCACTATTACCATAGTACATAGTCCCTCGACCCATCCCAGTATTACCATACTACTTCACCTCTAGACCCCGTCCACTATTACCATAGTACATAGTCCCTCGACCTATCCCAGTATTACCATACTACTTCACTTCTAGACTCCGTCCACTATTACCATAGTACATAGTCCCTCGACCTATCCCAGTATTACCATACTACTTCACCTCTAGACTCCGTCCACTATTACCATAGTACATAGTCCCTCGACCTATCCCAGTAGTACCATACTACTTCACCTCTAGACCCCGTCCACTATTACCATAGTACATAGTCCCTCGACCTATCCCAGTATTACCATACTACTTCACCTCTAGACTCCGTCCACTATTACCATAGTACATAGTCCCTCGACCTATCCCAGTATTACCATACTACTTCACCTCTAGACTCCGTCCACTATTACCATAGTACATAGTCCCTCGACCTATCCCTATATTACCATACTACTTCATCTCTAGACCCCGTCCACTATTACCATAGTACATAGTCCCTAGACCTATCCCAGTATTGCCATACTACTTCACATCTAGACTTCGTCCACTATTACTATAGTACATAGTCCCTCGACCTACCCCAGTATTACCATACTACTTCACCTCTAGACTCCGTCCACTATTACCATAGTACATAGTCCCTCGACCTATCCCAGTATTACCATACTACTTCACCTCTAGACTCCGTCCACTATTACCATAGTACATAGTCCTTCGACCTATCCCAGTATTACCATACTACTTCACCTCTAGACTCCGTCCACTATTACCATAGTACATAGTACATCGACCTATCCCAGTATTACCATACTACTTCACCTCTAGACTCCGTCCACTATTACCATAGTACATAGTCCCTCGTCCTATCCCAGTATTACCATACTACTTCACCTCTAGACTCCGTCCACTATTACCCTAGTACATAGTCCCTCGACCTACCCCAGTATTACCATACTACTTCACCTCTAGACCCCGTCCACTATTACCATAGTACATAGTCCCTCGACCTATCCCAGTATTACCATACTACTTCACCTCTAGACTCCGTCCACTATTACTATAGTACATAGTCCCTCGATCTATCCCAGTATTACCATACTACTTCACCTCTAGACTCCGTCCACTATGATGATAGTACATAGTCCCTCGACCTATCCCAGTATTACCTTACTACTTCACCTCTAGACCCCGTCCACTATTACCATAGTACATAGTCCCTCGACTTATCCCAGTATTACCATACTACTTCACCTCTAGACTCCGTCCACTATTACCATAGTACATAGTCCCTCGACCTATCCCAGTATTACCATTCTACTTCACCTCTAGACCCCGTCCACTATTACTATAGTACATAGTCCCTCGACCTATCCCAGTATTACCATACTACTTCACCTCTAGACTCCGTCCACTATTACCATAGTACATAGTCCCTCGACCTATCCCAGTATTACCATACTACTTCACATCTAGATTCCGTCCACTATTACCATAGTACATAGTCCCTCGACCTATCACAGTATTACCATACTACATCACCTCTTCACTCCGTCCACTATTACCATAGTACATAGTCCCTCGACCTATCCCAGTATTACCATACTACTTCACCTCTAGACTCCGTCCACTATTACCATAGTACATAGTCCCTCGACCTATCCCAGTATTACCATACTACTTCACATCTAGACTCCTTCCACTATTACCATAGTACATAGTCCCTCGACCTATCCCAGTATTACCATACTACTTCACCTCTAGACCCCGTCCACTATTACTATAGTACATAGTCCCTCGACCTATCCCAGTATTACCCTACTACTTCACCTATAGACTCCGTCCACTATTACCATAGTACATAGTCCCTCGACCTATCCCTGTATAACCATACTACTTCACCTCTAGACTCCGTCCACTATTACCATAGTACATAGTCCCTCGTCCTATCCCAGTATTACCATACTACTTCACCTCTAGACTCCGTCCACTATTACCATAGTACATAGTCCCTCGACCTATCCCAGTATTACCATACTACTTCACCTCTAGACCCCGTCCACTATTACCATAGTACATAGTCCCTCGACCTATCCCAGTATTACCATACTACTTCACCTCTAGACTCCGTCCACTATTACCATAGTACATAGTCCCTCGACCTATCCCAGTATTACCATACTACTTCACCTCTAGACCCCGTCCACTATTACTATAGTACATAGTCCCTCGACCTATCCCAGTATTACCATACTACTTCACCTCTAGACTCCGTCCACTATTACCATAGTACATAGTCCCTCGACCTATCCCAGTATTACCATACTACTTCACCTCTAGACCCCCGCCCACTATTACCATAGTACATAGTCCCTCGACCTATCCCAGTATTACCATACTACTTCACCTCTAGACTCCGTCCACTATTACCATAGTACATAGTCCCTCGACCTACCCCAGTATTACCATACTACTTCACCTCTAGACTCCGTCCACTATTACCATAGTACATAGTCCCTCGACCTATCCCAGTATTACCATACTACTTTACATCTAGATTCCTTCCACTATTACCATAGTACATAGTCCCTCGACCTATCCCAGTATTACCATACTACTTCACCTCTAGACCCCGTCCACTAATACCATAGTACATAGTCCCTCGACCTATCCCAGTATTACCCTACTACTTCACCTCTAGACTCCGTCCACTATTACCATAGTACATAGTCCCTCGACCTATCCCAGTTTAACCATACTACTTCACATCTAGACTCCGTCCACTATTACTATAGTACATATTCCCTCGACCTATCCCAGTATTACCATACTACTTCACCTCTAGACTCCGTCCACTATTACCATAGTACATAGTCCCTCGACCTATCCCAGTATTACCATACTACTTCACATCTAGACTCCTTCCACTATTACCATAGTACATAGTCCCTCGACCTATCCCAGTATTACCATACTACTTCACCTCTAGACCCCGTCCACTATTACTATAGTACATAGTCCCTCGACCTATCCCAGTATTACCCTACTACTTCACCTATAGACTCCGTCCACTATTACCATAGTACATAGTCCCTCGACCTATCCCTGTATAACCATACTACTTCACCTCTAGACTCCGTCCACTATTACCATAGTACATAGTCCCTCGTCCTATCCCAGTATTACCATACTACTTCACCTCTAGACTCCGTCCACTATTACCATAGTACATAGTCCCTCGACCTATCCCAGTATTACCATACTACTTCACCTCTAGACCCCGTCCACTATTACCATAGTACATAGTCCCTCGACCTATCCCAGTATTACCATACTACTTCACCTCTAGACTCCGTCCACTATTACCATAGTACATAGTCCCTCGACCTATCCCAGTATTACCATACTACTTCACCTCTAGACCCCGTCCACTATTACTATAGTACATAGTCCCTCGACCTATCCCAGTATTACCATACTACTTCACCTCTAGACTCCGTCCACTATTACCATAGTACATAGTCCCTCGACCTATCCCAGTATTACCATACTACTTCACCTCTAGACCCCGCCCACTATTACCATAGTACATAGTCCCTCGACCTATCCCAGTATTACCATACTACTTCACCTCTAGACTCCGTCCACTATTACCATAGTACATAGTCCCTCGACCTACCCCAGTATTACCATACTACTTCACCTCTAGACTCCGTCCACTATTACCATAGTACATAGTCCCTCGACCTATCCCAGTATTACCATACTACTTTACATCTAGATTCCTTCCACTATTACCATAGTACATAGTCCCTCGACCTATCCCAGTATTACCATACTACTTCACCTCTAGACCCCGTCCACTAATACCATAGTACATAGTCCCTCGACCTATCCCAGTATTACCCTACTACTTCACCTCTAGACTCCGTCCACTATTACCATAGTACATAGTCCCTCGACCTATCCCAGTTTAACCATACTACTTCACATCTAGACTCCGTCCACTATTACTATAGTACATAGTCCCTCGACCTATCCCAGTATTACCATACTACTTCACCTCTAGACTCCGTCCACTATTACCATAGTACATAGTCCCTCGACCTATCCCAGTATTACCATACTACTTCACCTCTAGACTCCGTCCACTATTACTATAGTACATAGTCCCTCGACCTATCCCAGTATTACCATACTACTTCACCTCTAGACCCCGTCCACTATTACCATAGTACATAGTCCCTCGACCTATCCCAGTATTACCATACTACTTCACCTCTAGACCCCGTCCAATATTACCATAGTACATAGTCCCTCGACCTATCCCAGTATTACCATACTACTTCACCTCTAGACTCCGTCCAATATTACCATAGTACATAGTTTCTCGACCTATCCCAGTATTACCATACTACTTCACCTCTAGACTCCGTCCACTATTACCATAGTACATAGTCCCTCGACCTATCCCAGTATTACCATACTACTTCACCTCTAGACTCCGTCCACTATTACCATAGTACATAGTCCCTCGACCTATCCCAGTATTACCATACTACTTCACCTCTAGACTCCGTCCACTATTACCATAGTACATAGTCCTTCGACCTATCCCAGTATTACCATACTACTTCACCTCTAGACTCCGTCCATTATTACTATAGTACATAGTCCCTCGACCTATTCGAGTATTACCTTACTACTTCACCTCTAGACTCCGTCCACTATTACCATAGTACATAGTCCCTCGACCTATCCCAGTTTTACCATACCACTTCACCTCTAGACCCCGTCCACTATTACCATAGTACATAGTCCCTCGACCCATCCCAGTATTACCATACTACTTCACCTCTAGACCCCGTCCACTATTACCATAGTACATAGTCCCTCGACCTATCCCAGTATTACCATACTACTTCACTTCTAGACTCCGTCCACTATTACCATAGTACATAGTCCCTCGACCTATCCCAGTATTACCATACTACTTCACCTCTAGACTCCGTCCACTATTACCATAGTACATAGTCCCTCGACCTATCCCAGTAGTACCATACTACTTCACCTCTAGACCCCGTCCACTATTACCATAGTACATAGTCCCTCGACCTATCCCAGTATTACCATACTACTTCACCTCTAGACTCCGTCCACTATTACCATAGTACATAGTCCCTCGACCTATCCCAGTATTACCATACTACTTCACCTCTAGACTCCGTCCACTATTACCATAGTACATAGTCCCTCGACCTATCCCTATATTACCATACTACTTCATCTCTAGACCCCGTCCACTATTACCATAGTACATAGTCCCTAGACCTATCCCAGTATTACCATACTACTTCACATCTAGACTTCGTCCACTATTATTATAGTACATAGTCCCTCGACCTACCCCAGTATTACCATACTACTTCACCTCTAGACTCCGTCCACTATTACCATAGTACATAGTCCCTCGACCTATCCCAGTATTACCATACTACTTCACCTCTAGACTCCGTCCACTATTACCATAGTACATAGTCCTTCGACCTATCCCAGTATTACCATACTACTTCACCTCTAGACTCCGTCCACTATTACCATAGTACATAGTCCCTCGACCTATCTCAGTATTACCATACTACTTCACCTCTACACTCCGTCCACTATTACCATAGTACATAGTCCCTCGTCCTATCCCAGTATTACCATACTACTTCACCTCTAGACTCCGTCCACTATTACCATAGTACATAGTCCCTCGACCTACCCCAGTATTACCATACTACTTCACCTCTAGACCCCGTCCACTATTATCATAGTACATAGTCCCTCGACCTATCCCAGTATTACCATACTACTTCACCTCTAGACTCCGTCCACTATTACTATAGTACATAGTCCCTCGATCTATCCCAGTATTACCATACTACTTCACCTCTAGACTCCGTCCACTATGATGATAGTACATAGTCCCTCGACCTATCCCAGTATTACCTTACTACTTCACCTCTAGACCCCGTCCACTATTACCATAGTACATAGTCCCTCGACTTATCCCAGTATTACCATACTACTTCACCTCTAGACTCCGTCCACTATTACCATAGTACATAGTCCCTCGACCTATCCCTGTATTACCATTCTACTTCACCTCTAGACCCCGTCCACTATTACTATAGTACATAGTCCCTCGACCTATCCCAGTATTACCATACTACTTCACCTCTAGACTCCGTCCACTATTACCATAGTACATAGTCCCTCGACCTATCCCAGTATTACCATACTACTTCACATCTAGACTCCGTCCACTATTACCATAGTACATAGTCCCTCGACCTACCCCAGTATTACCATACTACTTCACCTCTAGACTCCGTCCACTATTACCATAGTACATAGTCCCTCGACCTATCCCAGTATTACCATACTACTTCACCTCTAGACTCCGTCCACTATTACCATAGTACATAGTCCTTCGACCTATCCCAGTATTACCATACTACTTCACCTCTAGACTCCGTCCACTATTACCATAGTACATAGTCCCTCGACCTATCCCAGTATTACCATACTACTTCACCTCTAGACTCCGTCCACTATTACCATAGTACATAGTCCCTCGACCTATCCCAGTATTACCATACTACTTCACCTCTAGACTCCGTCCACTATTACCATAGTACATAGTCCCTCGACCTATCCCTATATTACCATACTACTTCATCTCTAGACCCCGTCCACTATTACCATAGTACATAGTCCCTAGACCTATCCCAGTATTACCATACTACTTCACATCTAGACTTCGTCCACTATTATTATAGTACATAGTCCCTCGACCTACCCCAGTATTACCATACTACTTCACCTCTAGACTCCGTCCACTATTACCATAGTACATAGTCCCTCGACCTATCCCAGTATTACCATACTACTTCACCTCTAGACTCCGTCCACTATTACCATAGTACATAGTCCTTCGACCTATCCCAGTATTACCATACTACTTCACCTCTAGACTCCGTCCACTATTACCATAGTACATAGTCCCTCGACCTATCTCAGTATTACCATACTACTTCACCTCTACACTCCGTCCACTATTACCATAGTACATAGTCCCTCGTCCTATCCCAGTATTACCATACTACTTCACCTCTAGACTCCGTCCACTATTACCATAGTACATAGTCCCTCGACCTACCCCAGTATTACCATACTACTTCACCTCTAGACCCCGTCCACTATTATCATAGTACATAGTCCCTCGACCTATCCCAGTATTACCATACTACTTCACCTCTAGACTCCGTCCACTATTACTATAGTACATAGTCCCTCGATCTATCCCAGTATTACCATACTACTTCACCTCTAGACTCCGTCCACTATGATGATAGTACATAGTCCCTCGACCTATCCCAGTATTACCTTACTACTTCACCTCTAGACCCCGTCCACTATTACCATAGTACATAGTCCCTCGACTTATCCCAGTATTACCATACTACTTCACCTCTAGACTCCGTCCACTATTACCATAGTACATAGTCCCTCGACCTATCCCTGTATTACCATTCTACTTCACCTCTAGACCCCGTCCACTATTACTATAGTACATAGTCCCTCGACCTATCCCAGTATTACCATACTACTTCACCTCTAGACTCCGTCCACTATTACCATAGTACATAGTCCCTCGACCTATCCCAGTATTACCATACTACTTCACATCTAGACTCCGTCCACTATTACCATAGTACATAGTCCCTCGACCTATCACAGTATTACCATACTACATCACCTCTTGACTCCGTCCACTATTACCATAGTACATAGTCCCTCGACCTATCCCAGTATTACCATACTACTTCACCTCTAGACTCCGTCCACTATTACCATAGTACATAGTCCCTCGACCTATCCCAGTATTACCATACTACTTCACATCTAGACTCCTTCCACTATTACCATAGTACATAGTCCCTCGACCTATCCCAGTATTACCATACTACTTCACCTCTAGACCCCGTCCACTATTACTATAGTACATAGTCCCTCGGCCTATCCCAGTATTACCCTACTACTTCACCTATAGACTCCGTCCACTATTACCATAGTACATAGTCCCTCGACCTATCCCAGTATAACCATACTACTTCACCTCTAGACTCCGTCCACTATTACCATAGTACATAGTCCCTCGTCCTATCCCAGTATTACCATACTACTTCACCTCTAGACTCCGTCCACTATTACCATAGTACATAGTCCCTCGACCTATCCCAGTATTACCATACTACTTCACCTCTAGACCCCGTCCACTATTACCATAGTACATAGTCCCTCGACCTATCCCAGTATTACCATACTACTTCACCTCTAGACTCCGTCCACTATTACCATAGTACATAGTCCCTCGACCTATCCCAGTATTACCATACTACTTCACCTCTAGACCCCGTGCACTATTACTATAGTACATAGTCCCTCGACCTATCCCAGTATTACCATACTACTTCACCTCTAGACCCCGTCCACTATTACCATAGTACATAGTCCCTCGACCTACCCCAGTATTACCATACTACTTCACCTCTAGACTCCGTCCACTATTACCATAGTACATAGTCCCTCGACCTATCCCAGTATTACCATACTACTTTACATCTAGATTCCTTCCACTATTACCATAGTACATAGTCCCTCGACCTATCCCAGTATTACCATACTACTTCACCTCTAGACCCCGTCCACTAATACCATAGTACATAGTCCCTCGACCTATCCCAGTATTACCCTACTACTTCACCTCTAGACTCCGTCCACTATTACCATAGTACATAGTCCCTCGACCTATCCCAGTTTAACCATACTACTTCACATCTAGACTCCGTCCACTATTACTATAGTACATAGTCCCTCGACCTATCCCAGTATTACCATACTACTTCACCTCTAGACTCCGTCCACTATTACCATAGTACATAGTCCCTCGACCTATCCCAGTATTACCATACTACTTCACCTCTAGACTCCGTCCACTATTACTATAGTACATAGTCCCTCGACCTATCCCAGTATTACCATACTACTTCACCTCTAGACCCCGTCCACTATTACCATAGTACATAGTCCCTCGACCTATCCCAGTATTACCATACTACTTCACCTCTAGACCCCGTCCAATATTACCATAGTACATAGTCCCTCGACCTATCCCAGTATTACCATACTACTTCACCTCTAGACTTCGTCCAATATTACCATAGTACATAGTTTCTCGACCTATCCCAGTATTACCATACTACTTCACCTCTAGACTCCGTCCACTATTACCATAGTACATAGTCCCTCGACCTATCCCAGTATTACCATACTACTTCACCTCTAGACTCCGTCCACTATTACCATAGTACATAGTCCCTCGACCTATCCCAGTATTACCATACTACTTCACCTCTAGACTCCGTCCACTATTACCATAGTACATAGTCCTTCGACCTATCCCAGTATTACCATACTACTTCACCTCTAGACTCCGTCCATTATTACTATAGTACATAGTCCCTCGACCTATTCGAGTATTACCTTACTACTTCACCTCTAGACTCCGTCCACTATTACCATAGTACATAGTCCCTCGACCTATCCCAGTTTTACCATACTACTTCACCTCTAGACCCCGTCCACTATTACCATAGTACATAGTCCCTCGACCCATCCCAGTATTACCATACTACTTCACCTCTAGACCCCGTCCACTATTACCATAGTACATAGTCCCTCGACCTATCCCAGTATTACCATACTACTTCACCTCTAGACTCCGTCCACTATTACCATAGTACATAGTCCCTCGACCTATCCCAGTAGTACCATACTACTTCACCTCTAGACCCCGTCCACTATTACCATAGTACATAGTCCCTCGACCTATCCCAGTATTACCATACTACTTCACCTCTAGACTCCGTCCACTATTACCATAGTACATAGTCCCTCGACCTATCCCAGTATTACCATACTACTTCACCTCTAGACTCCGTCCACTATTACCATAGTACATAGTCCCTCGACCTATCCCTATATTACCATACTACTTCATCTCTAGACCCCGTCCACTATTACCATAGTACATAGTCCCTAGACCTATCCCAGTATTACCATACTACTTCACATCTAGACTTCGTCCACTATTATTATAGTACATAGTCCCTCGACCTACCCCAGTATTACCATACTACTTCACCTCTAGACTCCGTCCACTATTACCATAGTACATAGTCCCTCGACCTATCCCTGTATTACCATACTACTTCACCTCTAGACTCCGTCCACTATTACCATAGTACATAGTCCTTCGACCTATCCCAGTATTACCATACTACTTCACCTCTAGACTCCGTCCACTATTACCATAGTACATAGTCCCTCGACCTATCTCAGTATTACCATACTACTTCACCTCTACACTCCGTCCACTATTACCATAGTACATAGTCCCTCGTCCTATCCCAGTATTACCATACTACTTCACCTCTAGATTCCGTCCACTATTACCATAGTACATAGTCCCTCGACCTACCCCAGTATTACCATACTACTTCACCTCTAGACCCCGTCCACTATTATCATAGTACATAGTCCCTCGACCTATCCCAGTATTACCATACTACTTCACCTCTAGACTCCGTCCACTATTACTATAGTACATAGTCCCTCGATCTATCCCAGTATTACCATACTACTTCACCTCTAGACTCCGTCCACTATGATGATAGTACATAGTCCCTCGACCTATCCCAGTATTACCTTACTACTTCACCTCTAGACCCCGTCCACTATTACCATAGTACATAGTCCCTCGACTTATCCCAGTATTACCATACTACTTCACCTCTAGACTCCGTCCACTATTACCATAGTACATAGTCCCTCGACCTATCCCTGTATTACCATTCTACTTCACCTCTAGACCCCGTCCACTATTACTATAGTACATAGTCCCTCGACCTATCCCAGTATTACCATACTACTTCACCTCTAGACTCCGTCCACTATTACCATAGTACATAGTCCCTCGACCTATCCCAGTATTACCATACTACTTCACATCTAGACTCCGTCCACTATTACCATAGTACATAGTCCCTCGACCTATCACAGTATTACCATACTACATCACCTCTTGACTCCGTCCACTATTACCATAGTACATAGTCCCTCGACCTATCCCAGTATTACCATACTACTTCACCTCTAGACTCCGTCCACTATTACCATAGTACATAGTCCCTCGACCTATCCCAGTATTACCATACTACTTCACATCTAGACTCCTTCCACTATTACCATAGTACATAGTCCCTCGACCTATCCCAGTATTACCATACTACTTCACCTCTAGACCCCGTCCACTATTACTATAGTACATAGTCCCTCGGCCTATCCCAGTATTACCCTACTACTTCACCTATAGACTCCGCCCACTATTACCATAGTACATAGTCCCTCGACCTATCCCAGTATAACCATACTACTTCACCTCTAGACTCCGTCCACTATTACCATAGTACATAGTCCCTCGTCCTATCCCAGTATTACCATACTACTTCACCTCTAGACTCCGTCCACTATTACCATAGTACATAGTCCCTCGACCTATCCCAGTATTACCATACTACTTCACCTCTAGACCCCGTCCACTATTACCATAGTACATAGTCCCTCGACCTATCCCAGTATTACCATACTACTTCACCTCTAGACTCCGTCCACTATTACCATAGTACATAGTCCCTCGACCTATCCCAGTATTACCATACTACTTCACCTCTAGACCCCGTGCACTATTACTATAGTACATAGTCCATCGACCTATCCCAGTATTACCATACTACTTCACCTCTAGACTCCGTCCACTATTACCATAGTACATAGTCCCTCGACCTATCCCAGTATTACCATACTACTTCACCTCTAGACCCCGCCCACTATTACCATAGTACATAGTCCCTCGACCTATCCCAGTATTACCATACTACTTCACCTCTAGACTCCGTCCACTATTACCATAGTACATAGTCCCTCGACCTACCCCAGTATTACCATACTACTTCACCTCTAGACTCCGTCCACTATTACCATAGTACATAGTCCCTCGACCTATCCCAGTATTACCATACTACTTTACATCTAGATTCCTTCCACTATTACCATAGTACATAGTCCCTCGACCTATCCCAGTATTACCATACTACTTCACCTCTAGACCCCGTCCACTATTACCATAGTACATAGTCCCTCGACCTATCCCAGTATTACCCTACTACTTCACCTCTAGACTCTGTCCACTATTACCATAGTACATAGTCCCTCGACCTATCCCAGTTTAACCATACTACTTCACATCTAGACTCCGTCCACTATTACTATAGTACATAGTCCCTCGACCTATCCCAGTATTACCATACTACTTCACCTCTAGACTCCGTCCACTATTACCATAGTACATAGTCCCTCGACCTATCCCAGTATTACCATACTACTTCACCTCTAGACTCCGTCCACTATTACCATAGTACATAGTCCCTCGATCTATCCCAGTATTACCATACTACTTCACCTCTAGACCCCGTCCACTATTACCATAGTACATAGTCCCTCGACCTATCCCAGTATTACCATACTACTTCACCTCTAGACCCCGTCCAATATTACCATAGTACATAGTCCCTCGACCTATCCCAGTATTACCATACTACTTCACCTCTAGACTCCGTCCACTATTACCATAGTACATAGTCCCTCGACCTATCCCAGTATTACCATGCTTCTTCACCTCTAGACTCCGTCCACTATTACCATAGTATATAGTCCCTCGACCTACCCCAGTATTACCATACTACTTCACTTCTAGACTCCGTCCACTATTACCATAGTACATAGTCCCTCGACCTATCCCAATATTACCATACTACTTCACCTCTAGACTCCGTCCACTATTACCATATTACATAGTCCCTCGACCTATCCCAGTATTACCATACTACTTCACCTCTAGACTCCGTCCACTATTACTATAGTACATAGTCACTCGACCTATCCCAGTATTACCATACTACTTCACCTCTAGACTCCGTCCACTATTACCAGAGTACATAGTCCCTCGACCTACCCCAGTATTACCATACTACTTCACCTCTAGACTCCGTCCACTATGACCATAGTACATAGTCTCTCGACCTATCCCAGTATTATCATACTACTTCACCTCTAGACTCCGTCCACTATTACCATAGTACATAGTCCCTCGACCTATCCTAGTATTACCATACTACTTCACATCTAGACCCCGTCCACTATTACCATAGTACATAGTCCCTCGACCTATCCCAGTATTACCATACTACATCACCTCTAGACCCCGTCCACTATTACCATAGTACATAGTCCCTAGACCTATCCCAGTATTACCATACTACTTCACCTCTAGACCCCGTCCACTATTACCATAGTACATAGTCCCTCGACCTACCCCAGTATTACCATACTACTTCACCTCTAGACCCCGTCCACTATTACCATAGTACATAGTCCCTCGACCTATCCCAGTATTACCATACTACTTCACCTCTAGACTCCGTCCACTATTACTATAGTACATAGTCCCTCGACCTACCCCAGTATTACCCTACTACTTCACCTCTAGACTCCGTCCATGATTACCATAGTACATAGTCCCTCGACCTATCCCAGTATTACCATACTACTTCACCTCTAGACCCCGTCCACTATTACCATAGTACATAGTCCCTCGACCTATCCCAATATTACCATACTACTTCACCTCTAGACTCCGTCCACTATTACCATAGTACATAGCCCCTCGACCTACCCCAGTATTACCATACTACTTCACCTCTAGACTCCGTCCAATATTACAATCGTACATAGTCCCTCGACCTATCCTAGTATTACCATACTACTTCACCTCTAGACTCCTTCCACTATTACCATAGTACATAGTCCCTCGACCTATCCCAGTATTACCATACTACTTCACCTCTAGACCCCGTCCACTATTACCATTGTACATAGTCCCTCGACCTACCCCAGTATTACCATACTACATCACCTCTAGACTCCGTCCACTATTACCATAGTACATAGTCCCTCGACCTATCCCAATATTACCATACTACTTCACCTCTAGACCCCGTCCACTATTACCATAGTACATAGTCCCTCGACCTATCCCAGTATTACCATACTACTTCACCTCTAGATCCCGTCCACTATTACCATAGTACATAGTCCCTCGACATATCCCAGTATTACCATACTACTTCACATCTAGACTCCGTCCACTATTACCATAGTACATAGTCCCTCGACCTATCCCAGTATTACCATACTACTTCACCTCTAGACTCCGTCCACTATTACTATTGTACATAGTCACTCGACCTATCCCAGTATTACCATACTACTTCACCTCTAGACTCCGTCCACTATTACCATAGTACATAGTCCCTCGACCTACCCCAGTATTACCATACTACTTCACCTCTAGACTCCGTCCACTATTACCATAGTACATAGTCCCTCGACCTATCCCAGTACTACCCTACTACTTCACCTCTAGACCCCGTCCACTATTACCATAGTACATAGTCCCTCGACCTATCCCAGTATTACCATACCACGTCACATCTAGACTCCGTCCACTATTACCATAGTACATAGTCCCTCGACCTACCCCAGTATTACCATACTACTTCACATCTAGACCCCGTCCACTATTACCATAGTACATAGTCCCTCGACCTATCCCAGTATTACCATACTACTTCACCTCTAGACTCCGTCCACTATTACTATAGTACATAGTCCCTCGACCTACCCCAGTATTACCCTACTACTTCACCTCTAGACTCCGTCCACTATTACCATAGTACATAGTCCCTCGACCTATCCCAGTATTACCATACTACTTCACCTCTATACCCCGTCCACTATTACCATAGTACATAGTCCCTCGACCTATCCCAATATTACCATACTACTTCACCTCTAGACTCCGTCCACTATTACCATAGTACATAGCCCCTCGACCTACCCCAGTATTACCATACTACTTCACCTCTAGACTCCGTCCACTATTACAATCGTACATAGTACCTCGACCTATCCCAGTATTACCATACTACTTCACCTCTAGACTCCGTCCACTATTACCATAGTACATAGTCCCTCGACCTATCCCAGTATTACCATACTACTTCACCTCTAGACCCCGTCCACTATTACCATAGTGCATAGTCCCTCGACCTACCCCAGTATTACCATACTACTTCACCTCTAGACTCCGTCCACTATTACCATAGTACATAGTCCCTCGACCTATCCCAGTATTACCATACTACCTCTCCTCTAGACCCCGTCCACTATTACTATAGTACATAGTCCGTCGACCTATCCCAGTATTACCATACTACTTCACCTCTAGACTCCGTCCAATATTACCATAGTACATAGTTTCTCGACCTATCCCAGTATTACCATACTACTTCACCTCTAGACTCCGTCCACTATTACCATAGTACATAGTCCCTCGACCTATCCCAGTATTACCATACTACTTCACCTCTAGACTCCGTCCACTATTACCATAGTACATAGTCCCTCGACCTATCCCAGTATTACCATACTACTTCACCTCTAGACTCCGTCCACTATTACCATAGTACATAGTCCTTCGACCTATCCCAGTATTACCATACTACTTCACCTCTAGACTCCGTCCATTATTACTATAGTACATAGTCCCTCGACCTATTCGAGTATTACCTTACTACTTCTCCTCTAGACTCCGTCCACTATTACCATAGTACATAGTCCCTCGACCTATCCCAGTATTACCATACTACTTCACCTCTAGACCCCGTCCACTATTACCATAGTACATAGTCCCTCGACCCATCCCAGTATTACCATACTACTTCACCTCTAGACCCCGTCCACTATTACCATAGTACATAGTCCCTCGACCTATCCCAGTATTACCATACTACTTCACTTCTAGACTCCGTCCACTATTACCATAGTACATAGTCCCTCGACCTATCCCAGTATTACCATACTACTTCACCTCTAGACTCCGTCCACTATTACCATAGTACATAGTCCCTCGACCTATCCCAGTAGTACCATACTACTTCACCTCTAGACCCCGTCCACTATTACCATAGTACATAGTCCCTCGACCTATCCCAGTATTACCATACTACTTCACCTCTAGACTCCGTCCACTATTACCATAGTACATAGTCCCTCGACCTATCCCAGTATTACCATACTACTTCACCTCTAGACTCCGTCCACTATTACCATAGTACATAGTCCCTCGACCTATCCCTATATTACCATACTACTTCATCTCTAGACCCCGTCCACTATTACCATAGTACATAGTCCCTAGACCTATCCCAGTATTGCCATACTACTTCACATCTAGACTTCGTACACTATTACTATAGTACATAGTCCCTCGACCTACCCCAGTATTACCATACTACTTCACCTCTAGACTCCGTCCACTATTACCATAGTACATAGTCCCTCGACCTATCCCAGTATTACCATACTACTTCACCTCTAGACTCCGTCCACTATTACCATAGTACATAGTCCTTCGACCTATCCCAGTATTACCATACTACTTCACCTCTAGACTCCGTCCACTATTACCATAGTACATAGTACATCGACCTATCCCAGTATTACCATACTACTTCACCTCTAGACTCCGTCCACTATTACCATAGTACATAGTCCCTCGTCCTATCCCAGTATTACCATACTACTTCACCTCTAGACTCCGTCCACTATTACCCTAGTACATAGTCCCTCGACCTACCCCAGTATTACCATACTACTTCACCTCTAGACCCCGTCCACTATTACCATAGTACATAGTCCCTCGACCTATCCCAGTATTACCATACTACTTCACCTCTAGACTCCGTCCACTATTACTATAGTACATAGTCCCTCGATCTATCCCAGTATTACCATACTACTTCACCTCTAGACTCCGTCCACTATGATGATAGTACATAGTCCCTCGACCTATCCCAGTATTACCTTACTACTTCACATCTAGACTCCGTCCACTATTACCATAGTACATAGTCCCTCGACCTATCACAGTATTACCATACTACATCACCTCTTCACTCCGTCCACTATTACCATAGTACATAGTCCCTCGACCTATCCCAGTATTACCATACTACTTCACCTCTAGACTCCGTCCACTATTACCATAGTACATAGTCCCTCGACCTATCCCTGTATTACCATTCTACTTCACCTCTAGACCCCGTCCACTATTACTATAGTACATAGTCCCTCGACCTATCCCAGTATTACCATACTACTTCACCTCTAGACTCCGTCCACTATTACCATAGTACATAGTCCCTCGACCTATCCCAGTATTACCATACTACTTCACATCTAGACTCCGTCCACTATTACCATAGTACATAGTCCCTCGACCTATCACAGTATTACCATACTACATCACCTCTTGACTCCGTCCACTATTACCATAGTACATAGTCCCTCGACCTATCCCAGTATTACCATACTACTTCACCTCTAGACTCCGTCCACTATTACCATAGTACATAGTCCCTCGACCTATCCCAGTATTACCATACTACTTCACATCTAGACTCCTTCCACTATTACCATAGTACATAGTCCCTCGACCTATCCCAGTATTACCATACTACTTCACCTCTAGACCCCGTCCACTATTACTATAGTACATAGTCCCTCGGCCTATCCCAGTATTACCCTACTACTTCACCTATAGACTCCGTCCACTATTACCATAGTACATAGTCCCTCGACCTATCCCAGTATAACCATACTACTTCACCTCTAGACTCCGTCCACTATTACCATAGTACATAGTCCCTCGTCCTATCCCAGTATTACCATACTACTTCACCTCTAGACTCCGTCCACTATTACCATAGTACATAGTCCCTCGACCTATCCCAGTATTACCATACTACTTCACCTCTAGACCCCGTCCACTATTACCATAGTACATAGTCCCTCGACCTATCCCAGTATTACCATACTACTTCACCTCTAGACTCCGTCCACTATTACCATAGTACATAGTCCCTCGACCTATCCCAGTATTACCATACTACTTCACCTCTAGACCCCGTGCACTATTACTATAGTACATAGTCCCTCGACCTATCCCAGTATTACCATACTACTTCACCTCTAGACCCCGTCCACTATTACCATAGTACATAGTCCCTCGACCTACCCCAGTATTACCATACTACTTCACCTCTAGACTCCGTCCACTATTACCATAGTACATAGTCCCTCGACCTATCCCAGTATTACCATACTACTTTACATCTAGATTCCTTCCACTATTACCATAGTACATAGTCCCTCGACCTATCCCAGTATTACCATACTACTTCACCTCTAGACCCCGTCCACTAATACCATAGTACATAGTCCCTCGACCTATCCCAGTATTACCCTACTACTTCACCTCTAGACTCCGTCCACTATTACCATAGTACATAGTCCCTCGACCTATCCCAGTTTAACCATACTACTTCACATCTAGACTCCGTCCACTATTACTATAGTACATAGTCCCTCGACCTATCCCAGTATTACCATACTACTTCACCTCTAGACTCCGTCCACTATTACCATAGTACATAGTCCCTCGACCTATCCCAGTATTACCATACTACTTCACCTCTAGACTCCGTCCACTATTACTATAGTACATAGTCCCTCGACCTATCCCAGTATTACCATACTACTTCACCTCTAGACCCCGTCCACTATTACCATAGTACATAGTCCCTCGACCTATCCCAGTATTACCATACTACTTCACCTCTAGACCCCGTCCACTATTACCATAGTACATAGTCCCTCGACCTATCCCAGTATTACCATACTACTTCACCTCTAGACTCCGTCCACTATTACCATAGTACATAGTCCCTCGACCTATCCCAGTATTACCATACTACTTCACCTCTAGACTCCGTCCACTATTACCATAGTACATAGTCCCTCGACCTATCCCTATATTACCATACTACTTCATCTCTAGACCCCGTCCACTATTACCATAGTACATAGTCCCTAGACCTATCCCAGTATTACCATACTACTTCACATCTAGACTTCGTCCACTATTATTATAGTACATAGTCCCTCGACCTACCCCAGTATTACCATACTACTTCACCTCTAGACTCCGTCCACTATTACCATAGTACATAGTCCCTCGACCTATCCCAGTATTACCATACTACTTCACCTCTAGACTCCGTCCACTATTACCATAGTACATAGTCCTTCGACCTATCCCAGTATTACCATACTACTTCACCTCTAGACTCCGTCCACTATTACCATAGTACATAGTCCCTCGACCTATCTCAGTATTACCATACTACTTCACCTCTACACTCCGTCCACTATTACCATAGTACATAGTCCCTCGTCCTATCCCAGTATTACCATACTACTTCACCTCTAGACTCCGTCCACTATTACCATAGTACATAGTCCCTCGACCTACCCCAGTATTACCATACTACTTCACCTCTAGACCCCGTCCACTATTATCATAGTACATAGTCCCTCCACCTATCCCAGTATTACCATACTACTTCACCTCTAGACTCCGTCCACTATTACTATAGTACATAGTCCCTCGATCTATCCCAGTATTACCATACTACTTCACCTCTAGACTCCGTCCACTATGATGATAGTACATAGTCCCTCGACCTATCCCAGTATTACCTTACTACTTCACCTCTAGACCCCGTCCACTATTACCATAGTACATAGTCCCTCGACTTATCCCAGTATTACCATACTACTTCACCTCTAGACTCCGTCCACTATTACCATAGTACATAGTCCCTCGACCTATCCCTGTATTACCATTCTACTTCACCTCTAGACCCCGTCCACTATTACTATAGTACATAGTCCCTCGACCTATCCCAGTATTACCATACTACTTCACCTCTAGACTCCGTCCACTATTACCATAGTACATAGTCCCTCGACCTATCCCAGTATTACCATACTACTTCACATCTAGACTCCGTCCACTATTACCATAGTACATAGTCCCTCGACCTATCACAGTATTACCATACTACATCACCTCTTGACTCCGTCCACTATTACCATAGTACATAGTCCCTCGACCTATCCCAGTATTACCATACTACTTCACCTCTAGACTCCGTCCACTATTACCATAGTACATAGTCCCTCGACCTATCCCAGTATTACCATACTACTTCACATCTAGACTCCTTCCACTATTACCATAGTACATAGTCCCTCGACCTATCCCAGTATTACCATACTACTTCACCTCTAGACCCCGTCCACTATTACTATAGTACATAGTCCCTCGGCCTATCCCAGTATTACCCTACTACTTCACCTATAGACTCCGTCCACTATTACCATAGTACATAGTCCCTCGACCTATCCCAGTATAACCATACTACTTCACCTCTAGACTCCGTCCACTATTACCATAGTACATAGTCCCTCGTCCTATCCCAGTATTACCATACTACTTCACCTCTAGACTCCGTCCACTATTACCATAGTACATAGTCCCTCGACCTATCCCAGTATTACCATACTACTTCACCTCTAGACCCCGTCCACTATTACCATAGTACATAGTCCCTCGACCTATCCCAGTATTACCATACTACTTCACCTCTAGACTCCGTCCACTATTACCATAGTACATAGTCCCTCGACCTATCCCAGTATTACCATACTACTTCACCTCTAGACCCCGTGCACTATTACTATAGTACATAGTCCATCGACCTATCCCAGTATTACCATACTACTTCACCTCTAGACTCCGTCCACTATTACCATAGTACATAGTCCCTCGACCTATCCCAGTATTACCATACTACTTCACCTCTAGACCCCGCCCACTATTACCATAGTACATAGTCCCTCGACCTATCCCAGTATTACCATACTACTTCACCTCTAGACTCCGTCCACTATTACCATAGTACATAGTCCCTCGACCTACCCCAGTATTACCATACTACTTCACCTCTAGACTCCGTCCACTATTACCATAGTACATAGTCCCTCGACCTATCCCAGTATTACCATACTACTTCACCTCTAGACCCCGTCCACTATTACCATAGTACATAGTCCCTCGACCTATCCCAGTATTACCCTACTACTTCACCTCTAGACTCTGTCCACTATTACCATAGTACATAGTCCCTCGACCTATCCCAGTTTAACCATACTACTTCACATCTAGACTCCGTCCACTATTACTATAGTACATAGTCCCTCGACCTATCCCAGTATTACCATACTACTTCACCTCTAGACTCCGTCCACTATTACCATAGTACATAGTCCCTCGACCTATCCCAGTATTACCATACTACTTCACCTCTAGACTCCGTCCACTATTACCATAGTACATAGTCCCTCGATCTATCCCAGTATTACCATACTACTTCACCTCTAGACCCCGTCCACTATTACCATAGTACATAGTCCCTCGACCTATCCCAGTATTACCATACTACTTCACCTCTAGACCCCGTCCAATATTACCATAGTACATAGTCCCTCGACCTATCCCAGTATTACCATACTACTTCACCTCTAGACTCCGTCCACTATTACCATAGTACATAGTCCCTCGACCTATCCCAGTATTACCATGCTTCTTCACCTCTAGACTCCGTCCACTATTACCATAGTATATAGTCCCTCGACCTACCCCAGTATTACCATACTACTTCACTTCTAGACTCCGTCCACTATTACCATAGTACATAGTCCCTCGACCTATCCCAATATTACCATACTACTTCACCTCTAGACTCCGTCCACTATTACCATATTACATAGTCCCTCGACCTATCCCAGTATTACCATACTACTTCACCTCTAGACTCCGTCCACTATTACTATAGTACATAGTCACTCGACCTATCCCAGTATTACCATACTACTTCACCTCTAGACTCCGTCCACTATTACCAGAGTACATAGTCCCTCGACTTACCCCAGTATTACCATACTACTTCACCTCTAGACTCCGTCCACTATGACCATAGTACATAGTCCCTCGACCTATCCCAGTATTATCATACTACTTCACCTCTAGACTCCGTCCACTATTACCATAGTACATAGTCCCTCGACCTATCCTAGTATTACCATACTACTTCACATCTAGACCCCGTCCACTATTACCATAGTACATAGTCCCTCGACCTATCCCAGTATTACCATACTACATCACCTCTAGACCCCGTCCACTATTACCATAGTACATAGTCCCTCGACCTATCCCAGTATTACCATACTACTTCACCTCTAGACCCCGTCCACTATTACCATAGTACATAGTCCCTCGACCTACCCCAGTATTACCATACTACTTCACCTCTAGACCCCGTCCACTATTACCATAGTACATAGTCCCTCGACCTATCCCAGTATTACCATACTACTTCACCTCTAGACTCCGTCCACTATTACTATAGTACATAGTCCCTCGACCTACCCCAGTATTACCCTACTACTTCACCTCTAGACTCCGTCCATGATTACCATAGTACATAGTCCCTCGACCTATCCCAGTATTACCATACTACTTCACCTCTAGACCCCGTCCACTATTACCATAGTACATAGTCCCTCGACCTATCCCAATATTACCATACTACTTCACCTCTAGACTCCGTCCACTATTACCATAGTACATAGCCCCTCGACCTACCCCAGTATTACCATACTACTTCACCTCTAGACTCCGTCCAATATTACAATCGTACATAGTCCCTCGACCTATCCTAGTATTACCATACTACTTCACCTCTAGACTCCTTCCACTATTACCATAGTACATAGTCCCTCGACCTATCCCAGTATTACCATACTACTTCACCTCTAGACCACGTCCACTATTACCATAGTACATAGTCCCTCGACCTACCCCAGTATTACCATACTACATCACCTCTAGACTCCGTCCACTATTACCATAGTACATAGTCCCTCGACCTATCCCAATATTACCATACTACTTCACCTCTAGACCCCGTCCACTATTACCATAGTACATAGTCCCTCGACCTATCCCAGTATTACCATACTACTTCACCTCTAGATCCCGTCCACTATTACCATAGTACATAGTCCCTCGACATATCCCAGTATTACCATACTACTTCACATCTAGACTCCGTCCACTATTACCATAGTACATAGTCCCTCGACCTATCCCAGTATTACCATACTACTTCACCTCTAGACTCCGTCCACTATTACTATTGTACATAGTCACTCGACCTATCCCAGTATTACCATACTACTTCACCTCTAGACTCCGTCCACTATTACCATAGTACATAGTCCCTCGACCTACCCCAGTATTACCATACTACTTCACCTCTAGACTCCGTCCACTATTACCATAGTACATAGTCCCTCGACCTATCCCAGTACTACCCTACTACTTCACCTCTAGACCCCGTCCACTATTACCATAGTACATAGTCCCTCGACCTATCCCAGTATTACCATACCACGTCACATCTAGACTCCGTCCACTATTACCATAGTACATAGTCCCTCGACCTACCCCAGTATTACCATACTACTTCACATCTAGACCCCGTCCACTATTACCATAGTACATAGTCCCTCGACCTATCCCAGTATTACCATACTACTTCACCTCTAGACTCCGTCCACTATTACTATAGTACATAGTCCCTCGACCTACCCCAGTATTACCCTACTACTTCACCTCTAGACTCCGTCCACTATTACCATAGTACATAGTCCCTCGACCTATCCCAGTATTACCATACTACTTCACCTCTAGACCCCGTCCACTATTACCATAGTACATAGTCCCTCGACCTATCCCAGTATTACCATACTACTTCACCTCTAGACTCCGTCCACTATTACCATAGTACATAGCCCCTCGACCTACCCCAGTATTACCATACTACTTCACCTCTAGACTCCGTCCACTATTACAATCGTACATAGTACCTCGACCTATCCCAGTATTACCATACTACTTCACCTCTAGACTCCGTCCACTATTACCATAGTACATAGTCCCTCGACCTATCCCAGTATTACCATACTACTTCACATCTAGACCCCGTCCACTATTACCATAGTGCATAGTCCCTCGACCTACCCCAGTATTACCATACTACTTCACCTCTAGACTCCGTCCACTATTACCATAGTACATAGTCCCTCGACCTATCCCAGTATTACCATACTACCTCTCCTCTAGACCCCGTCCACTATTACTATAGTACATAGTCCGTCGACCTATCCCAGTATTACCATACTACTTCACCTCTAGATCCCGTCCACTATTACCATAGTACATAGTCCCTCGACCTATCCCAGTATTACCATACTACTTATCCTCTAGACCCCGTCCAATATTACCATAGTACATAGTCCCTCGAACTATCCCAGTATTACCATACTACTTCACCTCTAGATCCCGTCCACTATTACCATAGTACATAGTCCCTCGACCTATCCCAGTATTACCATACTACTTCACCTCTAGACTCCGTCCACTATTACTATTGTACATAGTCACTCGACCTATCCCAGTATTACCATACTACTTCACCTCTAGACTCCGTCCACTATTACCATAGTACATAGTCCCTCGACCTACCCCAGTATTACCATACCACTTCACCTCTAGACTCCGTCCACTATTACCATAGTACATAGTCCCTCGACCTATCCCAGTATTACCCTACTACTTCACCTCTAGACCCCGTCCACTATTACCATAGTACATAGTCCCTCGACCTATCCCAGTATTACCATACCACGTCACATCTAGACTCCGTCCACTATTACCATAGTACATAGTCCCTCGACCTACCCCAGTATTACCATACTACTTCACATCTAGACCCCGTCCACTATTACCATAGTACATAGTCCCTCGACCTATCCCAGTATTACCATACTACTTCACCACCTAGACCCCGTCCACTATTACCATAGTACATAGTCCCTCGACCTATCCCAGTATTATCATACTACTTCACCTCTAGACTCCGTCCACTATTACTATAGTACATAGTCCCTCGACCTACCCCAGTATTACCCTACTACTTCTCCTCTAGACTCCGTCCACTATTACCATAGTACATAGTCCCTCGACCTATCCCAGTATTACCATACTACTTCATTTCTAGACTCCGTCCACTATTACAATAGTACATAGTCCCTCGACCTATCCCAGTATTACCATACTACTTCACCTCTAGACCCCGTCCACTATTACCATAGTACATAGTCTTTCGACCTATCCCAGTATTACCATAATACTTCACATCTAGACCCCGTCCACTATTACCATAGTACATAGTCCCTCGACCTATCCCAGTATTACCATACTACTTCACCTCTAGACCCCGTCCACTATTACCATAGTACATAGTCCCTCGACCTACCCCAGTATTACCATACTACTTCACCTATAGACCCCGTCCACTATTACCATAGTACATAGTCCCTCGACCTACCCATGTATTACCATACTACTTCACCTCTAGACTCCGTCCACTATTACCATAGTACATAGTCCCTCGACCTATCCCAGTATTACCATACTACTTCACCTCTAGACTCCGTCCACTATTACCATAGTACATAGTCCCTCGACCTACCCCAGTATTACCATACTACTTCACCTCTAGACTCCGTCCACTATTACCATAGTACATAGTCCCTCGACCTATCCCAGTATTACCATACTAATTTACATCTAGATTCCTTCCACTATTACCATAGTACATAGTCCCTCGACCTATCCCAGTATTACCATACTACTTCACCTCTAGACCCCGTCCACTATTACTATAGTACATAGTCCCTCGACCTATCCCAGTATTACCCTACTACTTCACCTCTAGACTCCGTCCACTATTACCATAGTACATAGTCCCTCGACCTATCCCAGTATAACCATACTACTTCACATCTAGACTCCGTCCACTATTACTATAGTACATAGTCCCTCGACCTATCCCAGTATTACCATACTACTTCACCTCTAGACTCCGTCCACTATTACCATAGTACATAGTCCCTCGACCTATCCCTGTATTAACATACTACTTCACCTCTAGTCTCCGTCCACTATTACCATAGTACATAGTCCCTCGACCTATCCCAGTATTACCATACTACTTCACCTCTAGACCCCGTCCACTATTACCATAGTACATAGTCCCTCGACCTATCCCAGTATTACCATACTACTTCACCTCTAGACTCCGTCCACTATTACCATAGTACATAGTCCCTCGACCTATCCCAATATTACCATACTACTTCACCTCTAGACTCCGTCCACTATTACCATAGTATATAGTCCCTCGACCTACCCCAGTATTACCATACTACTTCACTTCTAGACCCCGTCCACTATTACCATAGTACATAGTCCGTCGACCTATCCCAGTATTATCATACTACTTCACCTCTAGACTCCGTCCACTATTACCATAGTACATAGTCCCTTGACCTATCCCAATATTACCATACTACTTCACCTCTAGACTCCGTCCACTATTACCATAGTACATAGTCCCTCGACCTATCCCAATATTACCATACTACTTCACCTCTAGACTCCGTCCACTATTACCATAGTACATAGTCCCTCGACCTATCCCAGTATTACCATACTACTTCACCTCTAGACTCCGTCCACTATTACCATAGTACATAGTCACTCGACCTATCCCAGTATTACCATACTTATTCACCTCTAGACTCCGTCCACTATTACCATAGTACATAGTCCCTCGACCTTCCCCAGTATTACCATACTACTTCACCTCTAGACTCCGTCCTCTATGACCATAGTACATAGTCCTTCGTCCTATCCCAGTATTATCATACTACTTCACCTCTAGACTCCGTCCACTATTACCATAGTACATAGTTCCTTCGACCTATCCCAGTATTACCATACTACTTCACATCTAGACTCCGTCCACTATTACCATAGTACATAGTCCCTCGACCTATCCCAGTATTACCATACTACATCACCTCTAGACCCCGTCCACTATTACCATAGTACATAGTCCCTCGACCTATCCCAGTATTACCATACTACTTCACCTCTAGACCCCGTCCACTATTACCATAGTACATACTCCCTCGACCTACCCCAGTATTACCATACTACTTCACCTCTAGACCCCGTCCACTATTACCATAGTACATAGTCCCTCGACCTATCCCAGTATTACCATACTACTTTACATCTAGATTCCTTCCACTATTACCATAGTACATAGTCCCTCGACCTATCCCAGTATTACCATACTACTTCACCTCTAGACCCCGTCCACTATTACTATAGTACATAGTCCCTCGACCTATCCCAGTATTACCCTACTACTTCACCTCTAGACTCCGTCCACTATTACCATAGTACATAGTCCCTCGACCTATCCCAGTATAACCATACTACTTCACATCTAGACTACGTCCACTATTACTATAGTACATAGTCCCTCGACCTATCCCAGTATTACCATACTACTTCACCTCTAGACTCCGTCCACTATTACCATAGTACATAGTCCCTCGACCTATCCCAGTATTAACATACTACTTCACCTCTAGACTCCGTCCACTATTACCATAGTACATAGTCCCTCGACCTATCCCAGTATTACCATACTACTTCACCTCTAGACCCCGTCCACTATTACCATAGTACATAGTCCCTCGACCTATCCCAGTATTACCATACTACTTCACCTCTAGACTCCGTCCACTATTACCATAGTACATAGTCCCTCGACCTATCCCAATATTACCATACTACTTCACCTCTAGACTCCGTCCACTATTACCATAGTATATAGTCCCTCGACCTACCCCAGTATTACCATACTACTTCACTTCTAGACCCCGTCCACTATTACCATAGTACATAGTCCGTCGACCTATCCCAGTATTATCATACTACTTCACCTCTAGACTCCGTCCACTATTACCATAGTACATAGTCCCTTGACCTATCCCAATATTACCATACTACTTCACCTCTAGACTCCGTCCACTATTACCATAGTACATAGTCCCTCGACCTATCCCAATATTACCATACTACTTCACCTCTAGACTCCGTCCACTATTACCATAGTACATAGTCCCTCGACCTATCCCAGTATTACCATACTACTTCACCTCTAGACTCCGTCCACTATTACCATAGTACATAGTCACTCGACCTATCCCAGTATTACCATACTTATTCACCTCTAGACTCCGTCCACTATTACCATAGTACATAGTCCCTCGACCTTCCCCAGTATTACCATACTACTTCACCTCTAGACTCCGTCCTCTATGACCATAGTACATAGTCCTTCGTCCTAACCCAGTATTATCATACTACTTCACCTCTAGACTCCGTCCACTATTACCATAGTACATAGTCCCTTCGACCTATCCCAGTATTACCATACTACTTCACATCTAGACTCCGTCCACTATTACCATAGTACATAGTCCCTCGACCTATCCCAGTATTACCATACTACTTCACCTCTAGACCCCGTCCACTATTACCATAGTACATACTCCCTCGACCTACCCCAGTATTACCATACTACTTCACCTCTAGACCCCGTCCACTATTACCATAGTACATAGTCCCTCGACCTATCCCAGTATTACCATACTACTTCACCTCTAGACTCCGTCCACTATTACCATAGTACATAGTCCCTCGACCTTCCCCAGTATTACCATACTACTTCACCTCTAGACTCCGTCCTCTATGACCATAGTACATAGTCCTTCGTCCTATCCCAGTATTATCATACTACTTCACCTCTAGACTCCGTCCACTATTACCATAGTACATAGTTCCTTCGACCTATCCCAGTATTACCATACTACTTCACATCTAGACTCCGTCCACTATTACCATAGTACATAGTCCCTCGACCTATCCCAGTATTACCATACTACATCACCTCTAGACCCCGTCCACTATTACCATAGTACATAGTCCCTCGACCTATCCCAGTATTACCATACTACTTCACCTCTAGACCCCGTCCACTATTACCATAGTACATACTCCCTCGACCTACCCCAGTATTACCATACTACTTCACCTCTAGACCCCGTCCACTATTACCATAGTACATAGTCCCTCGACCTATCCCAGTATTACCATACTACTTTACATCTAGATTCCTTCCACTATTACCATAGTACATAGTCCCTCGACCTATCCCAGTATTACCATACTACTTCACCTCTAGACCCCGTCCACTATTACTATAGTACATAGTCCCTCGACCTATCCCAGTATTACCCTACTACTTCACCTCTAGACTCCGTCCACTATTACCATAGTACATAGTCCCTCGACCTATCCCAGTATAACCATACTACTTCACATCTAGACTACGTCCACTATTACTATAGTACATAGTCCCTCGACCTATCCCAGTATTACCATACTACTTCACCTCTAGACTCCGTCCACTATTACCATAGTACATAGTCCCTCGACCTATCCCAGTATTAACATACTACTTCACCTCTAGACTCCGTCCACTATTACCATAGTACATAGTCCCTCGACCTATCCCAGTATTACCATACTACTTCACCTCTAGACCCCGTCCACTATTACCATAGTACATAGTCCCTCGACCTATCCCAGTATTACCATACTACTTCACCTCTAGACTCCGTCCACTATTACCATAGTACATAGTCCCTCGACCTATCCCAATATTACCATACTACTTCACCTCTAGACTCCGTCCACTATTACCATAGTATATAGTCCCTCGACCTACCCCAGTATTACCATACTACTTCACTTCTAGACCCCGTCCACTATTACCATAGTACATAGTCCGTCGACCTATCCCAGTATTATCATACTACTTCACCTCTAGACTCCGTCCACTATTACCATAGTACATAGTCCCTTGACCTATCCCAATATTACCATACTACTTCACCTCTAGACTCCGTCCACTATTACCATAGTACATAGTCCCTCGACCTATCCCAATATTACCATACTACTTCACCTCTAGACTCCGTCCACTATTACCATAGTACATAGTCCCTCGACCTATCCCAGTATTACCATACTACTTCACCTCTAGACTCCGTCCACTATTACCATAGTACATAGTCACTCGACCTATCCCAGTATTACCATACTTATTCACCTCTAGACTCCGTCCACTATTACCATAGTACATAGTCCCTCGACCTTCCCCAGTATTACCATACTACTTCACCTCTAGACTCCGTCCTCTATGACCATAGTACATAGTCCTTCGTCCTAACCCAGTATTATCATACTACTTCACCTCTAGACTCCGTCCACTATTACCATAGTACATAGTCCCTTCGACCTATCCCAGTATTACCATACTACTTCACATCTAGACTCCGTCCACTATTACCATAGTACATAGTCCCTCGACCTATCCCAGTATTACCATACTACTTCACCTCTAGACCCCGTCCACTATTACCATAGTACATACTCCCTCGACCTACCCCAGTATTACCATACTACTTCACCTCTAGACCCCGTCCACTATTACCATAGTACATAGTCCCTCGACCTATCCCAGTATTACCATACTACTTCACCTCTAGACTCCGTCCACTATTACTATAGTACATAGTCCCTCGACCTACCCCAGTATTACCCTACTACTTCACCTCTAGACTCCGTCCACGATTACCATAGTACATAGTCCCTCGACCTATCCCAGTATTACCATACTACTTCACCTCTAGACCCCGTCCACTATTACCATAGTACATAGTCCCTCGACCTATCCCAATATTACCATACTACTTCACCTCTAGACTCCGTCCACTATTACCATAGTACATAGCCCCTCGACCTACCCCAGTATTACCATACTACTTCACCTCTAGACTCCGTCCACTATTACAATCGTACATAGACCCTCGACCTATCCCAGTATTACCATACTACTTCACCTCTAGACTCCGTCCACTATTACCATAGTACATAGTCCCTCGACCTATCCCAGTATTACCATACTACTTCACCTCTAGATCCCGTCCACTATTACCATAGTACATAGTCCCTCGACCTATCCCAGTATTACCATACTACTTCACATCTAGACTCCGTCCACTATTACCATAGTACATAGTCCCTCGACCTATCCCAGTATTACCATACTACTTCACCTCTAGACTCCGTCCACTATTACTATTGTACATAGTCACTCGACCTATCCCAGTATTACCATACTACTTCACCTATAGACTCCGTCCACTATTACCATAGTACATAGTCCCTCGACCTACCCCAGTATTACCATACTACTTCACCTCTAGACTCCGTCCACTATTACCATAGTACATAGTCCTTCGACCTATCCCAGTATTACCATACTACTTCACCTCTAGACTCCGTCCACTATTACCATAGTACATAGTCCCTCGACCTATCCCAGTATTACCATACCACGTCACATCTAGACTCCGTCCACTATTACCATAGTACATAGTCCCTCGAACTACCCCAGTATTACCATACTACTTCACCTCTAGACTCCGTCCACTATTACTATAGTACATAGTCCCTCGACCTACCCCAGTATTACCCTACTACTTCACCTCTAGACTCCGTCCACTATTACCATAGTACATAGTCCCTCGACCTATCCCAGTATTACCATACTACTTCACCTCTAGACCCCGTCCACTATTACCATAGTACATAGTCCCTCGACCTATCCCAATATTACCATACTACTTCACCTCTAGACTCCGTCCACTATTACCATAGAACATAGTCCCTCGACCTACCCCAGTATTACCATACTACTTCACCTCTAGACTCCGTCCACTATTACAATCGTACATAGTCCCTCGACCTATCCCAGTATTACCATACTACTTCACCTCTAGACTCCGTCCACTATTACCATAGTACATAGTCCCTCGACCTATCCCAGTATTACCATACTACTTCACCTCTAGACCCCGTCCACTATTACCATAGTACATAGTCCCTCGACCTACCCCAGTATTACCATACTACTTCACCTCTAGACTCCGTCCACTATTACCATAGTACATAGTCCCTCGACCTATCCCAGTATTACCATACTACTTCTCCTCTAGACCCCGTCCACTATTACCATAGTACATAGTCCCTCGACCTATCCCAGTATTACCATACTACTTCACCTCTAGATCCCGTCCACTATTACCATAGTACATAGTCCCTCGACCTATCCCAGTATTACCATACTATTTCACATCTAGACTCCGTCCACTATTACTATTGTACATAGTCACTCGACCTATCCCAGTATTACCATACTACTTCACCTCTAAACTCCGTACACTACTACCATAGTACATAGTCCCTCGACCTATCCCAGTATTACCATACTACTTCACCTCTAGACTCCGTCCACTATTACCATATTGCATAGTCCCTCGACCTATCCCAGTATTACCATACTACTTCACCTCTAGACTCCGTCCACTATTACCATAGTACATAGTCCCTCGACCTATCCCAGTATTACCATACTACTTCACCTCTAGACTCCGTCCACTATTACCATAGTACATAGTCCCTCGACCTACCCCAGTATTACCATACTACTTCACCTCTAGACCCCGTCCACTATTACCATAGTACATAGTCCCTCGACCTATCCCAGTATTATCATACTACTTCACCTCTAGACTCCGTCCACTATTACTATAGTACATAGTCCCTCGACCTACCCCAGTATTACCCTACTACTTCTCCTCTAGACTCCGTCCACTATTACCATAGTACATAGTCCCTCGACCTATCCCAGTATTACCATACTACTTCACCTCTAGACTCTGTCCACTATTACCATCGTACATAGTCCCTCGACCTATCCCAGTATTACCACACTACTTCACCACTAGTCTCCGTCCACTATTACCATAGTACATAGTCCCTCGACCTATCCCAGTATTACCATACTACTTCACCTCTAGACTCCGTCCACTATTACCATAGTACATAGTCCCTCGACCTATCCCAGTATTACCATACTACTTCACCTCTAGACCCCGTCCACTATTACTATAGTACATAGTCCCTCGACCTACCCCAGTATTACCATACTACTTCACCTCTACACCCCGTCCACTATTACCATAGTACATAGTCCCTCGACCTATCCCAGTATTACCATACTACTTCACCTCTAGACCCCGTCCACTATTACCATAGTACATAGTTCCTCGACCTATCCCAGTATTACCCTACTACTTCACCTCTAGACTCCGTCCACTATTACAATAGTACATAGTCCCTCGACCTATCCCAGTATTACCATACTACTTCACCTCTAGACCCCGTCCACTATTACCATAGTACATAGTCCCTCGACCTATCCCAGTATTACCATACTACTTCACCTCTAGACTCCGTCCACTATTACCATAGTACATAGTCCCTCGACCTACCCCAGTATTACCATACTACTTCACCTCTAGACTCCGTCCACTATTACCATAGTACATAGTCCCTCGACCTATCCCAGTATTACCATACTACTTCACCTCTAGACTCCGTCCACTATTACCATAGTACATAGTCCCTCGACCTACCCCGGTATTACCATACTACATCACCTCTAGACTCCGTCCACTATGACCATAGTACATAGTCCCTCGACCTATCCCAGTATTATCATACTACTTCACCTCTAGACTCCGTCCACTATTACCATAGTACATAGTCCCTCGACCTATCCCAGTATTACCATACTACTTCTCCTCTAGACCCCGTCCACTATTACCATAGTACATAGTCCCTCGACCTATCCCAGTATTACCATACTACTTCACCTCTAGATCCCGTCCACTATTACCATAGTACATAGTCCCTCGACCTATCCCAGTATTACCATACTATTTCACATCTAGACTCCGTCCACTATTACCATAGTACATAGTCCCTTCGACCTATCCCAGTATTACCATACTACTTCACCTCTAGACTCCGTCCACTATTACTATTGTACATAGTCACTCGACCTATCCCAGTATTACCATACTACTTCACCTCTAGACTCCGTCCACTATTACCATAGTACATAGTCCCTCGACCTACCCCAGTATTACCATACTACTTAACCTCTAGACCCCGTCCTTTATTACCATAGTACATAGTCCCTCGACCTATCCCAGTATTACCATACCACGTCACATCTAGACTCCGTCCACTATTACCAGAGTACATAGTCCCTCGAACTACCCCAGTATTACCATACTACTTCACATCTAGACCCCGTCCACTATTACCATAGTACATAGTCCCTCGACCTATCCCAGTATTACCATACTACTTCACCTCTAGACTCCGTCCACTATGACCATTGTACATAGTCCCTCGACCTATCCCAGTATTACCATACTACTTCACCTCTAAACTCCGTACACTACTACCATAGTACATAGTCCCTCGACCTATCCCAGTATTATCATACTACTTCACCTCTAGACTCCGTCCACTATTACCATATTGCATAGTCCCTCGACCTATCCCAGTATTACCATACTACTTCACCTCTAGACTCCGTCCACTATTACCATAGTACATAGTCCCTCGACCTATCCCAGTATTACCATACTACTTCACCTCTAGACTCCGTCCACTATTACCATAGTACATAGTCCCTCGACCTACCCCAGTATTACCATACTACTTCACCTCTAGACCCCGTCCACTATTACCATAGTACATAGTCCCTCGACCTATCCCAGTATTATCATACTACTTCACCTCTAGACTCCGTCCACTATTACCATAGTACATAGTCCCTCGACCTACCCCAGTATTACCCTACTACTTCTCCTCTAGACTCCGTCCACTATTACCATAGTACATAGTCCCTCGACCTATCCCAGTATTACCATACTACTTCACCTCTAGACTCCGTCCACTATTACCATAGTACATAGTCCCTCGACCTACCCCAGTATTACCATACTACTTCACCTCTAGACTCCGTCCACTATTACTATTGTACATAGTCACTCGACCTATCCCAGTATTACCATACTACTTCACCTCTAGACTCCGTCCACTATTACCATAGTACATAGTCCCTCGACCTACCCCAGTATTACCATACTACTTCACCTCTAGACTCCGTCCACTATTACCATAGTACATAGTCCCTCGACCTATCCCAGTATTACCATACTACTTCACCTCTAGACCCCGTCCTTTATTACCATAGTACATAGTCCCTCGACCTATCCCAGTATTACCATACCACGTCACATCTAGACTCCGTCCACTATTACCATAGTACATAGTCCCTCGACCTACCCCAGTATTACCATACTACTTCACATCTAGACCCCGTCCACTATTACCATAGTACATAGTCCCTCGACCTATCCCAGTATTACCATACTACTTCACCTCTAGACTCCGTCCACTATGACCATTGTACATAGTCCCTCGACCTATCCCAGTATTACCATACTACTTCACCTCTAAACTCCGTACACTACTACCATAGTACATAGTCCCTCGACCTATCCCAGTATTACCATACTACTTCACCTCTAGACTCCGTCCACTATTACCATATTGCATAGTCCCTCGACCTATCCCAGTATTACCATACTACTTCACCTCTAGACTCCGTCCACTATTACCATAGTACATAGTCCCTCGACCTATCCCAGTATTACCATACTACTTCACCTCTAGACTCCGTCCACTATTACCATAGTACATAGTCCCTCGACCTACCCCAGTATTACCATACTACTTCACCTCTAGACCCCGTCCACTATTACCATAGTACATAGTCCCTCGACCTATCCCAGTATTATCATACTACTTCACCTCTAGACTCCGTCCACTATTACTATAGTACATAGTCCCTCGACCTACCCCAGTATTACCCTACTACTTCTCCTCTAGACTCCGTCCACTATTACCATAGTACATAGTCCCTCGACCTATCCCAGTATTACCATACTACTTCACCTCTAGACTCCGTCCACTATTACCATAGTACATAGTCCCTCGACCTACCCCAGTATTACCATACTACTTCACCTCTAGACTCTGTCCACTATTACCATCGTACATAGTCCCTCTACCTATCCCAGTATTACCACACTACTTCACCACTAGTCTCCGTCCACTATTACTATAGTACATAGTCCCTCGACCTATCCCAGTATTACCATACTACTTCACCTCTAGACTCCGTCCACTATTACCATAGTACATAGTCCCTCGACCTATCCCAGTATTACCATACTACTTCACCTCTAGACCCCGTCCACTATTACTATAGTACATAGTCCCTCGACCTACCCCAGTATTACCATACTACTTCACCTCTAGACCCCGTCCATTATTACCATAGTACATAGTCCCTCGACCTATCCCAGTATTACCATACTACTTCACCTCTAGACCCCGTCCACTATTACCATAGTACATAGTCCCTCGACCTATCCCAGTATTACCCTACTACTTCACCTCTAGACTCCGTCCACTATTACAATAGTACATAGTCCCTCGACCTATCCCAGTATTACCATACTACTTCACCTCTAGACCCCGTCCACTATTACCATAGTACATAGTCCCTCGACCTATCCCAGTATTACCATACTACTTCACCTCTAGACTCCGTCCACTATTACCATAGTACATAGTCCCTCGACCTACCCCAGTATTACCATACTACTTCACCTCTAGACTCCGTCCACTATTACCATAGTACATAGTCCCTCGACCTATCCCAGTATTACCATACTACTTCACCTCTAGACTCCGTCCACTATTACCATAGTACATAGTCCCTCGACCTACCCCGGTATTACCATACTACATCACCTCTAGACTCCGTCCACTATTACCATAGTACATAGTCCCTCGACCTACCCCAGTATTACCATACTACTTCACATCTAAACTCCGTCCACTATTACCATAGTACATAGTCCCTCGACCTATCCCAGTATTACCATACTACTTCACCTCTAGACTCAGTCCACTATTACAATAGTACATAGTCCCTCGACCTATCCCAATATTACCATACTACTTCACCTCTAGACTCCGTCCACTATTACCATAGTACAGAGTCCCTCGACCTATCCCAGTATTACCATACTACTTCACCTCTAGACTCCGTCCACTATGACCATAGTACATAGTCCCTCGACCTATCTCAGTATTATCATACTACTTCACCTCTAGACTCCGTCCACTATTACCATAGTACATAGTCCCTCGACCTATCCCAGTATTACCATACTACTTCACATCTAGACCCCGTTCACTATTACCATAGTACATAGTCCCTCGACCTATCCCAGTATTACCATACTACTTCACCTCTAGACTCCGTCCACTATTACCATAGTACATAGTCCCTCGACCTATCCCAGTATTACCATACTACTTCACCTCTAGACTCCGTCCACTATGACCATAGTACATAGTCCCTCGACCTATCCCAGTATTATCATACTACTTCACCTCTAGACTCCGTCCACTATTACCATAGTACATAGTCCCTCGACCTATCCCAGTATTACCATACTACTTCACATCTAGACCCCGTCCACTACTACCATAGTACATAGTCCCTCGACCTATCCCAGTATTACCATACTACATCACCTCTAGACCCCGTCCACTATTACCATAGTACATAGTCCCTCGACCTATCCCAGTATTACCATACTACTTCACCTCTAGACCTCGTCCACTATTACCATAGTACATAGTCCCTCGACCTATCCCAGTATTACCATACTACTTCACCTCTAGACTCCGTCCACTATTACCATATTGCATAGTCCCTCGACCTATCCCAGTATTACCATACTACTTCACCTCTAGACTCCGTCCACTATTACCATAGTACATAGTCCCTCGACCTATCCCAGTATTACCATACTACTTCACCTCTAGACTCCGTCCACTATTACCATAGTACATAGTCCCTCGACCTACCCCAGTATTACCATACTACTTCACCTCTAGACTCCGTCCACTATTACCATAGTACATAGTCCCTCGACCTATCCCAGTATTATCATACTACTTCACCTCTAGACTCCGTCCACTATTACTATAGTGCATAGTCCCTCGACCTACCCCAGTATTACCCTACTACTTCTCCTCTAGACTCCGTCCACTATTACCATAGTACATAGTCCCTCGACCTATCCCAGTATTACCATACTACTTCACCTCTAGACTCCGTCCACTATTACCATAGTACATAGTCCCTCGACCTACCCCAGTATTACCATACTACTTCACCTCTAGACTCTGTCCACTATTACCATCGTACATAGTCCCTCGACCTATCCCAGTATTACCACACTACTTCACCACTAGTCTCCGTCCACTATTACTATAGTACATAGTCCCTCGACCTATCCCAGTATTACCATACTACTTCACCTCTAGACTCCGTCCACTATTACCATAGTACATAGTCCCTCGACCTATCCCAGTATTACCATACTACTTCACCTCTAGACCCCGTCCACTATTACTATAGTACATAGTCCCTCGACCTACCCCAGTATTACCATACTACTTCACCTCTAGACCCCGTCCACTATTACCATAGTACATAGTCCCTCGACCTATCCCAGTATTACCATACTACTTCACCTCTAGACCCCGTCCACTATTACCATAGTACATAGTCCCTCGACCTATCCCAGTATTACCCTACTACTTCACCTCTAGACTCCGTCCACTATTACAATAGTACATAGTCCCTCGACCTATCCCAGTATTACCATACTACTTCACCTCTAGACCCCGTCCACTATTACCATAGTACATAGTCCCTCGACCTACCCCAGTATTACCATACTACTTCACCTCTAGACTCCGTCCACTATTACCATAGTACATAGTCCCTCGACCTATCCCAGTATTACCATACTACTTCACCTCTAGACTCCGTCCACTATTACCATAGTACATAGTCCCTCGACCTACCCCGGTATTACCATACTACATCACCTCTAGACTCCGTCCACTATTACCATAGTACATAGTCCCTCGACCTATCCCAGTATTACCATACTACTTCACATCTAAACTCCGTCCACTATTACCATAGTACATAGTCCCTCGACCTATCCCAGTATTACCATACTACTTCACCTCTAGACTCAGTCCACTATTACAATAGTACATAGTCCCTCGACCTATCCCAATATTACCATACTACTTCACCTCTAGACTCCGTCCACTATTACCATAGTACAGAGTCCCTCGACCTATCCCAGTATTACCATACTACTTCACCTCTAGACTCCGTCCACTATGACCATAGTACATAGTCCCTCGACCTATCTCAGTATTATCATACTACTTCACCTCTAGACTCCGTCCACTATTACCATAGTACATAGTCCCTCGACCTATCCCAGTATTACCATACTAATTCACATCTAGACCCCGTTCACTATTACCATAGTACATAGTCCCTCGACCTATCCCAGTATTACCATACTACTTCACCTCTAGACTCCGTCCACTATTACCATAGTACATAGTCCCTCGACCTATCCCAGTATTACCATACTACTTCACCTCTAGACTCCGTCCACTATGACCATAGTACATAGTCCCTCGACCTATCCCAGTATTATCATACTACTTCACCTCTAGACTCCGTCCACTATTACCATAGTACATAGTCCCTCGACCTATCCCAGTATTACCATACTACTTCACATCTAGACCCCGTCCACTACTACCATAGTACATAGTCCCTCGACCTATCCCAGTATTACCATACTACATCACCTCTAGACCCCATCCACTATTACCATAGTACATAGTCCCTCGACCTATCCCAGTATTACCATACTACTTCACCTCTAGACCTCGTCCACTATTACCATAGTACATAGTCCCTCGACCTATCCCAGTATTACCCTACTACTTCACCTCTAGACTCCGTCCACTATTACCATAGTACATAGTCCCTCGACCTATCCCAGTATTACCATACTACTTCACCTCTATACCCCGTCCACTATTACCATAGTACATAGTCCCTCGATCTATCCCAGTATTACCATACTACTTCACCTCTAGACTCCGTCCACTATTACCATAGTACATAGTCCCTCGACCTACCCCAGTATTACCATACTACTTCACCTCTAGACCCCGTCCACTATTACCATAGTACATAGTCCCTCGACCTATCCCAGTATTACCATACTACTTCACCTCTAGACCCCGTCCACTATTGCCATAGTACACAGTCCCTCGACCTATCCCAGTATTACCATACTACTTCACATCTAGACTCCGTCCACTATTACCATAGTACATAGTCCCTCGACCTATCCCAGTATTACCATACTACTTCACATCTAGACCCCGTTCACTATTACCATAGTACATAGTCCCTCGACCTATCCCAGTATTACCATACTACTTCACCTCTAGACCCCGTCCACTATTACCATAGTACATAGTCCCTCGACCTACCCCAGTATTACCATACTACTTCACCTCTAGACTCCGTCCACTATTACCATAGTACATAGTCCCTCGACCTATCCCAGTATTACCATACTACTTCACCTCTAGACTCCGTCCACTATTACCATAGTACGTAGTCCCTCGACCTACCCCGGTATTACCATACTACATCACCTCTAGACTCCGTCCACTATTACCATAGTACATAGTCCCTCGACCTATCCCAGTATTACCATACTACTTCACATCTAAACTCCGTCCACTATTACCATAGTACATAGTCCCTCGACCTATCCCAGTATTACCATACTACTTCACCTCTAGACTCAGTCCACTATTACAATAGTACATAGTCCCTCGACCTATCCCAATATTACCATACTACTTCACCTCTAGACTCCGTCCACTATTACCATAGTACAGAGTCCCTCGACCTATCCCAGTATTACCATACTACTTCACCTCTAGACTCCGTCCACTATGACCATAGTACATAGTCCCTCGACCTATCTCAGTATTATCATACTACTTCACCTCTAGACTCCGTCCACTATTACCATAGTACATAGTCCCTCGACCTATCCCAGTATTACCATACTAATTCACATCTAGACCCCGTTCACTATTACCATAGTACATAGTCCCTCGACCTATCCCAGTATTACCATACTACTTCACCTCTAGACTCCGTCCACTATTACCATAGTACATAGTCCCTCGACCTATCCCAGTATTACCATACTACTTCACCTCTAGACTCCGTCCACTATGACCATAGTACATAGTCCCTCGACCTATCCCAGTATTATCATACTACTTCACCTCTAGACTCCGTCCACTATTACCATAGTACATAGTCCCTCGACCTATCCCAGTATTACCATACTACTTCACATCTAGACCCCGTCCACTACTACCATAGTACATAGTCCCTCGACCTATCCCAGTATTACCATACTACATCACCTCTAGACCCCATCCACTATTACCATAGTACATAGTCCCTCGACCTATCCCAGTATTACCATACTACTTCACCTCTAGACCTCGTCCACTATTACCATAGTACATAGTCCCTCGACCTATCCCAGTATTACCCTACTACTTCACCTCTAGACTCCGTCCACTATTACCATAGTACATAGTCCCTCGACCTATCCCAGTATTACCATACTACTTCACCTCTATACCCCGTCCACTATTACCATAGTACATAGTCCCTCGATCTATCCCAGTATTACCATACTACTTCACCTCTAGACTCCGTCCACTATTACCATAGTACATAGTCCCTCGACCTACCCCAGTATTACCATACTACTTCACCTCTAGACCCCGTCCACTATTACCATAGTACATAGTCCCTCGACCTATCCCAGTATTACCATACTACTTCACCTCTAGACCCCGTCCACTATTGCCATAGTACACAGTCCCTCGACCTATCCCAGTATTACCATACTACTTCACATCTAGACTCCGTCCACTATTACCATAGTACATAGTCCCTCGACCTATCCCGGTATTACCATACTACTTCACCTCTAGACTCCGTCCACTATTACCATAGTACATAGTCCCTCGACCTATCCCAGTATTACCATACTACTTCACCTCTAGACCCCGTCCACTATTACCATAGTACATAGTACCTCGACCTATCCCAGTATTACCCTACTACTTCACATCTAGACTCCGTCCACTATGATCATAGTACATATTCTTTCGACCTATCCCAGTATTACCATACTACATCACCTCTAGATTCCGTCCACTATGATCATAGTACATAGTCCTTCGACCTATCCCAGTATTACCATACTATATCACCTCTAGACTCCGTCCACTATGATCATATTACATAGTCCCTCGACCTATCCCAGTATTACCATACTACTTCACCTCTAGACTCCGTCCACTATGACCATAGTACATAGTCCCTCGACCTATCTCAGTATTACCATACTACTTCACCTCTAGACTTCATCCACTATTACCATAGTACATAGTCCCTCGACCTACCCCAGTATTACCATTCTACTTCACCTCTAGACTCCGTCCACTATTACCATAGTACATAGTCCTTCGACCTATCCCAGTATTACCCTACTACATCACCTCTAGACTCCGTCCACTATGACCATAGTACATAGTCCATCGATCTATCCCAGTATTACCCTACTACTTCACCTCTAGACTCCATCCACTATTACCATAGTACATAGTCCTTCGACCTATCCCAGTATTACCATACTACTTCACCCATCCGTCCATCACAGTATGATCATAATGCTCCGTCCCTATGGCTGTGATCATGACAACTAAGACTTGATACTGAACGGTGATTACTCCTGGTAACAAATCTTATAGCTATGATCATGGAAATTTTAGCCGGGTGCTAAGACTGTTATTTTGCCTGGTACATAATCTGGTAGCTATGGTCTTGTTGGCAATGCTAAGCAGATGCCAGACGATTTTTATCTCTTTGTATATTATCTAATAGCTACAAGACAGACTGTGATAGATTTATATAGCTTAAAGTAGGGTAGCCATTATTGAAGTAGCATAATTGACTATTCTATATACATCGTGTAGTAATACAGTGACACGATGTCATCTTTTTAGACATGACCATAAATCTGTTATTTTCACTAAGAGGCAACACACACATAGACTTCTATGTTAATTGTATTTTTTATGTCCATGATATATACTTACCGACACACACTTGTCATCATCCTTGTGATCCATTAATTATTCAGAAATGTTTGACTTTTGCTTAGATCCCGTTAGCCATGAGGTCACATGTGTGTCTGTTGTTTTTTGTATGGCTATATGTCTGCCCGATACCTGGAAGTAAGTACTTTAGTATTTGTATTTTTGTCTCCTTAATTAAAGTAAGTATTTCAAATTTTCTTTCTGTTAGATAATGTTTAAATGTACATGCAATATACATAAAATGGTCCGATACCTCTGCTGTTGTACTATTACTGACTGATGGTAGTATCCGCACAGTAGTTATTGTCTAAGGTAAATCTCTCCGGGGCATAGCTAATCTTAGCCTATTTTAGCTAGCCTGTTTATGCCATTAATTTTATTGCTCCCAAAACTTTGAATTATTTGCTTTTCCAATCTTTCAATCTTGACCGTACCTGATTAAGGTTATTCCAGAAACGCGTCGTGCGCGCTACATTTGATATCTACGGTTTTGTTGTTTTTTTCTGGTTTTTAAATATTTGTTTTGCTAGCCTGTTTTTGCCATTTGATTATATTGCTCCAAAATACTTTTAAAGTGCTTGGCTTCCTATTCGTTTGTTTATGAGTGTACCATACTGATAAAGGTTATTACAGAAACTTGTCATGTGCACGAAATTCGAGCTACGTTGTCTTTCATAAAATAATTAGCATGCATGATCAAGGTTATAAAAACAAGTGGAGCAGGAACTGTTTACCCTTCCGGAACACTGAAGTTCACCCCTAGTTGTTAGTGGGCTTCGTGTTACTCGATCTTTAGTTTTATGTCTAATGTTTTGTAGATCGGTGTTTGTCCTTTTGTCCTTTTTCGTTTGGCCATTGTGTTGTCTGTCCTTCGATTTACGGATTCTGAGTACCCCCTTAATGTATTCAAACTCTTCTTCTAACACTGTATTAATTGTCAAGAATGAAAAACAATAACCCAACTAAAACCTTTGTAAAACTTGCACATTATGGGAATAAATATAAAGAATATGTCGTAGTCTGGTGAATGTTCTTAACAATAGGGATCATTCACCAAATTTCTTTCGACAGACGTCGCTGTTGTTCCATAAGTGGTTAGCGGAACGTTTTAATCTCGATGACGCTTGAATTGTTAACGTTGGGTACAAGAACACGTCAATATATAATGCCCTTATAACATGAATAGGAAAATTCTGTACATTTCGTTCACAAACAAAACTGTTCTCACGACTTTTTTTTATTTTATGAATTATAACATTATTGTACAAGTTAGATAAACTACTATGAAACAAAAGAAGTTACTCGTATTGCGGGATATTCGATACGGGTCGCTTCTTTTTTAAAAAAAATAGTACTGTATCTTATACTTACAACCATTGCGCTGGAACAGTTGATTACAGTACGACAGGGATATTAGGTTATTAATTAAATTCCTAACGGTGTATACGTGTATCACATTTCATTTCTTTGCATTAGCATTAGGGGGAAAGGGTGTATTTTTCTCTGATAAAAAGATTTCGATGCTACATTTTTGTACCTGAAAAAAAAATGCACTCTGAAACAGAATTTTTGTTCTGGGAAAAAATTGTCCCTTTATGACTAATAATAAAAATCTGGGTAAAAGGATACAAAATCAAAACCATACATGTACAATACTTCATCTATATACCTTTAGGCAATAATATACAATTTTCAACAAACACTGTATGATATATCCAGTTCACAGAAAGGCAAAACTTAATTTACCTTCCTTACCTAGATCAAGGATTTATATAGTAGTTCTACTACACAAATCCTTGCCTAGATGATCACAGTTTTTATTTTTGAAACATATTTTCCTTTTCTCATTTTTGTTTCAATTTTTAGTTTAAGCCACACCAAAAAAAAACTTTTTAGATTCTCATCCCCTCCCTTCCCACTTTTTACCATTAAATTCATGATTTTCTATTTTCATTCAATTCATTTTCAAAATTTAACAAATTCTTCATTAGGGTATCAGTATACCAAATAAAGTATATATTTTTTTCTTATGTAATGTTCTATCACGATAGTTACCATATATGCATCTAGTTCTACAATACTTATTTCAGTAGTCCATAAGGGGCTTTCGTGGTGATCGTTTGGTAGCTGGATTTACAACTACCTATGCAATCAGTACCTATCACCACTAACGTTACAAGTTCGAATCTCGCCCAGGCGATACAACATTATGAGATCAAGTTTGCCAGTGACTTGTGGCAGGTCCGTGGTTTTCTCTGTGCTCTCCGCTTTACTCCACCAATAAAATTGACCCCCACTGAAATTTGGTGAAAGTGGTGTTAGACACCAAATCCCAGTAGTCCGTACGTTTCCAATCGTGTACGTTTACATTTTTTTATGTTTTTTTTTTTTATTGTATAGAACGCTGGGTTTTATGCAAATTCTCGATTTTTTTTCGTAGAATTACTGAAATTGTAATTTAAATCGTTTGACTGTTCATTTCAATAACAAGTATCTAACTAAAGTTAAATAACGTTTTTACCTGCATTAGAATGGAATAAACCTACAAAAATGATGTGCTTTGCCTTTATTCCTTTACCATTAAAAAGTTCATTATGCCAAATAATTGTAATCTTCAATATATTTTTACATATATATTACAATGAAATAAATTTGATAATTGGGATAGCATAGCGGTGCGTGTATAGGTCAACAGATAAGAAAAGTTTGTAGATGCCAAAAGGGTTATCGGAAGTCACAAATCGAAGAAGGGCAGGCAATGCAATGACCAAACGAAAAAGAACAAAATGATAAACAGTGGTCTACAAAAAACTACACAGAAAACTGAAGATTGAGCAGCACAAATCCCGCTTGTTGTCGAATTTTTAACAGTTAATAACACTACACGAAGAAGGAATATATTATGTGTATAATTTTGTCCCAAATAATTTTAAAGAGTGTGATTTAGATTTGAAGACTGTCTAAATATAGATAGACCTAGATATATTCATTCAAAATTTGGTATGTGGAGACAGGGACTTTATTATTCTATTTTGTTCACTTGGAGGTAGTATTTCCCGAAATTCAGGTATACTTTAAAATGTTAGAATGAAGTTCATCAGTATTGCAGTGTGAGTAACCAAACATTATGTACGCCTTTTATGAACATGTATAGGCTACACCAAGGTACATGCCGATATGGCTTGTAAACATCCGTTTTATTTCTTAATATGGTCATAATAAAACTCTTTTCTTGCTACTTAAAGATAATATTTTTATTTTACATATACTCGTCAACTAAATCTATACTTCTAACAGGTAATATCACCCGCGCTGTACTAGCTAAGCTTCAATGTTTGCATCATCCAAGTTTTATAATTCAGTGCCGTCATTAGGTTAACGTTAAGATACAAGCGTCTTTGTGATTCAAACGCACAATTAACCACTTATGGAACAGTAGCGTCACCAAACGGGAGAAGCGGTGAATGATCCCTATTAGAGGCTCTCGTAACTGAAAAAGTTATATAATTTGCTTTAAAATAAATGATTAAGGTAATCATGACAAGTTGTTTTAGGTAATAATGACAAGTTGTTGTTAGGTAATCATGACAAGTTGTTGTTAGGTAATCATGACAAGTTGTTGTTAGGTAATCATAGCAAGTTGTTGTTATGTAATCATGACTAGTTGTTGTTAAGTAATCATGACAAGTTGTTGCTAGGTAATCATTGCAAGTTGTTGTTAGGCAATCATGACTAGTTGTTGTTAGGTAATCATGAAAAGTTGTTGTTAAGTAATCATAGCAAGTTGTTGTTAGGTAATCAAAACAAGTTGTTGTTATGTAATCATGGCAAATTGTTGTTATGTAATCATGACAGGTTGTTGCTAGGTAATAATGACAAGTTGTTGTTAGGTAATCATGACAAGGTGTTGCTAGGTAATCATTGCAAGTTGTTGTTAGGCAATCATGACAAGTTGTTGTTAGGTAATCATGAAAAGTTGTTGTTAGGTAATCATAGCAAGTTGTTGTTAGGTAATCAGAACAAGTTGTTGTTATGTAATCATGACATGTTGTTGTTATGTAATCATGACAGGTTGTTGTTAGGTAATCATGACAAGTTGTTGTTAGGTAATCATAACAAGTTGTTGTTATGTAATCACGACAGGTTGTTGTTAGGTAATCATGACAAGTTGTTGTTAGGTAATCATAACAAGTTGTTGTTATGTAATCACGACATGTTGTTGTTAGGTAATCATGACAAGTTGTTGCTATGTAATCATAGCAAGTTGTTGATATCGAAAATCAAATAGAAAATTCAAAGAAAGGGACAAAATAGATACACAAACACATAAATATCTGACCGTTCACATTCCTGGCTTCAGACACTTCAATAAAAAGTGACGGGATTAAACTTGTTTTATGGGATGAATAACCAATCAACAATTGTAATACTATAAATAGTTCTATAGAAGTGCAGGCTTTGTATTGTGCAAAAGCTCGAAATAACATAAGCTTTAGATATATTTCCGTGCACCTTATAAATGTAAAAATTAATGGACTAGATTAACCCCGCCACTTTTTTAAGTGCCTGTACTAAGCCAGAAAAGTGAGTGGGCACATGTTTGCGTGTTAGGGGTATGATTTTTTCTTCTTCCTACCATTGTTCTATTGGATTTTGGAGCTGTTCCTACAGTGCGTGAATTTTTTGTTTTATCTTATAATCTAATGGCATAAAGAATATTCACGATTAATAAGAGTATATCCAAAATGAATCTTCATTCTCGATCATATCATTAAATACATATATTATTATCTTTTACATTAACGGTCTTTTAAAGGCGATGGATGCCTATCGAATTGGGCGATCCGTTGGCGAGAACTAAATTCCGCAATATGTTCTCAATCCAATTCTGACCGAGGGACAACACCTAGGATGATGCATAGCTTAGTTTACATTATCACTTTACCCACCCTATACTGCCAGCTTTGCAACATATTTAAGCTGTGTTTTAACATGGCTAACCACACCGAACGAGCATGTGTTATGGATGGCAGTACATCTGTGATATTGAGTTACATATGTCATCCCAAAAAAGTAATCGTATTAAAATCGCCATGCTGGCCACGAGTTCGTATCAGTTCTAGATATGTTATAATCTAGATATTTGTAATCAGTTACTTTCTCTAATGAATCATTTTTTTAAATCTCTACTGATTCTCCTGGCATCTTTTATTCCCTTATAAGTATGACTTTTGATATTCTAGAGATATCTTCAACTTGCTTTGGAAATCGTGGGAGACTAGGAATACGGTTTAACACTCGTTTTTTTATTTCCCTGGCAGATTCGTAATCATCTAATTGAATATTACCTTATTGTAAGCATTCGCTTAAATATAATATATAGACGCTAAAAGGCGACATTCTTTGTCAAATGCCTTGGACATGTCGAAGAACGCACTAAAACTGTTTTAATACGATTTCCCAAGGCTATATAATACAAATATATAGTGATAGGTCAAATAAATTTCCGCACTAATATATTTCCCTACATATTTCACATAAAACCATGTTTTTTTTAAATTCTTGTCACGACATTTCTAGCTCGATTTTCATGAAATATTAAACATTAAACGCAGATATAAAATATAGTTTCTTCTTTTAATTCTATTTCTACTTTCGCTTAAGACATGATTTAAACACGAATATTTGTTTTCACCAAATGTAATCTAATCATAGAAAATTGTGACGTCGAGAATTTACATTTGCTAAATCGTAAATGCTTGTAAATCAAAGTTCGAAAACCTTAAATGAAAATATCAAGATAAACTCTTATTATTCTGCTTGTAAAGGTGAAAATGTCATGTCCATTGGACAAGAAATGACTTCAGTAGAATTTTTCGATACAACATTATGTGACAAAGTTTGTCAGTGACTTGATAATAATGTTGTATCGAGTACACCTCGCCATGAACAAGGTTCGAACTCACAACTGACTACACAGGTAGTTGTAAATCCAACTATCATACTATCACGACCACGACGGCCTCTGACTGTAAGATGGTGAAAATGAAACAATATTTTGGAAGTCGATACACATAACACACAGAGCATAAACTCGTTACATGTAATTTAATTTTTTTTTTTCACCATTTAAACTTAATGTTTTATTTTATTTTTGTTTTGTAGAATCCCTTTTTAGCCCCGACACAACCAATGGGGTGATTAGCAGTTCTGTCAGGACCACCAAACCACAATTAGAATCTAAAACTCGAAAACCTGGCGGGAGCCTCAAAATACAATATAAATTCAAAGGTCGAAAACTTGATGGGAGCACCAAAACAGAATTCCAATTAAAAGCTCAACAACTTGATGGGAGCAAAGAACCACAATTCAAATTTAAATCTCGAAAACTTGGTGAGTAGATAATATTATCATTTGAATTATTAAAGGCATAAATGTCGTCTTTGTACTTTGGTTTTAAATATAAACGTGTTGGGCTATGTAAAATATAACATAAATGAATATACACTATTACCTGTCAAAAGAAATTGTGTTGAAAAGGGCGTATTTTGAACAGATATATCATGATTGGGAGGGGTATTTGCGAAAAATTACCAGTCGAGAGACGAAATTTCCCGAGCCGAAAGGCCAGGGAAATTTAGTCTCAAGACTAATTCCGAATGAATTTGGCGTGTTGAGGCACGCGAGATTAAAACAGTGAAATACGTTTACATCGGAACACTTCCGAGTTTCAAATTTGATTAATCACGTTACCTTACGTATAAAGGTAAAGGAGAACTATTCCGAATGAATTTGGCTGTTTGAGGCACGCGAGGGTAAAAAAGTGAAATACGTTTTCGCAAATACCACGGTACAGAGGAAAAAAAGTTACATCCTCATGCAAATACCCCGGCAGCGGTAAAAATGAACGAAATTAATCCTAAATATGAAAATACACGAAAAATACACCGGTTATTAACCAACTGAAATCCAGGATTCTTATATAAGGTGTAATTAAATTAAAGAAAACAAAATTATATTTTTTTTGTCCTCTGTTGATGGAATCCTCATTAATTTTGCGTGGGCCAGAGTTGCGATGTTTACAGAGGAAGCGCGTGGTACTTACCCATATTCCAGATTATGGATGGTGAGGTATATCATATTCTGATATTTATGAACAATAGGAATCATTCACCGCTTCTCCCCTTTGGTGACGCCACTGTTCCATAAGTGGTTAATTGTGCACTTGAATCACAAAGACGCTTGTATCTTAACGTTAAACTAATGACGGCACTGAATTATAAAACTTGGATGGTGCTAACATTGAAGCTTAACTAGTACAGCGCGGGTGGTATTACCTGTTAGAAGTATAGATTTAGTTGACGAATATATGTAAAATAAAACGGACGTTTACAAGCCACTTCGGCATGTACCTTGGTGTAGCCTATACATGTTCATAAAATGTGTACATGATGTTTGGTTACTCACACTGCAATACTGATGAACTTCATTCCAACATTTTAAAGTATACCCGAATTTCGGGAAATACTACCTCCAAGTGAACAAAATAGAATAATAAAGTTCCCGTCTCCACATACAAAATTTTGAATTAATATATCTAGGTCTCTCTATATTTAGGCAATCTTCAAATCTAAATCACACTCTTTAAAATTATTTGGTACACAATTATACAGATAATATATTCCTTCTTCGTGTAGTGTTATTAACTGTTAAAAATTCGACAACAAGCGGGTTAATCATAGCATTTATTTTAGAAAACTTTTGAGCAGATGTATTATGAATGGCATAATAAATACTTAAATAAAGAAAATTCGTTGTTTCTTAAACTATTTTAAATTATTTTCGACAGATTTTGGTAGCATTCAAATATTTTGTACAATCAGACTGACGGATCATCGTAAAAAACCTGGAACTGCCATACAATGTAAAACTAAAGACTCAAGTTGTCACCGACAGAGTTCCGTCTGGCTTTTAAGTGGTATTCGTGCTGCTCAATCTTCAGTTTTCTGTGTAGTTTTTTGTAGACCAATGTTTATCATTTTGTCCTTTTTCGCTTGGCCATTGCATTGCCTGCCCTTCTTCGATTTATGACTTCCGACAACCCTTTTGGCATCTACAAACTGTTCGTATCTGTTGACCACTATACTATCCCAATTATCAAATTTATTTCATTGTAATATATATGTAAAACTATATTGAAGATTACAATTATTTGGCATAATGAACTGTTTAATGGTAAAGGAATAAAGGCAAAGCACATGATTTTTGTAGGTTTATTCCATTCTAATGCAGGTAAAAACGTCATTGATAACTTTAGTTAGCTACCTGTTATTGAAATGAACAGTCAAACGAATTAAATTACAATTTCAGTAATTCTACGAAAAAAATCGGGAATTTGCATAAAACCCAGCATTCTATACAATAAAAAAATAAATATAAAAAGATGTAAACGTTCACGATTGGAAACGTACGGACTACTGGGTTTTTGTGCTTAACACCACTTTCAACTAATTTCAGTGGGGGTCAGTTTTATTGGTGGAGTAAAATGGAGACCACAGAGAAAACCACGGACCGGCCACAAGTCACTGGCAAACTGTATCACATATTCTAACATGACCTCACTCTTTCCCTTTGCTAAACAAAAACAGAATTATTTCTTCGTATTATCTCATTAGCACATGGGCCGACAAATGTGACTGACGTTTCCATTGGCAACATAAATTGTGACCTGAATAATGCCGATAGAGGGCGCAATATTATTCGAGTTACATAAATTGTGTGCGACACTTTCCGCAAGCGTATGTATAAATTACCGTCTTCCAATCAAAGTATATTACCGTATGTGTACTCTTAGACATATCAGAATCGAAATAAATCATGGAAGCCAGAATGTGTTTTGAGTTTTAACATGGATTGGCGGATATTAGTAAATTGTATCAGCCAATCCATGTTAAAACTCCCAACACATTCTGGCTTCCATGATTTACTTCTTAAATGTTGTATCGCCTGAGCTAGATTCGAACTCGTAGCGTTAGTGGTGATAGGTACTGATTGCATAGGTAGTTGTAAATCCAGCTACCAAACGATCACGACCACGAAGGCCCCTTACGGATTACTGAGTTAAATATTGTAGAACTAGATAATATAGTAACTATCGTGATAGAACATTACATGATAAAAAAATATACTTTATTTGGTATACTGATACCCTAATGAAGAATTTGTTACATTTTGAAAATGAATTGATTAAAAATAGAAAATCGTGAAATTAATGGTAAAAAGTGGGAAGGGAGGGGATGAGAATCTAAAAAGAATTTTTTTTTGTGTGGCTTTAACTAAAAATTGAAACAAAAATGAGAAAAGGAAAATATGTTTCAAAAATAAAAACTGTGATCATCTAGGTAAGGATTTGTATAGTAGAACTACTATATAAATCCTTGATCTAGGTAGGGAAGGTCAATTAAGTTTTCCCTTTCAAAGTAACTTAAGAACTATAAACGATATTTGGGATTCAAATAATGCAAATTTTAAAAGTTGTTATGATATATACAATTTATTAATAGATAGGAGGAACTGTATTTCAGAGTTTTCTAAGATAAAAAAAGAAATCCCCGAAAAGTTCATAAAAGTCTTAAAAGGTGAAACTACAATAGTACCAGAACGTAGAGTTACCTTAAATATCAACGATAAGCTACAATTTTTAAATGAGTCAAATACAACTATATCACCTGATAAATTGAAAATAAAAGTAATTCAGGGAATCTTTAAACAAAATATAAAACCAAAATGTCAGAATAAGTGGGAAGAACAGTACGGGGGTAATATTGATTGGACACAAATTTGGACAAAATTAAAGAAAATCAAAGTTACTAATAAGGTCAAAGAATTCCAGTGGAAATGTCTCCATAATATAAATTATACAGAACATAGATTGAAAAAAATGAATTTGTCAAACGGAAGATGCCATCTCTGCCAAATTAGAGACAACGATGAAACGATGCAGCATCTATTTTTTAAATGTCCTTCTGTGAATAAAATTATAAAAGAAATAGAAGCAATATTTAACAGATCTGGATTAACAGCTAATATAGAAATCAAGGAATTAAATATAATGTTAGGGCTATATGGGGGTGAGGATTTAGACGTCATTTTTAATACCGTAATATTTATCTCAAAGTGGGAAATATGGAAAATACGTAATAAGGTGAAATATAACCAATCCCGAATTGGATATCAAACAATTTTCAACACTTGGAAAAATAATTTTAAAAAACATTTACATTGCACATTACAAACTTCGCATATTAATGAAAATGATAAAAACAAATTAGAACTTTTTCGGAATAACATATGAGTATTTATTATTTATGAACATAAAGCTAATGCATGGTAATAATTGTATCGTCTAATTGTGTATATTATAATGAAATGTAAAAACAAATGAATATGAAATATGTCAGTTTAAGTGGACTTTTTATTTTTATTTTCACTTGCTACCCCTGGACAAGTGAGATTTATGTAAAACAGGGACCCTTAATGTTCACTCCTGGGCCATTAAGGTTATTGTAAACAGGAGATTTTGAATAAACTGTATTATGATGAAAAAAAAAAAAAAAAAAAAAAAAAAAAAAAAAAATTTCCCTTTCCGTAAAATGGATATATCATACAGATGAAGAATATTTTTTTCTGAAATTTTTTGAAAATAATCATAAATGTGTTCCCGTTGGATTGTTAATTACAAACATAAATTTATTATTGCTATTAATTTTGTTTTATTATTGGCCGTTTTTATAATTATTTTGAATAAGCTCCCCTTTAAATGATATAAAGTACCAACTATGCTACTTGAAAAGGTGTCTATGCACACAGAAATTCTATTTGTTCATTGTTACAATTTTTTTTTATTATTACTTGTTCTTTTTCTGTGTTTGTTGGAAATTGTATATTACTGCCTAAAGGTTTAAATGAATTTGTTGTGTTCCTGTGTATTGTACATGTATGGTTTTGATTTTGTATCCTTTTACCCAGATTTTTATTATTAGTCATAAAGGGACATTTTTATCCCAGAACAAAAATTCTGTTTCAGAGTGCATTTTTTTTCAGGTACAAAATGTAGCATCGAAATCTTTTTATCAGAATAAAATACACCCTTTTCCCCTAATGCTAATGCAAAGTAATGAAATGTGATACACGTATACACCGTTAGGAATTTAATTAATAACCTAATATCCCTGTCGTTCTGTAGTCAACTGTTCCAGCGCAATGGTTGTAAGTATAAGATAGACTACTATTATAAAAAAAAACAAAAAAACGGCCCGTATTGAATATCTCGCAATACGGGTAACTTCTTTTGTTTCAATAGTAGTTTATCTAACTTGTACAATAATGTTATAATTTATAATATAAAAAAAAGTCGTGAGAACAGTTTTGTTTGTGAACGAAATGTACAGAATTTTCCTATTCATGTTATAAGGGCATTATATATTGACGTATCCTTGTACCTAACGTTAACAATACAAGCGTCATCGAGATTAAAACGTTCCGCTAACCACTTATGGAACAACAGCGACGTCTGTCGAAAGAAATTTGGTGAATGATCCCCATTGACATCATGAAAAAGCTTGATATTTTTGCTTATTTTATTATCATTGGTGGACGTATTTTGAAAAGACGGTCGGTGTTCGCATTGGTGCCGAATTTGTTCCTCTTTTCGCCAACTTTTTACATTATTCGCATGAGACAAGACTTCATGGGGGGCGTTTCGGGGAAAAAACGAAACGATGCTAGTTCTGATTCCTTAATTTCACGTTCCTATATAGAGATGATGTCGTTTCACAAAATGATTCCAAGTGAGGTAACAAGAGTAGCATGATGGGTGGCACTAGTGGAACAGAAACTTCTCATCCTTCCGGAGCACCTGAGGTCACAAGCGGTTTGCTTAATCTTTTTCTGTGTAGTATTTTGGCGATTATAGTTTGTCTTTCTGTGATTTTCTATTGACCATGGTATGACATGTCTTTCTGTGATTTTTTAGTAACCATGGTATGACATATCTTTCTGTGATTTTCTATTGACCATGGTATGACATGTCTTTCTGTGATTTTCTATTGACCATGGTATGAAATGTCTTTCTGTGATTTTCTATTGACCATGGTATGACATGTCTTTCTGTGATTTTCTATTGACCATGGTATGACATGTCTTTCTGTGATTTTCTATTGACCATGGTATGACATGTCTTTCTGTGATTTTCTATTGACCATGGTATGACATGTCTTTCTGTGATTTTCTATTAACCATGGTATGACATGTCTTTCTGTGATTTTCTATTAACCATGGTATGACATGTCTTTCTGTGATTTTCTATTGACCATGGTATGACATGTCTTTCTGTGATTTTCTATTGACCATGGTATGACATGTCTTTCTGTGATTTTCTATTGACCATGGTATGACATGTCTTTCTGTGATTTTCTATTAACCATGGTATGACATGTCTTTCTGTGATTTTCTATTGACCATGGTATGACATGTCTTTCTGTGATTTTCTATTGACCATGGTATGACATGTCTTTCTGTGATTTTCTATTGACCATGGTATGACATGTCTTTCTGTGATTTTCTATTGACCATGGTATGACATGTCTTTCTGTGATTTTCTATTAACCATGGTATGACATGTCTTTCTGTGATTTTCTATTAACCATGGTATGACATGTCTTTCTGTGATTTTCTATTGACCATGGTATGACATGTCTTTCTGTGATGTTCTATTGACCATGGTATGACATGTCTTTCTGTGATTTTCTATTAACCATGGTATGACATGTCTTTCTGTGATTTTCTATTGACCATGGTATGACATGTCTTTCTGTGATTTTCTATTGACCATGGTATGACATGTCTTTCTGTGATTTTCCATTGACCATGGTATGACATGTCTTTCTATGATTTTCTATTGACCATGGTATGACATGTCTTTCTGTGATTTTCTATTGACCATGGTATGACATGTCTTTCTGTGATTTTCTATTAACCATGGTATGACATGTCTTTCGGTGATTTTCTATTAACCATGGTATGACATGTCTTTCTGTGATTTTCTATTAACCATGGTATGACATGTCTTTCTGTGATTTTCTATTAACCATGGTATGACATGTCTTTCTGTGATTTTCTATTGACCATGGTATGACATGTCTTTCTGTGATTTTCTATTGACCATGGTATGACATGTCTTTCTGTGATTTTCTATTAACCATGGTATGACATGTCTTTCTGTGATTTTCTATTGACCATGGTATGACATGTCTTTCTGTGATTTTCTATCAACCATGGTATGACATGTCTTTCTGTGATTTTCTATTAACCATGGTATGACATGTCTTTCTGTGATTTTCTATTGACCATGATATGACATGTCTTTCTGTGGTTTTCTATGGTTTCTGATTATATATTTGGCATCTTCAAACATTCATTATACTATACCCGTCACGAACAACACGAAAAGTCCTTAGAACAGCGAACATCTCGATTATTTAAACAATGTTACAATAAACAGCATCCATCAGCCTGAAGCTATTTTACGTATTTGATAAAAACATTTTGCCAAATAAGATATATACAAATGTATTACTTTTATGTTCTGTCATACTATTATAAGCCTGGATTAATTAGTAGTATCATATAACTGCAGGCTTATACTATGTTACTAACATTACATTCAATAATAAGTTATCAGACCTGGGAAGTCTCAATATTACCATATCTTTGTTATTTATTGTTGCACATTATGACGTTTTAACGTGTGTTTTAGTTTTACAGGTTTTTTGGTGAAATGAATAAAAAAAACAAGTTAAGGTAAAAAATAATACGAGTTGTAATCGTATGAAAGAAAAAAAACCGTCAGAACAGGTCCAAAACCTAATCTGAACGTCGTAATAACAAAGATAAAAATGCATACCCCTAACACATGTATACACCACTGCTAACTTTCATGGCACACACTCTTCAGTAGCAGAGTTAAACTAGTATTATAGGAACCAAACATCCTATCCTTTCATTATTCATGACTTATAGTTGGTAACTAGATTAACACGACGGGTGCCACTAGTGGAGCAGGAACTACCTACCCTTCCGGAGCACCCGAGTGCACTCCCGGTTTTTTTTTATTTTTTTATTTTTTATTATTTTATTATTTTTGCCGGTTTTTAGTGGGGTTAGTGTTACTCGATCTTTGGTTTTATGTGTATGTTTTGTAGATTGTTGTTTGTTCTTTTTCTTTTGGCCATTCTGTTGTCTTTCCTTCTTCGATTTACGGATTCTGATTACCCCTTTTGTATCTTCAAACTCTTCTTATCTTTTGTAAACTATGACATGGTAGAAACAATTTCATGACCATTCTCAAAAACACGAAAGCGGAGAAAGTACGTCTTCATGAGCCTGACTAGAAGTTAATTTTTTTGGTTTTCATATTTTAATTTTCTATTAGATTAACCATATTTATTGTTGTATTTATCATATTTTTCTATAATTCATGATTTAAGTAAATAATACTAGACAAATGATTCACACAACTCGTAATATAATGTTCATCTTAATATTTATAAATGTATGAATAATCAGCTACTCTATAAAAAAAAAAAAAAAAAAAAAAACATCCAGAAAATAAATAGGCTTACCTAGTCGGGAAATAATGAGGCACGGATTCCGGACCATTCCGTTATCGGCTTTGTTAATAATTTACAGAGCAGAATGTTGAAAAAATAAATATCACCAGCATTGTGCTCACCTGTTGAGTAAAAAAAAATATGTAACGGACCCCTCATTTTTTTTATTTTAATTCCGGGTCCTATAAAATCTATATTTTAGAAGGGGACTCAAGTGCCAGTGTATTTGATTGAGATTCATATCATTCACAAACTGACATTTTGAGGAAACTTCGTTTTGAAGCTGGTCATACTAAACATTCACCTAATGAAAATTATTCCACGGAATACAAAATTTTTCAAACTTTAAACATATCAAAAAAATAATAATAGAACATAAGCGCAAATAATAAATAACTCTCAGATAACGCCATTAGATTAAAGACTACGCTGAGCACAGCAAGATACGAATGTCGGAATTTGGCATATTTTGGCACCTTTCATTGAGTTTATCTCAGAAACTCTAATAGACAGAGGAAATCCTTCGACACGGCAGGGCAAAATCTCAACACAATCAATTAAAAGAAGAGGAAACGCATCAAAATTGAATGCAAAATAAAAATTATGTCTACAGCACCTTTCAAATATGTGAAAGTTCGGCATTTCGGGGTCCTTTTTCTGCCCTTTTCCAAAATAAAGTAGGCAATTGTCTTCAATACCACACAAAATAAACACATTAAGATGAATGCATTAAAATTGGATGAAAAATAAAAACCAATACATTTCTTAAATTGGCACCTTTTGGCCCCTTTCGATCTACAAACTATCGTAAGATCTCGGCACATTCAAATCATAGAATAAATACAGAATTGGATGAAAATTCTACAACAAATATGCGAGATTTCTGTATATATAGCACTAATTAAAGAATAATTGTCTTTTTTTAACATGACAGTCTTGTAATTTTTAAAAGTTGTTCTACATTTTCTATTCAGAAATTATACATCCAGGACGTAAGATAAAAGAGAGGCTAGAACATGGCGATATACTAGTAACAAAGAACGGTAAGTTTAACATGGCGATATACTAGTAACAAAGAACGATAAGTTTAACATGGCGATATACTAGTAACAAGTAACAAAGAACGGTAAGTTTAACATGGGGATATACTAGTAACAAAGAACGGCAAGTTTAACATGGCGATATACTAGTAACAAAGAACGGCAAGTTTAACATGGCGATATACTAGTAACAAAGAACGGCAAGTTTAACATGGCGATATACTAGTAACAAAGAACGGTAAGTTTAACATGGCGATATACTAGTAACAAAGAACGGTAAGTTTAACATGGCGATATACTAGTAACAAAGAACGGTAAGTTTAACATGGCGATATAATAGTAACAAAGAACGGTAAGTTTAACATGGCGATATACTAGTAACAAAGAACAGTAAGTGTAATTTTCATAATATATTTATCTACAAATGTGTACGGCTTAGTTTTAATGACAATTACATTATTGAGGGGTAAAATGAAGGCATAAAGTGACAACCCGGGGTAAAAACAATATAAATATATAACTACCAGTAATGATTTCGATTCTAATAGGACTATTACGTTAAAATTTCAAATCGAAGTGGTCTAGGGCATCCAGTGTTTGTTGGCTGTTCCGTTAATTGAAGGACATTGAACCGACTGAAATGTCAGATATGGAATCTTCAATGAAGTCTGTGGCTATATCCACTGGTTCATATTTACACTGTAAATGTTTGAAGGCTTTCAATACTCGACCCGTTTCTAAACTCAGGATGATGTAATGTCCAGGAAATTGTGTAATATAGCTTACTATTTTAATCACTTCATTGTTAAGTTGAACTAAACTGCTAAACTGCCTATTTTCAAAGACGAAGGTGCCGTAGTCGTAGACATGGTAGTTTATGTTTATTTTTTAAGAAACGTATTTGTGATTTGCAAATCACGCCGATATTCAATACACGCAATGCTTGTTTATTTTGTGTATTGCGTCATTGTGCATATTTTACAAGGGAGTGCAACGGAACAGCCGCTTTACAAACAGACCACGTCTATCTATGAAGTAATCGGTTATAGATAAATGTTTTTTTACCACGGGTTTGGACTCAAAGCATTTGAAGAACGTCATATTAGAATAACAGTTAATATATATTATTACATGACTGTAATTTAGCTTGCATTTGATTGGCTTGAAACTGATTAAGAGGTTTTGAGTACTTGCGATATCACCCTTTCGGCTAAAAATAGATCCTGTCATGTGTCCGGAAAGTGATATCATCCTCGCAAGGCATAAACATATATGGGGAAAACCGGACTTTTGCTATCCTATCAATAACTAGTGAGATTGTGCTTAACATTTGTTTTTCGATTGAATCATAAACAAACGCTCCAAAATTGCGATATTTTATTGGTATGACCATAAATTTGTAACTGTAAGTAGATAACAATAAAATATGTTCATGAAATGAAACAATCTTTGACTTTGGAATAGGTTGCTATCTGATTGATCAACCTTTAAAAATGTATATTCACCTCGCCTGAGGCTCGGTGAATATTACATTTTTTCAGATTGATAAATCCAGATAGCAACCTATTCCAAAGTCAATAATTGTATATTATTACATACTCATATAGATATCTTGAATTTGATTAGTCTAAAGAACGTCACATGACATTTGACATTCCGTTCGATCAACCGTTGGACGTTAGGTCGCATGGTTATATCAACCGCACGCGAGAAAACCCCCATGGAAATTTCTTTGTGAACAACAATCACTCTCTCACTCCCTCAGTCATAAGGAGCTTTATTATTAGCGATGTTTGTTTGCTATCCTTTGTATACCCTTTTGATTTTTTGTCTCTAAAGATCTTTACAGTATTTGGCTTTCCAATCTTGTGCCTTTGAACTTTGAACTTACCTGATGAATGTTATTCCACAAATGAGTTGTGGGTACTACGATTTTATTATCAATAATGTGATATTGTAAGCAAATATCAAGATTAAAGCGGTTTACTCACATGTCACAATTCATCCGCAAGTCGACAACATATATATCTTGTTTTTAAAGACATCATTATATATCGGTATTTGATGCGATTTTCAGCAATATTTAAGCTATATCGTGGTCGTCAAAAATTAAAATTAAGAGATGAAATTGGACCACCGATAAAATGTAAATTAATGTTATTACTTTTCCGTTATTCATTACCGTTATAATGTACAAATAAGAGGTTGAAATAAAGGATACCAAATATACAGTGAGATCTGCTTCATACCTTGACCTACACCTCGAAATTGATAGAGAGTTACTGCTAACAAGGAAGCTACTGAACCAAGGGTTCCTATTGGTTAAGTTGAAGTCATCACTTCGAAAGCTTTACGGTCGCCACCATTACTTGGTTGACCATTATGGAATATCTTTGTCACAAATGACCACGGATGTATTCCATTTGTCGTAAACACCCAATCCTTTCCTCATTCATGACTTAGTACCGTGTTCGTAGATAGATTAACACGACAGGTGCAACTAGTGAAGCAGGAACTGTTTATCGCCCCGGATCACGTGAGTTCACCCCTGGTTTTTAGTGGGGTTCGTGTTACTCGATCTTTAGTTTGATGTATATGTTTTGTAGATCGTTGTTTGTCCTTTTTCTTTTGGCCATTGTGTTGTCTGTCCTTCTTCGAATTAGGGATTTTGATTACCCTTTTGGTATCTTCATACTCTTCTTATCAAGTAAAAACAGAAATCGTGACAGCAAAAGAACCCAACATGCAGAGTCGTTATTTAACGCGGTGTTTGGTTATTCGTGACAAACAATCTTGTTATTTAACGCGGTGTTTGGTTATTCGTGACAAACAATCTTGTTATTTAACGCGGTGTTTGGTTATTCGTGACAAACAATCTTGTTATTTAACGCGGTGTTTGGTTATTCGTGACAAACAATCTTGTTATTTAACGCGGTGTTTGGTTATTCGTGACAAACAATCTTGTTATGTAACGCGGTGTTTGGTTATTCGTGACAAACAATCTTGTTATTTAACGCGGTGTTTGGTTATTCGTGACAAACAATCTTGTTATTTAACGCGGTGTTTGGTTATTCGTGACCAACAATCTTGTTATTTAACGCGGTGTTTGGTTATTCGTGACCAACAATCTTGTTATTTAACGCGGTGTTTGGTTATTCGTGACCAACAATCTTGTTATTTAACGCGGTGTTTGGTTATTCGTGACCAACAATCTTGTTATTTAACGCGGTGTTTGGTTATTCGTGACAAACAATCTTGTTATGTAACGCGGTGTTTGGTTATTCGTGACAAACAATCTTGTTAGTGCTACATTGTATGTCTTATTACTATACATCTGTGAACAAAGGTGATGGTCAACAATGCAATTAATAAAAACAATCACATCTCAACTTCACTCATTGAACGAAAACAACAAAAAATATATGGATCACTACATATGACGTTGGAAATCCAAGTCCTGGCTTGGGACAGGCACAACAATGTGACAGGGTTAAACCGGTTAATGGGATCACAACCCTCCCATCTTAATAATTGGATCTCCAAAAGGAATAAATGAGCGTTAATGTTTAGTTATGACAAGTTAAGACGTTAATTTTAGTTATGACAAGTTAAAACGTTAATGTTTAGTTATGACAAGTTAAGACGTTAATGTTTAGTTATGACAAGTTAAGACGTTAATGTTTAGTTATGACAAATTAAGACGTTAATGCTTAGTTATGACAAGTTACGACGTTAATGTTTAGTTATGACAAGTTAAGATGTTAATGTTTAGTTATGACAAGTTAAGACGTTAATGTTTAGTTATGACAAGTTAAGACGTTAATGTTTAGTTATGACAAGTTAAGACTAACTCGCTATTTAAGATAAATGTTACTACGATGATTGTATAATTTAGATTAACACAACCGGTGCCACTAGTGGAGCAGGACCTGCTTACCCTTCCGGAACACCCGAGTTCACCTCCGGTTTTAGTGGGGTTCGTGTTACTCGATCATTACATTTGTGTGGTGTATGTTTTGTAGATAGTTGTTTGTCCTTTTATCCTTATTCTTTTGGCCATTGTGTTGTCTGTTCTTCTTCGATTTACGAATCTGATTACCACTTTGGCATCGTCAAACTCCTCTTAGAACACAACAAATTTATTTATTTTACAAAAATTGTAATGATCAAATCCTAAAAAAAAACCTCATAATTTCCAGAAATAAAATCAATTACAAATAATGGAGGTAATGGTAGATTAAATGGTTTTGGAGGTGGAAGTAATGGCGGGGGAAATGGCTTCGATCAAGGAGGGTCAAATGGTGGAGGTAATGGTGGATCAAATGGTTTTGGAGGTGGAAGTAATGGCGGGGGAAATGGCTTCGATCAAGGAGGGTCAAATGGTGGAGGTAATGGTGGATCTAATGGCTTTGGTAATGGTGGAGGGAATAGTGGATCAAATGGATTTGGTAATGGAGGGACAAATGGTGGAGGTAATGGTGGATCTACTAGCTTTGATCAAGGAGGGTTAAATGGTGGAGGCAATGGTGGATCTAATGGTGGAGGTAATGGTGGAGGTAATGGTGGATCTACTAGCTTTGATCAAGGAGGAGATGATGACGGGGGAAATGGTTTTGATCAAGGAGGGTTAAATGGTGGATCAAATGGCTTTGATCAAGGAGGTTCAAATGGTGGAGGCAATGGTGGATCAAATGGTTTTGATCAAGGAGGGTTAAATGGTGGAGGCAATGGTGGATCAAATGGATTTGATCAAGGAGGGTTAAATGGAGGAGGTAATGGTGGATCAAATGGATTTGATCAAGGAGGGTCAAATGGTGGAGGTAATGGTGGATCAAATGGTTTTGGTAATGGAGGAACAAATGGTGGATCTAATGGTTTTGGTAATGGAGGATCAAATGGTGGAGGCAATGGTGGATCTAATGGCTTTGGTAATGGTGGAGGTAATAGTGGATCAAATGGATTTGGTAATGGAGGGACAAATGGAGGAGGTAATGGTGGATCTACTAGCTTTGATCAAGGAGGAGATGATGACGGGGGAAATGGTTTTGATCAAGGAGGGTTAAATGGTGGATCAAATGGCTTTGATCAAGGAGGTTCAAATGGTGGAGGTAATGGTGGATCTAATGGTTTTGATCAAGGAGGGTTAAATGGTGGACGCAATGGTGGATCAAATGGCTTTGATCAAGGAGGGACAAATGGTGGAGGCAATGGTGGATCAAATGGATTTGATCAAGGAGGGAAAAATGGTGGAGGCAATGGTGGATCAAATGGCTTTGATCAAGGAGGGTTAAATGATGGAGGTAATGGTGGATCAAATGGCTTTGATCAAGGAGGGACAAATGGTGGAGGCAATGGTGGATCAAATGGATTTGATCAAGGAGGGACAAATGGTGGAGGCAATGGTGGATCAAATGGCTTTGATCAAGGAGGGTTAAATGGTGGAGGTAATGGTGGATCAAATGGTTTTGGTAATGGAGGGGGAAATGGTGGAGGCAATGGTGGATCTAATGGCTTTGGTAATGGAGGGGGAAATGGTGGAGGGAATGGTGGATCTAATGGCTTTGATCAAGGAGGGTTAAATGGTGGAGGCAATGGTGGATCAAATGGCTTTGATCAAGTAGCAGATGATGACGGGGGAAATGGTTTTGATCAAGGAGGGTTAAATGGTGGAGGCAATGGTGGATCAAAGGGATTTGATCAAGGAGGGTTAAATGGTGGAGGTAATGGTGGATCAAATGGATTTGATCAAGGAGGGTTAAATGGTGGAGGCAATGGTGGATCAAATGGTTTTGGTAATGGAGGGGGAAATGGTGGAGGCAATGGTGGATCTAATGGCTTTGGTAATGGAGGGGGAAATGGTGGAGGCAATGGTGGATCTAATGGCTTTGATCAAGGAGGGTTAAATGGATTTGGTAATGGTGGATCAAATGGCTTTGATCAAGTAGCAGATGATGACGGGGGAAATGGTTTTGATCAAGGAGGGTTAAATGGTGGAGGCAATGGTGGATCAAATGGCTTTGATCAAGGAGGGTTAAATGGTGGAGGCAATGGTGGATCAAATGGTTTTGGTAATGGAGGGGGAAATGGTGGAGGCAATGGTGGATCTAATGGCTTTGGTAATGGAGGGGAAAATGGTGGAGGCAATGGTGGATCTAATGGCTTTGGTAATGGAGGGGGAAATGGTGGAGGCAATGGTGGATCTAATGGCTTTGGTAATGGAGGGGGAAATGGTGGAGGCAATGGTGGATCTAATGGCTTTGGTAATGGAGGACGAAATGGAGGAGGTAATGGTGGATCAAATGGCTTTGATCAAGGAGGAGATAATGACGGGGGTAATGGCTTAGATCAAGGAGGTTCAAATGGTGGCGGTAATGGTGAATCAAATGGCTTTGGTAATGGAGGAGGTAATGGTGGATCAAATGGCTTTGGTAATGAAGGAGATAATGGTGGATCAAATGGCTTTGGTAATGGAGGAGGTAATGGTGTATCAAATGGCTTTGGTAATGGAGGAGGTAATGGTGGATCAAATGGCTTTGGTAATGAAGGAGGTAATGGTGGATCAAATGGCTTTGGTGATGGAGGGGGTAATGGTGGATCAAATGGCTTTGGTAATGGAGGAGGTAATGGTGGATCAAATGGCTTTGGTAATGGAGGAGGTAATGGTGGATCAAATGTCTTCAGTAATGGAGGAGGTAATGGTGGATCAAATGGCTTCGGTAATGGAGGTGGTAATGGTGGATCAAATGGCTTTGGTAATGGAGGAGGTAATGGTGGATCAAATGGCTTTGGTAATGGAGGAGGTAATGGTGGATCAAATGGCTTTGGTAATGGAGGAGGTAATGGTGGATCAAATGGCTTTGGTAATGGAGGAGGTAATGGTGGATCAAATGGGTTTGGTAATGGAGGAGGTAATGGTGGATCAAATGGCTTTGGTAATGGAGGAGGTAATGGTGGATCAAATGGCTTTGGTAATGGAGGAGGTAATGGTGGATCAAATGGCTTTGGTAATGGAGGAGGTAATGGTGGATCAAATGGCTTTGATCAAGGAGGAGGTGATGACGGGGGGAATGGCTTTGATCAAGGAGGTGATAATGGCGGGGAAAATGGCTTTGATCAAGGAGGTTCAAATGGTGAAGGTAATGGTGGATCAAATGGTTTTGATCAAGGAGGAGGTGATGACGGGGGAATTGGTGTTGATCAAGGAGGTGAAAATGGCGGGGATCATGCAGGGGTCAATGGCGACGGTCGCGGAGAGACGGACTTTTGGGATAGTGACTCATGGGACAGCAGCGACTCTTGGGAAAGTGATATGTGGTATGGTGATTCTGCAAAATCGGAATATGATCTTTCGTCAAGCGAATCTGACGAAAGAAGAAGAAACAAAGCATTTCCAAACGCAAAACATGGCCGAGGGAAATCTACGACTATAACGAACTCCTATAATTATGAAAGTAGTTGGAGCAGTGACAGCTGGGAAGACACCACCAACATGGATGACAATTTGAAGAATATCCGTCAAGAAAAGACAAAACGTTTCTATGACGACAGTAGTGACAGTAGTGAATATGACAATGGTAAAAGTGGTAGACGTAATAATGTGCGTCACCGTCTCTATGACGATAGCAGTGACAGTAGTGAATATGACAAAGGTAAAAGTGGTAAACGTAATAATGCGCGTCACAAGCAAACTAAACGTCTCTATGACGACAGCAGTGAATATGACAATGGTGAAAGTGGTAAACGTAATAGTGCACGTCACCGTCTGTATGACGACAGCAGTGACAGTTTGGAATATGACGATCGTAGCAGCGGTAAGCATAATAATGCACGTCACAAGCAAACTAAGCGTCCTTTTGGCGACAGCAGTGACAGTTGGGAATATGACAATAATAGTAGTGGTAAGCGTAATAATGCACGTCCCAAGCAAACTAAGCGTCATCTTGACGACAGCAGTGACAGCTGGGAATATGACATTGACGACAATGGTAAACGTAATAACTATGATAGTTGGGGGTCTTCAAGTGATACCAGTTACGATGACTTATCATCTAGCCCCAGGCAAAGATCTAGAGATAAAAATAATAAATACAGTTATAGGCTAGACAGTGACAGCTCAGATTATGACGAATATGAAAATTACCATTTATTGTCAAGAAGTCTTAAAACAGAGAACAATGAAATAAATTATTTAAGTGATACTATTAGCAAGAAACCGGCCTCGCATAGCAAAAATAAATAGATAAAAAGATAAATTACTACATGTGCTTCAATTTTGTCTTTGTGAACTTTGTAATTTAGAAGATCATCTTTAGTACAGTAGACCCTTTCTTCATGAAAGATGATGCATAAAACAAAATAAGTCATCATTAATTATGTCAAATATTGTCGTCCAATGGAATCTTTGTAGCTTTGATCATGTTAAAGTTTGGATTTACGTGTGCTTTATGACTATCACTGGGTCGTCGATACCTCTGCTGGTGGAATATTAGTCAATCAGTGGTCAAAGCTTCGACACTATTACATATATGTAATATTAGCCGATTTTGGATATTCTGTTTACATGTACATGTATGTCCTTTTTGCTTACTTGCTCACGAAGTCTTTTAAATCATTTGGTTACAAGGTTATTCCTGAAACGCGTCGTGCGCTCTAATTTGGATATTCGTATGCATTGCTATCACTGGTCGATATCTCTCTTGGTGGACAAGTAGTCACCGAGTTTATCATTTTCTCATGGTTTGTTAGATACATTTAAGTTTGGAATTTACAGTTCCTAAAGAATGCAATTTATTAAAATCAATGATAATTTCTCTCAGCCATAGGCAATATCAGCTGATTTTTGGTTATCCTGCCTATGCCCTTTGGTTTATCATTAACTCAGTAGTCAATACCTCGGCACCGACATGGTTTGTTAGATACATTTGTGTGATATTTACAGTTCCTAAATATCTTGTTTAAGCTCTTTGGTTTACTTGCTCCCAGACTTTTTAAAATAATTATTTGATTTGCTAATCTTTTAAGTATGAACGTACATCATAAAGGTTACATTGTTGGCTTTCCAATCATTATATTTTGAACGTATCTGATGACGGTTATTCCAGAAACGTATCTGATGACGGTTATTTCAGAAGCGTATCTGATGACGTTTATTCCAGAAACGCGTCGTGCGCACTAAATTTGATATCTACGGGTTTTTTTATTCCAGGAACGTGTCATGCGCACAAAATTCGATATGTACATTTTTGCACATAATTAGTATTTATTACCTGTAGGAACCTCCATGGCGGTTATTGTATAGTAGTTGAGTACGATAGTGGAGAAGTTTAATAAGCTAATTATTGACGACCAGCTAACAAAGTAAAACAAATCCAGGAATCAAAAACACAAGCTCTAGGAAAAACTCGCTATCAATTGCTCCGACACGGCAGTATCTACGTAATGAAGGATACACTCCAACTGTAGATTCTTAAAAATAATCCATAATAACCCATAATCTATTATATCAGTAGTCACAACCGAGCTTCAGAGCTACTCTTGGGGTGGTGTGAATAAGATGAAATACCATTAGAACATTTGACTTTTCTACATTACACAACTAGCCCCACTCTAAAATAAAAGACAGATTAAAAAAATGTGTTCGACTTTGTTTAAGAAGACAAATAGCCAACGTAGATGCACATATCTTGTTCTAGGAAGGGACACATCTTATTATGTGAGAGAGAAAAAACCACTTTGATTCTAACATAAAGTTCTCTGAAACTGTTTTTGGTTGACAACATATTTGCTTTGTTTGGGGTACGTGTTTTTCAACAGAGACTCAGTATACCTATGTGTACCAATTGTGCTCCTCATCTCGTCGACTTGTTCCTCTATTCATATGAAGCAAACTTCATGCAGTTGCTTGTCATGAAAAACGAAAGAACGCTATCCAGGATCCCCAATTGCACGTTCCGATATATGGATAATGTCCATTCGTTTTCAAATTCCATGTTTAGTGACTATGATGATCGCTTCTATGGCTATGCAATTGAACATGAAATAAAGCACATCACATATAAACTTATAAATTGAGATTTTACTAATCTTTACTACACATGAGATTAGTTCAATTTTCCTAGTGTGAACTTTCCATTTATATGTAGCAATATTCCAGCAGCACTTGCATATGTTTGTATATATCTCTCAGTTAATATCATATTCTAGAACGTGCAGTTACTATCAGGATCGCCATCAGACTTGGTTAACCGTTACGGCATATCTGTATTACAGATGACCCCGGATATTTTCCCTTTTTATTGTCACAATCCTGTCTTTCTTTCCTCTTTCATGACCTATTACGATAATTTTATCAAAAATAATACGACGTGTGCCACTGATGGAGCAGAAAGTGCATGCTATTCCGGAGAACATAAGTTCAGAGCCGTGTTCCACAATCTTTATTTTTCTCCTTAATAGCTCATGAATCGTTTTTTTCTTCCCTTTCTTCTGATTACACGTTTGATATCTTCACACTTTTCATGCAGTAATTCTGAAGACGAAATGATAAATGTCCCAGCAACTCAGAATCCAGGATAGACATCTTTAATGTTAAATTGGCTTTGTAGAGTAGCAACAATTTTTATGCACCTCCAGAGGAACATTTCTGGCAATCTTGGTAGCTTGGCAATAGCTTTGGAGAAGAAATGATAAATGCATCGGCCAATCAAACACCGGGACAGCCATCTTTATTATGCTATCTGCACTTCTTCGGAAGGACTAGAACCATATTCCTGGTAAGACTGGTCACCTAACAGGCAGTTATCCTAGAAAAGAAGTCGAAACTATCTCTGAGGCAACGACAACAGGTTGACCTTCGAATCAATCATATATTAGAATACATCGCCAAGCATTTGATCTGACATAGAAGTCAAAACTATTATAGTTTACGGAATGCACACGAGAAGGCTTACTTGAGCCTCTGGCTGATGTCAGATGACAAACCGTAATCGGAGTGAACAAAACAAGTGAAATATCAAATCAAAATTAAACAACATCACAAAATAAGTTCCAGTAACAACTCCCACAAAGTTTTCAACCCATGTGATCCGATAGGGTACATTTCTTTATCTGTGATATCGTTGATAGTGAGAGTTATTGTGTTTAACGCCACATTCAACAATATTTCAGTTATACCGTGGCGGTCAGTTTTATTGGTGGAGGAAACCGGAGTATCCGGAGAAAACCACGATAGTGTTTTTTATAATATGTCAAGGTTAGACAGTATAATAATAGCGATAGAATGTCAACCAAGAAAAAAAAACAGGTTGATAAATAACATTACCTAAAATATCTCAAATACTAACATAGTTCCGTCTGAAGCTTCATCATTTTTACAGATGAGTTTGTCAGACATTGTTTTATTTTATATGTCATTTAGTCGTGTTACTTTGACATGTGTTACTATTACACGTTAGATAACAATGATATGAAAAACAACAAATTCAAAACTGCTAGCAACCGTTCCATAATCCAATCGAAAAACAGCAGAAACAGGGTCAAAATCTAGCACAAACATATATGACAGCTCACTTTCCTTACTTAGTACAGGTACTTCAATAAAAAGTGGCGAGGATAAGTTAGTTTTATGGGTTGCTGTTCAGCAAAGTGAAACCAGGACTATAGTACCCCAAATAACTAACTGAAGAATAACAATGTCTTCATATATATTTTCTGGACGGAAAATTGTAACCCTTGTGAAGGGTAAAAAAGCTAATATTAATGAAGTTTCGAAATACCAGAATCTTCTATTTTTGGAAGTCTTCCTTGTTATAGTACAATGAGACGAAATCTGAGAATATCAAAAGTATTCATTAATATTATGCCTAAAGGATTACGCATTTACTTATTTTGGGTTATAGGATATTTTTATTGTTGAATGATATAATTACAAATAAAACTAAGGTACATCTGCCTCAGACTTTGGTAACCTTTGACTATTTTAGATATCCTGCTTAGCCATTTTCGTTTTCTTGCTCTCAAAAGATTTTTTAATTTAAATATGGTTTTCCAATCATGTGACTTTGAGGTTTTTCCCCTACCCATAAAAGTAAGCTAGATACCCTTCTGTTGTTCATCAATTTGAGGTTTTTTACCTACTCATAACAGTAAGCTAGATACCCTTCTGTTCTTCATCAATTTGAGGTTTTTTTCCCTACTCATAAAAGTAAGCTAGATACCCTTCTGTTGTTCATCACTTTGAGGTTTTTTCCCTACCCATAAAAGTAAGCTAGATACCCTTCTGTTGTTCATCACTTTGAGGTTTTTCCCCTACCCATAAAAGTAAGCTAGATACCATTCTGTTGTTCATCACTTTGATGTTTTTCCCCTACCCATAAAAGTAAGCTAGATACCCTTCTGTTGTTCATCACTTTGATGTTTTTCCCCTACCCATAAAAGTAAGCTAGATACCCTTCTGTTGTTCATCACTTTGAGGTTTTCCCCTATCCATAAAAAGTCAGCTAGATACCCTTCTGTTGTTCATCACTTTGATGTTTTTCCCCTACCCATAAAAGTAAGCTAGATACCCTTCTGTTGTTCATCACTTTGAGGTTTTCCCCTATCCATAAAAAGTCAGCTAGATACCCTTCTGTTGTTCATCACTTTGAGGTTTTTTCCCTACCCATAAACGTCAGCTAGATACCCTTCTGTTGTTCATCACTTTGAGGTTTTTCCCTCTACCCATAAAATTCAGCTAGATACCCTTCTGTTGTTCATCACTTTGAGGTTTTTCCCTCTACCCATAAAATTCAGCTAGATACCCTTCTGTTGTTCATCACTTTGAGGTTTTTCCCTCTACCCATAAAATTCAGCTAGATACCCTTCTGTTGTTCATCACTTTGAGGTTTTTCCCTCTACCCATAAAATTCAGCTAGATACCATTCTGTTGTTCATCACTTTGAGGTTTTTCCCCTACCCATAAAAGTCAGCTAGATACCCTTCTGTTGTTCATCACTTTGAGGTTTTTCCCTCTACCCATAAAATTCAGCTAGATACCATTCTGTTGTTCATCACTTTGAGGTTGTCCCCTACCCATAAAATTCAGCTAGATACCATTCTGTTGTTCATCACTTTGAGTTTTTTCCCCTACCCATAAAAGTCAGCTAGATACCCTTCTGTTGTTCATCACTTTGAGGTTTTTCCCTCTTCCCATAAAATTCAGCTAGATACCATTCTGTTGTTCATCACTTTGAGGTTGTCCCCTACCCATAAAATTCAGCTAGATACCATTCTGTTGTTCATCACTTTGAGTTTTTTCCCCTACCCATAAAAGTCAGCTAGATACCCTTCTGTTGTTCATCACTTTGAGGTTTTTCCCTCTTCCCATAAAATTCAGCTAGATACCCTTCTGTTGTTCATCACTTTGAGGTTTTTCCCTCTTCCCATAAAATTCAGCTAGATACCCTTCTGTTGTTCATCACTTTGAGGTTTTTCCCTCTTCCCATAAAATTCAGCTAGATACCATTCTGTTGTTCATCACTTTGAGGTTTTTCCCTCTACCCATAAAAGTCAGCTAGATACCCTTCTGTTGTTCATCACTTTGAGGTTTTTCCCTCTACCCATAACATTCAGCTAGATACCCTTCTGTTGTTCATCACTTTGAGGTTTTTCCCTCTACCCATAAAATTCAGCTAGATACCCTTCTGTTGTTCATCACTTTGAGGTTTTTCCCTCTACCCATAAAATTCAGCTAGCTACCCTTCTGTTGTTCATCACTTTGAGGTTTTTCCCTCTACCCATAAAAGTAAGCTAGATACCCTTCTGTTGTTCATCAAAACGTAAATCGAGAAATTGGTTGTTGATAATATGTTCTCTCTTCTGTGGTTTCATAATATCAATATGTCCACTGGTGTTAATTTTATCAGACTTACCTCCCTTGCAGTGTTTAAGCTTGAAAAAAGATATTGAGTACGGTATGGAATTACTCCTATTGCTTTCTAACTTTCTGTCTACATATTTATTCAAAAAACTAAATGTTCTTTATTATTTTATCCCCTTTTCCTTTATTATTTTATATGCTTTTTCTTTATTATTTTATCTGCTATTCCTTTATTTCACGTGTTTGTATTCATATCCATACAATCTTATGGTAACAACAGTTTACATGTGCCGATCCTCTAATAGGTCTGTACTCCCTATTTGACGGGAGTTCATGTTTATAAATGTTATTTGTATTCATTTACATACACTAGTGTCCATGCAAGGTGATGGTTGAGTCTGTTAATAGCAACACGACAAGAGTCACTAGCGGAGCAGTAGCACATGAGTTAACCCCCGGTTTTTAGTGGGGTTCTTGTTTCTCAATCTTTAGTTTTCTGTGTAGTATTTTGTTTTTGTAGATCATTATTAGTCCTTTTTTCTTTGTCCATTGTATTGTCTGCCTTTCTTTGATGTACGACTTCTGAAATCTCCCATATTTTCTTGTAGCATCCCCTTTTAATAAACAGGTTTGTTGGGAGTGATCATTTGTGTATGGCCTGCTACAGGAAAACATTTTCGACTCAGTCCATAGTCCTACCTTTTACCTTTTTAAGGTTTTTGGTTGAAAAAAGACTCTTCACATAACGTTAAACATCAGTCGAGCAATCAATCATCAAAAGTTACTTGCTAACGGCATGATATAGCAGTGATAATTGTTCATTTTGGTGTGAAACAATCATCACCCATTCACAAATATTAGTCAGATTGACTATCACTGTCCAACAATTGAGGACAGAATGGGTTGATAAATTAAAAATATTATTTTTGGCTTTATTTTTTGTTTCTATGGTTGATTATGAAAAGAAAGTGTATACAGTGATGGTCAATAATTCCACCAATATGAAAAAAATGAACAATCAACCTTCACCTGAAATCATTGAACCAAGACCACGACATATGACTTTGGAAATCCAGGTCCTGACTTGGGACAGACATAAAAATGTGGATGTGTAAAACTGGATAACGTGATCCTAACCCTCCCCCTTTAATTATCAAGCTGTTTTCTTCCTTCTAGATATAGTAGCATCTTTTTAAACAAAACCACAATCTAGTATGATATTGTTGTTGTCGGATGAAGCATCTTATTTAACGAGGTGCAAATGGTTTCCTGACTAAAAATCAATACATTCGATGGTTATATATGTCATGTTCTCTCAATATCAAAATATTTTACAAATTACATTAAGACAATTGCATAATGGTAGATTTTGTGCTGTTTTATGAATAAAGTGAATGACTTATCATATGATTTCTGTATAGAAACCAATAAAGATTATATACCAACATTGTTGGGACAGTCATTGCCCTGATCGTATGATGTTTGATTTTCATTCTGTATGAATGAAAATGGATGTAAATGAACATGAGAGATTATCCAACATTACAATATAGACACAAATGAAAGCAAAGGAACAGCGTGTTTATTGCTGTTCTACGTTATAGTCACAGGAGTATCTTCAATCATAACTCATACCGTCGAATGAGTGCAGCATCCCCCATCACCTCTGTAATCACCAGGGGCGGATCCAGGGGGATTTTTCACACGAAATACTCCAAAAATGTTCGCGCCTCCCTCCGCTCGGCGCAATTTTTTTAAGTGCGCCCCCCCTAACTTGAAATCCTGGATCCGCCCCTGATCAGTGCCTAGCACAGCTACATTTGTGAGTTCGATAGCATCCAGCCGCAAGGTTTATTCGATACAACTTGTCAGTCAAAAATTTCTGGCAGCTCAGTGGATGATTTTTGTACGTATTGCGGTTTAATCCATCAAACAAACATGACCGTCATCATATACTAGTAACTGAACTATTAGTGGCATTAAGCATATATTGCCAATAACTCTAGCTAATAATAGCATTATTTCCTCTAGTAGTCATTTTGTTGTGACTGCTGATGACTGATCTAAGACATTATTTTCTTTCTATTAAAACTCGTAGCTGGCTGAAATACACCGCCAGGACAAAACTGAAATGTTGAAAGTGGCATTTTTAGTCCATCTTAGATATTTCCATATCTATGGAAAGCTTCGTATTTCATCATAAAAAATAAACACATCTTAACTGGTATTATTAATTTAAACAAATATTCTGTTTGAACATTTTGGAAGAAGATTTAAATGAGTATCGTGAAATTCAAATGATAATGCAGTGTACACTTTATAGTGGGTGATTGTTGTTTAACGCAGAGTGTGTCAATTGTTCAGCCATATCATGGCGACACCAAGTTACTTTTTGATGACACGATGACGATGTTTGATTTATACTTGACTAGCATGCTTAGGTAGCACTGCACTGATGCAACAGTCCACGTGAAGACATGTTGATACACTCAAGCACATTATCCTGACTCCGAACGAACTAGTCTTTGTTCTTACTAGCGCCTTACCACTGCATGCTTAGCAAATAATTATATATAAGCAGTAAATACTATTTTTATAGTTTTTGGTTGGCCACCACAGAGGCTCGAACCCACGATCTACCGCACTCGAGGCGATCACGTTAAACATTGGTATACCTCAGAATAGAATCTATTACAGACAACATTGATATCTTGACATTATAATATTCTATGAACATCGTCCAATCGCATCGCGTACAGTTCAATAGACAATAGTGTAACTTAAAAGGGAAATTTGATGAATTCGGAGCGCAATTGGCTGTTAAATAAATGAAATTGCTGAACATAGTGCAGAATTTAATTTGGTAAATTATTAATTCATATTTGAATGGAGAATATATTAATTCATTAATTGTGTAATATCCCAATTAATTAGAATTTAATTTCCAAACATGTATGTAATTAATTATATAGCTACACGTAATCGGCTGCGTCAAAGCCATACGTAATTACAGGTAGGTATGACGTATGAGTACAAATACGACTTTGTTCGTGCACGTACTTTCTATTCAATTCCATATTTATTGCTATGTAAACTTTTACAAGTTTGTGTCAAACAAACTAGACAAAAACAATAACACACCAAACATTACATAACAAGATATAAGAGTAAAGTACTAAATTTAAGTCTCCTCAGTTTTAATGACGGTGCTATAAGGTGGTAGGGTTGGCGTTATGGTGTTTAACGCCACTTTAAACACTATTTCAATTATATTGTGACAGTTAGTTTTATTGGAGGAGGAAACCGGAGTACCCGGAGAAAACCACGCACCTACCCCAAGTCTCTGACAAACTTTATCGGATAATGTTGTATCGAGTACACCTCGCCATCAGAGGGATTCGAACTCACGGATATAATGGTGATAGGCATTGATTACAAAGATAGTTATAAATTCAACTACCATGCGATCACGACCACGACGGCCCCGTGTTAATAAGGAAACTGATGATTATAGTTAACTAAGAGATTTAAGATTTAGTGTATTATCTAATTTGCCAGAGCTATATTAATCATGGAAGTCATTACGAACCATTTGTATATTTTGAAGAAAAAAAATGTTTTAAGTTTTGTTGACATTGTATCCTGCTTTCTCGTCTTTTCTATTGTCAACAGCCGTACACTATCTCATGATACCCAGAGAGGATGTGGAGCTAGATGACGTCACATCATACAATATCTTCGATAACAAAATATACAAGATATCATCATAAAGCTTACATACTCTCACTCAAACAGCAAAATTTAAAAAAAACCTTTGATTGACTTCGCATGATACAAGTCCCCTATTATTGAACAAAGTTACTCGTGCACCATCAGATATTTTGATAGGCCAGACTCGTTCTGCGAACTCGTCACATGACCTACCAAAATGTGATGCATTTATTTTTAACATTTTTAAAAGAAAGTTATAATTTGCTTATTTTCAATATTTTTACATCGTGTCGCTCATCTTGTCTCCCACTTGTCAACATGTTCATTCACCTCTCGGTCAAATACATGTACGTTGAATTATGTGTATGTCATCTGTCCTTGTAATTAATGCATTCACATTTAAATTGAATTATGTGTATTATATCTGTCCTTCTAATTAGTGTATTACGTTTAATTACAAGTATGAGCTCGGATTGAACTGGTTAATGTCCATCAGGATGACAGGTCATCAATACATGTACACGTAGTCTTAAAATTGTCCTAAAGCAGGGGGTCTTGCAGAGGAAATTATTATAATAAACAAAGTAAAATACAATGTAGTAGATAAATTTCCATAAACAACACCAAAAGTGCCAACAACTAACTTCCTAGGAACTGGGTAAAATTTGGTATAAAAGGGGCACCCACCTTGTGTCCAACACTTCGGTGTTGCGACATTAAAGGCTTTAAAGAAACTTTTGTTTCTTAATCTACAGCCCACCCAAAGCTACTTGGCAAATATATCGAAACAAACGTTTGATAAATTTTGGTGGAGAACTCAAATATCCCGAAGCAAAATGTCGCAAGGAACAACCCCAACAAATTATAGGGACAACGTTGGCACAGACAATGACTACTTCCTCAGATGTAAGAAGGCAAATGAACACACAGGTTCAACAGGTCTGGACCCAAAATCCATCCTGTTCTCACCTCTTCCAAGACTGAGGAGGCCTGTTTTACAATCACCGTTCAATAGCATAACTCAAAGGACTCCAAAACAACAACCACCAGGACAACAACCGTAACAACAACCAGAACAACAACTACAACAACCAAATCTACAACAAGGTCAACAACCACAACAACAACCAGGTCAACAACCACAACTGCAACCAGATCCACAACTCCCGGGACATCAGCCACAAATACAACAACAACAGCTGCCAATCCAACAACAGCAGCCTGTACATTTACATGGTAACTACAAGTCTATGGGAAATGTACACCTCAAAGCTTATCAAGGTAAAGATCAGAGTCCGGTGAAGTCCTGGGCTCTGTATATTCAATATTGCACTCTCTTGAAACACTCAGAATACGAAACAGCCATCAGTTTTCCGTTCTTCGTCACAGACTATGTCCAGGATTAGAATACGAAACAGCCACCAGTTTTCCGTTCTTCGTCACAGACTATGTCCAGGATTAGAATACGAAACAGCCACCAGTTTTCCGTTCTTCGTCACAGACTATGTCCAAGATTAGAATACGAAACAGCCACCAGTTTTCCGTTCTTCGTCACAGACTATGTCCAGGATTAGAATACGAAACAGCCACCAGTTTTCCGTTCTTCGTCACAGACTATGTCCAGGATTAGAATACGAAACAGCCATCAGTTTTCCGTTCTTCGTCACAGACTATGTCCAGGATTAGAATACGAAACAGCCACCAGTTTTCCGTTCTTCGTCACAGACTATGTCCAGGATTAGAATACGAAACAGCCACCAGTTTTCCGTTCTTCGTCACAGACTATGTCCAGGATTAGAATACGAAACAGCCACCAGTTTTCCGTTCTTCGTCACAGACTATGTCCAGGATTAGAATACGAAACAGCCACCAGTTTTCCGTTCTTCGTCACAGACTATGTCCAGGATTAGAATACGAAACAGCCACCAGTTTTCCGTTCTTCGTCACAGACTATGTCCAGGATTAGAATACGAAACAGCCACCAGTTTTCCGTTCTTCGTCACAGACTATGTCCAGGATTAGAATACGAAACAGCCACCAGTTTTCCGTTCTTCGTCACAGACTATGTCCAGGATTAGAATACGAAACAGCCACCAGTTTTCCGTTCTTCGTCACAGACTATGTCCAGGATTAGAATACGAAACAGCCACCAGTTTTCCGTTCTTCGTCACAGACTATGTCCAAGATTAGAATACGAAACAGCCACCAGTTTTCCGTTCTTCGTCACAGACTATGTCCAGGATTAGAATACGAAACAGCCACCAGTTTTCTGTTCTTCGTCACAGACTATGTCCAGGATTAGAATACGAAACAGCCACCAGTTTTCCGTTCTTCGTCACAGACTATGTCCAGGATTAGAATACGAAACAACCACCAGTTTTCCGTTCTTCGTCACAGACTATGTCCAGGATTAGAATATGAAACAGCCACCAGTTTTCCGTTCTTCGTCACAGACTATGTCCAGGATTAGAATACGAAACAGCCACCAGTTTTCCGTTCTTCGTCACAGACTATGTCCAGGATTAGAATACGAAACAGCCACCAGTTTTCCGTTCATCGTCACAGACTATGTCCAGGATTAGAATACGAAACAGCCACCAGTTTTCCGTTCTTCGTCACAGACTATGTCCAGGATTAGAATACGAAACAGCCACCAGTTTTCCGTTCTTCGTCACAGACTATGTCCAGGATTAGAATACGAAACAGCCACCAGTTTTCCGTTCTTCGTCACAGACTATGTCCAGGATTAGAATACGAAACAGCCACCAGTTTTCCGTTCTTCGTCACAGACTATGTCCAGATTAGAATACGAAACAGCCACCAGTTTTCCGTTCTTCGTCACAGACTATGTCCAGGATTGGTATTATGCGTTGACGATTCGATACGCACAAACCTTCAAAGATTGAAAGCAGCCTTCTTTGAACACTTTCAAAGGCGTAATATTGAATACGACCTCCATAATATCAAGCAACTGGAAGGTGAGACGGTGGACGACTAATTGGGGAGAATACAAACTCAAACTCGTGACAGCGGAGTCCCTGAAAGCCTGTTGGTTGGGATGATCGTTGGTGGATTGTGACCTGACTTAGCTGCAATTGTGATACCTCAGCTGCCGAAAACACTGCCACAGCTCAGATCAGCTGCCACAATTGCGGAAAAGACGGTTGCAATCACATCAACCAAACCGATAGCACAACTGACAGCACAGGTGGCGAACACGGCTAGTATGGAGGACAGAATTATGCATATGCTAACAGACAAACTCAACGCCAACGTGGCCGCAATGTCTGACCTCCATGCAAACCAACAGCGTCCACAACAACAGTATTGGTCACAACCGCCACATCCACAAAGGTCACAAACACAACAACGGCGACAGAATTGGGCATCTCAACCCCAACATCCGTCGAGATTCCAAAGACAGGATCAATACAGGCAACAGACGACGGATCCTAATTGTGTAGGGTGTGGTAGGTTTTGTTTAAATATGCAAACATGTCCTGTGTCCTGTGTCCTGTGTCCTGTGTCGATATTGTAAACTTAGAGGACATTACGAGCAAGTCTGTAGAAAAGCCAAACGCGACAAACAAATAGAGGTTCAAATAGATTTCAAAAATAGGAATTCGCGCCTGTTTATGCGCGTATATCTAGTGGACCAGGGATATTAAAACATTCGCCTTATTCGATCTCTTAAAAAGTTTATATTCCGATACCAAGATCCTGTCGCAATATATTCCGTCTCTGCAGAAAACATTATAAACGATGGATTTTCATATAGTGAAAATGTATAAAGATAAGGTGTCAACAAAAATGTTAAAATATTTTTTTATCAATGTGTGACGTAAAAGTGTCTTTGACATTTACTTCACTGAGCTTGGTGCTGCTTTGACAACTGTTTTATCTGTTTTGTTCAAGTATTGTTATAAATACTGTTATAGTGACAGCCGGAAACTTTGAGCCGTAATGAAAGCGGCAGGTTTGGGGCTTTAAAATCTGATTCAACCCACCATTTCTTTAGAAATGCCTGTACCAAGTCAGGGTCATTACGGTTTTCACAGTTTTCCGGTTGTTGACTGATTTTGTCGGTTTATATACTTATGAGTTTTGACTTTCCCTTTGTAAGATTGTTCGGATTTCGGAAATTTTGTTATTACCCTTATTTCTCATAACGGGCACAATGAAAAGAAATTACCGGAAATCAACCTTACGACAATACTACACAAAACACAACACGAGTATCCATCAACGGATTACACACAAAAGCTTTAGTCAACATATTTCATGCATTTCACAATCATTTTTAAACAAAGTTTTTGTCACAAAAATTCATTTACAAAAATCACATATTTATTCCATCCTAGGTGTTGGTCAAACCAGAATAAGGATACTTGGACAAACAAACTTAGCAATTCAGATCAAGGGAAAATGTTTTAAATTTGATTTTCATGTTATCGATAATTTACCTCATTCACTGATCATTGGGATATACTTTTTGAAAGCCAACAATGTCAGTTTAAACTTATCTCAAAATACAATGAATCTATCTGATAATGAAGTTAAAATGTGTATGTAAGAAACAAATTCAGGTTTAATTAGATGTTTAGACTCGCATACACTTCCTGCGAATTCTGAAGTTATTTTACCAGTCCACATTTCAAGAAGAACTCAAGGTGAGCATGTACTGTTAGAACCAACACAAAATCTTAGTATTAAAAAGATAATGGCGACCAGGTGTGTGGTACAAGTAAAAAGATAATGGCGACCAGGTGTGTGGTACAAGTAAAAAGATAATGGCGGCCAGGTGTGTGGTACAAGTAAAAAGATAATGGCGGTCAGGTGTGTGGTACAAGTTGGACAAGGTAAGTCTGTTATTAGATTAGTAAATCCGACAAACAAACGAATCCATTTACCAAGACGTTATGTTCTTGCAAATGTTTTAGACATAAATACCGATAACATAAACAAACTTGACGAACATAGCTTACATACAATGCAGGTGAAAACTGAGAAGCCAAATAGAGAGAATTTACAGTTCGATTTATGTCAATCCGACCTAACATCTCATCAAAAACAACAACTTACATCATTTCTTCACAATCAGAAACATGTGTTTGCGACCAATCTAAAAGAGTTAGGAGTTGCAAGAAATTATCATCATAAGATTGAAACAGATAAATCACCACCAATTAAAATGCCATTTTATCGACAACCGCCTCACCTTCAAACGGAAACAGAAAGACAAATAGAAGAAATGTTGGAAAATAATATTATAACACCATCTACTTCCGCATGGTTTTCTCCAGTAATATTAGTACGTAAGCAGTGTGGTACATACCGTTTTGCTGTTGATTACAGAAACTCAATAAAATTACAAAACCTGTATATTTTCCATTACCACGTCTGGAATACGTATTTGATGCTATTGGAGCAGCAAATGCAACCATTTTTTCAGTTCTTCATTTAGCTTCCGGATTTTGGCAAATACCTATGGACCCAGCTACAAGACACAAAGCTGCGTTCATAACTTAGTCAGGAATATATGAATGGATGAGATTACCGTTTGGACTTTCAAATTCGCCGGCATCCTTCTCAATGGTCATGGCACAAATACTCTGAGGAGTAAATTGGAAGTTTGTTCTATGCCATGTTGATGATATTCTAGTTTTTAGCGAAAATTTTGAAAAACATCTGGTTCATCTAAAACAGGTATTCCAATGCCTACAAAAGGCCAATCTAACACTCAAACCGTCCAAGTGCAAGTTTGCAGTGAAGGAAGTTAAGTATCTATAGGACATGTGATAACAAAGGAAGGAGTCAAAGTTGATCCTACAAAAACATCAGAGGGTTAGTACTTTTCCAGTACCAAAGACATAAAATGAAGTACGAAGTTTCCTAGGTACGTGCAATTACTATAGAAAATCCGTCAAAAATTATTAAAAAATCACAACACCTTTGACTACATTATTGAAAAAAGATGAATTATTTAAATGGACTGCAAAATGTCAACAAGCTTTTGAAGAACTGAAAACAAAACTCACAACATCACCTATTCTAGCTTATGCAGATATGAACAGACAGCTTACAATCACATGTGATGCTTCTGATACAGCGATAGGTTACATATTGAGTCAGAAAGATAACCAACAGAGGACACGTGTAATCGCTTATGGTGGCAGATCTCTAAGTGCAACGGAAAGGAGATATCACACTACAGAAAAAAAATGTCTAGCAATAATTAATGCCATTAAAACAAATAATACATACTTATCTAATAATCATTGTGTTGTATTAACTGATCATCAAGCTTTGTGTTGTATTAACTGATCATCAAGCTTTGTGTTGGCTACAAAACACCAAGCACAAATCGGGACGATTACTTCGCTGGGCAATGGCGTTACAACATTATGATTTTGAAGTAAAGCACATTAAAGGTAAAGACAACACAGGCGCAGATGCTTTAAGCAGACGAACATAAGCAGACAAGCATCCAGATCAAGATCAGATGGAAGATGGACCGAAAATAGGTGACGTGTTTCCGATCATTGATGAACCTTATAATCTGACAGAAGTTCATTTCTTTTATGACAATGATCCTGACACAGTGTTAGCTGCTCTTCATGATGACACTGTTACTCAACAGATCGAAAGTAGACCTGATTTAGGAGAGTTACAACGTCAATGTCTTGACTTTCAACATATATATGCTTATCTCGACCAAGGAATACTACCAGACGACAATAAGTTAGCACGGAAAGTCAATATCGAATCACGACAGTTTAACCTACTAAATAACATAATATATCATTGGTACCAAAGACGAACGAAAACAAATGGTCAGACAAGAGGTACACAATTAACATAGCGTTACCACAAGTGCTAAGAGAAGAAGCTTTAACAGCGTACCACGATAGTGGAAGTGGTGGGGCACATCCTGCTACTAAACGGGTGTACGAAGCTTTAAGACTAAAATATTGGTGGCCAAAGATGCATCAACAGGTAGATGATTATATACGATCCTGTGATAGATGTCAAAGAATAAAGACCAGGAATCAGAACCACAAAGCTCCACTCACACCAATGCCAATTGCAGACTCGTTTGAAAGGTGGCACAGATATTCTAGAATTAACACAAACAAAGGAAGGATACAGGTACGTTTTGTTGGTGGTTGACACTCGCCTTTTTGTTCAATAAATGTAACTTGTAGTTTGAAGTGAATTTCATCCTCGACTGGATTTTTAACATATAGGTAGGTGTACCAAGAGTGTAGTCAAGTACTTTAGATAGTAAATATAGGTAGGTGTACCAAGAGTGTAGTCAAGTACTTTAGATAGTAAATATAGGTAGGTGTACCAAGAGTGTAGTCAAGTACTTTAGATAGTAAATATAGGTAGGTGTACCAAGAGTGTAGTCAAGTACTTTAGATAGTAAATATAGGTAAGTGTACCAAGAGTGTAGTCAAGTACTTTAGATAGTAAATATAGGTAGGTGTACCAAGAGTGTAGTCAAGTACTTTAAATAGTAAATATAGGTAGGTGTACCAAGAGTGTAGTCAAGTACTTTAGATAGTAAATATAGGTAGGTGTACCAAGAGTGTAGTCAAGTACTTTAGATAGTAAATATAGGTAGGTGTACCAAGAGTGTAGTCAAGTACTTTAGATAGTAAATATAGGTAGGTGTACCAAGAGTGTAGTCAAGTACTTTAGATAGTAAATATAGGTAGGTGTACCAAGAGTGTAGTCAAGTACTTTAGATAGTAAATATAGGTAGGTGTACCAAGAGTGTAGTCAAGTACTTTAGATAGTAAATATAGGTAGGTGTACCAAGAGTGTAGTCAAGTACTTTAGATAGTAAATATAGGTAGGTGTACCAAGAGTGTAGTCAAGTACTTTAGATAGTAAATATAGGTAGGTGTACCAAGAGTGTAGTCAATTACTTTAGATAGTAAATATAGGTAGGTGTACCAAGAGTGTAGTCAAGTACTTTAGATAGTAAATATAGGTAGGTGTACCAAGAGTGTAGTCAAGTACTTTAGATAGTAAATATAGGTAGGTGTACCAAGAGTGTAGTCAAGTACTTTAGATAGTAAATATAGGTAGGTGTACCAAGAGTGTAGTCAAGTACTTTAGATAGTAAATATAGGTAGGTGTACCAAGAGTGTAGTCAAGTACTTTAGATAGTAAATATAGGTAGGTGTACCAAGAGTGTAGTCAAGTACTTTAGATAGTAAATATAGGTAGGTGTACCAAGAGTGTAGTCAAGTACTTTAGATAGTAAATATAGGTAGGTGTACCAAGAGTGTAGTCAAGTACTTTAGATAGTAAATATAGGTAGGTGTACCAAGAGTGTAGTCAAGTACTTTAGATAGTAAATATAGGTAGGTGTACCAAGAGTGTAGTCAAGTACTTTAGATAGTAAATATAGGTAGGTGTACCAAGAGTGTAGTCAAGTACTTTAGATAGTAAATATAGGTAGGTGTACCAAGAGTGTAGTCAAGTACTTTAGATAGTAAAAAAACTTCTTTAAGTAAGGGATTAACATTTCATTAATTTATTTAGATATAAAAGGACTTGGAGTTTTGGAAATTTTTAATATTTTCCCCCAAAAAATGATTTATATTAAAATAATTAGTACAATATTACCCTTCTTATAATGCCATTTCAACCAAAACCTACCCTTTTTACCAGGCCAGGTTTCAGATGCACTGAGATCATACATTTTTTGTAAATAGAATATTACTTAATTGTTCAGGGCTGTGGTGGCCATGATTGTATGTTAGTTGGATTTACAACTACCTATGTAATCAGTGCCTATCACCACTGATGTTGTGAGTTCGAATCTGGATCAGGGTGAGATGTACAACATTATGTGATATAATTTGTCAGTGACTTGCGGCAGGTCGGTGGTTTTCTCCAGGTACTCCGGTTTCCTCCATCAATAAAACTGACAGCCACGATATAACTGAAATATTATTGAAAGTGGCGTTAAACACCATAAACCTAAATTAAACCTAAATTCTTCCATTTGGAGTCTTGCTATAGTTATGTGCCTTGCTCTACTACTGAGATTATCTGTTTTCTTTATAAGAAATATTTTTTGAGTTTATTGTTAGTTTTCTGTAATAGAAAGCAAAAAAACTTGCGAAATATTTTCTTATTATACGTGAAATACATTTGTAAATTTTATCAAAGGCAACTACTAAAGAAAAACAAAAACAAAAGAAAAAATGCATAATATGAGTATATAAGTACCTATTGTACATAAAAATAGAAACTGAATTGTATGCATTGTCCCGGTTGTACACTTTCGTATTTCACACTTAGATGGCGTCCTTGAGAAATATAGAGTAGAATAAGATGATATATGATTTGACCCCAATCTTTTTTATTATATTGCGAACAAGGTGTTAAACATCGCCCTTAAATATTACCCTGAGATGACGTCAAAGTTATCGAAATCAATACATGAAAATCAATTATATTGTTTCTATCGAAACATTGTACATCTAAGCCAATTAATAGTATTTGATAATCACCAATACCTGTATATACCTGAGGAATCGATAAGTTAACTGATTGAGGTGATTGTGTTTGTTTATCCGTGACGGATCTCGTCATGACACGTTGAGTTTGGTGTGTGTTATTAAAAAAGTCACACAAATCATTTTAATCTTATCCCATTCAGGTGTATGATAGTGTTCGATTTAACAATTGGACTGTAATGTGATGTGATATTCGTATAGCTTAGATACAGTTTTTGATATGTACCTCTTTAATACTTAGTATTAATTGTGATCTTACCAATGAAACATGGAAATTCTGTATGCATTAGGAAATTATACTTAGATTTGCAATGGCTTTACCTGCCAATGACTCGAAAACAACGACAGCTACGGCGACAAAAGGGGGAGGCGAACAAAATTTAACGGTAAGAGAATTGTTGGTTTATTAAAATCAAAATGCACGTATAATATCTATGTATTGTTTTGATTTTTTTCCCAAAGTAGACGATCTGGATAGGAAAACTTTGAATGTGGCAGACCTACAAAGTATGCCTAAGCAGGACATGAGAGAAGAGCAGAACGTCAAACATTTAATCTGTCTTCAGAATATAATCTGATAATTTCACATGAAACTCAAAGTATAGCATCAATTGCAAAGTATACGAAACAACTTCTAAACTATCCCTTTCAGGTGAGGATTCGCAGAACATGAGAGATATGAATGTTACATATATTAAGCATAAAACTTAGAACAACTGTGAAAATATAAATGATTTTCATTTTCCTGTAAATTTAAAATAATTGTTTAAGAAATGCAATAAGGATACATGAGAAGGGTAAGCACAGAAACCACTTCGTACAGTACATAGCATAAGAACAGTTTACGGTTGCAAGCCCGACTGAAGACAATTGTTGACAACCTTATACATTTATAGTCAAATAACTTAGACTTTGGGTCCAACGTTTGTTTCACTCAAAATGTTGAAACATCAGCTTACAATCGTCGTGAATTCAGCGTCGACTCGTTCAATGACATGTTACAGTAAACAACAACTTTGCGTCCTGTCAGTCTGTTTACATTAATACTTCAGTACAAATTTATTAATTAAGCTTAGAGATAAACTTTTAGTCTACTCTGACAATTAGACCAACCCCCAACTCACGTGTTTGCAATTTCACATCTCTAAAAGGCTTTTTACGCCACTGGTTTCTATACCCACTTGTAATCCTGCTAAATAAGGGTAATAACAAAATTACCGAACAATCTTACAAAGGGAAAGTCAAAACTCATTGGTATATAAACAGAAAAAAATCAGTCAACAACCGGAAAACTGTGAAAACCGTAATGATCCTGACTTGATCAGCAGACAATGATCATTTCCCTTCAGAAGGAAACTTATAAAAGTTAAGAAACAAGAAACAAGAATCACGTGTTCACGACGAATCCGACATATCCATATATCGCGAAAATTCGCTATTCATTATCAAAAATGTTTCTAGCTTTTTAATACATTTCTTACCACTAGCAACATTTTTCAAATATCTTAATTGTGTTTATTATTTAGCAGAACAAATTGCACAATATATGGTAAATAGAAATTTTCTTTAAATTGATAACGTTTATAAATGATTTGCCACAGTTATCATGTGAAAGCATACTGTACTGCTGTTATAGTTACAGTTTCACATTTAGCCACACCAAATTTATTTAATAAGAGTTGAATTTCATTTTAATTGATGTTTATTAAATTAAATGAATTTCAATAGGCAATATTTTATCAAGCTGGATAAAATTCAAAAGGATATACAGGCGCGGATCCATGATTTTACGTTAGGGGGCGCACTTCTTGGCGAGTGGTCTGGGGGGGGGGGGGGGGACCTCCCAGCGGGTCCAGGGCAGCTTCCGGTGGGGGGACAGGGGCGGGGAGCAAAGCCCCCAGGAAGATCCTGGGAATTAGAAAATATAGGACCTCTTTTCTGAACCCAAATTGATTAAAGTTGTACCATGTGCAGCATGATGCTTCACATCGAAGGTACGTACAATGAAGTATGATATTTTACTCATGACGTAAGGTCTTGTTACGACTTCAATATGAAGAACAGTAATCAAAGGCTTTTGCTTGTTCCAGGAAAATATGTGTGATTTGTTCAATGCACATTACGCTATATTATATCCCTTCGCTCAAAAGAGAAAGAACTAATTCGTATGTTTGAAATAGTACTAGGAAGGGGAAAATGGACATGTCTCAAACAGAATGGAAAAGAACAGATGAAAAATATTCACAACTTAACGTGACGTCTGCTTTAAAATTGATCAATAATTGGTAATCCTAGGGAAGATTTATATATTTCATGTACAAACATTTTTTTACATGATCCGGAACGGGGCAGAAAAGACATGTTTAAGAATATTCATTGCAATGGAGAGATGAGTCGAAAGAACAAAGTGTTAATATCACGTTTTTAATATCAAGTCCAGTCACGCCAATCCTTTTTTTAGGGGGGCGCGCGCTGGGTGCGCCCCCGCCTGGATCCGCGCCTGATATATAAAAGAAATAAAATACACTTATCATCGTCTATTGTAAATACAACGCTGTACTTTCTCTGCTTCACTTTGCGTATTGAATACGGAACAAGTATTATAGCAAATTACATAATGCTTGGAAATGTTTAGTGACTTTGATATGTATTATTTATATATTTATTCTAGAGCGTCCGACAAAATTATTGAAATTCCTATAGGCGCAGATATCATGCTTCAGTCAAGTTTTTCTACAAGTAAAAGTCCCATGAGAAGGAAAGATGGTGCAATGTTTAATTAATGATGCTCCTCTCTACCGACCAGTATCACCGATTATTCTGTATGAACTTTGGTGCTTCTCTAATCGTCTTTATCTGATCTAAAAATAGTGCATTTTAGTCCTGATATGTCTGAAAATGTCAGTCCCGCTTTATCCATACATGTACATGTAGACCGTTGGTACAAGCTGATTAAACTCGGAATTGGTCGTCCGAAATTGATCATGACTTAGAAAAAGAACTTCCGGTGTAATTTTTGTAATTTCTATTTCATTCAATTTGCAATATTTTAAAAGAAACTTAGAAATCATTTTCTGGATCAGAAGCATTTACATTAAGGGGTACAAAATGTAACATTTTATCACTTTGTAATGTCATGTACATAATTTCACTTTCTATAAAACACACATACAAGATAATTAAAGTAGGCCCCCTAAGTTATAGATAAGTACACATCTGGTGTGTTCAGTTAGAAGGGTACCAGTTTATGTGGAATTAGCAAGTATCATTTTTAAAGCAAATGCATTCAAATTTCAAATATACTGTACAGACACTTTTAGACCACAGTTCAACCAGACACTTAGACCACAGTTCAACCAGACACTTAAACCACAGTTCAACCAGACACTTAGACCACAGTTCAACCAGACACTTAGACCACAGTTCAACCAGACACTTAAACCACAGTTCAACCAGACACTAGTTTTGTTTATGATGTCAAAAAAGCATGTGGTGAATAGCAAGTTTCATGAAGTGAATCTCTTCAATTTAACAGACGATCAGGACATTTGAATAGTAACACCACATTTCCCTGATATGACAATAGAATGTTCAATCAATGAACTCGACACAACATACACACTAATGCCCATTTTAGTGATTTATTATTTAAGCGATCTTTTTCATGATGGCTTATTTTTATCATTTTCATGTTTTGTTATTATCAAAAGACAAAACATTTTTGTTTATGCATGGATCGCTCGTGGATAGAACAACGATGACCTATCAGTAAATATACATGTATCAGTACGTATATAATACTTTTTATATGAATATTTTTTCAGTAATATGTAAAAAAAAAACATTTTAATTGATGACATAGACTACAGGTGGTTATGCAAAATATATTAGGTCTATACGACGCTAACGATAGTTTGATGGTAAAGGGCATTCCCACCTTCAACTTTGGCAATATTGCAGCCATATCTTGGCATGCAAGTTAAATTAATCACATTAAAATTAAACAAGGAAATATTGGTTATGACATTGCCTAAATATAACTATTAGTAATATCAACAAATAGCACGGTTAACATGGTGAAAACGGATAAAATAACATAAGAAAATAGGATAGAAATAAAACACAAGTTTATATTTTAATACATAAATTGATTTAGATTATAACCATGATCATGTTACACGACAAAAAGACTGAAAAGTATTTAAAATATATACAGGTTGGTCTATGGTGTTTTATGTCGCTTTCAACAATATTTCAGTTATATCGTGATGGTCAGTTTTATTGGTGGAGGAAACCGGAGTACTCGGAGAAAGCCACCGACCTATCGCAAGTCACTGACAAACTTTATCACATAATGTTGTATCGAGTACACCTCGCCACGAACAGGGTTCGAGCTCACAACTTTAGTTGAAATATATAATACATATATGTATTTATAATTTAATGATTAAAGTTTTTTTTTTTCATTCCTTATATTTTCAGGTTTGCTTAAGGATACGACCATTGGATGAAGATGAAAGTTATCAGGGAGCCACACGCATCGCTCACAAAGTTCAGGCGAAGGTATAATGAATTCATATCATGCCATTGTAGCATTCAATCGTTAATAGATATAAAATTTATAGTATTTATTTGCAAAGATCAATTTCTCTGTGATAATTTTTCTGCAGATTGACATTTTTCTTGCTAGATGCACACACATTTAAGATGAAGTTTAATCTATAAGGTCAATTATTTTACCTGAATCACATCTCATATTAATTACATGTACGATATATTTCTAATAATAGAATTGTAGAAAAGGACGGCATGCAATAAATGCATCAATTTTAAGTTGCATTAATTTGAAAAACATTAACCAGGGCTTACGTTATCATGGTGATATAGGCCTTGTTTTATTCATTGATTGATATTTAACATTAAGAAAGCCTATTTTGACCTATAAACGTTAGAGAAAACCGATGGGGGTTATCAAGAATGGACAATCGAGAGACACTGGCTAAACTGGGCACACAAGATGTAGGTCAAAAACAAAGCACAAATTAAGCACAACACAACACGGAAAACTAAATAGACACAGACCACTCCAAAAAACTGAGTCAGAGTGTGAACCCAGCTATATTCATGGTAAAAAGTTGGCTCTGGAGTGATACTTCGGAAGGTTTTTTAGATTGCCGCAACTATAATGAAAGATAATGGATGGGGTAAAAAAATGTTTACCTTGCAATGTGCCCCCAACAACAACTAACAAATTTATGCGATAGGTGGTGCTGTAAGTTGTATTTAATGTCAAAGAGAGTGGCGTTCTTCTATCATGAAGCACTCATTTGTGTACCCACTTTAGGGAGAGTTGTGTATTTGATTGTGCCATCAAAGCTAGCAGACCTCCCTTATGAAGAGGTGTAATTAGATCCTATTTCTATACCATGGGTTTTGTCTCCAAATGTTTTAGGCTGAAAACAGTTTTGATGCTACCATTTCCTATGCATTGTATACAATAATGAAATAAAAAAAAACTGACACAATATTCATATTTAATTATGATTATCATTTACAAAAACAGAACTATATAGATCAGCCTTGTATTTTTTTGGCTTTAAATTCATTTTGAAATGAGTTTGATTATTGCTTTTGTTGAAGGGAATTTACAATTTATTTCGAATTAATTCATGAATCATGATCAATGATTTTGATTTCTTAGAATTCATGATGAAGGCTGAATTTTGTTTAAAATCTTTATTTGAAAATATTGTGTTTAATTTGGTACCATGGATATCCATAAATATTGCACGATTCATAGATCCTGCGTTTTTGAATCTTACTTACTTGTAATTGAGGACCCCCTACCATAACCTTTCACCTCTTTTTATAGGAATAAATATATATACATGATATACATGATATACCTCTTCAAGCATGCTATTCTGATAGATTTTAACCTTGAGATCATTTGATGCTAGTTCATCTTATCTATTTGTAAAATCTGATGAGTCATGACAGGTTTTATTGCTTAGATACATGAGCTAAAGGAACAGAATACATCATATTCTACATTAAATAGCCTTTCATTTACAGTTTTCTAGTTATTGATGTACACAAAATGAAAGTTAATTGGATTTTTACCTAAATTAAATCTTTTCAATACATACCAAAAAAATTTAAATATGTGTGTACCTTTAGTATACTTATACTTATAGTAGAGTACACTATCATGTTATAATGTTAAATCTCACTTTAAGATTACAGATAGAAATAAAAAAAAAGTTATTGAAAATACAAAATTATTTAAATTAATTTCAATACTTTTATTTTTCTACTATAATAATAATAGAAGTAATTTAGGGTGAAATAATGCTATAATTTCACAAACTTGACAAGGGTATAGACGCTTCTATCTCAGTGCCATCTTTTACCATGGTCTATTATTTGTACGCTTGCTCTCACCATGAATTTAATTGAAATATCACTCACTTGGACACAAGGCAATCAGTGAATCATGTTTTAAATATTGCTCACTTGGACGCTAAGCAATCAGTGAATCATGTTTTAAATATTGCTGACTTGGATGCTAAGCAATCAGTGAATCATGTTTTAAATATTGCTCACTTGGACGCTAAGCAATCATTGAATCATGTTTTAAATATTGCTCACTTGGACGCTAAGCAATCATTGAATCATGTTTTAAATAATGCTCACTTGGATGCTAAGCAATCAATGAATCATGTTTTAAATATTGCTCACTTGGACGCTAAGCAATCATTGAATCATGTTTTAAATATTGTTCACTTGGACGCTAAGCAATCAGTGAATCATGTTTTGAATATTGCTCACTTGGATGCTAAGCAATCAATGAATCAAGTTTTGAATATTGCTCACTTGGACGCTAAGCAATCAGTGAATCATGTTTTGAATATTGCTCACTTGGACGCTATGCAATCAATGAATCATGTTTTGAATATTGCTCACTTGGACGCTAAGCAATCATTGAATCAGGTTTGAAATAATGCTCACTTGGATGCTAAGCAATCAATGAATCATGTTTTGAATATTGCTGACTTGGATGCTAAGCAATCAATGAATCATGTTTTGAATATTGCTCACTTGGACTCTAAACAATCAATGAATCATGTTTTAAATATTGCTGACTTGGATGCTAAGCAATCAATGAATCAAGTTTTAAATATTGCTGACTTGGATGCTAAGCAATCAGTGAATCATGTTTTAAATATTGCTGACTTGGACGCCAAGCAATCAGTGAATCAAGTTTTGAATATTGCTCATTTGGACGCTAAGCAATCAATGAATCATGTTTTGAATAATGCTCACTTGGACGCTAAGCAATCAATGAATCATGTTTTGAATATTGCTCACTTGGACTCTAAGCAATCAATGAATCATGTTTTAAATATTGCTCACTTCGACGCTAAGCAATAAGTGAATCATGTTTTAAATAATGCTCACTTGGATGCTAAGCAATCAATGAATCATGTTTTGAATATTGCTCACTTGGACTCTAAGCAATCAATGAATCATGTTTTAAATATTGCTGACTTGGATGCTAAGCAATCAATGAATCAAGTTTTAAATATTGCTGACTTGGATGCTTAGCAAACAATGAATCATGTTTTAAATATTGCTGACTTGGATGCTAAGCAATCAATGAATCAAGTTTTAAATATTGCTCACTTGGATGCTAAGCAATCAATGAATCATGTTTTGAATATTGCTCACTTGGACTCTTAAGCAATCAATGAATCAAGTTTTAAATATTGCTCACTTGGATGCTAAGCAATCAGTGAATCATGTTTTAAATATTGTTCACTTGGACGCTAAGCAATTAATGAATCATGTTTTAAATATTGCTCACTTGGATGCTAAGCAATCAGTGAATCATGTTTTAAATATTGTTCACTTGGACGCTAAGCAATTAATGAATCATGTTTTAAATATTGCTCACTTCGACGCTAAGCAATAAGTGAATCATGTTTTAAATAATGCTCACTTGGATGCTAAGCAATCAATGAATCATGTTTTGAATATTGCTCACTTGGACTCTAAGCAATCAATGAATCATGTTTTAAATATTGCTGACTTGGATGCTAAGCAATCAATGAATCAAGTTTTAAATATTGCTGACTTGGATGCTTAGCAATCAGTGAATCATGTTTTAAATATTGCTGACTTGGATGCTAAGCAATCAATGAATCAAGTTTTAAATATTGCTCACTTGGATGCTAAGCGATCAATGAATCATGTTTTGAATATTGCTCACTTGGACGCTAAGCAATCAGTGAATCATGTTTTAAATATTACTCACTTGGACGCTAATCAATCAATGAATCATGTTTTAAATATTGCTCACTTGGATGCTAAGCAATCAGTGAATCATGTTTTAAATATTGTTCACTTGGACGCTAAGCAATTAATGAATCATGTTTTAAATATTGCTCACTTGGATGCTAAGCAATCAGTGAATCATGTTTTAAATATTGTTCACTTGGACGCTAAGCAATTAATGAATCATGTTTTAAATATTGCTCACTTGGATGCTATGCAATCAGTGATTCACGTTTTTAATATTGCTCACTTGAATGCTAAGCGATCAATGAATCATGTTTTAAATTTTGCTCACTTGAATGCTAAGCGATCAGTGAATCATGTTTTGAATATTGCTCACTTGAATGCCAAGCGATCAATGAATCGTGTTTTAAGATTGTTTGATTTCGCTGATATATTGCTAGCAGTGACATCCTTGTTAAATGATTTTACACTCTAGTCCACTTATAAGGACATTTTAGGGGATATGAAATCTTTTCATTATTACCCAACTTTAATTATAGCTAGACCTGATATATATTCAAGGGCATTAATGAGGACAAATATTCAATCTATTCAATATTACTGAATTTTCATTATAGCCGATTTTAGTATAAATGGACTGGACTTTAATTTCTAATTAACTACAGTTACATCAGATTGTCAAACAATGACAAAAGTTTCCTTCTAATACACATGTACTTTGATTCTGTCTGTAAATTCTCAGATCTGTTGCACTAAGTCATCTGTATAACATGTATAGTGAGGTCAAGAGAGATGAATTAATATCAAGACCAGAAATTGTATACTTGAGAAACAAAGGCCATTTATATTGTATATTTAATGGCTACTGAATTATCTTGTTTATAAATCTGTAATCTTTTAGAAATCTTTTATATAAACCCCACACTTATATTAAATCAATTTAACTTTGGTCCGGATTGATATTTATTAATAAATATAAATTAATAGATATGAAAATCTCGGAGAGTCACTACAGAGTTATTGAACCTTAGAAAACCTCATTTGGAGTTATGTCGGTGCAGATTGTTTAATTGGCATTACAGGATTGTCTTGATAGTTCTAAAGATAGGCCAACAAATGTTTGTGTCTCTTAAAACATTTCAATCTCAGACTTCAAGGTCAAATTCAAAATGTTAAATTCTTTTTTAAATCTTTATTATGAAGTCTTAAGAAACTAAAATCATTGGTTTTTACCAAAGAAATTTTTGATAAAAAGGATAAATGAAAAAAAAACCCTGATATTACATTTTGTTTTAAACACCATGATTTTTTGCTGTTTGACCTTGTGAAAATGTTTATTTAGGATCTTGCTTAGGCGATAACCAAATTAATTAAATAATACGATACAAGTGATTAATTTGCAATTTAAAAGTTCAGATTTAAGCTTAATCCCAGAATGTCGGGCAAACAAAAAAATAACCATTTGTTTTTCCTTTATAGAGATCCAATAATAAATATGACACAACTTTTACTGGTGGTGTCAATAGTTCAACACCGACTAATTTAAAATCACATTAATAAAATTCATTTCTTGTGGGTTAAGTGATAATGTGGGATTGTCAATGAAGTATTGTTCATATAAGCTTCGAGTATGAACTTTGCACCCGTACTACAAATTCACCTAGTCATATCTCTGTATTTATGGGCAATGCAACCAAAGTCATAGCCTGAAATGTTTATATCTGCCGCTAGACGTAATGTCAATACGTCCATACAAATTGATACAATCCACATTTGGTTTCTGCTCAATAGCTTTAAGCTATGTTAGTCAAATCATTTGAAATTTATACACAAGGTCAGGGATCATAAAAGTAAGGCCAAGCTGATTTATACACAAGGTCAGGGATCATAAAAGGAAGGCCAAGCTGATTTATACACAAGGTCAGGGATCATAAAAGTAAGGCCAAGCTGATTTATACACAAGGTCAGGGATCATAAAAGTAAGACCAAGCTGATTTCAGACTTAACTACTTTTTATGTTCAGGAATAGATTTTCTGAAAAATACAAATTTTGATTTTTGCTCAATGACTTAAGCAGAGGCGGATTTAGAGGGGGGTGTGTGCCCCCCCCCTAAAATTCGCAAAGCATATATGTTATACAACGTTATTTAAGCAGTTCAACAAACAACTTTTTCATGAATGGTTAACTCGTGACCTGTAGTAAAATATTCCTACAAATTGTAAATACACATTGGGTATGTTCGCTGATTCATATATGGATTCGCCGTCAGTAGTTCAAAGATTATTCCATTCTGATTGGTTGTGAGGTACCAGACATCAACTATTTTCTCACTCTAATTAAACATTATTTCTTCAGTCAATTTTACAACTATAAGAAAAACAAATCTTGACAGATCAAACCATTTATAGTAAGCTTAAATCCTGATACTGATGTTCTTTCAACATCAGTATCATTCATAACCAGATACAAATTGATGAATTACACTCAGAAGACATCTTCATGATATTATCTGACCTATGATAACAAAAATAGCACTTGTATTTTGGAATTCCCCGGACACATTTACAATTAACAATTGTAAGTGTGTCCGGGGAATTCCAAAATACACGTGCTATTTAGAAATTATAAAATGGACGAAAATTCTAGGCCAAGAAAACAAGCAAGATTAGGTACATTTCTTATTCCTCGACGAGACGAGAAAAGTCAAAGGTAAACTAAAAAGATAAATTCAATCAATACTTCGAATAATTAATTTTACAATTGATCTCATTTATAAAACATACAACGAAAACCTATAACGAGAAAATCAGATGATGAAACTGAGACAGTGTGGTAAAACTTGAGTGTCCCAAGAAAATTGTCACTTCTCTTTAAATAATGGTGCAAATAGTTCTTGAATTCGAAATTCTGCAATTTCCTATGAAAAAAAAAGTTTGATTTGTATACAAATACCCGAGAATGTTCCTTTTTACTTTTCAAGTAAAGATTAGTAAAAATATGCGTTGGTATATTGTACATTAAAATACAAAAGTAACATATTAAAAAAAAAAGAAATGTAGTGGCAATTTATTTGTAACAATCTCTGCATCTGCCCGGGGTATCTGCACAAGAAAGTGTGAAAAAAATCCTTTGCCCTGGTACGTTTATATTATTTATATCTACCAATGGCATGTATTTGAGGATGTCTGTGAGGAATGTGCTAAAACTAAACCAATAATTCTTTGAAGGGTTAAAATATCGTGATCGATCAGGCATGAGTTGAACAATTCGCATCACGGTTGTTCAAAAAAAGTTTTACTTTAGGTTCTTATAATCTGACAAAAACATACACGTAGTTGTTAACAATTATCCGACAAAATTAAGACTCAAAGTCAAGTTTTTTATTTTTTGGTCTGATAAAAATGGTGTGGTTGGTTCAGAATTGTCGTTCAAATAAATGTCTGTAATTCCTCAAACCCCCCCAGAGCTTCCGTTCCCTATAAGGGTTCTGTCCGGGACCCGCTAAGGTCCCCAGACCCCTCGCATACTCATGCCCCCTTTAACCACAAATCCTGGATCCGCCCCTGATAAGTTCCTGTTAAGCAAATCATTTGAATTTTATCAAGAGCCAAATCAATATTTTGAAATCTGTATATTGTATGTTTAAGGTTCTGAAACACTTTAAAAGAAATTTTAAATGGGTAAGAGTATATCTAGGGGTATATAAATCATAGTTGATACCATATATCAAATCCCTTAAATATTAGCAAAATTAGTTTAGCTACTAATAATGACCTTTGTGTTCTATTTTGTGAACATAAATAATTTATAAAATAAAACTCAACACCTGTTTATAGGATCAGCTCACCAGACAGCGTACAGTAAAGCTCTTGAATCAGTAAATTCAAATGTTCATTTCAAGGACTGAGTAACATCTTCCAGCAAGCCAGCGATTGTTTAAAGAGATCAATTACAAATTTCATGCAAGTCGATAGCTTCCTTTTGAAATTGATCACAAATGTCTTTTTAAATTACATATCAATATCTTTTACAGATGGTAATAATTCATTTCAATACCTTGAGTGATAGGTTGAATTTAAAATACATGTTGATTTTCGGTGCATATGAAGTGTACATAGCATTGGAAAGTATACAAAAACTGTACTTTTAACGACTATCAGAAAGATAGATCAATAGTGTATGACACGTTTCATTTGAAAGTGACAAATTAAATCTTTAACTCTTTCAATCTTTATGAAGAACTTAATTTAAGCTACAAAAGTTTGTTGAAATTAATGATATGTTTAACATTAGGATTTCAAAGGATACTGAATGCTTGAATGATCTAAAATGTTTCACTTTTCACAATAATAATAAATTTTTATTTAACATGCACTCCTCCTATTATGTATTGGTGTAAAAGTCTATCATTTGTTCATTTTCATCGTTTTGAATATTTTTCTCCCATGAATAATGCCTTTTATTACACTCCATTAAAATATAAAGGGAATGGATTTGTCCTCAACCAACCTTTTATCTAAACTTAGTCTTCAGAATTTTGAAGCTCTAGCAGCAGTTTACAAAATTTTCTTGTTAAGACTTATTCACTTTGAAGTTTCTGAGGGATCTGGGAAAGGTGGGGATGGAGGAGCATGAGAATGTGGATAAGATTGTCAGACCTTTCTACAGGGCCAGACAGATTATCATATAGGCTAGCATAGTTTATTGTCAGACCTTTCTACAGGGCCAGACAGATTATCCTATAGGCTAGCATAGTTTATTGTCAGACCTTTCTACAGGGCCAGACAGATTATCCTATAGGCTAGCATAGTTTATTGTCAGACCTTTCTACAGGGCCAGACAGATTAACCTATAGGCTAGCATAGTTTATTGTCAGACCTTTCTACAGGGCCAGACAGATTATCCTATAGGCTAGCATAGTTTATTGTCAGACCTTTCTACAGGGCCAGACAGATTATCCTATAGGCTAGCATAGTTTATTGTCAGACCCTTCTACAGGGCCAGACAGATTAACCTATAGGCTAGCATAGTTTATTGTCAGACCTTTCTACAGGGCCAGACAGATTATCCTATAGGCTAGCATAGTTTATTGTCAGACCTTTCTACAGGGCCAGACAGATTATCCTATAGGCTAGCATAGTTTATTGTCAGACCTTTCTACAGGGCCAGACAGATTAACCTATAGGCTAGCATAGTTTATTGTCAGACCTTTCTACAGGGCCAGACAGATTATCCTATAGGCTAGCATAGTTTATTGTCAGACCTTTCTACAGGGCCAGACAGATTATCCTATAGGCTAGCATAGTTTATTGTCAGACCCTTCTACAGGGCCAGACAGATTAACCTATAGGCTAGCATAGTTTATTGTCAGACCTTTCTACAGGGCCAGACAGATTATCCTATAGGCTAGCATACTTTATTGTCAGACCTTTCTACAGGGCCAGACAGATTATCCTATAGGCTAGCATAGTTTATTGTCAGACCTTTCTACAGGGACAGACAGATTATCCTATAGGCTAGCATAGTTTATTGTCAGACCTTTCTACAGGGCCAGACAGATTATCCTATAGGCTAGCGTAGTTTATTTAAATAATTTGCAATAAGTTTACTTCATGCTATACAAATGTCGCTAAAATATATCACGAGTAAAACATATTCAAGACAGGTGCGGTCGAGTATGATTGTGGCTCCGTCATTCTAAATTTTTCCAATTTGAATTGTAAAAAAAGATAAAAATAGGGGCTGTTGATGCTGTGATTATACTGTATTTGGATTGACATCATTGAACATACAATATAATTTTAATCATTGCCTGTGTCACCACTAAACAATGTCAATCTTGATTCTTAACCATGATGAAGTGCACTTGATTCTGTATTTTTTAGATTTGTCAGTAACTTTTGCAGGTGTGTGCTCTTTTTGGGTTTCCTCGACCAATCAAATTAACCGCCATGATATAACTGAAATATGTTATAAGTGGGTTAGGCAACCATGACCAAACTAAACTTTAAAATTATCAGGAATTTTCAAGAATTCTTGAGCACAATGTTTATTCCAAATTACAATTCATGTGAAATCAAAATAAATGCTTGTCTATGGTTACTGGGAAATACTCCCACCTTCTCTCAAAAATTCAAATTCAATAGTATGAACATTAAATTTTTTACAGAAATGTTTATGGCCGATTTTTCAAATGGTGTCACTGACACAGCGATCAAATTTCGTAAACCTGGTTTGATGACCAGACAGATTGTTAGCATCTGATGACTACAAATAAATTCTTCATCTAATTTTCTACGTTCATGGAGAAGCATTGAAAAAATCACCTATATATACATGATACTGTAATGTCTAATATGAAATCATTAATGATATGTGTCAACAAAGATATATTTCATACGTCACTGCCCTCTATAACAATTGGTCAGTAACTTGCGACAGGTCGGTGGTTTTCTCTGGGTTCTCCGGTTTCCTCCACCAATGAAACTGACCGCCATTGATATAGCTGAATTATTGTTGAAAGTGGCATTACACACCATAAAACCAAACCAAATAAAATCAATAACCACTGGTTTGAATGGTGCTGTTTAAATGATCATTCTGTTTGGAGGGAATTCAGGAATGTGAAATTAGAAGATATCTCTACTGCTCATAATGGGATGCAATCATTTCTACAGGACTAGGACCTTGGTGACAAAACAGTTAAGATTATTGACTTTGTACTACAAGCCTAACACTGTTTGGTTCATGCATCATATTCACCTCAAGTGTTAAGTTAAGATTATTGACTTTGTACTACAAGCCTAACACTGTTTGGTTCATGCATCATATTCACCTCAAGTGTTAAGTTAAGATTATTGACCTTGTACTACAAGCCTAACACTGTTTGGTTCATGCCTCATATTCACCTCAAGTGTTAAGTTAAGATTATTGACTTTGTACTACAAGCCTAACACTGTTTGGTTCATGCATCATATTCACCTCAAGTGTTAAGTTAAGATTGTTGACTTTGTACTACAAGCCTAACACTGTTTGGTTCATGCATCATATTCACCTCAAGTGTTAAGTTAAGATTATTGACCTTGTACTACAAGCCTAACACTGTTTGGTTCATGCCTCATATTCACCTCAATTGTTAAGTTAAGATTATTGACTTTGTACTACAAGCCTAACACTGTTTGGTTCATGCATCATATTCACCTCAAGTGTTAAGTTAAGATTGTTGACTTTGTACTACAAGCCTAACACTGTTTGGTTCATGCACCATATTCACCTCAAGTGTTAAGTTAAGATTATTGACTTTGTACTACAAGCCTAACACTGTTTGGTTCATGCACCATATTCACCTCAAGTGTTAAGTTAAGATTATTGACTTTGTACTACAAGCCTAACACTGTTTGGTTCATGCATCATATTCACCTCAATTGTTAAGTTAAGATTATTGACTTTGTACTACAAGCCTAACACTGTTTAGTTCATGCATCATATTCACCTCAAGTGTTAAGTTAAGATTATTGACCTTGTACTACAAGCCTAACACTGTTTGGTTCATGCATCATATTCACCTCAAGTGTTAAGTTAAGATTATTGACTTTGTACTACAAGCCTAACACTGTTTAGTTCATGCATCATATTCACCTCAAGTGTTAAGTTAAGATTATTGACTGTACTACAAGCCTAACACTGTTTGGTTCATGCATCATATTCACCTCAAGTGTTAAGTTAAGATAATTGACTTTGTACTACAAGCCTAACACTTTAGTTCATGCATCATATTCACCTCAAGTGTTAAGTTAAGATTGTTGACTTTGTACTACAAGCCTAACACTGTTTGGTTCATGCATCATATTCACCTCAAGTGTTAAGTTAAGATTATTGACCTTGTACTACAAGCATAACACTGTTTGGTTCATGCATCATATTCACCTCAAGTGTTAAGTTAAGATTATTGACTTTGTACTACAAGCCTAACACTGTTTGGTTCATGCATCATATTCACCTCAAGTGTTAAGTTAAGATTATTGACCTTGTACTACAAGCCTAACACTGTTTGGTTCATGCCTCATATTCACCTCAAGTGTTAAGTTAAGATTATTGACTTTGTACTACAAGCCTAACACTGTTTGGTTCATGCATCATATTCACCTCAAGTGTTAAGTTAAGATTATTGACTTTGTACTACAAGCCTAACACTGTTTGGTTCATGCATCATATTCACCTCAAGTGTTAAGTTAAGATTATTGACTTTGTACTACAAGCCTAACACTGTTTGGTTCATGCATCATATTCACCTCAAGTGTTAAGTTAAGATTGTTGACTTTGTACTACAAGCCTAACACTGTTTGGTTCATGCACCATATTCACCTCAAGTGTTAAGTTAAGATTATTGACTTTGTACTACAAGCCTAACACTGTTTGGTTCATGCACCATATTCACCTCAAGTGTTAAGTTAAGATTATTGACTTTGTACTACAAGCCTAACACTGTTGGGTTCATGCACCATATTCACCTCAAGTGTTAAGTTAAGATTATTGACTTTATACTACAAGCCTAACACTGTTTGGTTCATGCATCATATTCACCTCAAGTGTTAAGTTAAGATTATTGACTTTATACTACAAGCCTAACACTGTTTAGTTCATGCATCATATTCACCTCAAGTGTTAAGTTAAGATTGTTGACTCTGTACTACAAGCCTAACACTGTTTGGTTTATGCCTCATATTCACCTCAAGTGTTAAGTTAAGATTGTTGACTTTGTACTACAATCCTAACACTGTTTAGTTCATGCATCATATTCACCTCAAGTGTTAAGTTAAGATTATTGACTTTGTACTACAAGCCTAACACTGTTTGGTTCATGCATCATATTCACCTCAAGTGTTAAGTTAAGATTGTTGACTTTGTACTACAAGCCTAACACTGTTTGGTTCATGCATCATATTCACCTCAAGTGTTAAGTTAAGATTATTGACCTTGTACTACAAGCCTAACACTGTTTGGTTCATGCCTCATATTCACCTCAAGTGTTAAGTTAAGATTATTGACTTTGTACTACAAGCCTAACACTGTTTGGTTCATGCACCATATTCACCTCAAGTTTTAAGTTAAGATTATTGACTTTGTACTACAAGCCTAACACTGTTTGGTTCATGCACCATATTCACCTCAAGTGTTAAGTTAAGATTATTGACTTTGTACTACAAGCCTAACACTGTTTAGTTCATGCATCATATTCACCTCAAGTGTTAAGTTAAGATTGTTGACTTTGTACTACAAGCCTAACACTGTTTGGTTCATGCACCATATTCACCTCAAGTGTTAAGTTAAGATTATTGACTTTGTACTACAAGCCTAACACTGTTTGCTTCATGCACCATATTCACCTCAAGTGTTAAGTTAAGATTATTGACTTTGTACTACAAGCCTAACACTGTTTGGTTCATGCACCATATTCACCTCAAGTGTTAAGTTAAGATTATTGACTTTGTACTACAAGCCTAACACTGTTTAGTTCATGCATCATATTCACCTCAAGTGTTAAGTTAAGATTGTTGACTTTGTACTACAAGCCTAACACTGTTTGGTTCATGCACCATATTCACCTCAAGTGTTAAGTTAAGATTATTGACTTTGTACTACAAGCCTAACACTGTTTGGTTCATGCACCATATTCACCTCAAGTGTTAAGTTAAGATTATTGACTTTGTACTACAAGCCTAACACTGTTTAGTTCATGCATCATATTCACCTCAAGTGTTAAGTTAAGATTGTTGACTTTGTACTACAAGCCTAACACTGTTTGGTTCATGCACCATATTCACCTCAAGTGTTAAGTTAAGATTATTGACTTTGTACTACAAGCCTAACACTGTTTAGTTCATGCATCATATTCACCTCAAGTGTTAAGTTAAGATTATTGACTTTGTACTACAAGCCTAACACTGTTTGGTTCATGCACCATATTCACCTCAAGTGTTAAGTTAAGATTATTGACTTTGTACTACAAGCCTAACACTGTTTGGTTCATGCACCATATTCACCTCAAGTGTTAAGTTAAGATTATTGACTGTACTACAAGCCTAACACTGTTTGGTTCATGCATCATATTCACCTCAAGTGTTAATTTAAGATTGTTGACTTTGTACTACAAGCCTAACACTGTTTGGTTCATGTACCATATTCACCTCAAGTGTTAAGTTAAGATTATTGACTGTACTACAAGCCTAACACTGTTTGGTTCATGCATCATATTCACCTCAAGTGTTAAGTTAAGATTATTGACTCTGTACTACAAGCCTAACACTGTTTGGTTCATGCATCATATTCACCTCAAGTGTTAAGTTAAGATTATTGACCTTGTACTACAAGCCTAACACTGTTTGGTTCATGCATCATATTCACTTCAAGTGTTAAGTTAAGATTATTGACTTTGTACTACAAGCCTAACACTGTTTGGTTCATGCATCATATTCACTTCAAGTGTTAAGTTAAGATTATTGGCTTTGTACTACAAGCCTAACACTGTTTGGTTCATGCACCATATTCACCTCAAGTGTTAAGTTAAGATTGTTGACTTTGTACTCCAAGCCTAACACTGTTTGGTTCATGCATCATATTCACCTCAAGTGTTAAGTTAAGATTGTTGACTTTGTACTACAAGCCTAACACTGTTTGGTTCATGCACCATATTCACCTCAAGTGTTAAGTTAAGATTATTGACTTTGTACTACAAGCCTAACACTGTTTGGTTCATGCACCATATTCACCTCAAGTGTTAAGTTAAGATTATTGACTGTACTACAAGCCTAACACTGTTTGGTTCATGCATCATATTCACCTCAAGTGTTAAGTTAAGATTATTGACTTTGTACTACAAGCCTAACACTGTTTGGTTCATGCACCATATTCACCTCAAGTGTTAAGTTAAGATTATTGACTTTGTACTACAAGCCTAACACTGTTTGGTTCATGCACCATATTCACCTCAAGTATTAAGTTAAGATTATTGACTTTGTACTACAAGCCTAACACTGTTTGGTTCATGCATCATATTCACCTCAAGTGTTAAGTTAAGATTGTTGACTTTGTACTACAAGCCTAACACTGTTTGGTTCATGCATCATATTCACCTCAAGTGTTAAGTTAAGATTATTGACCTTGTACTACAAGCCTAACACTGTTTGGTTCATGCATCATATTCACCTCAAGTGTTAAGTTAAGATTATTGACTTTGTACTACAAGCCTAACACTGTTTGGTTCATGCATCATATTCACCTCAAGTGTTAAGTTAAGATTATTGACCTTGTACTACAAGCCTAACACTGTTTGGTTCATGCCTCATATTCACCTCAAGTGTTAAGTTAAGATTATTGACTTTGTACTACAAGCCTAACACTGTTTGGTTCATGCACCATATTCACCTCAAGTGTTAAGTTAAGATTATTGACTTTGTACTACAAGCCTAACACTGTTTGGTTCATGCACCATATTCACCTCAAGTGTTAAGTTAAGATTATTGACTGTACTACAAGCCTAACACTGTTTGGTTCATGCACCATATTCACCTCAAGTGTTAAGTTAAGATTATTGACTGTACTACAAGCCTAACACTGTTTGGTTCATGCATCATATTCACCTCAAGTGTTAATTTAAGATTGTTGACTTTGTACTACAAGCCTAACACTGTTTGGTTCATGCACTATATTCACCTCAAGTGTTAAGTTAAGATTATTGACTTTGTACTACAAGCCTAACACTGTTTGGTTCATGCACCATATTCACCTCAAGTGTTAAGTTAAGATTATTGACTGTACTACAAGCCTAACACTGTTTGGTTCATGCATCATATTCACCTCAAGTGTTAAGTTAAGATTATTGACTCTGTACTACAAGCCTAACACTGTTTGGTTCATGCATCATATTCACCTCAAGTGTTAAGTTAAGATTATTGACTTTGTACTACAAGCCTAACACTGTTTGGTTCATGCACCATATTCACCTCAAGTGTTAAGTTAAGATTATTGACTTTGTACTACAAGCCTAACACTGTTTGGTTCATGCATCATATTCACTTCAAGTGTTAAGTTAAGATTATTGACTTTGTACTACAAGCCTAACACTGTTTAGTTCATGCACCATATTCACCTCAAGTGTTAAGTTAAGATTGTTGACTTTGTACTCCAAGCCTAACACTGTTTGGTTCATGCATCATATTCACCTCAAGTGTTAAGTTAAGATTGTTGACTGTACTACAAGCCTAACACTGTTTGGTTCATGCATCATATTCACCTCAAGTGTTAAGTTAAGATTGTTGACTTTGTACTACAAGCCTAACACTGTTTGGTTCATGCACCATATTCACCTCAAGTGTTAAGTTAAGATTATTGACTTTAAACTACAAGCCTAACACTGTTTAGTTCATGCATCATATTCACCTCAAGTGTTAAGTTAAGATTATTGACCTTGTACTACAAGCCTAACACTGTTTAGTTCATGCATCATATTCACCTCAAGTGTTAAGTTAAGATTATTGACCTTGTACTACAAGCCTAACACTGTTTGGTTCATGCATCATATTCACCTCAAGTGTTAAGTTAAGATTATTGACTTTGTACTACAAGCCTAACACTGTTTGGTTCATGCATCATATTCACCTCAAGTGTTAAGTTAAGATTATTGACTTTGTACTACAAGCCTAACACTTTAGTTCATGCATCATATTCACCTCAAGTGTTAAGTTAAGATTGTTGACTCTGTACTACAAGCCTAACACTGTTTGGTTCATGCATCATATTCACCTCAAGTGTTAAGTTAAGATTATTGACCTTGTACTACAAGCCTAACACTGTTTGGTTCATGCATCATATTCACCTCAAGTGTTAAGTTAAGATTGTTGACTCTGTACTACAAGCCTAACACTGTTTGGTTCATGCATCATATTCACCTCAAGTGTTAAGTTAAGATTATTGACTTTGTACTACAAGCCTAACACTGTTTGGTTCATGCATCATATTCACCTCAAGTGTTAAGTTAAGATTATTGACTTTGTACTACAAGCCTAACACTGTTTGGTTCATGCATCATATTCACCTCAAGTGTTAAGTTAAGATTATTGACCTTGTACTACAAGCCTAACACTGTTTGGTTCGTGCATCATATTCACCTCAAGTGTTAAGTTAAGATTGTTGACTTTGTACTACAAGCCTAACACTGTTTGGTTCATGCACCATATTCACCTCAAGTGTTAAGTTAAGATTATTGACTGTACTACAAGCCTAACACTGTTTGGTTCATGCATCATATTCACCTCAAGTGTTAAGTTAAGATTGTTGACTTTGTACTACAAGCCTAACACTGTTTGGTTCATGTACCATATTCACCTCAAGTGTTAAGTTAAAATTATTGACTTTGTACTACAAGCCTAACACTGTTTGGTTCATGCACCATATTCACCTCAAGTGTTAAGTTAAGATTATTGACTGTACTACAAGCCTAACACTGTTTGGTTCATGCATCATATTCACCTCAAGTGTTAAGTTAAGATTATTGACTCTGTACTACAAGCCTAACACTGTTTGGTTCATGCATCATATTCACCTCAAGTGTTAAGTTAAGATTATTGACTTTGTACTACAAGCCTAACACTGTTTGGTTCATGCACCATATTCACCTCAAGTGTTAAGTTAAGATTATTGACTGTACTACAAGCCTAACACTGTTTGGTTCATGCATCATATTCACCTCAAGTGTTAAGTTAAGATTGTTGACTTTGTACTCCAAGCCTAACACTGTTTGGTTCATGCATCATATTCACCGCAAGTGTTAAGTTAAGATTGTTGACTTTGTACTACAAGCCTAACACTGTTTGGTTCATGCATCATATTCATCTCAAGTGTTAAGTTAATATTGTTGACTTTGTACTACAAGCCTAACACTGTTTGGTTCATGTACCATATTCACCTCAAGTGTTAAGTTAAGATTATTGACTTTTTACTACAAGCCTAACACTGTTTGGTTCATGCACCATATTCACCTCAAGTGTTAAGTTAAGATTATTGACTGTACTACAAGCCTAACACTGTTTGGTTCATGCATCATATTCATCTCAAGTGTTAAGTTAAGATTATTGACTTTGTACTACAAGCCTAACACTGTTTGGTTCATGCATCATATTCACCTCAAGTGTTAAGTTAAGATTGTTGACTTTGTACTACAAGCCTAACACTGTTTGGTTCATGCACCATATTCACCTCAAGTGTTAAGTTAAGATTGTTGACTTTGTACTACAAGCCTAACACTGTTTGGTTCATGCATCATATTCACCTCAAGTGTTAAGTTAAGATTATTGACTTTGTACTACAAGCCTAACACTGTTTGGTTCATGCACCATATTCACCTCAAGTGTTAAGTTAAGATTATTGACTTTGTACTACAAGCCTAACACTGTTTGGTTCATGCATCATATTCACCTCAAGTGTTAAGTTAAGATTATTGACCTTGTACTACAAGCCTAACACTGTTTGGTTCATGCATCATATTCACCTCAAGTGTTAAGTTAAGATTATTGACTTTGTACTACAAGCCTAACACTGTTTAGTTCATGCACCATATTCACCTCAAGTGTTAAGTTAAGATTATTGACTTTGTACTACAAGCCTAACACTGTTTGGTTCATGCATCATATTCACCTCAAGTGTTAAGTTAAGATTATTGACTTTGTACTACAAGCCTAACATTGTTTGGTTCGTGCATCATATTCACCTCAAGTGTTAAGTTAAGATTATTGACCTTGTACTACAAGCCTAACACTGTTTGGTTCATGCCTCATATTCACCTCAAGTGTTAAGTTAAGATTATTGACTTTGTACTACAAGCCTAACACTGTTTGGTTCATGCATCATATTCACCTCAAGTGTTAAGTTAAGATTGTTGACTTTGTACTACAAGCCTAACACTGTTTGGTTCATGCATCATATTCACCTCAAGTGTTAAGTTAAGATTATTGACTTTGTACTACAAGCCTAACACTGTTTGGTTCATGCATCATATTCACCTCAAGTGTTAAGTTAAGATTATTGACCTTGTACTACAAGCCTAACACTGTTTGGTTCATGCACCATATTCACCTCAAGTGTTAAGTTAAGATTATTGACTTTGTACTACAAGCCTAACACTGTTTGGTTCATGCATCATATTCACCTCAAGTGTTAAGTTAAGATTATTGACTTTGTACTACAAGCCTAACACTTTAGTTCATGCATCATATTCACCTCAAGTGTTAAGTTAAGATTATTGACTTTGTACTACAAGCCTAACACTTTAGTTCATGCATCATATTCACCTCAAGTGTTAAGTTAAGATTATTGACTTTGTACTACAAGCATAACACTTTGGTTCATGTACCACATTCACCTCAAGTGTTAAGTTAAGATTATTGACTTTGTACTACAAGCCTAACACTGTTTGGTTCATGCATCATATTCACCTCAAGTGTTAAGTTAAGATTATTGACTTTGTACTACAAGCCTAGCACTGTTTGGTTCATGCATCATATTCACCTCAAGTGTTAAGTTAAGATTGTTGACTTTGTACTACAAGCCTAACACTGTTTGGTTCATGCATCATATTCACCTCAAGTGTTAAGTTAAGATTATTGACTTTGTACTACAAGCCTAACACTGTTTGGTTCATGCACCATATTCACCTCAATTGTTAAGTTAAGATTATTGACTTTATACTACAAGCCTAACACTGTTTGGTTCATGCACCATATTCACCTCAAGTGTTAAGTTAAGATTATTGACTTTGTACTACAAGCCTAACACTGTTTAGTTCATGCATCATATTCACCTCAAGTGTTAAGTTAAGATTATTGACTTTGTACTACAAGCCTAACACTGTTTGGTTCATGCACCATATTCACCTCAAGTGTTAAGTTAAGATTATTGACTTTGTACTACAAGCCTAACACTGTTTGGTTCATGCACCATATTCACCTCAAGTGTTAAGTTAAGATTATTGACTTTGTACTACAAGCCTAACACTGTTTGGTTCATGCACCATATTCACCTCAAGTGTTAAGGTGTCCACTGTATAAATCAATTATTTATGTTTCCATAATAACTGCATCCTTTTTGTAGCCTGTAGTCAGTCAGGGAAGTTCTGTGTAGATTACATGATAGGTGTTTCACTGATTGACCTCTTAAAAAGAATGATCTGTCAATTACCATAATTAATACGAATGGAACTCCTTGTGTGGATATTGAAGGGACCTGTTATTTTAGTTCAAATATGCTAAGTATTACAAGTGTTAGGTTAAATGCTACTAATTATCATGAACTGACCATATTCTTACTTAATTATCCAGGAATATCACTCAATATCATGGTTTGAAATAACATTGTTCGACTCTAGAGTAGTCCACCTCTTATAAAGCCATTTCCCCCAAAGGCCACCCCTCTTATAAGGCCACCTTGTAGATGGGAGGCAATATAAGAGTTGGACTACTGAATAATGAAATATCTGAGAAAATGGTATCTCTCAAACTCCCCATCTATTTAACAGATATCCATTGAAAAATTTAGTTTCGTAATAACGAATTATTGTATTATTTTCAGATGGTTGTTCTTATGGACCCAATGGAAGATCCTGACGATATACTGAGAGCTAACAGATCCAGAGAAAAACAGTTCATCTTTGATCATACCTTTGATTTTAATGCAAAGCAGGTAATTTATTTTGACATTCATCAGCAATTAATGCACTTTGCAGAATCAGAATAGTATACTGTCTAAAGCAATGAGGATTTTAATGTTGGATTCATCACATCTTGGTATACCTGCATTATTTAAACTTATACTACTCCTCTAAGCTGATAAATTTTGAGTGAATTCAGAATTAAAAAAAAATATAAGTGTGCTAGCACTGTAAGACAACTTGCAATTTTTTTAGTTAAGTCAAATTATTTTTTCTTTCAAATATTAAAAAAAACCACTTACAGTATATTTAAGATTAAAAAGAACTAGGTGAAAATAGTAAAAAAAAAAAATTGGGTAGGGGCAGTTATGGTGGGTCTGTTATGTACAGTTAAAAAATATGGATTGTGTAACTGCTTTCCCTTCTGGAGCACCTAAGGTCTACCCCCTGTTTTTAGTTGGGTTCATGTTGCTCAATCTTTAGTTGTCTGTCCTTCTTCTAATTATGGCTGCTGATTACCCCTTTAATTAGTTATCTTCAAACTTTTATTCTAACATTTTAATTGCAATTGATTCCAGGCATACAATAAAATAAGATAAAACGTCCTACACAACATCTGATGGATTAGACCCTCAATTAACTTCTCAGAGGTAACAGCTCTATATTATCTTCAATATTCAATAAACAGGGTAATTTCGTGACCCAGAGGATAAAATATTAATAAGAAAATGTTGTTGTAAGTTTGTGCTGGTATAAAATTCCCACAAGTCCTAATGAAGTAACTGACCCAAATCTAGGATAAAAAGCAATACATTTTATTTTCTCTTCTATTTATATCCAAGAAAAGTAAAGATCATATAGATTTCTATATCATGTAACAAGTTTAGAAAAAAATTGTCAGATACAAAATGTAGCTGTGTTTAACTTGTACAGTTAAACATGCCCAGTCACCTCTGTTAAACACTCTCTTAAGTCAAACATGCCCAGTCACCTTTGTTAAACACTCTCTTAAGTCAAACATGCCCAGTCACCTCTGTTAAACACTCTCTTAAGTCAAACATGCCCAGTCACCTTTGTTAAACACTCTCTTAAGTCAAACATGCCCAGTCACCTTTGTTAAACACTCTCTTAAGTCAAACATGCCCAGTCACCTTTGTTAAACACTCTCTTAAGTCAAACATGCCCAGTCACCTCTGTTAAACACTCTCTTAAGTCAAACATGCCCAGTCACCTCTGTTAAACACTCTCTTAAGTCAAACATGCCCAGTCACCTCTGTTAACCACTCTCTTAAGTCAAACCTGCCCAGTCACCTCTGTTAAACACTCTCTTAAGTCAAACCTGCCCATTCACCTTTGTTAAACACTCTTAAGTCAAACCTGCCCATCCACCTCTGTTAACCACTCTCTTAAGGTCACTTTTATCTTGTCCTATCACTAAATTTCATATGAATTGAACCTATTTTGAGAGGTCACCTGTCTCATAAGGCCACAATTTTCTTTGTCTCAAATGTGACCTCTTAATACAGGTTTGACTATTATGAAAAGAGGTTCACATTTAATTGTTTATAGCCATTTAAAACAGCTGTATAATGGTCACCGGCTAAAATATTTTATTAGGCCAACATTTCTGTAGTCAAAAAATAACCTAAGAGAATGGAGAATAAGTTGTATAGCTTTCTTTTTTATTGTAATTATGGACAGGGGAGAAATGGACATTGGGCTTATAATGTTACAGCATATCAACCTCAGGTCTTTTTAATGATATTTCTGAATTAAATTTTTTAAGCAAGGACATGTTGATTGAGACTTCAAAAAGTGGCATCATTTTCTGAATTGCAATCTGTGATTTTTTTTAAGGGCCACTGACCTATGACCTCAATACATAAATATTAAAAGAAGTGACCAGTGACCTGAAAAAGATTGACATTAAGATTTCTGACCAAAATTTGAGATGAATATAAATGTTGGACTGTTCTGGTGACTCTTAAATTGATCTATTAATTGCTATTTTGCCACAGCTTTCAATTATAAATTGAATTTTGTATACTGGTAATCACATATTGGAATCAAAATATTGAAAGTCATTTGATTTTTAGGTTGAAATGCATACATTTCAATGTCATTAAGAAGTGTACAACAGTTATTATGTAATTGGTGAAATAAACGTCAATGACCTATTTAAAATGACCTACTTATTTATGGTGATAAAAACAGTAGTTGTAAGATGACCTGAACTTTTAAAAGGTTCTGGCAGATTGAGGTCTAAGCTAGGGTTGGTATAATCCACCTTATGAATTAGAAGGGATTTTTCAACATATTTTTGGACCATCTTTGCTCTCCACATTTGAAGTAGATTGGAGTTGGATTGTCACTGTCAGCACAGAGGTTCAATGGTACATGTATACACCCAGTAAGTTGTAATAAACGTCAACGATATATATATATACAGTCAAACTTGCTCATGCAGTCACCTCTATTAAGCAGTCACCTGTATTAAAAGGTCACCTTTTTCTTGCCCCGTCATAGAAATTTCATATAAATTGAACCTCTCTTAAGAGGTCACCTGTCTTATAAGGCCACTTTTTCATTCTCCCAATGGTGACCTCTTAATATAGGTTTGATTGTAGTATATTCTTCAGAATCGCTGGAAAATAAAAATGACCTGAATTACATTATAAACATGTTAGTTATAGTTATTTGCTAACCAAGAGTTGCAGATTCTATCACATCTTATCTTATATGTGCACTACGGGTGAACTCTGATTTAATAAACAACCAATATTTTATTTTATCGGTGATTTGGACATTTTTCCTTTGATTTCTCTGAGTGATATTGTCTTTATTTATGACGTCAACCACATTATTACGTTACTGATAAAAACCAATAATGTCAGTCTGGACATACAGTATCACTAGTATCCTAGCTTGTCCTATCTGATTCCCTGCCAAGTAATAATGTCTGTCTCTATTTTTTAATTTAAACGTATTTTATTCAGAAAAGTACTGAAAAGGATTGGATAGCAGGACAAGCTTATATATGTCATCTCTATCTTCCAAACTGCCATTATGCTATAGCATAATTTATTGGCCTTATCCAATATATAGAGAGAAAAACAACCCAGATTCTGTTTTGAAGAATTTCACCAACCTGAAATGTAAACTTTGATACTTGAGTTTTTTTAAATCCTTTACATATGGTAGTAGATTTTGTACTTTATACATACTCTTATTGATTTTTAGAAGTAATTGTTTATTAAACAGATTACTTGAAAATTCAATATTAAATTCTCAAACTCTTATGTTGACTTAACTGGCAAAATGAAATTCAATCCTAGGATTATGGTGTATTGAAAATGTTATGCAAGCCCTATATTAAAAGTCAACATAAATATACAAAATTATTTGTAAGCATTCAAAGGACCTTTACATGCCTTATATTAAGTTATAATAAACATTGTAAAACTACCCTATATATATACCTTTGTACCTTTGTATATTTATTGCTCTAAATCCCATGAATATATTGTATGTCCATGTATACATGTATATGTGTGCCATTTACTGCAGGAAAGCCTGACCATGGACCATAGTGGGTAATGTGTTTGGAGAATGCCACGATCCTTGCACATGAAAGATTTCTTTTGTAGATCTCGAAAAAGAGTAGGATTGTGGTTGCTACAAAAAACTACATTTTTCGTCCATACCCAGATCTCTATGCTCCACTGGCAGTCAAAAGAGTGGTCCATACCCAGATCTCTATGCTCCACTGGCAGTCAAAAGAGTGGTCCATACCCAGATCTCTATGCTCCACTGGCAGTCAAAAGAGTGGTCCATACCCAGATCTCTCTGCTCCACGGTGGCAGTCAAAAGAGTAGGAGGATTGTAGTTGCTACAAAAGACTTACATTTTTCGTCCATACCCAGATCTCTCTGCTCCACTGGCAGTCAAAAGAGTAGGAGGATTGTAGTTGCTACAAAAGACTTACATTTTTCGTCCATACCCAGATCTCTCTGCTCCACTGGCAGTCAAAAGAGTGGTCCATACCCAGATCTCTATGCTCCACTGGCAGTCAAAAGAGTGGTCCATACCCAGATCTCTATGCTCCACTGGCAGTCAAAAGAGTAGGAGGATTGTAGTTGCTACAAAAGACTTACATTTTTTTCATCCATACCCAGATCTCTATGCTCCACGGTGGCAGTCAAAAGCAGTAGCCACAGTTAGCCCATCCCCCTCTCTTTTCTATCTAGATTTAATATATTGTTGAACCTGTTCTTGTCCTGAATATAGCTGAAATACTGTTTGCTAGATGTTAAGCAATAATCAATCAATCAATCAATCAACTATTTACCACCATTTAACCCTGGTGTATAGATAGAGACCTTAGTGTTATCAGCTGTAGGGTACAACTCCTCTAAAAGGATTTAAAGCAACACCTCACTCTCATATATATAATGTGTGTGGGTACTGTTCACTAATTTACCATTGAACTAGCCACACAAGCAGTGCCTATAACCACTAAGGTCATGAGGTCGCACTCTCGTTCATGGCGAGGTGTACTCGATAAAACATTATGTGATAAAGTTTGTTAACTAGTGACTTGCAACTGGTCGATGGTTTTCACCGGGTACTCCAGTTTCCTCAACCAATAAAACTGACTGCCACTATATGACTGAAATATTGTTAAAAGTGGAGTTAAGCTACATAATCTAAATCAAACTCAACCAAACTATTTTACCATTGAACCCCAGGGCATAAAAAGAGACCTAGTTTCACTGCTGTAGGGTATTTAGATCTCCAATGGCAATACATAAATATATGATCAAAAACCTGCACAGATTCCCTTCTACTCAAAAAGACCACATACTATCACAATAATGAATGACAACATAAACTTTATGGACTGTACAATAGCAGGGTCAATGATTTGCTCGTAGTTAACTGACTACTAGCTAGGAAAGTAGAATCTGCTGATCATTGCTCTTAGGACTCATATGTTGTATGATTGTTCCTTAGTTATCAATATATTTTGTAAGTCTAAATCTCTACTGAAATACTATAGTTATAGCATAAAACCCAACAATAAATCTGACTTGTGTTTCTAGTAACCTTAGATAGTTATTTTAATATGATATCAAAGTAACAGCTTTTATCAAAATTACCAGTTTTACAGTTTAAATTTGAAAATTGCATAATTTTGCCTTTTGAATATGATCAAAAGTTTGAACACGATTAAAGGTTATAGAGTTTTACAGACTATTAACTCTGAGCAATAAATATTTAATGTATTAAAGTTATGAATCAATTAGAATTCACTATGACACTAATTTAAATAAATTACATCACGGGAAAATACAGTTTTTACCATCCAAGCAATACATCCTAGGTGAAAGAATTTGTCCTAAATGTTCAAATGGTTTACAAAGGGTTACGTTAGTGCAAATGAATGTACCAGTAGCTACTTGTAGATGAAAATTATTATAGAATTAATTTATTAAAATTGTTTATAGAATGTATTAAAAAGCTAAAATTTAAAAAAGATTCCCCCCAAAAATGATTTATATTAAAAAAAAATGTACAATAATCCTCTACAAATAATGCCATTTCAACCAAAAACGACCCCTTTCTCCAGGCCAGATTTCAGATGCACTGAGATCATGATAAAATATGACTAAATTGTCTCCCCCAAGGGAGACCACCCCTCTTGTAAGATGATTCATTGCAGACCTTACAAGAGGAGAACTACTGTACCATAATGTTAATCTTTATAATTAGAAGAACGTAATCTTAATCTTTATAATTAGAAGAACATAATCTTAATCTTTATAATTAGAAGAACATAGTCTTAATCTTTATAATTAGAAGAACGTAATCTTAATCTTTATAATTAGAAGAACGTAATCTTAATCTTTATAATTAGAAGAACATAATCTTAATCTTTATAATTAGAAGAACATAGTCTTAATCTTTATAATTAGAAGAACGTAATCTTAATCTTTATAATTAGAAGAACGTAATCTTAATCTTTATAATTAGAAGAATGCAAACATCTACAAAACAAAACAAACTCAAAAACCTCTTTTTTTTCAAGATTAAGTTTAACCTATTTGTCACATACCTCAAGGTGACATTACTATATTTACTGTTAGGATTATTGTCTATTAACCAACTGTAAAATCTGAGCAGATTAACCAGATAAAACCCAATAAACTACATGTCATGCAAAAACAAACCTTTTTTCTTGTCCTGACATATTATTGTGTCTTCTTTGATCTGTAAACAGATATACCTTGTTCTTGTTTGACAATGGTTTTGTTATGTGATATTTTGTAAATTATTTGTATTTCAGATTTCACACTTGATATTCATGTTATAAGGTTTCATTTGAACTTCATATGGTGGGATATTTTATTTCTTATAAATAAAACAGTTTAAATTATACAAAGTATACACCTCTGATATTTAAAGACAAATTTGATTTAAAAAAACAACATACATGTACACCTTTGATATTTAAAGAAATTTCAAACTTTATTGACCAATTTTTCATTCATTTGCACAAAAATTAGTATAATCTAAAAATATCAAATTTGATTAAAATAGATGCAGATTTGACTCACAGAAACTGCAATATTTTTGAGTTCAAAATCAAGGATTTTTACTTTCTTAAATAAGTCACTGGATGAGTATTGCTCCAGAGGGGATAATTAAAGTCAACATGTTTTAATGCAGTCACCTCTATAGACCATGACCATGCAGTCGCCTCTATAGACCATGGCCATGCAGTCACCTCTATAGACCATGGCCATGCAGTCACCTCTATAGACCATGGCCATGCTGTCACCTCTATAGACCACCTCTATAGACCATGGCCATTGATGTATATTGTATCTTTAGTAGTTGAAAAGCATAATGTTTGCTTTTCAATGAACCTTTCCAAAAGATGGACCTCTGATCATGACCTCATAAAAAAATAACCTTAAAATGACCTATAGATTATAGAAAAGTGAGGGAGGCACAACTGAGGGACAATGACATTTAACTGTCACTAGAAAAGTGTAAAGAGTTGGTGACAAACTACTAATGTATGAACTGGTAGTGACAAACTACTAATGTATGAACTGGTAGTGACAAACTACTAATGTATGAACTGGTAGTGACAAACTACTAATGTATGAACTGGTAGTGACAAACTACTAATGTATGAACTGGTAGTGACAAACTACTAATGTATGAACTGGTAGTGACAAACTACTAATATATGAACTGGTAGTGACAAACTACTAATGTATGAACTGGTAGTGACAAACTACTAATGTATGAACTGACAATGAACTGATTGCTGTAACAATGATAATACAATACAAGTCATGTACATGGCATTAAATGAATTGTTTGATATTTTCAGGATGAAGTTTACAGGAATACAACTAGTTCACTGTTACCCAATATAATTAATGGTTACAATGCTACAGTGTTTGCCTATGGAGCAACAGGTAACCTATACAATTACTGTCAAACCTGTCCAAGTGGACACCTCTATTAAGTAGTCACCTCTATTAAAAGAGCACATTTTTCTTGCACTATCATAGAAAATTTCATATGTATTGCACCTCTTTTAAGACCTTTCTAATAAGTTTTTTTTCTTTGTTCCAAAGGTGACCTCTTAATACAGGTTTGACTGTATATACAAAATTATATAGGTAATAGGACTGTACCCTTTTGTACATGTATGTGTTCTGAATTCAATTAAAAATCCATTCAATCTGATTAGAATAAGATATCTCACTTGTTCCCCGTTACTGATGTGTAGTGGCGTGGGAGATCTGAGGAATTCACATTTCACGTGACATTCCAAAGAAAATTGTGAGTGCGAGATTATTAAAGTATTACTAAACTGCTTTTTTACAAGCAATTTGATGGTCCGAAAAGATTATTTCTCAAATCATTATATATTCATGACATAAGGTCACTCACATCGGTTTCCACAGATCTCCCACACTGCAACATATCAGTAAAGTGAGAAAGTAAGGGATAGTTGTTGAATAAGATTAGATTTTAGTCAGATTGGAATCCATTTAACAATGGGAATAAGTAGAAAATCTCATTCTTCTGCTACTTTCATTCTATTTTTTTATTCTCCGATATATTAGTTTGTTCACATTTTACTTACGATTAAACAGGGCCGTCATAGTCGTGATCGTATGGTTGTTGGGTATCTAACTACCTATGCAATCAGTGCCTATCACCACCAACATTGTGAGTACGAATCCCCCTCAGGCGAGGTGTAGTCGATACAACATTATGTGATAAAGTTTGTCAGTGACATGCGGCGCGTAGGTGGTTTTCTCCGGGTTCTCTGGTATACTTCACCAATAAAACTGACCGCCACGATATAGCTAAAATATTGTTGAAAATGGCATTAAACACCATTACCCTAAACCCCTTAACTATTCTGGAATATAATAATCTGTTCACATTTTACTAACTAGTATATAATAAGATTGTTGTATATAATAAGATTGTTTGTCTCCGCATCTGTTAAAAAAAAATTATTTAGTTTTATTTATGACTGTCAAATTTTATGGTAAAAACTTATGGGTTCAGAAAAATGTTAAGGGTCAAATATAGAGAAAAGATTCAGTCACTAGTTTAAAAAATATGTCTAAGATATAGTGTGTTTGTTAATATTTTGATACAGTTTCCAAGGAAATTCAATAAAATATTTATATTTGTAAGGATAGAAATAATATAAACTTTGATGAAATGATTCTTTTATAGATTTGGTTATTGAAGTTAGACATATTAGATTTTAAGTTTAATATCAGAAAGGTATTTTAATATTTTTTAGTATGCCATGGTGTATGATTCCTATGTGATGTCTGTAGGATCACTAAAGTGGTTTATTATGATATTATAAAGTGACACTAGACTACTTTGAAATATGCCAGTCGATAATTCCATTAATCTATATATGATGGCTGCGATTTGCAAATTTCAGTGTGGAATGTAATAGGTTTTTTTTACAGTGAAACCTGTCTAAACCAAAGTGTGGATTAAACATGGAATCATGTGTTATCTCCCTTTTATCAAGTGACAGGAGATTACTTACCAATGTTTCTCATTCCATACATGCTGATAATACATCATTATTTTCAACTCATTGTGTTCAAATTAAAGAATCTTAGAGTGAGTTATTTTCATCACTTTACGTCCATCCTTGTACATTGACATCCTCTTGCCATCTATTGAGCTACTTTGAAAGATATTTTGGTGTTGATCCAAATTTCAACATGGCCACCAGAGCAATTATACAAATTGATTGGTAGAGCCTCATAGCTCTCTTGTTGAAAACAAATACTCAGTGAGTTGAAATTTGATATAGTTTGAGTTATTGAGAGGTGGCTCTTTAGAAAGGTGATTTTTGTATCGATCAGAAATCCAAGATGTATGGCTGAAAGCACAGGATAAAATTTTAACATAGGATCCTATGGCAAAAATGTTTAAACTCCTTTGAAACCAGTGAACCATTTGAAAGCAAACTTCATTGGAATGTTCTGTGACAAGTCCATTTTCATGGCGATCAGAATTCCATTAGGGAACTGTTTTAACATAGGACCCTATCAGAAAATAAATAAAATATTTTTTTCTCTCAAAAACTAGAAATATGATTGAACGGTAACTTAACATAAATAATCATTGCTTGGTCCCTACATACATAAATAATCATTGCTTGGTCCCTACATACATAAATAATCATTGCTTGGTCCCTACATACATAAATAATCATTGCTTGGTCCCTACATACATAAATAATCATTGCTACATTTTCATTTTTGTATGAATCAGAAACACAAGATAGCTGCCAACACTGAACATATCTGGGACCCTATGAGGATACATGTTAGAATAAAAACATTTTAAGTTAAAAAAACTATAAATTTATTTGAGCCTCCATGAATAAACAGGTTTCATGAGTGATACAGGCTCAGTTGGGAGCCTCTAGTTTAATTCCAAGAAGACCAACAGTGCAAATTTGTGTCTGTTATTGTAATATATTACCTATATTTGACAGGTGCTGGTAAAACCTATACTATGTTGGGTACAGATGATGAACCTGGTATAATGGCTAGAGGTCTGAATGACTTGTTTGTAGAGATGGAACGTACTAGAGATGAGATGAAGTATAAAGTGTCTATGTCTTACTTAGAGGTACATATACAATATTTTTTGATTTTTAAAAAAAAAATTAAATTTTGAAATTTTGAAATTTTTGACTATTTTTGCAATTTGATTGGCCGACTGGAAATGAAATCGTGTCTCTGGTTGGACAACGTTGAAACACCGAATAGACAATAGACAAAAATAGACACAAGGCTGAATATACCTCACACAAGGTGTACTCACTGCACGCAAGGTATACTCACTCTGAGGTAGAGTTGAGAAAATGCTGTTTCAAATTTCAAAATTAATTTTTTTTTTAAATCTAAATTTTCATAAAATTTCAAAAAATTCATGACATTTCAAAATTTTAATATTTAAATAATCTTGAAAAATGATAAAACAATTGTAGCCTATTTTGTTGAATATACTGTTGAAAAGTTTGAAAAATTCCTTATTATTTGATAAAGCAGTTATTGACTTAATTTCAGTGTACTCATGACTATGTGAACCTGGTCAATGATTGATTGACCTCGACCGTATGACTATGCAGACCTGGTCAATGGCTGAGGTCAATCAATCATTGACCAGGTCCATATAGTCATGTATAGACCTCATTAAAAGTCAATAATTGTATATTGTACAGTCTATATATCTTATTTAGAGGTATATATACAATATTATACGGTCTATGCCTTATTTAAAGGTACATATACAATATTGTACAGTCTATGTCTTATTTAAAGGTACATATACAATATTGTACAGTCTATGTCTTATTTAGAGGTACATATACAATATTGTACAGTATATGTCTTATTTAGAGGTACATATACAATATTGTACAGTCTATGTCTTATTTAGAGGTATATATACAATATGGTACAGCCTATGTCTTATTTAGAGGTACATATACAATATTGTACAGTATATGTCTTATTTAGAGGTATATATACAATATTGTAGTCTATGTCTTATTTAGAGGTACATATACAATATTGTACAGTCTATGTCTTATTTAGAGGTATTTATACAATATTGTACAGTCTATGTCTTATTTAGAGATATATATACAATATTGTACAGTCTATGTCTTATTTAGAGGTATATATACAATATTGTACAGTCTGTGTCTTATTTAGAGGTACATATACAATATTGTACAGTCTATGTCTTATTTAGAGGTATATATACAATATTGTACAGTCTATGTCTTATTTAGAGGTATATATACAATACTGTACAGTCTATGCCTTATTTAGAGGTACACATACAATATCGTACAGTCTATGTCTTATTTAGAGGTATACATACAATATTGTACAGTCTATGTCTTATTTAGAGGTATATATACAATATTGTACAGTCTATGTCTTATTTAGAGGTACATATACAATATTGTACAGTCTATATATCTTATTTAGAGGTACATATACAATATTGTACAGTCTATGTCTTATTTAGAGGTATATATACAATATTGTACAGTCTATGTCTTATTTAGAGGTACATATACAATATTGTACAGTCTATGTCTTATTTAGAGGTATATATACAATATTGTACAGTCTATGTCTTATTTAGAGGTATATATATGATATTGTACAGTCTATGTCTTATTTAGAGGTATATATACAATATTGTACAGTCTATGTCTTATTTAGAGGTATATATACAATACTGTACAGTCTATGCCTTATTTAGAGGTACACATACAATATTGTACAATCTATGTCTTATTTAGAGGTATATATACAATAGTGTACAGTCTATGTCTTATATAGAGGTAAATATACAATATTGTACAGTATATGTCTTATTTAGAGGTACATATACAATATTGTACAGTCTATGTCTTATTTAGAGGTACATATAAAATATTGTACAGTCTATGTCTTATTTAGAGGTACACATACAATATTGTACAGTCTATGTCTTATTTAGAGGTATATATACAATATTGTACAGTCTATGTCTTATTTAGAGGTACATATACATTATTGTAAAGTCTATGTCTTATTTAGAGGTACATATACAATATTGTTGTCTATGTCTTATTTAGAGGTACATATACAATATTGTACAGTCTATGTCTTATTTAGAGGTACATATACAATATTGTACAGTCTATGCCTTATTTAGAGGTATATATACAATATTGTACAGTCTATGTCTTATTTAGAGGTACATATACAATATTGTACAGTCTATATATCTTATTTAGAGGTACACATACAATATTGTACAGTCTATGTCTTATTTAGAGGTATATATATAATATTGTACAGTCTATGTCTTAATTAGAGGTACATATACAATATTGTACAGTCTATGTCTTATTTAGAGGTACATATACAATATTGTACAGTCTATGTCTTATTTAGAGGTACATATACAATATTGTACAGTCTATGTCTTATTTAGAGGTACATATACAATATTGTTGTCTATGTCTTATTTAGAGGTACATATACAATATTGTACAGTCTATGTCTTATTTAGAGGTACATATACAATATTGTACAGTCTATGTCTTATTTAGAGGTACATATACAATATTGTACAGTCTATATATCTTATTTAGAGGTACACATACAATATTGTACAGTCTATGTCTTATTTAGAGGTACATATACAATATTGTACAGTCTATGTCTTATTTAGAGGTACATATACAATATTGTACAGTCTATGTCTTATTTAGAGGTATATATACAATATTGTACAGTCTATGTCTTATTTAGAGGTACATATACAATATTGTACAGTCTATGTCTTATTTAGAGGTACACATACAATATTGTACAGTCTATGTCTTATTTAGAGGTACATATACAATATTGTAAGTCTATGTCTTATTTAGAGGTATATATACAATATTGTACAGTCTATGTCTTATTTAGAGGTACATATACAATATTGTACAGTCTATGTCTTATTTAGAGGTATATATACAATATTGTACAGTCTATGTCTTATTTAGAGGTATATATACAATATTGTACAGTCTATGTCTTATTTAGAGGTACATATACAATATTGTACAGTCTATGTCTTATTTAGAGGTATATATACAATATTGTACAGTCTATGTCTTATTTAGAGGTATATATACAATAGTGTACAGTCTATGTCTTATTTAGAGGTATGTATACAATATTGTACAGTCTATGTCTTATTTAGAGATATATATACAATATTGTACAGTCTATGTCTTATTTAGAGGTATATATACAATATTGTACAGTCTATGTCTTATTTAGAGGTATATATACAATATTGTACAGTCTATGTCTTATTTAGAGGTATATATACAATACTGTACAGTCTATTCCTTATTTAGAGGTACACATACAATACTGTACAGTCTATGTTTTATTTAGAGGTATACATACAATATTGTACAGTCTATGTCTTATTTAGAGGTATATATACAATATTGTACAGTCTATGTCTTATTTAGAGGTACATATACAATATTGTATAGTCTATATCTTATTTAGAGGTATATATACAATATTGTACAGTCTATGTCTTATTTAGAGGTATATATACAATACTGTACTGTCTATGCCTTATTTAGAGGTACACATACAATATTGTACAGTCTTTGTCTTATTTAGAGGTATATATACAATATTGTACAGTCTATGTCTTATTTAGAGGTATATATACAATATTGTACAGTATATGTCTTATTTAGACGTACATATACAATATTGTACAGTCTATATATCTTATTTAGAGGTGCATATACAATATTGTACAGTCTATGTCTTATTTAGAGGTACATATACAATATTGTACAGTCTATGTCTTTTTTAGAGGTACATATAAAATATTGTACAGTCTATGTCTTATTTAGAGGTACACATACAATATTGTACAGTCTATGTCTTATTTAGAGGTATATATACAATATTGTACAGTCTATGTCTTATTTAGAGGTACATATACAATATTGTTGTCTATGTCTTATTTAGAGGTACATATACAATATTGTACAGTCTATGTCTTATTTAGAGGTACATATACAATATTGTTGTCTATGTCTTATTTAGATGTACATATACAATATTGTACAATCTATGTCTTATTTAGAGGTACATATACAATATTGTACAGTCTATGCCTTATTTAGAGGTATATATATAATATCGTACAGTCTATGTCTTGTTTAGAGGTACATATACAATATTGTACAGTCTATATATCTTATTTAGAGGTACACATACAATATTGTACAGTCTATGTCTTATTTAGAGGTACATATACAATATTGTACAGTCTATGTCTTATTTAGAGGTACATATACAATATTGTACAGTCTATATATCTTATTTAGAGGTACACATACAATATTGTACAGTCTATGTCTTATTTAGAAGTACATATACAATATTGTACAGTCTATGTCTTATTTAGAGGTACATATACAATATTGTACAGTCTATGTCTTATTTAGAGGTATATATATAATATTGTACAGTCTATGTCTTAATTAGAGGTACATATACAATATTGTACAGTCTATGCCTTATTTAAAGGTACATATACAATATTGTACAGTCTATGTCTTATTTAAAGGTACATATACAATATTGTACAGTCTATGTCTTATTTAGAGGTACATATACAATAGTGTACAGTATATGTCTTATTTAGAGGTACATATACAATATTGTACAGTCTATGTCTTATTTAGAGGTATATATACAATATTGTACAGTCTATGTCTTATTTAGAGGTATATATACAATATTGTACAGTCTATGTCTTATTTAGAGGTATATATACAATATTGTACAGTCTATGTCTTATTTAGAGGTATATATACAATATTGTACAGTATATGTCTTATTTAGAGGTATATATACAATATTGTACAGTATATGTCTTATTTAGAGGTACATATACAATATTGTGCAGTCTATATATCTTATTTAGAGGTGCATATACAATATTGTACAGTCTATGTCTTATTTAGAGGTACATATACAATATTGTACAGTCTATGTCTTATTTAGAGGTACATATAAAATATTGTACAGTCTATGTCTTATTTAGAGGTACACATACAATATTGTACAGTCTGTCTTATTTAGAGGTATACATACAATATTGTACAGTCTATGTCTTATTTAGAGGTACATATACAATATTGTACAGTCTATGTCTTATTTAGAGGTACATATACAATATTGTTGTCTATGTCTTATTTAGAGGTACATATACAATATTGTACAGTCTATGTCTTATTTAGAGGTACATATACAATATTGTACAGTCTATGCCTTATTTAGAGGTGTATATACAATATTGTACAGTCTATGTCTTATTTAGAGGTACATATACAATATTGTACAGTCTGTATATCTTATTTAGAGGTACACATACAATATTGTACAGTCTATGTCTTATTTAGAGGTACATATACAATATTGTACAGTCTATGTCTTATTTAGAGGTACATATACAATATTGTACAGTCTATGTCTTATTTAGAGGTATATATACAATATTGTACAGTCTATGTCTTATTTAGAGGTATATATACAATATTGTACAGTCTATGTCTTATTTAGAGGTATATATACAATATTGTACAGTCTATGTCTTATTTAGAGGTATATATACAATATTGTACAGTCTATGTCTTATTTAGAGGTATATATACAATATTGTACAGTATATGTCTTATTTAGAGGTACATATACAATATTGTGCAGTCTATATCTTATTTAGAGGTGCATATACAATATTGTACAGTCTATGTCTTATTTAGAGGTACATATACAATATTGTACAGTCTATGTCTTATTTAGAGGTACATATAAAATATTGTACAGTCTATGTCTTATTTAGAGGTACACATACAATATTGTACAGTCTATGTCTTATTTAGAGGTATATATACAATATTGTACAGTCTATGTCTTATTTAGAGGTACATATACAATATTGTACAGTCTATATATCTTATTTAGAGGTACACATACAATATTGTACAGTCTATGTCTTATTTAGAGGTACATGTACAATATTGTACAGTCTATGTCTTATTTAGAGGTACATATACAATATTGTACAGTCTATGTCTTATTTAGAGGTATATATACAATATTGTACAGTCTATGTCTTATTTAGAGGTACATATACAATATTGTACAGTCTATGTCTTTTTTAGAGGTACATATAAAATATTGTACAGTCTATGTCTTATTTAGAGGTACACATACAATATTGTACAGTCTATGTCTTATTTAGAGGTATATATACAATATTGTACAGTCTATGTCTTATTTAGAGGTACATATACAATATTGTTGTCTATGTCTTATTTAGAGGTACATATACAATATTGTACAGTCTATGTCTTATTTAGAGGTACATATACAATATTGTTGTCTATGTCTTATTTAGATGTACATATACAATATTGTACAATCTATGTCTTATTTAGAGGTACATATACAATATTGTACAGTCTATGCCTTATTTAGAGGTATATATATAATATCGTACAGTCTATGTCTTGTTTAGAGGTACATATACAATATTGTACAGTCTATATATCTTATTTAGAGGTACACATACAATATTGTACAGTCTATGTCTTATTTAGAGGTACATATACAATATTGTACAGTCTATGTCTTATTTAGAGGTACATATACAATATTGTACAGTCTATATATCTTATTTAGAGGTACACATACAATATTGTACAGTCTATGTCTTATTTAGAAGTACATATACAATATTGTACAGTCTATGTCTTATTTAGAGGTACATATACAATATTGTACAGTCTATGTCTTATTTAGAGGTGCATATACAATATTGTACAGTCTATGTCTTATTTAGAGGTACATATACAATATTGTACAGTCTATGTCTTTTTTAGAGGTACATATAAAATATTGTACAGTCTATGTCTTATTTAGAGGTACACATACAATATTGTACAGTCTATGTCTTATTTAGAGGTATATATACAATATTGTACAGTCTATGTCTTATTTAGAGGTACATATACAATATTGTTGTCTATGTCTTATTTAGAGGTACATATACAATATTGTACAGTCTATGTCTTATTTAGAGGTACATATACAATATTGTTGTCTATGTCTTATTTAGATGTACATATACAATATTGTACAATCTATGTCTTATTTAGAGGTACATATACAATATTGTACAGTCTATGCCTTATTTAGAGGTATATATATAATATCGTACAGTCTATGTCTTGTTTAGAGGTACATATACAATATTGTACAGTCTATATATCTTATTTAGAGGTACACATACAATATTGTACAGTCTATGTCTTATTTAGAGGTACATATACAATATTGTACAGTCTATGTCTTATTTAGAGGTACATATACAATATTGTACAGTCTATATATCCTATTTAGAGGTACACATACAATATTGTACAGTCTATGTCTTATTTAGAAGTACATATACAATATTGTACAGTCTATGTCTTATTTAGAGGTACATATACAATATTGTACAGTCTATGTCTTATTTAGAGGTACATATACAATAGTGTACAGTATATGTCTTATTTAGAGGTACATATACAATATTGTACAGTCTATGTCTTATTTAGAGGTATATATACAATATTGTACAGTCTATGTCTTATTTAGAGGTATATATACAATATTGTACAGTCTATGTCTTATTTAGAGGTATATATACAATATTGTACAGTCTATGTCTTATTTAGAGGTATATATACAATATTGTACAGTATATGTCTTATTTAGAGGTATATATACAATATTGTACAGTATATGTCTTATTTAGAGGTACATATACAATATTGTGCAGTCTATATATCTTATTTAGAGGTGCATATACAATATTGTACAGTCTATGTCTTATTTAGAGGTACATATACAATATTGTACAGTCTATGTCTTATTTAGAGGTACATATAAAATATTGTACAGTCTATGTCTTATTTAGAGGTACACATACAATATTGTACAGTCTATGTCTTATTTAGAGGTATACATACAATATTGTACAGTCTATGTCTTATTTAGAGGTACATATACAATATTGTACAGTCTATGTCTTATTTAGAGGTACATATACAATATTGTTGTCTATGTCTTATTTAGAGGTACATATACAATATTGTACAGTCTATGTCTTATTTAGAGGTACATATACAATATTGTACAGTCTATGCCTTATTTAGAGGTGTATATACAATATTGTACAGTCTATGTCTTATTTAGAGGTACATATACAATATTGTACAGTCTGTATATCTTATTTAGAGGTACACATACACTATTGTACAGTCTATGTCTTATTTAGAGGTACATATACAATATTGTACTGTCTATGTCTTATTTAGAGGTACATATACAATATTGTACAGTCTATGTCTTATTTAGAGGTATATATACAATATTGTACAGTCTATGTCTTATTTAGAGGTATATATACAATATTGTACAGTCTATGTCTTATTTAGAGGTATATATACAATATTGTACAGTCTATGTCTTATTTAGAGGTATATATACAATATTGTACAGTCTATGTCTTATTTAGAGGTATATATACAATATTGTACAGTATATGTCTTATTTAGAGGTACATATACAATATTGTGCAGTCTATATCTTATTTAGAGGTGCATATACAATATTGTACAGTCTATGTCTTATTTAGAGGTACATATACAATATTGTACAGTCTATGTCTTATTTAGAGGTACATATAAAATATTGTACAGTCTATGTCTTATTTAGAGGTACACATACAATATTGTACAGTCTATGTCTTATTTAGAGGTATATATACAATATTGTACAGTCTATGTCTTATTTAGAGGTACATATACAATATTGTACAGTCTATATATCTTATTTAGAGGTACACATACAATATTGTACAGTCTATGTCTTATTTAGAGGTACATATACAATATTGTACAGTCTATGTCTTATTTAGAGGTACATATACAATATTGTACAGTCTATGTCTTATTTAGAGGTATATATACAATATTGTACAGTCTATGTCTTATTTAGAGGTACATATACAATATTGTACAGTCTATGTCTTTTTTAGAGGTACATATAAAATATTGTACAGTCTATGTCTTATTTAGAGGTACACATACAATATTGTACAGTCTATGTCTTATTTAGAGGTATATATACAATATTGTACAGTCTATGTCTTATTTAGAGGTACATATACAATATTGTTGTCTATGTCTTATTTAGAGGTACATATACAATATTGTACAGTCTATGTCTTATTTAGAGGTACATATACAATATTGTTGTCTATGTCTTATTTAGATGTACATATACAATATTGTACAATCTATGTCTTATTTAGAGGTACATATACAATATTGTACAGTCTATGCCTTATTTAGAGGTATATATATAATATCGTACAGTCTATGTCTTGTTTAGAGGTACATATACAATATTGTACAGTCTATATATCTTATTTAGAGGTACACATACAATATTGTACAGTCTATGTCTTATTTAGAGGTACATATACAATATTGTACAGTCTATGTCTTATTTAGAGGTACATATACAATATTGTACAGTCTATATATCTTATTTAGAGGTACACATACAATATTGTACAGTCTATGTCTTATTTAGAAGTACATATACAATATTGTACAGTCTATGTCTTATTTAGAGGTACATATACAATATTGTACAGTCTATGTCTTATTTAGAGGTGCATATACAATATTGTACAGTCTATGTCTTATTTAGAGGTACATATACAATATTGTACAGTCTATGTCTTTTTTATAGGTACATATAAAATATTGTACAGTCTATGTCTTATTTAGAGGTACACATACAATATTGTACAGTCTATGTCTTATTTAGAGGTATATATACAATATTGTACAGTCTATGTCTTATTTAGAGGTACATATACAATATTGTTGTCTATGTCTTATTTAGAGGTACATATACAATATTGTACAGTCTATGTCTTATTTAGAGGTACATATACAATATTGTTGTCTATGTCTTATTTAGATGTACATATACAATATTGTACAATCTATGTCTTATTTAGAGGTACATATACAATATTGTACAGTCTATATATCTTATTTAGAGGTACACATACAATATTGTACAGTCTATGTCTTATTTAGAGGTACATATACAATATTGTACAGTCTATGTCTTATTTAGAGGTACATATACAATATTGTACAGTCTATATATCCTATTTAGAGGTACACATACAATATTGTACAGTCTATGTCTTATTTAGAAGTACATATACAATATTGTACAGTCTATGTCTTATTTAGAGGTACATATAAAATATTGTACAGTCTATGTCTTATTTAGAGGTATATATATAATATTGTACAGTCTATGTCTTAATTAGAGGTACATATACAATATTGTACAGTCTATGCCTTATTTAAAGGTACATATACAATATTGTACAGTCTATGTCTTATTTAAAGGTACATATACAATATTGTACAGTCTATGTCTTATTTAGAGGTACATATACAATAGTGTACAGTATATGTCTTATTTAGAGGTACATATACAATATTGTACAGTCTATGTCTTATTTAGAGGTATATATACAATATTGTACAGTCTATGTCTTATTTAGAGGTATATATACAATATTGTACAGTCTATGTCTTATTTAGAGGTAAATATACAATATTGTACAGTCTATGTCTTATTTAGAGGTATATATACAATATTGTACAGTATATGTCTTATTTAGAGGTATATATACAATATTGTACAGTATATGTCTTATTTAGAGGTACATATACAATATTGTGCAGTCTATATATCTTATTTAGAGGTGCATATACAATATTGTACAGTCTATGTCTTATTTAGAGGTACATATACAATATTGTACAGTCTATGTCTTATTTAGAGGTACATATAAAATATTGTACAGTCTATGTCTTATTTAGAGGTACACATACAATATTGTACAGTCTATGTCTTATTTAGAGGTATACATACAATATTGTACAGTCTATGTCTTATTTAGAGGTACATATACAATATTATACAGTCTATGTCTTATTTAGAGGTACATATACAATATTGTTGTCTATGTCTTATTTAGAGGTACATATACAATATTGTACAGTCTATGTCTTATTTAGAGGTACATATACAATATTGTACAGTCTATGTCTTATTTAGAGGTACATATAAAATATTGTACAGTCTATGTCTTATTTAGAGGTACACATACAATATTGTACAGTCTATGTCTTATTTAGAGGTATATATACAATATTGTACAGTCTATGTCTTATTTAGAGGTACATATACAATATTGTACAGTCTATATATCTTATTTAGAGGTACACATACAATATTGTACAGTCTATGTCTTATTTAGAGGTACATATACAATATTGTACAGTCTATGTCTTATTTAGAGGTACATATACAATATTGTACAGTCTATGTCTTATTTAGAGGTATATATACAATATTGTACAGTCTATGTCTTATTTAGAGGTATATATACAATATTGTACAGTCTATGTCTTATTTAGAGGTACATATACAATATTGTACAGTCTATGTCTTATTTAGAGGTATATATACAATATTGTACAGTCTATGTCTTATTTAGAGGTATATATACAATATTGTACAGTATATGTCTTATTTAGAGGTACATATACAATATTGTACAGTCTATATATCTTATTTAGGGGTGCATATACAATATTGTACAGTCTATGTCTTATTTAGAGGTACATATACAATATTGTACAGTCTATGTCTTATTTAGAGGTACATATAAAATAATGTACAGTCTATGTCTTATTTAGAGGTACACATACAATATTGTACAGTCTATGTCTTATTTAGAGGTATATATACAATATTGTACAGTCTATGTCTTATTTAGAGGTACATATACAATATTGTACAGTCTATGTCTTATTTAGAGGTATGTATACAATATTGTACAGTCTATGTCTTATTTAGAGATATATATACAATATTGTACAGTCTATGTCTTATTTAGAGATATATATACAATATTGTACAGTCTATGTCTTATTTAGAGGTATATATACAATATTGTACAGTCTATGTCTTATTTAGAGGTACATATACAATATTGTACAGTCTATGTCTTATTTAGAGGTATATATACAATATTGTATAGTCTATGTCTTATTTAGAGGTATATATACAGTACTGTACAGTCTATTCCTTATTTAGAGGTACACATACAATATTGTACAGTCTATGTTTTATTTAGAGGTATACATACAATATTGTACAGTCTATGTCTTATTTAGAGGTATATATACAATATTGTACAGTCTATGTCTTATTTAGAGGTACATATACAATATTGTATAGTCTATATCTTATTTAGAGGTATATATACAATATTGTACAGTCTATGTCTTATTTAGAGGTATATATACAATACTGTACTGTCTATGCCTTATTTAGAGGTACACATACAATATTGTACAGTCTTTGTCTTATTTAGAGGTATATATACAATATTGTACAGTCTATGTCTTATTTAGAGGTATATATACAATATTGTACAGTATATATCTTATTTAGAGGTATATATACAATATTGTACAGTATATGTCTTATTTAGAGGTACATATAAAATATTGTACAGTCTATGTCTTATTTAGAGGTACACATACAATATTGTACAGTCTATGTCTTATTTAGAGGTATATATACAATATTGTACAGTCTATGTCTTATTTAGAGGTACATATACAATATTGTTGTCTATGTCTTATTTAGAGGTACATATACAATATTGTACAGTCTATGTCTTATTTAGAGGTACATATACAATATTGTTGTCTATGTCTTATTTAGAGGTACATATACAATATTGTACAGTCTATGCCTTATTTAGAGGTATATATATAATATCGTACAGTCTATGTCTTGTTTAGAGGTACATATACAATATTGTACAGTCTATATATCTTATTTAGAGGTACACATACAATATTGTACAGTCTATGTCTTATTTAGAGGTACATATACAATATTGTACAGTCTATGTCTTATTTAGAGGTACATATACAATATTGTACAGTCTATATATCTTATTTAGAGGTACACATACAATATTGTACAGTCTATGTCTTATTTAGAGGTACATATACAATATTGTACAGTCTATGTCTTATTTAGAGGTACATATACAATATTGTACAGTCTATGTCTTATTTAGAGGTATATATATAATATTGTACAGTCTATGTCTTAATTAGAGGTACATATACAATATTGTACAGTCTATGCCTTATTTAAAGGTACATATACAATATTGTACAGTCTATGTCTTATTTAAAGGTACATATACAATATTGTACAGTCTATGTCTTATTTAGAGGTACATATACAATATTGTACAGTCTATGTCTTATTTAGAGGTACATATACAATAGTGTACAGTATATGTCTTATTTAGAGGTACATATACAATATTGTACAGTCTATGTCTTATTTAGAGGTATATATACAATATTGTACAGTCTATGTCTTATTTAGAGGTATATATACAATATTGTACAGTCTATGTCTTATTTAGAGGTATATATACAATATTGTACAGTCTATGTCTTATTTAGAGGTATATATACAATATTGTACAGTATATGTCTTATTTAGAGGTATATATACAATATTGTACAGTATATGTCTTATTTAGAGGTACATATACAATATTGTGCAGTCTATATCTTATTTAGAGGTGCATATACAATATTGTACAGTCTATGTCTTATTTAGAGGTACATATAAAATAATGTACAGTCTATGTCTTATTTAGAGGTACACATACAATATTGTACAGTCTATGTCTTATTTAGAGGTATATATACAATATTGTACAGTCTATGTCTTATTTAGAGGTACATATACAATATTGTACAGTCTATGTCTTATTTAGAGGTATGTATACAATATTGTACAGTCTATGTCTTATTTAGAGATATATATACAATATTGTACAGTCTATGTCTTATTTAGAGATATATATACAATATTGTACAGTCTATGTCTTATTTAGAGGTATATATACAATATTGTACAGTCTATGTCTTATTTAGAGGTACATATACAATATTGTACAGTCTATGTCTTATTTAGAGGTATATATACAATATTGTACAGTCTATGTCTTATTTAGAGGTATATATACAGTACTGTACAGTCTATTCCTTATTTAGAGGTACACATACAATATTGTACAGTCTATGTTTTATTTAGAGGTATACATACAATATTGTACAGTCTATGTCTTATTTAGAGGTATATATACAATATTGTACAGTCTATGTCTTATTTAGAGGTACATATACAATATTGTATAGTCTATATCTTATTTAGAGGTATATATACAATATTGTACAGTCTATGTCTTATTTAGAGGTATATATACAATACTGTACTGTCTATGCCTTATTTAGAGGTACACATACAATATTGTACAGTCTTTGTCTTATTTAGAGGTATATATACAATATTGTACAGTCTATGTCTTATTTAGAGGTATATATACAATATTGTACAGTATATATCTTATTTAGAGGTATATATACAATATTGTACAGTATATGTCTTATTTAGAGGTACATATAAAATATTGTACAGTCTATGTCTTATTTAGAGGTACACATACAATATTGTACAGTCTATGTCTTATTTAGAGGTATATATACAATATTGTACAGTCTATGTCTTATTTAGAGGTACATATACAATATTGTTGTCTATGTCTTATTTAGAGGTACATATACAATATTGTACAGTCTATGTCTTATTTAGAGGTACATATACAATATTGTTGTCTATGTCTTATTTAGAGGTACATATACAATATTGTACAGTCTATGCCTTATTTAGAGGTATATATATAATATCGTACAGTCTATGTCTTGTTTAGAGGTACATATACAATATTGTACAGTCTATATATCTTATTTAGAGGTACACATACAATATTGTACAGTCTATGTCTTATTTAGAGGTACATATACAATATTGTACAGTCTATGTCTTATTTAGAGGTACATATACAATATTGTACAGTCTATATATCTTATTTAGAGGTACACATACAATATTGTACAGTCTATGTCTTATTTAGAGGTACATATACAATATTGTACAGTCTATGTCTTATTTAGAGGTACATATACAATATTGTACAGTCTATGTCTTATTTAGAGGTATATATATAATATTGTACAGTCTATGTCTTAATTAGAGGTACATATACAATATTGTACAGTCTATGCCTTATTTAAAGGTACATGTACAATATTGTACAGTCTATGTCTTATTTAAAGGTACATATACAATATTGTACAGTCTATGTCTTATTTAGAGGTACATATACAATAGTGTACAGTATATGTCTTATTTAGAGGTACATATACAATATTGTACAGTCTATGTCTTATTTAGAGGTATATATACAATATTGTACAGTCTATGTCTTATTTAGAGGTATATATACAATATTGTACAGTCTATGTCTTATTTAGAGGTATATATACAATATTGTACAGTCTATGTCTTATTTAGAGGTATATATACAATATTGTACAGTATATGTCTTATTTAGAGGTATATATACAATATTGTACAGTATATGTCTTATTTAGAGGTACATATACAATATTGTGCAGTCTATATCTTATTTAGAGGTGCATATACAATATTGTACAGTCTATGTCTTATTTAGAGGTACATATACAATATTGTACAGTCTATGTCTTATTTAGAGGTACATATAAAATATTGTACAGTCTATGTCTTATTTAGAGGTACACATACACTATTGTACAGTCTATGTCTTATTTAGAGGTATATATACAATATTGTACAGTCTATGTCTTATTTAGAGGTACATATACAATATTGTGCAGTCTATATATCTTATTTAGAGGTGCATATACAATATTGTACAGTCTATGTCTTATTTAGAGGTACATATACAATATTGTACAGTCTATGTCTTATTTAGAGGTACATATAAAATATTGTACAGTCTATGTCTTATTTAGAGGTACACATACAATATTGTACAGTCTATGTCTTATTTAGAGGTATACATACAATATTGTACAGTCTATGTCTTATTTAGAGGTACATATACAATATTGTACAGTCTATGTCTTATTTAGAGGTACATATACAATATTGTTGTCTATGTCTTATTTAGAGGTACATATACAATATTGTACAGTCTATGTCTTATTTAGAGGTACATATACAATATTGTACAGTCTATGCCTTATTTAGAGGTGTATGTACAATATTGTACAGTCTATGTCTTATTTAGAGGTACATATACAATATTGTACAGTCTGTATATCTTATTTAGAGGTACACATACAATATTGTACAGTCTATGTCTTATTTAGAGGTACATATACAATATTGTACAGTCTATGTCTTATTTAGAGGTACATATACAATATTGTACAGTCTATGTCTTATTTAGAGGTATATATACAATATTGTACAGTCTATGTCTTATTTAGAGGTATATATACAATATTGTACAGTCTATGTCTTATTTAGAGGTATATATACAATATTGTACAGTCTATGTCTTATTTAGAGGTATATATACAATATTGTACAGTCTATGTCTTATTTAGAGGTATATATACAATATTGTACAGTATATGTCTTATTTAGAGGTACATATACAATATTGTGCAGTCTATATCTTATTTAGAGGTGCATATACAATATTGTACAGTCTATGTCTTATTTAGAGGTACATATACAATATTGTACAGTCTATGTCTTATTTAGAGGTACATATAAACTATTGTACAGTCTATGTCTTATTTAGAGGTACACATACAATATTGTACAGTCTATGTCTTATTTAGAGGTATATATACAATATTGTACAGTCTATGTCTTATTTAGAGGTACATATACAATATTGTACAGTCTATATATCTTATTTAGAGGTACACATACAATATTGTACAGTCTATGTCTTATTTAGAGGTACATATACAATATTGTACAGTCTATGTCTTATTTAGAGGTACATATACAATATTGTACAGTCTATGTCTTATTTAGAGGTATATATACAATATTGTACAGTCTATGTCTTATTTAGAGGTATATATACAATATTGTACAGTCTATGTCTTATTTAGAGGTACATATACAATATTGTACAGTCTATGTCTTATTTAGAGGTATATATACAATATTGTACAGTCTATGTCTTATTTAGAGGTATATATACAATATTGTACAGTATATGTCTTATTTAGAGGTACATATACAATATTGTACAGTCTATATATCTTATTTAGAGGTGCATATACAATATTGTACAGTCTATGTCTTATTTAGAGGTACATATACAATATTGTACAGTCTATGTCTTATTTAGAGGTATATATACAATATTGTACAGTCTATGTCTTATTTAGAGGTATATATACAATATTGTACAGTCTATGTCTTATTTAGAGGTACATATACAATATTGTACAGTCTATGTCTTATTTAGAGGTATATATACAATATTGTACAGTCTATGTCTTATTTAGAGGTATATATACAATATTGTACAGTATATGTCTTATTTAGAGGTACATATACAATATTGTACAGTCTATATATCTTATTTAGAGGTGCATATACAATATTGTACAGTCTATGTCTTATTTAGAGGTACATATACAATATTGTACAGTCTATGTCTTATTTAGAGGTACATATAAAATATTGTACAGTCTATGTCTTATTTAGAGGTACACATACAATATTGTACAGTCTATGTCTTATTTAGAGGTATATATACAATATTGTACAGTCTATGTCTTATTTAGAGGTACATATACAATATTGTACAGTTTATGTCTTATTTAGAGGTATGTATACAATATTGTACAGTCTATGTCTTATTTAGAGATATATATACAATATTGTACAGTCTATGTCTTATTTAGAGATATATATACAATATTGTACAGTCTATGTCTTATTTAGAGGTATATATACAATATTGTACAGTCTATGTCTTATTTAGAGGTACATATACAATATTGTACAGTCTATGTCTTATTTAGAGGTATATATACAATATTGTACAGTCTATGTCTTATTTAGAGGTATATATACAGTACTGTACAGTCTATTCCTTATTTAGAGGTACACATACAATATTGTACAGTCTATGTTTTATTTAGAGGTATACATACAATATTGTACAGTCTATGTCTTATTTAGAGGTATATATACAATATTGTACAGTCTATGTCTTATTTAGAGGTACATATACAATATTGTATAGTCTATATCTTATTTAGAGGTATATATACAATATTGTACAGTCTATGTCTTATTTAGAGGTATATATACAATACTGTACTGTCTATGCCTTATTTAGAGGTACACATACAATATTGTACAGTCTTTGTCTTATTTAGAGGTATATATACAATATTGTACAGTCTATGTCTTATTTAGAGGTATATATACAATATTGTACAGTATATGTCTTATTTAGACGTACATATACAATATTGTACAGTCTATATATCTTATTTAGAGGTGCATATACAATATTGTACAGTCTATGTCTTATTTAGAGGTACATATACAATATTGTACAGTCTATGTCTTTTTTAGAGGTACATATAAAATATTGTACAGTCTATGTCTTATTTAGAGGTACACATACAATATTGTACAGTCTATGTCTTATTTAGAGGTATATATACAATATTGTACAGTCTATGTCTTATTTAGAGGTACATATACAATATTGTTGTCTATGTCTTATTTAGAGGTACATATACAATATTGTACAGTCTATGTCTTATTTAGAGGTACATATACAATATTGTTGTCTATGTCTTATTTAGATGTACATATACAATATTGTACAATCTATGTCTTATTTAGAGGTACATATACAATATTGTACAGTCTATGCCTTATTTAGAGGTATATATATAATATCGTACAGTCTATGTCTTGTTTAGAGGTACATATACAATATTGTACAGTCTATATATCTTATTTAGAGGTACACATACAATATTGTACAGTCTATGTCTTATTTAGAGGTACATATACAATATTGTACAGTCTATGTCTTATTTAGAGGTACATATACAATATTGTACAGTCTATATATCTTATTTAGAGGTACACATACAATATTGTACAGTCTATGTCTTATTTAGAAGTACATATACAATATTGTACAGTCCATGTCTTATTTAGAGGTACATATACAATATTGTACAGTCTATGTCTTATTTAGAGGTATATATATAATATTGTACAGTCTATGTCTTAATTAGAGGTACATATACAATATTGTACAGTCTATGCCTTATTTAAAGGTACATATACAATATTGTACAGTCTATATCTTATTTAAAGGTACATATACAATATTGTACAGTCTATGTCTTATTTAGAGGTACATATACAATAGTGTACAGTATATGTCTTATTTAGAGGTACATATACAATATTGTACAGTCTATGTCTTATTTAGAGGTATATATACAATATTGTACAGTCTATGTCTTATTTAGAGGTATATATACAATATTGTACAGTCTATGTCTTATTTAGAGGTATATATACAATATTGTACAGTATATGTCTTATTTAGAGGTATATATACAATATTGTACAGTATATGTCTTATTTAGAGGTACATATACAATATTGTGCAGTCTATATATCTTATTTAGAGGTGCATATACAATATTGTACAGTCTATGTCTTATTTAGAGGTATATATACAATATTGTACAGTCTATGTCTTATTTAGAGGTACATATAAAATATTGTACAGTCTATGTCTTATTTAGAGGTACACATACAATATTGTACAGTCTATGTCTTATTTAGAGGTATACATACAATATTGTACAGTCTATGTCTTATTTAGAGGTACATATACAATATTGTACAGTCTATGTCTTATTTAGAGGTACATATACAATATTGTTGTCTATGTCTTATTTAGAGGTACATATACAATATTGTACAGTCTATGTCTTATTTAGAGGTACATATACAATATTGTACAGTCTATGCCTTATTTAGAGGTATATATACAATATTGTACAGTCTATGTCTTATTTAGAGGTACATATACAATATTGTACAGTCTGTATATCTTATTTAGAGGTACACATACAATATTGTACAGTCTATGTCTTATTTAGAGGTACATATACAATATTGTACAGTCTATGTCTTATATAGAGGTACATATACAATATTGTACAGTCTATGTCTTATTTAGAGGTATATATACAATATTGTACAGTCTATGTCTTATTTAGAGGTATATATACAATATTGTACAGTCTATGTCTTATTTAGAGGTATATATACAATATTGTACAGTCTATGTCTTATTTAGAGGTATATATACAATATTGTACAGTCTATGTCTTATTTAGAGGTATATATACAATATTGTACAGTCTATGTCTTATTTAGAGGTACATATACAATATTGTGCAGTCTATATCTTATTTAGAGGTGCATATACAATATTGTACAGTCTATGTCTTATTTAGAGGTACATATACAATATTGTACAGTCTATGTCTTATTTAGAGGTACATATAAAATATTGTACAGTCTATGTCTTATTTAGAGGTACACATACAATATTGTACAGTCTATGTCTTATTTAGAGGTATATATACAATATTGTACAGTCTATGTCTTATTTAGAGGTACATATACAATATTGTACAGTCTATATATCTTATTTAGAGGTACACATACAATATTGTACAGTCTATGTCTTATTTAGAGGTACATATACAATATTGTACAGTCTATGTCTTATTTAGAGGTACATATACAATATTGTACAGTCTATGTCTTATTTAGAGGTATATATACAATATTGTACAGTCTATGTCTTATTTAGAGGTATATATACAATATTGTACAGTCTATGTCTTATTTAGAGGTACATATACAATATTGTACAGTCTATGTCTTATTTAGAGGTATATATACAATATTGTACAGTCTATGTCTTATTTAGAGGTATATATACAATATTGTACAGTATATGTCTTATTTAGAGGTACATACACAATATTGTACAGTCTATATATCTTATTTAGAGGTGCATATACAATATTGTACAGTCTATGTCTTATTTAGAGGTACATATACAATATTGTACAGTCTATGTCTTATTTAGAGGTACATATAAAATATTGTACAGTCAATGTCTTATTTAGAGGTACACATACAATATTGTACAGTCTATGTCTTATTTAGAGGTATATATACAATATTGTACAGTCTATGTCTTATTTAGAGGTACATATACAATATTGTACAGTCTATGTCTTATTTAGAGGTACATATACAATATTGTTGTCTATCTCTTATTTAGAGGTACATATACAATATTGTACAGTCTATGTCTTATTTAGAGGTACATATACAATATTGTACAGTCTATGCCTTATTTAGAGGTATATATACAATATTGTACAGTCTATGTCTTATTTAGAGGTACATATACAATATTGTACAGTCTATATATCTTATTTAGAGGTACACATACACTATTGTACAGTCTATGTCTTAATTAGAGGTACATATACAATATTGTACAGTCTATGCCTTATTTAAAGGTACATATACAATATTGTACAGTCTATGTCTTATTTAAAGGTACATATACAATATTGTACAGTCTATGCCTTATTTAGAGGTACACATACAATATTGTACAGTCTATGTCTTATTTAGAGGTATATATACAATATTGTACAGTCTATGTCTTATTTAGAGGTATATATACAATATTGTACAGTCTATGTCTTATTTAGAGGTACATATACAATATTGTACAGTCTATATATCTTATTTAGAGGTGCATATACAATATTGTAGTCTATGTCTTATTTAGAGGTACATATACAATATTGTACAGTCTATGTCTTATTTAGAGGTACATATAAAATATTGTACAGTCTATGTCTTATTTAGAGGTACACATACAATATTGTACAGTCTATGTCTTATTTAGAGGTATATATACAATATTGTACAGTCTATGTCTTATTTAGAGGTACATATACAATATTGTACAGTCTATGTCCTATTTAGAGGTACGTGTACAATATTGTTGTCTATGTCTTATTTAGAGGTACATATACAATATTGTACAGTCTATGTCTTATTTAGAGGTACATATACAATATTGTACAGTCTATGCCTTATTTAGAGGTATATATACAATATTGTACAGTCTATGTCTTATTTAGAGGTACATATACAATATTATACAGTCTATATATCTTATTTAGAGGTACACACAATATTGTACAGTCTATGTCTTATTTAGAGGTACATATACAATATTGTACAGTCTATGTCTTAATTAGAGGTACATATACAATATTGTACAGTCTATGTCTTATTTAGAGGTACATATACAATATTGTACAGTCTATGTCTTATTTAGAGGTACATATACAATATTGTACAGTCTATGTCTTATTTAGAGGTACACATACACTATTGTACAGTCTATGTCTTAATTAGAGGTACATATACAATATTGTACAGTCTATGCCTTATTTAAAGGTACATATACAATATTGTACAGTCTATGTCTTATTTAAAGGTACATATACAATATTGTACAGTCTATGCCTTATTTAGAGGTACACATACAATATTGTACAGTCTATGTCTTATTTAGAGGTATATATAGAATATTGTACCATCTATGTCTTATTTAGAGGTATATATACAATATTGTACAGTCTATGTCTTATTTAGAGGTACATATACAATATTGTACAGTCTATATATCTTATTTAGAGGTGCATATACAATATTGTAGTCTATGTCTTATTTAGAGGTACATATACAATATTGTACAGTCTATGTCTTATTTAGAGGTACATATAAAATATTGTACAGTCTATGTCTTATTTAGAGGTACACATACAATATTGTACAGTCTATGTCTTATTTAGAGGTATATATACAATATTGTACAGTCTATGTCTTATTTAGAGGTACATATACAATATTGTACAGTCTATGTCTTATTTAGAGGTATGTATACAATATTGTTGTCTATGTCTTATTTAGAGGTACATATACAATATTGTACAGTCTATGTCTTATTTAGAGGTACATATACAATATTGTACAGTCTATGCCTTATTTAGAGGTATATATACAATATTGTACAGTCTATGTCTTATTTAGAGGTACATATACAATATTATACAGTCTATATATCTTATTTAGAGGTACACATACAATATTGTACAGTCTATGTCTTATTTAGAGGTACATATACAATATTGTACAGTCTATGTCTTATTTAGAGGTACATATACAATATTGTACAGTCTATGTCTTATTTAGAGGTATATATATAATATTGTACAGTCTATGTCTTAATTAGAGGTACATATACAATATTGTACAGTCTATGTCTTATTTAGAGGTACATATACAATATTGTACAGTCTATGTCTTATTTAGAGGTACATATACAATATTGTACAGTATATGTCTTATTTAGAGGTACATATACAATATTGTACAGTCTATGTCTTATTTAGAGGTACATATACAATATTGTACAGTCTATGTCTTATTTAGAGGTACACATACAATATTGTACAGTCTATGTCTTATTTAGAGGTACATATACAATATTGTACAGTCTATGTCTTATTTAGAGGTATATATACAATATTGTACAGTCTATGTCTTATTTAGAGGTATATATACAATATTGTACAGTCTATGTCTTATTTAGAGGTACATATACAATATTGTACAGTCTATGTCTTATTTAGAGGTATGTATACAATATTGTACAGTCTATGTCTTATTTAGAGGTATATATACAATATTGTACAGTCTATGTCTTATTTAGAGGTACATATACAATATTGTACAGTCTATGAGTACATTATGGTGTAAAATTGTAATACAATAGTCCCCCCTTTCTTCAGGTGGCCTTACAAGAGTGGCTGCCTTATAAGAGGGTTGGTCTCTCTTGAGGGGGGAGTATAGTATAATTTTACTTAAAAGGGGTGATCTCTCTTGAGGGGGAAAATTTAGTAATATTTTACTATCACAGTTGCATCTGAAGTCTGGCGTGATAAGAAGAGAGTGCTATTTGGTGTGAGTGGCCTTATAAGAGTGGAAGTATTATACATATATTTTATGTTTTCAAGATATTCCAGTCTCAACCTTTTTATTGCTCCCATCAAAAGTTAATGGGATTTCAATGTTACTCTTGTTTGTCCTTCTGTCTGACCTGGTTTTTTTCTTCGTATTTTAGCTTAATGGTTTTGACCACAATACACAATAACTATGATTTTGGCTATTACTGGTATGTCATGTAAGCCATTGTACGGTGCCCTTAATGTATAAATATGACAGTCTGAAATTTTTTCATATAATTAGTCACATGCTTTCTGTTTATTTTCTGTTTATTTATAAATATTTAGTCCATATATTAAGATGATTGCTTAATAGTTAAGCAAATATGAAAATACAGGGATATATATATTGTTGAAAATTGAAAAATTGGAAAAGGAGGGGGAAAATAAGTGGGACATTTTTTTGCTTTCTCACTATAGGGATTATTTACGTAATTGAAATCTAGGATAATCTAAAAACTAAAACTTGAGACTATTTGTATTGTCAATAAGGATATTTTAATCCTGGTAAGTTTGATTGCATTAATTGTTTTGAACATTTCAATCTCAAATTGGGTAATAATTATAGTGAATCCAATCAAAAAAATGAACAGGGGATTTTCTCATTAAGGCATGCCATTTTTTAATACCAGTATGTTGAATTTTTAGATTTTCAAAATATGATATTTACAATGAAATAGATTTTCAGCAATATATTTCAACCCAGTAAATGACATTTCTTGGTAGATATATATATATAGAGCTATGACTTAAATATAGCAAATCTGATTAAACAGTTATTTTTAGTTTTTTTTACATAATTTGACTAAAACTTCTAATAATTTTTCATATATAATTAATTTAAATGAATTAATTGTATTTTCCATCCAAAAATAGTTTCTAATTAAGAAATTTACATTTTTTATATAATTTTCTGTTTCACAATTATGTTTGCCATTTTAAAGTAATTTCAAATTTACACAATGGTTAGATCAATTTCATTAATTATTTTTCTTTATTATTTTGATAGAAGTTCAAAATTAATTAATTCTTTTTCTATTATAAGGTACAATTTGTTTAACCTGCATGTTCAGTTATTTACTTATATGACAAAAGACTACAAAAGTACAAAGCCGTCCTCAAAATCTCTGTTGAATTCAAATAGAATATTTAAATAATTGTTTTTCTAAAAAAAAAGTGAATGAGCATATATTTCTAGGCCAATTAATAATATATAATAAGGTATATACTAGGATTGTTCTTTGATTTCAGAAGTTCCGTTAAATATTTGTTCGCGACGGTGGAAACAGACAAACAGACAATCGCAAATTTCAATTACAAAAATTGTAGTCATTTATTTGTTGTTCTCTAGTAAATATTTTGTCAAATCAATTGTAAACAAATAAAGAGGCACTCTATGGGGAAAATAGATCTAATATATTGAAGGGGTTTGTTGGTTGGTTTTATGGAGTTTAACAATAAATTTACGTATCAAAATTGGGGTACACCATCACAAGTGACTGTACAAAATAACTTTACTGTTACAGGAGGATAATGGTGTTTAATGTCACTTTCAACAATATTTCAGTTATATCGTGGCAGTCAGTTTTATTTGTGGAGGAAGAAAATCACCAACCTGCCGCAAGTCATTGACAAACTTTATCACATAATGTTGTGCACTTCGCTCTGATAGGGATTCAAACTCACAACATCAGTGGTGATAGGCACTGATTGCATATGTAGTTGTAAATCCAACTACCATTTTGATTTGATGAGGAAAAATCTATGTAATATTCAACCTAAATTATAAACTATTGCAAGCGTTCTCTATTAAAGGGAAATAAACCGCCACGATATAACTGAAATATTGTTGAAAGTGGCGTTTAACACCATAATCCTCCTATAACAGTATAATTATTTTTTCAGTCACCTGAAATGGTACACCCCAATTTTGCCTCGTAAATTTATTGTCCATATACAATTCCAATACTTCAATAATATTTACTGGAAACAAGCAATTTCCATAAATCACTGAACAGGTTTGTGAAATAAATTTTCACCTGTCAAAACCTTATCACTAATTGCTTTTAATTGAAATGATTTAAGATAAGAATTATTTGTCAACGATTTTAAGTGTCAATAAAATTGTTATCAAGTACGTCTGGACAAATTTTATAAAGTTATTATTCAAGCACATTTTGACCTATCCAAGTCGATCAGTACTTTGTTTTTCGAAATCAATTTGTTTTATCCATTTATTTCCTATATAAATGTATTACACCATAATTAGGTAGATAAACCCCAATCATGACATATCATAAATGGGTAGATTAAACTGAAATTACATCGTTATTATTTTTCGATTAGCGTCTTTTCTTGTCCTCGAGTTGACACGTCTATTTAATGGAACATTTTAAAAGTTGAAAAAAATAAGTGGACCCCTGATGTGTAATTTACTTAAACCCACCACACAGGGACACAGGCCTAACAATATCTTGTCATTTTCTATTTTTATACCCATTATCTTAAATATCCACCTTAACTATGCTCTCACATTATGGAATAATTGTTTGATTTTTATAAAGGGAGTTTGAAGAATATTGGAAAACACATAAAATACCTTAAATAAGCTTTTTTATTTTTATTAATCCAGATTTTGAAGAATATTGAAAAAAAATTGCTTTGGATAAACTTTCAATTTTAATTTAGTTTTATCCAGATTTTGAAGAATATTGAAAAAAATACTTGAATAATAAAATTATGTACTTTCAGTTTTTATTTTGTTTTATCCAGAACAAAATTGGAAGATAAAAAACAAGACCAAATGTTAAATTGATTTTTACCACAAAAATAAATCTGCAAGCTAGAATTTATTCCATACAACATAATGTGATACATTTGTCAGTGACTTCTGGCAGGTCAGCAGTTTTCTCCGGGTACTCCAGTTTCCTCCACCAACAAAACTGGCTGCTGCAATATAACTGAAATATTGTTGAAAGTGGCATTAAACACAATAACCCTAAACTTGGAATTTATGAAATTTAGTAAATTTTGCATTAATAGGTGATTTTTACTTTGTCCAGTATGAAAAAAAGCTGTTTACAGAAGTTGTGAAAAGAAAGTTTAAAATGTGATGATCATTAATTTCACCAACATAAACAAAATGAACAATCACTTCTCAGATCATTTTATATAAAAAAGACATTTGACAATCCATGCTTGTTACAGATACAAAGATGTGATGGGGTTATACTGGTTAATGGGATCCCCTCTCTTGATAATTAGATCTCCAGTGGCAATACAACCACATCGGTGGCATAATGGTTAGCATGCTCGCCTCCAGTGCGGTATATCATTGGTTCAAGCACCGGTCGGGTCAAACCAAAGACTATAAAATTGGTATTTGTTGCTTCTCCGCTAAGCACGCAGCATTAAAAAAAAAGAGTAAGACTGGTTGGCTCTGAATCAGAATAATGTGTCCGAGTGAACATGTCTACCTGAGGACTTTTGTTTCAGTGAACTAGCACTGTAAAGATCCAACTTAACTTGTTCTCGCCATGATATAGCTGAATTGGTGTTAAACAACAATCACCCATGCACCCAATGGCAATACAGATATAAACAAAGGATTAAAACCTTCACAGAAGACAGAAGGTATTGGACTTTGATATTAAAACCTTCACAGAAGGTATTGGACTTTGATATTAAAACCTTCACAGAAGGTATTGGACTTTGATATTAAAACCTTCACAGAAGGTATTGGACTTTGATATTAAAACCTTCACAGAAGGTATTGGACTTTGATATTAAAACCTTCACAGAAGGTATTGGACTTTGATATTAAAACCTTCACAGAAGGTATTGGACTTTGATATTAAAACCTTCACAGAAGGTATTGGACTTTGATATTAAAACCTTCACAGAAGGTATTGGACTTTGATATTAAAACCTTCACAGAAGGTATTGGACTTTGATATTAAAACCTTCACAGAAGGTATTGGACTTTGATATTAAAGCCTTCACAGAAGGTATTGGACTTTGATATTAAAACCTTCACAGAAGGTATTGGACTTTGATATTAAAACCTTCACAGAAGGTATTGAACTTTGATATTAAAACCTTCACAGAAGGTATTGGACTTTGATATTAAAACCTTCACAGAAGGTATTGGACTTTGATATTAAAACCTTCACAGAAGGTATTGGACTTTGATATTAAAACCTTCACAGAAGGTATTGGACTTTGATATTAAAACCTTCACAGAAGGTATTGGACTTTGATATTAAAACCTTCACAGAAGGTATTGGACTTTGATATTAAAACCTTCACAGAAGGTATTGGACTTTGATATTAAAGCCTTCACAGAAGGTATTGGACTTTGATATTAAAACCTTCACAGAAGGTATTGGACTTTGATATTAAAACCTTCACAGAAGGTATTGAACTTTGATATTAAAACCTTCACAGAAGGTATTGGACTTTGATATTAAAACCTTCACAGAAGGTATTGGACTTTGATATTAAAACCTTCACAGAAGGTATTGGACTTTGATATTAAAACCTTCACAGAAGGTATTGGACTTTGATATTAAAACCTTCACAGAAGGTATTGGATTTTGATATTAAAACCTTCACAGAAGGTATTGGACTTTGATATTAAAACCTTCACAGAAGGTATTGGACTTTGATATTAAAATCTTCACAGAAGGTATTGGACTTTGATATTAAAACCTTCACAGAAGGTATTGGACTTTGATATTAAAACCTTCACAGAAGGTATTGGACTTTGATATTAAAACCTTCACAGAAGGTATTGGACTTTGATATTAAAACCTTCACAGAAGGTATTGGACTTTGATAGTAAAACCTTCACAAGAAGGTATTGGACTTTGATATTAAAACCTTCACAGAAGGTATTGGACTTTGATATTAAAACCTTCACAGAAGGTATTGGACTTTGATATTAAAACCTTCACAGAAGGTATTGGACTTTGATATTAAAACCTTCACAGAAGGTATTGGACTTTGATATTAAAACCTTCACAGAAGGTATTGGACTTTGATATTAAAGCCTTCACAGAAGGTATTGGACTTTGATATTAAAACCTTCACAGAAGGTATTGGACTTTGATATTAAAACCTTCACAGAAGGTATTGAACTTTGATATTAAAACCTTCACAGAAGGTATTGGACTTTGATATTAAAACCTTCACAGAAGGTATTGGACTTTGATATTAAAACCTTCACAGAAGGTATTGGACTTTGATATTAAAACCTTCACAGAAGGTATTGGACTTTGATATTAAAACCTTCACAGAAGGTATTGGACTTTGATATTAAAACCTTCACAGAAGGTATTGGACTTTGATATTAAAACCTTCACAGAAGGTATTGGACTTTGATATTAAAGCCTTCACAGAAGGTATTGGACTTTGATATTAAAACCTTCACAGAAGGTATTGGACTTTGATATTAAAACCTTCACAGAAGGTATTGAACTTTGATATTAAAACCTTCACAGAAGGTATTGGACTTTGATATTAAAACCTTCACAGAAGGTATTGGACTTTGATATTAAAACCTTCACAGAAGGTATTGGACTTTGATATTAAAACCTTCACAGAAGGTATTGGACTTTGATATTAAAACCTTCACAGAAGGTATTGGATTTTGATATTAAAACCTTCACAGAAGGTATTGGACTTTGATATTAAAACCTTCACAGAAGGTATTGGACTTTGATATTAAAATCTTCACAGAAGGTATTGGACTTTGATATTAAAACCTTCACAGAAGGTATTGGACTTTGATATTAAAACCTTCACAGAAGGTATTGGACTTTGATATTAAAACCTTCACAGAAGGTATTGGACTTTGATATTAAAACCTTCACAGAAGGTATTGGACTTTGATAGTAAAACCTTCACAAGAAGGTATTGGACTTTGATATTAAAACCTTCACAGAAGGTATTGGACTTTGATATTAAAACCTTCACAGAAGGTATTGGACTTTGATATTAAAACCTTCACAGAAGGTATTGGACTTTGATATTAAAACCTTCACAGAAGGTATTGGACTTTGATATTAAAACCTTCACAGAAGGTATTGGACTTTGATATTAAAACCTTCACAAGAAGGTATTGGACTTTGATATTAAAACCGTCACAGAAGGTATTGGACTTTGATATTAAAACCTTCACAGAAGGTATTGGACTTTGATATTAAAACCTTCACAGAAGGTATTGGACTTTGATATTAAAACCTTCACAGAAGGTATTGGACTTTGATATTAAAACCTTCACAGAAGGTATTGGACTTTGATATTAAAACCTTCACAGAAGGTATTGGACTTTGATATTAAAACCTTCACAGAAGGTATTGGACTTTGATATTAAAACCTTCACAGAAGGTATTGGGCTTTGATATTAAAACCTTCACAGAAGGTATTGGGCTTTGATATTAAAACCTTCACAGAAGGTATTGGACTTTGATATTAAAACCTTCACAGAAGGTATTGGACTTTGATATTAAAACCTTCACAGAAGGTATTGGACTTTGATATTAAAACCTTCACAGAAGGTATTGGACTTTGATATTAAAACCTTCACAGAAGGTATTGGACTTTGATATTAAAACCTTCACAGAAGGTATTGGACTTTGATCTGTAAAGGGAATAATAATGAAGCCTCGTAAGATTGTCTAACAATTCTATTAATACTTGTACACAAAATATAAATTGAGTTTAATTATATTTAATATTAGAACAATTGGCAGGACTCAGAATGGCCAATTAACTGCATGACATGTAGATTTGCATTTATATTGGCATAGTGTACATAATCTAAATTGGCATGTCACATGTAAGTTCTTACAATAGACTCATCAGTTCTATTTGTGATTGTTGCTTGAATCATGATAATTCATAGTTGAATGTTCTTAAATATTTAAAGCTTTATTTGGATATATAATGTTCGCTGTCATAATTCTAAGCTCCCAGAGGGAAATGAAAATGATTAATTCCTTAAATATTTTAGTTGTATATCCAAATTTGTTTTGAAATGGATCTCTGGAGAGAATGATTCCAGTTGTTACAGTTAGTTGTAATTGACATCAGTTTTATAAATATTGATGTTTATTTTCAATAATGCCATGATCGGTTTCATGTGATGTCAATCGTGTCTATTCCTCATGGAATTGACAAAATGAATAATTAATGACAGTTTTATCTTACTTCTGTGTATAGAATGTCAAAATAAAAGAAAAATGCTTGTCATGTTTAAACAAACAATTAATAAGCTTATTATTTTGATTCTTGACAATATTGGTAAAGAATGATATCCTGATATACACTTTTGTAAGGTTATCACACTACTATAGGTATTAATAGGTATAGTGCTGGAAAAATTAAATTATTTGTACTCGCTTTAGAAACAGGTAGAAAAGCAAGCCTTCGGCAAGTTTTTCTGGTCTGTTTCGCAGCAAGTGCAAATGAATTTATTTTTTCAGACAATGTACATATATTGTGTTTATCCTGCAATGTCAAAAAGTCAAAAAGATCTGCCAAATCTTACTGGAAAGAGAGAAACAGGCATTGTTGTGATCGTTTTCAATGGTATCCTCTGTCCTTACTTCTGCTGTTCCCGTTTCTTACCATTCTCTCTACATGAACCAGGAAGAGCTTTATTACCTCCGTCACTAAATAACACGGAACTTTATTTGACCCCTTTATTAGTACGGTACTCAAAATCACACAATTGCAGGATAATTCACAATATTAATGCAATGACACTTTTATAATATAGTACCATATATTTCAGTCTTATTTTTAGTTTTAGTACAATTCCTTCTACTTGGATTCCTGCAACAAGTACACAAAATCCTGTTCTGCTACTAGTATTTTTTTTTTCTCTTGTCTACTTGTTGAATGTGTGCAAATATGCAAATATCATTTTATCTGGAACCTCTCGATAACAAACCAAACTTTTAAGGAGTAAAAGTATAGATAGCAATATTAGTAATTCATCAGAAATTCTGGTTTGTATTATGGTCGATTATATTTTTGATCAGGACTTTTTAGCTAAATATATTTTCCATAAATAGAAACAAAGGCTGTATGTTTTTGAGGAGAGATGGGTAAGTTGGTGTTAGTGGCTACTAGTGAAGAATCAAAGTATTCAAATCTCTCTTAAATTTTAAATCCTCAACACCATATACAATGTACTGGTATAATATTTTTTTCAGATTTACAATGAAATGATAAGAGATCTCTTGAATCCATCAGCTGGTATCCTTGACCTTCGTGAAGATGCAAAGGGTGGCGTGCAGGTAGCAGGTCTTTCAGAGGTTACAACAAGGTCAACTAATGAGGTAATAGCATGCAATCATAAGTTTATTTGGCTTTCCAATATTTCTATATTGAGCGTACCTGATGAAGGTTATTCTGAGCATACCTGATGAAGGTTATTCTGAGCATACCTGATGAAGGTTATTCTGAGCATACCTGATGAAGGTTATTCTGAGCATACCTGATGAAGGTTATTCTGAGCATACCTGATGAAGGTTATTCTGAGCATACCTGATGAAGGTTATTCTGAGTGTACCTGATGAAGGTTATTCTGAGCATACCTGATGAAGGTTATTCTGAGCATACCTGATGAAGGTTATTCTGAGCATACCTGATGAAGGTTATTCTGAGCATACCTGATGAAGGTTATTCTGAGCGTACCTGATGAAGGTTATTCTGAGCGTACCTGATGAAGGTTATTCTGAGCATACCTGATGAAGGTTATTCTGAGCATACCTGATGAAGGTTATTCTGAGCATACCTGATGAAGGTTATTCTGAGCATACCTGATGAAGGTTATTCTGAGCATACCTGATGAAGGTTATTCTGAGCATACCTGATGAAGGTTATTCTGAGCGTACCTGATGAAGGTTATTCTGAGCGTACCTGATGAAGGTTATTATGAGCATACCTGATGAAGGTTATTCTGAGCATACCTGATGAAGGTTATTCTGAGCATACCTGATGAAGGTTATTCTGAGTGTACCTGATGAAGGTTATTCTGAGTGTAGCTGATGAAGGTTATTCTGAGCATACCTGATGAAGGTTATTCTGAGCATACCTGATGAAGGTTATTCTGAGCGTACCTGATGAAGGTTATTCTGAGTGTACCTGATGAAGGTTATTCTGAGCATACCTGATGAAGGTTATTCTGAGCATACCTGATGAAGGTTATTCTGAGCATACCTGATGAAGGTTATTTTGAGCGTACCTGATGAAGGTTATTCTGAGCATACCTGATGAAGGTTATTCTGAACGTACCTGATTTTTATGTAAGATTTATGGTGGTTTATCTTCACTTTTAACAATTTCTCAGATGTATCATAACTAATAAACCTATTTGTGGAAAGAAGCCTGGAAAGTTATAATGAACTTGCCTTTTAAATCCTCTGGAAACGTTTACACTTGATGTGGGTATTGTGCACCCAAAATCATGTGAGTGGTATTAAGACTTGTGGTCCAAAGTCAACAATTTTAACCTTTCAGCCTCCCAGGCCCCTCTATGAGGATAAAGTAAATTCATATCATACATATGCCATAAATTATGATAAAACAACATTAATATTGATACTGAAATGAAAACAAAAAATGACTAAAAAAGTTGATTATTGGAAACTTCTTTATATTCACATCTTACTCAACCATAGACTTTTTAATAGTACAATTGTTCTCTTACAGGGCTCCTGCCACTAAAGGTGAACCCCTCGTAGGGAAGATTTCAGATCTGAAATAATAAAATAAAACGGCATTATCTCCCTCAAGAGAAGGCCACCCTTCTTATCAGGTCACATGTGCTTTGCAGAAGGGATGGCCTGCAGTACAGCACTTACACATTGTGATTTATCCAAACATTTTTGTATTTCCAGGTGATGGAGCTTTTATTTCAAGGAAACAAAGAAAGAACTCAAGAACCTACTGCTGCCAATAAGACATCTTCTAGATCTCATGCTGTCCTACAAGTCATCGTCAAACAACAAAATCGTGTACGGAACACCCTACAGGAAATACGAGTCGGAAAATTATTTATGATTGACTTGGCGGGATCTGAAAGGGCTGCTAATACACATAACACAGGAAAACGTATGGTAGAGGGAGCTCATATTAATAGGTCACTGCTGGCACTGGGAAATTGTATTAATGCTTTAAGTGAGTTTTAAAATAGACAATGTCACCTGATCTATAGTTTTATAGCGTTTATAGTGTTTAACGCCACTTTCAACAATATTTCAGTTATATCGTGGCGGTAATTTTTATTGGTGGAGGAAACCTGAGTACCAGGAGAAAACGACCGACCTGTCGTAAGTTACTGACAAACTTGATCTCTTAATGTTGTATCAAGGTCATCTATTTTGTATATATATATGTTTTATTTAGATAAAGTAGGTGGTCTGGTTGGCTGAGTGTTTGAGGTAGTCGACTCCTGACCACAAGGTCAGCACAACTGACACAAGGTTACCCCCATGTCTGGAAGTTTCAGTGGTCAATTCATTACAACTGTCTGGTCTTTCCTCAATGATAAAGTCAGACAGTCACAATATATCTGAAATTCTAACATGACGTCCTTCTTTTGCTTTGTAAACAAACAAGCGATTTATCGATTGGGTATAATCTCATTAGAGCATGTGCGTTGCATGTGACTGACTTTCGTCTGCTCGAATTTGGCAGCATAAATTGTGTGCGACATTGTCCGCAAACGTAAATATAAATTACCGTCTTCCAATCAAAATATACTACCGTATTTGTACTCTTATCATATCAGAATCGGAATAATTCATGGAAGCCAGAATGTGTTTTGAGTTTTAACATGGGTTGGCGGATAAAATTTACTAATATCTGCCAACCCATGTTAAAACTCAAAACACATTCTCTGGCTTCCATGATTTATTTCTTAAATTTACTGAAAGTAATTAATAACCGGAACCCTAGAATTAAATAAAGACTTGTTATACATTGCAACTTTGCTTTACAAAATGTATTGTTATTATAAAATAAAATATATGGTATGTAAAATTTTTTTTCTCGAAAAAGTGAAACAAATACTTATCATTGAGTAAACAGGTAGATCCTCTCTTTTTCAGAAGTTGAACATATTTCATTGTTAAAGTTTTACTATTTATAAGTTGTTTTGGATTTTTTATCTGTCTTAAATAAATGTCTACATGGTTCAGTTTGCATAAATATTGTATATTTATTATTTTTGAAACTGTGCAAACTAAACTGCTTTAACTTATGTCATGAGAATCAAATGTGAAAGAAAGATGGTATAAATTTTCTGATAGCCATTAAAAAAAAAGAAGAAAAGTGCATTTAGGTATTCATGTACTTGATATATCAACATTTGCTTTCATATTTTTTGACCGATTCCATTTCTCTTATTCACAGGTGATAAAAATGGTCACAAATACATTAACTATCGTGATAGTAAACTGACTAGACTACTAAAAGATGCTTTAGGTGGAAACTGTAAAACTGTCATGATTGCACATATCAGTCCATCATCACTACAGTTTGAGGAATCTAGAAACACACTGGTGTACGCTGATAGAGCCAAACATATCAAAACAAAGGTTTGTAACATCTGAAATTACAATAAATCAAACATTGATTTACAACAGTAAACAACCTCAGAGTTACCATACTCTTAGCAGAATTCTTGGCGTACTTGTAGAGAATGTATAATTTTAAAAGAGCAGAGAGTTTTTTTCAGTTGTTCTCAAAATAGAAAATTTGAATAAGCTTTTTTCATTTGGGTTGGCATTTTTCTCACATGTGGAACACACTTGAATGACCACATTATTTCACTAAGAATGGAGGTCTGGGCCCTTAAAACTAGTTTAGCTAATTAAAGTGTCAGGAAAGTGAGCAGTCATATATTTGTGTGTTAGGGGTATTGATTGTGCCTCTCTAATATTTTTTAATTACATATTAAAACTGTTCCCACTGTGTGGTATGTTTGTTTTTAATCAAGATAATACAATGGGAGATAACTCTATTAGGAATTTGGAATAAATTGTGAATATGTATATATAACTAATTTGATAGCATGTTTAAAGCTGAAAAAATATACCTATGAAGTCAGCTGAATTTATTAGCTATATATTGGGGGAAAATGTCAGTACAGTAAATTGCCAATTTGTAAATATATAACTATAGTATAGATAAAATCTGAATCAGTGAAATCACATTTAAGTCTGACTATTCCCATAAAATGTCCATGGGAGGGTAGGGTCAGACTTCTTTACCATATCCCACCACAACCAACAGCCTTTTGCTATCCTGTTTTTGCATTATCTAATGGGCACATTACCATAATTGACCCCCAACAAAAGTTCAAAAGTAAACCATTTTTAGCTCACCTGGCCATAGGCCATGTGAGCTTTTGTCATGGGTAAGCGTCCGTCGTCCGTCCGTCCGTCCGTTAGCTTTTCACATTTAAATCTTCTTCTCTGAAACCGCTGAACAGAAATCAGCCAAACTTGCCAGAAATGTTCACTGGATGGTCCTCTACCAGATTGTGTTTTTGGTGCTGATTTGAAATCCAACATGGCTGCCAGGGTCCATAATGTGTTCTCATTGGCTGAAATTTTAAAAATCTTCTTGTCAGAAACCACTAAGTCAATTGAATTGTGACTTTGCAGGAATGATCATTGGGTGGTTCTGTACTAAAATTGTGAATCGTTTGCCGATCGGAAATTCAAGATGGCCGCCATGACTCGACTTAGTTTAACATAGGACCCTATGGGAATTTCACATTTTCATCTTTTTTTCTGAAACCACAAAACAGATTTGAACCAAACTTGGCAGAAATGTTCATTGGATGGTCATATACAAGATTTGTGTTTTTGGTGCTGATCGGAAATCCAACATGGCTGCCAGGGCCTATAATGTGTTCTGATTGGTCGAAATTTTAAAAATCTTCTTGTTAGAAACCACTAAGCCAATTGAATTGTGACTTTGCAGGAATGATCATTGGGTGGTCCTGTACTAAACTTGTGAATCGTTTGCCGATCGGAAATTCAAGATGGCCGCCATGACTCGACTTAGTTTAACATTGGACCCTATGGGAATTTCACATTTTCATCTTTTTTTCTGAAACCACAAAACAGATTTGAACCAAACTTGGCAGAAATGTTCATTGGATGGTCATATACAAGATTTGTGTTTTTGGTGCTGATCGGAAATCCAACATGGCTGCCAGGTCCTATAATGTGTTCTGATTGGTCGAAATTTTAAAAATCTTCTTGTTAGAAACCACTAAGCCAATTGAATTGTGGCTTTGCAGGAATGATCATTGCGTGGTCCTGTACTAAACTTGTGAATCGTTTGCTGAACGGAAATTCAAGATGGCCGCCATGACTCGACTTAATTTTAACATAGGACCCTATGGAAAAAATGTTTAAAAGTCTTCTCCTCTGAAACCAGTAAGTCAGTTTAAAGCAAACATGGGATGAATGGTCCTTAGGTGGTCAACTTTCAAAATTATGTCCTGTGACCCCAACCTCCATCCAAGATGGCAACCATCAGCGAACATAGTTTTAACATAGGACCCTATGGGAAATATATTTAAAAATCTTCTTCTCTGAAACCAGTAAGCCAATTTAAAGCAAACATGGCATGGATGGTCCTTAAGTGGTCAATTTTCAAAATTGTGTCCAGTGATCCTGACCTCCATCCAAGATGGCCACCTTCAGCAGACATACTGTAGTTTTAACATAGGACCCTATGGGAAAAAATGTTTTAAAATCTTCTCCTCTGAAACTAGTAAGCCAATATAGCAAACATGTCATCGATGGCCCTTAGGTGGTCAACTTCCAAAATTGTGTTCAGTGATCCCGATCTCGGTTCAAAATGGCCGCCGTCAGCAGACATAGTTTTAACATAGGACCCTATGGGAAAATTGTTTAAAAGTCTTCTCTTCTGAAACCAGTCAGCCAATTTAAAACAAACTTGGCATGGATGGTCCTTGGGTAGTATACTTTCAAAATTGTGTCCGGTGACCACGACCTCCATCCAAGATGGCTGCCATGAGCAGACATAGTTTTAACATAGAACCCTATGGCAGTATGGGATTTGAATAGTAACTTAGATGTATTCAGCACGCAGACATTCTTAAGAGGACTTATTTATGTCAGGTGAGCGATACAGGCTCACCTGAGCCTCTAGTTTTGTACGCCACCATAGACATTAAATGGAAAAAATATTCGTAAATTTTTGTGCTTAGATGAAGAAAATTATGTTTTATGCATTAGGTTCTGAAAAGGAGAAATAATATTTAAAACCTTAGAAATTTTATGAAGATGTACTAGTTAGATAGATAATCTTTATAGCACTGCTCAAATGTGAGAGCACATGTCGGTATGAGTGTGACATCGTTGCCATTTTCCATCTTAAGACAGTAAAATTTTCCTGACAACTTGCATTCTACTTGAGCGATTCTCTTGAAATTTTAACACAATGACACAGAATAAAGGTTCAGATTGATAGTGGGGAATCCAGTCATACCTGTTTCCAAACAGGGGGCCTAAATGTGCCAAAAATGATCTTGGAATAACTTTCGGTATCCACAACCAATTTGAAACTACATGTGATCTAACATATCTATCTCTACATGGTCATGCTGTATCAATAATTATGCTGCCACTAGGTGGAGCCACTTATGACTGAAATGTAATTTTTTTTTTAGGTACGACGAAATGTGACAGACGTATCATACCATATTGCTCAATACACAAACATCATTCAGGAATTACGTGAAGAAATCCAACGATTACGTTTTAAATTAAATGACAAAGCTACCTCTACCAGCTTACATGGAGGGTCATCTATACAGGCAGTACAAGGTAAAGACTTCTCATAGAATATTCAAAGCTAATATAATTTACCCTGAGGGTTTTTGTGAGATAAATGACCACTGTAGCAATTTATTATTGAGATTTAACTATACAGAAATTTCCGTAATGTTATAAAAATATCAAATTTAGTGTTTATTTGTTTCTGGATTACCTTCATCAGGTACACTCAAAGCTAAAATATTTGAAAGCCAACTAAGTCTTCAGGAGGATGAATTCAAAGGGTCTGAACAGAATAGCCAAAATCAGCTAAGATCACATATAACTGATGGAGGAGAACCTTTGTTTTAATGATAATAACATGATTTAGGAATTGTAAGTTTCAATGAAAAAATATATCTAATAAACCATGTCAGTGCTGAACCACTGACTACTAGGCTGATGAAACACTCAGTGACTAATATGTGTAATACATGAGAATAATTGCATTAAAATTTTTCAAAATCATTCAAAATATAAGTAATATTAAACAAAGATACTTGCTGGCATGTATGTTGATGTAAATCTAACTATGGTACAATCATGGGCACAATGGCTGAATATTATTATTATATAAACTAATGGTACGCATTTCATGGTTTGTTTTATATGACTTTATTTTACGCTAGAGATACATATTATTGTAAATTTGACAGCTCAAGTTTTAGAAGCCAAGAGAAATTCAGACAGAGAACAACTCAATAAACTCAAAGAACAGCTGTTGATATCTTTTAAAGATCAAATGGAATTAAGGTACGGTTAATATATTTTAATTTGCAATTATTTAAAAATTTTAAAAAAGGTGACGTTTGCTTTTTTAGTCACTTGACCCGAGGGATCATATGAGATAATGTCGACATCATCATCAGGCACTGACATCGGCTTTTCACATTTTGATATTCTCCATAACCGTTTGGTTAATTGAATTAAGCTTGTCGGAAATATTCACAAAATGGTTTTCTGCAAAGATTATGTTTTTTGTCCCGATGAGAATTCCAAAATTGTTGTCATCACTTCAAGGTGCTAAAAAGTTTGTTTCTGTTTTGTGTGCATTATTTATTTTTCAACCAATTATAACTAATCGTTTTTCTTTATTTTACTTTTACTTTTTTATATAATATGTCAGAAGATGGCTCTTACGATTTTCACTATTGTAAGGGTCAAAATTGGATCAACACCCAATTATTTTTTAATTTTATGTCCAATTTTTCTTATTTCTTATGAAGTTTCCTACATACATTTTTGAAACAAGCTTGACCTAGATCTTATGATTTTTAAGCCAAAATGGGTCAAAGGGAACCAATATAGACAAATGTCCCAAATAACATTTTTAATCTAAGTCTGATTTGTATGCGATATTTCCATTGAAATTTCTGTCTGGAGTATGTTAACAGATAAGTGTAAATAATGATTAAAATATATCAGGTCATTCGAGAAATAGTGAAAATATGTGTATAATAAGTAGAAATGACTAAAAAAATGATGCTTCTATCATTGTAGGAAAAGTCTGATGGAGTTAAATAATGCTACCATGGAGATCAGCTTAGAAACGAATCGTAACCAGATGATCATTACTGAGTAAGTACTAAAGAAAAAAAAAGTAATTAAAAAAAAAACCTAACTGAGACAGTAAACTTTGCACATGGTGCATATTCTACACTTGTTTTAACCCATAAGTATTTAATGGATGTTATGTCTTAGATTTGATCTACAGTACATATGCACTAAATATCTTATAGCAATTGTACCTTGTGAAATTTTGTGGTACAGTGGAACCTGTCTAAATCCAACATGCCTACAGAATGTCGGAATACTCAGGTTTTGTTTTAGTGAACTGATATACTTTGGGACCATCAATTTTTGTCGGATGTCACAGGATGTTGGAAAACCCAAGTGTCGGATTGCACAAGTTCCACTGTATATCATAGCATGAATTGCCACAAAAATCAAATAGTGATACATGGTGCTTCACAAGTATATAAAGCAATACTGGTACATACAATGACAAGTATGTCAGTTGTAGGGGGAGGAGTGTGTATGTGAGGTGGGAGTATGTGTTCATAAGTGAAAGTAAATTGTGTTTACTTTTGATTTGGGCTTAAAATGTAAAACTTCGATTAAGATAATTAATGCTAATTGTATAAATGACACGTATCAAATGATGTAGAATGTGTAGTATATAGAACTGTTTTATCTTCTTCTACAGATGGCAAGCAGAGAGGGCCAAGTCCTCACTTAGAAAGGAAGGAGGAGAAAATGCAGGTTTGTGTTTTAAATGGAGTAATATTAGATTTTAAATGTCTTTCATAGTCAGATAACTGTTGGGTAGTGAGCACTTTTATTAATGGTGGTTATTTAGCTGTAAGAAAAGTTTTAGAAGATTTACATTCGGTTTTAGCAGTTGTAGTCAGTAGTATATGGCACAAATCTGAGTTTGGGTTTATAGTGGGATGGAAGAGAGACTTACTCTGAAGGAACCATTGAGAGATTGAAATGAAACTTGGTATTTATGTTCCTATCAATGTTGGTACTTTGATGTCGATCGGAAATGACCGACAGTAGAGGTCATGGTTTACATAGAAACTCTATGAGAAAACATGTTCATCTTCTTTAGAACCACTGAACAGACTTTAGCCAGATTTGGCAGAACTTTTCCCAACGAGGTGTGGCACAGCAGTCACATGACTTCGGATATTTTGATGGTCAATATTTGAAGATTTTTTTCTCAACGACATCCTAAGGATTTTGATTGAATTTTGTAATACATGTTTCTATTAATGAGGGGGTTCCTACCGGGTATTAATGTTCTATGGAAGCAAACAGAGAGGTGTGAAAATATATTTTGTTATATATCTGGAAAAAATTAAGAAACAAAGTCATACCGAAATTTATTTGGGTAACAAAATCGTGCGCACAAGTTGATAGTTTATTGAGGGGGTTATGGTATTTAATGCCACCTCCAACACTATTTCAGTTATATCGTGGTGGTCAGTTTTACTGGTGGAAAAAACCACCGACCTGCAAGTCACTAACAAACTTTATCACATAATGCCTGAGCGGGATTCGAACGTTAGTGGTGATAGGCACTGGTTGCATGGGTAGTTATATATATATCCAACTACCATACGATGACAGCGGTCCCAATAATAGTTTGGTGAAAATCAGAAGTTTAAAATGCCCATCAGCCACGGTCAAAATTTACATTGTAGCTTTATGGGAAACTCATTATCATCTCTCGGAGAGGTACTAAAGAGAATGAATTAAATTAAATTTGGCAGAGATGTTACCAGTCAGATCATGCACAAATGATACAACTTGAAATTTTAGATAATTTCCCATAAACTTAACACAGGTGAATAATTCGGAATCTTGTGAGCATTTCGGTGATTTTTCCATCTATGCTATAATTATATAAATGTATGTGTTTCAACTTAAATATCAAGTGGCGTAACAATGGCAAAATTGGATGCTTTCTATTGCAAAAAATGATTCCGATTTTAAATTACTTAAAAAAAAATAAAAGAATAAATGAAATTAACGGTAGAAATATATGTAATTGTATAATAAAGATGTTAGTGTCATAAACTGTCAAATCTTGTGACATTTTAAGTCAAACGAACAACACAACTAAATTCAAATTATTAAGACTTTTTGAGATATTAAGGTTTTTAATTCTACATGTTGGATACATTTTTTATATAATTTTCTAAGAACAATTACTTGAGCCAATTCAAGATTACTTTGTTTTGATACATTTAGATTTGATTACAAATAAAATTAAACCAGACATTTAAAAAAGATTTATTTTCAATGTTATTTTTAATTTTGTTTGTTGTATTTGAATTGTATCTTTTTTTTATATATCTTAGAAGCCTTGATACTGTTTGATTTGAAGTCTACCATTATTAAAAGGGGTCGTCATATCATGATCATATGGTAGTTGGATTTATAACTACCTATGCAATCAGCTTATCACCACTAACGTTGTGAGTTCGAACTCCACTCAGGTGAGGTGTACTCGATGCAACTTTATGTGATAAAGTTTGTCAGTTACTTGTGACAGGTCGGTGGTTTTCTCTGGGTACTCTGGTTTCCTCCACCTATTAAACTGACCACCTGGATATAGCTGAAATATTGTTGAAAGTGGCATAAACACTATAAAACAAAACCATATCTTAATAGCCTTGATACTGTTTGATTTGATGTCTACCATTATTACCGGGTACAAAATATGAAATTAAGGTATATATATTTCTTTTCTTTTAGGATTCATGTCTAAATCTATGGAACTTGCTGGAATAGGTTCAGATGAGATATCAGATCCTGAAGAAGTTAAAATGGCCAAGGATGAACTTAAAGTTCTACATGATGAGAAACATAGAACAGAGAAAATCAGAAGCACTGTGTACAAAGAATTAGAGCAAGCTAAAACCAAGACGAGAAAACTAGAAGAGGTATGATAAGATTAATGGTTATCTCCCCTTTTAGATCTAAAGAAACTTGACTTATCTCCCTTGTGCTATGAAAAGAACAAAATAACATGAAGGTGACTTTATGTCAGAAATAGCACAAAAATACATTTTTATTAAAGTTCTTAATATTAGACAGAGAACTCCATCCAAATTTACCAAAGCCTTCTGCATATTAACTTATGTTTGTTTTTATTTACCGTTATTTGTTGAGCAGAAAATTGGATATGCCTTGATTTCTTTAATTTTAGTGCTTTGCATTATGATGACAGTATTATTTCTGGTGAAAATCTATGTTCTGTCTTTAGACAGGGAAAGAATGTGGTTATATCTTAATAATTGGAAAAGTTGATAAAATTGGCATAGAAAATGTTGTGTATTTGATTAAAAATCAAAAATTTTATTTTGAAGAAAACTGAACATATTATTTGCAATTAAAAAAATTATGAGAAATTTCAGCCACTTTTTCTTGTTATATTCAATTGTAGACAATTCCTCAGAGAATAAGTGATGAAGATCAGAAAGAAATCGTAACGTTGATGTGTAAAGTCCACGAACTAGAAATTGAAAACACCGAGGGACAATCAGCCTGTCTGATAAGGGACTTCCAAATAAAGAAAAAAGATATGGTTATATCACGGTTTAAGCAACATCGTACTCTATGTGATGAAATTATAAGGAAACAGAAAATACTCTTGGAAGGTATGTATGCCATGTTTGATGGACATTGAAAGGAAAATGTCTATGTATATATAGGTGCATCTGAAAATAGAATTACAAAAAAATAAGTAAAAATGCAGTCTTTAAACACTGAGAAATTCTGAACATCTTGAAAAAACATTCTTTTAATGATTAACAAGGTAAACAAACATGAGTTTTGTTAGAGCATGTTTGACAGAGATATCTTCAATATGTGTTTCACATTTTCATAGGAGTGGAGTGGAATGAGAATATTAGAAAAAAGAATAAATGTAAAACTGAAGTTAGAATTGTTCCAGTAATCAGAAGGGGCTGTCGTGGTCGTGGTCGTGGTCCTGATCGTATGATAGCTGGATTTGCAACTACTTATGCAATCAGTGACTATTGCCACTAACGTTGTGAGTTTGAACCCAGTTCATGGTGAGATGTACTCGATACAACATTATGTCATAAAGTTTGTCAGTGACTTGCGACAGGTCGGTGGTTTTCTCTGGGTACTCCAGTTTTCTCTACCAATTAAATTGACAGTCACAATATAACTGAAATATTGTTGAAAGTGGTGTTAAACACCATAAATTAAACCAAACCAATAATCAGAAAGATTTTAGAACTCAAATTTGTTTAATATAATAAAAAAAATTGTTAAATTATGAGAGACAGCAGTATGAAATCATAAAATCATATATCAAATAGAAAATGTTGAATTTTTGAAAGAAATTCATTATCTTGACTGAAATTCTCACTAATTTGAACTGATTATTTTCACACAAATAAATTACTTGTAAATCCATTACCATGTATGAAATAATGAATATATCACACTTAATTTTAGAATCTAATCTCCATGATTTTTGTTTCTACAGAAAACAATATCCCTTTCTCAAGAGATCTAGAAGAATTAATGGAACTATATAAGATAGAGAAAGAGGACAGACTGTTGTTTAGTGAGGAATCCAGTTTAAATTTGACTCCAGAGTTCAGGAGCAAGGTACTGTACAAGAACTATATTTGTGAGACTTATGTAATCACAATCTATGCATATTTTAACTGGAATCCTGTCATACTTCTATTACTTTGCCAATCTGATAAATAAGGCTAATACAGCAAGGTAAGTTTGTATCCTGTATGTAGATGTATGTAGACTTACCTAGAGGAAGACTGTCCATAGAGGCATTTTAGCAATGCTGGGTGGGACGCTCAGATAAACAGAATATTAATGAACAATGGACAGACCTATTAATAGAGAACTGAGGCATGGGCCGGTTTTAATACCCATTCTGCTTCTGACACCTACCATGCAATCTCTGCAACAGAGACTCCCTGTAATGGAGTTTTCTTTAAAAGATATTAGTATACAAAAACTTGAGAATTCAAATTATATCAAAATTTTAACAGAAATTCTTTTTTTAAGCAATGAACACAGTAATATTGTATTGTAATCAGAGGATAATTTTTTTTTGATTTTTAAAATTAATATATACATGTAATACAATTTGCAAAATTGATTAATAAGGAGTTCAATTTACTTGTAGGTACCATCAGTTGCTAGTACTCGTCACTATGGAGACAACGAGACTGACCATATGAGTACACTGACAGAGGAGGATGATAGGAGAAGATTGAAGAAAAGGTAAATGTTATTTCAATGCTGATTGGATGATTAAATATGAGATTAATGTAATGTCAATATTGATTGGATGATTAAAAATAAGATAAATGTAATGTTAATAATGATTGGATGATCAAAGAAAATGTAACATGATTGTTTATTGGCTAATTAAAGAATAGACAAAACTTTTTAAGATTTAACCATTTTTGTTGCAGTGCGAAAAGTGAAGAAAAACTCTTTTCACAAAGTGCCCAGGCCAGGAGGATTAAAGAGGCATCAGTATCTGGAGTATGGAGAAATAACTCAAATTTGAGTATTCCTGATAATCCCCCACAATCACCTACTCCAAGAATTACTCCAGACAGGAGTACCATTGCTACAGGAACTAGAAACATTGCTGCCTTAGCTGCCAAAAAACGGACAATAATTGGACAAAAATACGGTGACACTCGGTCATTGTATCGACCGAATAGTGAAAAAGAAGTTAATAATAATGACAGCTATCTATCGCAAAGGGTGTTAGCAAGACACGACAAAAAGTTCTCTGAAGGAACGTTACCTATGATTAAAGACCCTAGTGATGATAACATTTCACATAAAACGAAAAATAGTTCATTATCTGACAGTACACTACCACCTATTAAAGTCGCTCCAAAAATTTCTAATCCAAGAGAAACGGATCTCAAGAAAAATCGACGGACAAGAGGAAATGAATTAGGATACTCACAACAGGTAAGAATTATCTCCCTTTGTGGAATGGGAAATGAACTTGATAATCAGTTATAAATATTATTTTGTTTGCAAGATTAAATTTTTATGATCTTCGTCTGGTCACAATTTTCACATTAATAAAAAACATCGCACACATTCTGAATTTGCGGTATCTAAATTTCTGTCAACGGGCCCAACCCAGTGGCACCCTTTTTCCTACATGACTCTTTGTACAATGAATATTATTTATTATAACTGATATACTGCTTACGTGATGCTTAAAGCACTATATCAGTCATATATGGGGTCCTTGGTGGTGGAGACCACAAGCCTTAAACCAATGATACAGGTTTTGAGCCCTGTTACATACCCACTGTTAATGTTTTTATATACCTACACAAGGTTTAGGGCATCAGCACTCTGTTTCCTACATATGTCAGGACTTTCCTCCCAGAATAAGTTTGGTAGTCATGATACAGCTGAAAGTAAACACCAATACATTTACCATTCTATTCCTTACAGTTTGGTCGAAGTCGAAGAATGAGTGAAAAGAGCACTTCAAGAACAGGTAAGCTTTGGTTCTTTTTTTTTGAAAAGCAGCCAACATTTTCTAAAATTGTCAATTTAGTGGGGTTTTTAAAGAAGGTTTGAAATAAAATGTGTGGTCTTTGATCAAAAATAAATCTACAATCTATCTGAGAATTATTCTTAAGCAAAAATAAAATAAAACACAAAAAAGCCACAAAAAAAACCATATGAAATTCAGTTAAATGTTTTAAGGGGTGAGCAATATATAATTTTGTTTAAGATTGAAAAAGGAGAAGTTGGGTTCCAGGAAGCACAGTTATTATTAATTAACCTGACACTAAATACAATTTTATAAACATCTACAATTTTATATAAAATTTTGAATTATTTGAAGAATAAAAAATGTAAATACACTTTAAAAGGTTAACTCCAATGTTAATAAAAAATCTTGTATATCAGGTCAAAGTGTTGATATGAACAATGGGGGCATCCATCTCTGACCCCTGTCTGTAAGGGGCTATTTCCAGAGTTGGTAAGGTCTGAATCAGGTTAGAAAATTTGTGTATGTAGAATATTATCACCGTTTTAGGTGTCAAGGTTACACAGTACAGGTCAAGGTTGTTTTATAGTTATTTAAATGTTGTTCACTTGTTAAGGGTAAAAGGTTACAGGATGGAGTGTAAAGGCACTTTCAGGTTGAAGAATTTATCATGTAATAATTTTACATTTCAATGTGTCCAAGATCCCATTAAGGCATTATTTTACTGCATAACATGCTTTATCCTGCAATTGGGATATTTTTTGTCATAATAAATGGGTTGAAATAAACTGTTGCTTTATTATGACAGTGGCATAATAACACTTTTCACATTAGCCTAATAAAGGTATTAAGCCACACCCCTGTCATAATAACACTTTTCACATTAGCCTAATAAAGGTATTAAGCCACACCCGTCATAATACCACTTTTTATATTAGCCTAATAACGCTATTAAGCCACGCCCCTTACCGGAACTACTATTGAGGTATCAATGGGGTTTCTGTTACCTTTTTTTTTTATTATTAAACTGAATAACATTTTTGGGGCCAAATTTCAATGCAGGATAAATACAATATTGGTGTTTTGACGTTAAATATAGAATTTATGTGGCTCGGCATGAAACGAATGGAAAGACTCGCTAAAAGCTCGTCTTTCCCCCCGTTTCTAAGCCTCGCCACATAAATTCTATATTTACCGTCAATATACCAATATTGTATATATACTTGACCTATATTTTAAACAAAATCTAAATGTCTTCTCTAATTTTAGCTAAAAATACCTACATTTGATATATTTTTGTCCAAAAAATTTTTGAGACACATTGTAATGTTTGTTGATATAAAGTTTAAGTGCACTTTATGTCCTAATGTTTAATGTAACAGGTTACATAAGTCAAGGTCAACATGTTGTTAGGAGGGGCAATGTATTTGTATTTAATGTCACTTTCAACAAAATTATAAATGGGAGAAGACTTCATAAGTTGGAAAAACTTGTGTCCTATATCCCTTTTGTTAATTTAGCAAATAAAATCATCATAAACTAAAACAAAATTATAATTACATGCATAATAAGGCAGTCAGTTATAATTTGAATAAATAATAGCTGACCTGCCACAAATCACTGGCAAAAATTATTATATAAAGTTTTATCAAGTACACATGTATTTTGACAAGTCAAGGTTGATAAGTACTAAAGTGTGAAATGTATTGTTGGTGTTTTTATACATAGGTATCAAGCTCTCAAGTAAAATCTATCAAAAGCTGAAAGTAGCAAAACATCGTAGGGTCATAACCCAAGTATTGTTTTTAGCACACATATGTTGTTTCACAGAGAGAAATAATATCTCAATTATATTTGAAGTTTCAAAGTTAAAGTAGTTTAGATCGTCCACTTTATCACTTGCAAATGACCTAAATATGTCAGATGACCTAAATATTTCAAATGTGTAGAAATGGTAATAACCATAATTTAAAAACACCATAGCAATAGAGTTATTACATTGTTATATAGAATCAAACTTTAACAATGAAAACATGTATAACATTTACTAATCTGACAAAAAAAACCTGGCAGAACTCTAACTTAATATCTAGCTGTTTTGATATACATTTTTAGTGGCAGCAACAAGAGTTTTTCGTTTTACTTTCATTTGGTTATGTGATTTTTTTCTGCATTTATATTTTAGTCGCTGAGAGAGATGCCCCATCACCTGTAGGATACAGAAACAAGACAAAGAGACAAGGTTATAAAGGTATAGATATTTTGTGAAATCGATGATGTTTCCTGTCATAATGAATACAAAGGCTGTTCTAATCTATATGACTTTATGAATGTTTTAACACTGTTTGTCGCTGACAAATTTAGAAATTTATTCCATTTTTAGCTCACCTGGGCCATGTGAGCTTTTGCCATCATTTGGCGTCCGTCGTACGTCGTAAACTTTCACATTTAAATCTTCTACTCTGAAACCTCTGAACCAAATTAAACCAAACCTGGCAGTGATGGTCCTTGGGAGGGTCTCTTTCACAATTATGTCCGACAGTCCCGCCCTCCATTAAAGATGGCTGCTGTTACTAACAATAGACTGCAGCTACATGGAAATGAGTAGTTTAACATATATTCCGGGTTATTCGGTGAAATTTTTCTTTCAACCAATTTATACCGATTATACAAATTAGACATATTTTGATAATAGATCACATTTAAATCTTCTCCTCTGAAACCGCTGAACCAAATTAAAGCAAATTTGGCTGCGATGGTCCTTGGGTGGTGCCCTTTCAATATTGAGTCTGACAGCTCTGCCCTCCACTCAAGATGGCTGCTGTTACTAAGAACAGAAATTTGTTTAGTTGTCAATTTCTGCTTTATTACAAATCAAAATGAACTCAAATTTTAACTGCAGCTACATGGCAATGAGTAGTTTAACATATATTTTGGGTTTTTCTGTGAGATTTTTTTAGCCAGTTTATTCCATTTAGGAATATTATGAGATGAAAATCACATCAAAATCTTTTGCTCAGAAATTTGAGTTGAAATGATCTTTGGGTGGCCCACTTTCTAAATTATGTGTAGCACCCCCATTTTCTATCATCTTTAGATGTCAAATTGAAAACCAGGTGGGTGATTATAGGCTCCTGGGAGCCTTTAGTTTTCCTAAGTGTGTCTGCTGAATTTGGACTACTTTTTTAGTATTCTGAAAGCACTCTTGTATTTTGTTTGAATAGTCATTGTATTGTTTCATCATTCCACATTTTGTATCTTACAGTTTTAACAATTTATTTCAGTTTAATTAATTTTGTTTTGTTACAAAATGTAATGGCTATTATTATTTATTTATTTATTTATTTATTTTTTTTAAATTTTTTTTTAGATTCATCCAACACAAGTACGCCAAAGAGGAAAACAAAACCGAAGAAAAATATTCCCACAATTCCAGCTTACAGACCAGGGGACATAACTATTACTGGAGTCGCATTACCACGGTGATGATCGGAAAATAATTCAGTGATACTGCTGTTTTATTCCAATTTTATAAAAATTTAAATCTGCTGAATTTATATCAATGCAAAGACCATTGAAATATTTTTTTTATGCATTTATGACAGTAAGAAGTTGTTACTTGTTAATTTAAGTAATAAATTCATGTATTAATTAATTATGTCAGCATATTGTATGGATTTGCCGACAGCAGATGGCTACCAGCGCCTTTCTTTAATATTTTTTTTTCGATTTGGTTCTGTAGAGTTTCATGCTCATAGTATATTTCACTTTCTGACAAATATACTGGGCAAAAATATTTTGACTCTCCAAAAATGTATATGACATAAAAAGAATTGTAAAATGCAAAAAAATATGAGAAAATTTACTACCAGTGGTATTTTCAAGATAAATGTGATATGTGATTTAATTGGAAAACGTCCAGAAATATAAACATTAATGCATTATCTCCCTTTGAAAGTTTATTATTATCTCCCTTTATAAGGTTTGTTTACATTCCAACATTAATTGCAATATATTAGTGACTTAGCATCCCTTTATTAAGTTAGATATGTTTCAACATGAACTTTAAACTTGTTATTAAAGGGAGGTAATCTACTAAAGTTTTCTTTTCCATTTTTTAAATAATTACTGAGTTGGCACAGTTTGCTAATTATTTGATGAAAGAGGAAATTGAACCCTGTTGCGGTTTTTTGATGTGTGTATTGAAAGTATTTGGTTATAAATATCAAATTTTGACATAACCCATTGTACAATGGTTAATTAATGGCGGTCTGAATTTTAACCACGTCCATAAAACTATTATTTGAGTGCATTTAGGACAAGTTATTTTTTTTAAATAACAAATTTTAATTGTGGCAATTTATGAAATATATTTTGTTTGTTTGTACATGTATTTATGTGTATGTTTTTGTTTATTCTGAAATATTTTTCATGATACATCAATAAATTGTAAATACAGGTAGTGAGACATCAGTCAATAATATATTTTTTTCTTAAAAATTTTAGAAAAAAAATCACACTTTGTTGAACATGCACATTGTTGAAATTGGCCATTAAAATCCAGGCATTTTATTAAAATTAATTTTGCTGATTGATGATTATATCATGATTCAGTTTATTTTTTCATGCACAAAGAGAATACAAAGTAATTTCCAATTTTTTTTGCATATGAAAATGGTAGAATGCTAATTTTTTATATAACCTGTCTGATATACAAACACAAAATTTGCATGCGGCAATATGTAGGATGATTGTTGAAGTTTTAATATTATTGTCATCTTACTGGTAGTTAATTTCTTTGTTATGCTGTTATGTTATTTTTGTTTTTATTTGTAGATGATTGTTCATAGTAAATTGCTAGTCTATTTAAGTCTTGTTAAATTGGAAGCATTTCATAGCTAGAATCATTGTCTAATGAGCTATTATTAGTAAATTGTACAAAATATTGTATCATGTTTAAAATATTTGTTATTATTTTTCTTGACATGTTTATTTGAGATTTTGTTTGAATTTTATTGTCAAGAAATGTTAAGTATACAAGTAGACTGTGATAATAAATTTTAATTTTAATTTTTAATTTTTAAACTTAAGATTAAAGGATTTAAAAAGAGTCATATCACTGGCACTTTTTTGAAAATCTAATATATATAAATTTGTTGAAATGGAATCTGGTTAAAATGCACTTTTGTTTCGTTATTATTATAAAATGCATTGATCACCAGTCAGTTAAAAATTGTTGGATTTCTACTCATTTTATATATGTTAATTCTCATGATTTGTTTTTCTTTTTTTTCGCTGTATCAGATACATATGAATCACTGTCTGTTGTCATGAGGAATTGTCAACGTCTTGCATTATGCTTGAACAGTTAATTGCAACCATTACTAAAATTAAAATAGATTGGATTTTAATTAAGAAATCATATTTATTTTTTTTATTTGGAAGAGGTTTCTTATCTTAACTTTTATTTAATCCCTGTAAGAAATTGGGTCAGACCATAGTGACTCTTGGACATCAGATCAAACAGCCTATACTTCTACATATTCTGATTCACTGTGAAATGGGGATTTTAACTTAATTAAAACCAGTTACTACTAATTGAAAAACTTCTCATGACTTCGACTAGAATTCTAATGGACACTAATCCATTAGCAAGAAGGGTTATGTATCTGCCAGGAGAGATAAAACTTTTTTATTTATTGCTTTGTGATATTGAAAGACTGTGATATTGGATGTTTATGACTGATCTCATTTTAGATTATTTGTCTCAACACAAAGGGCTATTGACACTTAAGTCAGCAAAATAATTATGTATGTCACATTTGGTAAATTAACTTAAAATCGAAATCAGACAAAAATTACCCTCAGAATAATATTTTGAAAAAACTATTTGAAATGAAATATATGTTTAAAAAATCAGTGACATATACTTGTTTCTGTAAATGGTTTTTTTATTACTTCTATCCTTATATTTTAATCCACAATTTAGATCTATATAAAGTTATTAATTATTTTTGAATTGAGTAATGACAAGGTTGTATTCAGTATTTAGTTTTAAGAAGAATTTTAATTTGTTTAATGAGCAATTTGTTTTTGTTTCTGAGCATTAGCTTTAGTTCAATGAAATACAGGAGTTATGCCCCTTTTATTATATTAAAAAAAAATCCTGCTTTATTGGATTCTGCTGGTTCTGTCATTTCATTTGACGTTAAAATTTAAAATTAAATAGATAAAATGCAGACCGAGTTTGATTTTGGTCATTTTAATTTATTTATGACATATTAGCTTCTAGAAAATGAAGTTTCCACATTATATTTTGACTATTTTTTAAATTTATTTTCAGTGGTTATAATTACATTTATCTTTTAAACATTAAGTATGTATTCTATAGAAATACATCTATTTTGCTAATAGATACAACCTATGTGATACAAGATGTACTTTAGTCGGAACTACTTTCGTGACGTCATAGGTTAGGAATGCGGGAAAACCTGAGTGACGTCTTTGTAAACATTGCGGAATCTCCGTCGGGAAAATCACAGGGTACTCGTATATTGCTATTGATTGAATGACGTGACGTAACAATACTTGTGACGTAAACTATAGTCCCTCTTTGTTTACTTTTCTTCAAATAATAAATTCAATGAAACTTACATGATTTTTTATCATAAAAATGTTAGATAAACGTATTATATACACAAAATGTATGTACAACTGTTTGTATCATGTCTCGTCAGTTGGAAAAGCCGTATCACTACTCGAAGCTTCACGTCTCATAGTGATACAGCTTTTCCAACTGACTCGACATGATACAAACAGTTGTACATACACAATGTGTATTTATTATGAGGGGCCGTCGTGGTCATGATTGTATGGTAATTAGATTTACAACTACCTGTGCAATCAGTGCCTATCACCAGTAAAGTTGTGAGTTCGAACTCTGTTCATGGCGAGGTGTGCTCGGTACAACATTATGTGATAAAGTTTGTCAGTGACTTGTGACAGGTCGGTAATTTTCTTAAGATACTCCGGTTTCCTCCACCAATAAAACTGACCCCAACGATATAACTGAAATATTGTTGAAAGTGGCATTAAACACCATAGACCAACCAACCAATCTTTTATTTTGAAGGTTTGTGAATATAGAGAATTTAGGAGATTTATATAATCAATGTCTCCTGTGTGTTTAAAATTAGGAAGTGCTTGTGTTGTTCATCTAGTCATCTTAGTTTTTGTTTTTTGTTTTTCATTGTTAAAGTATAGTCCTTATTTAAGTATATATGATATTATGTGTTGTAGTTGGGTATTAAAGTTTGATATTTCAATGTAGAACAAATCAAATTGTGTTTTATAAATAATGTATATTTACCACATTTTTTCTGACTATATTTTTTTAATTTTAATTTTTTTAAATTTTATTTTGATATACATTACAAATCTGTGAAGTCAAACCTGTATTAAGATGTCACCTTTGGGAAAAATAAAGAGTGGTATTTTAAAACATGTGATCTCTTTAAAGAGGTTCAATTCATACAAAATTTTTTATGAAAGGACAAGAAAAAGGTGACCTTTTAATACAGGTGACTGCTTAGTAGAGGTGGCCACTTGGGCAAGTTTTACTATATAATGTAGCAATTAGACCTATAGTCCACATTGACTTATAGTCCAGGATATATTGTATAATTTAAAAAATGTTATGAATAAATTGCTAGATTCCAATTTTAACCTCTAAAGAATATGGTTTATTACCATATAAGCAGTAATACTACTTTCAAAGAATACTATTGTTAGTATCAACGAATTCACTCCGATGCAGAATGTAAATTATCAGTCATTGTGATATCAAACACATAATGACAATAAAAACAGTGATGTGAGTTATCAAGGTCTTGACATACATTATCACAGCTCTTCCATCAGACTCCCTGTGATACTAACGATAATATCCGTCTTGACATACATTATCACAGCTCTTCCATCAGACTCCCTGTGATACTAACGATAATATCCGTCTTGACATACATTATCACAGCTCTTCCATCAGACTCCCTGTGATACAAATGATAATATCCGTCTTGACATACATTATCACAGCTCTCCCATCAGACTCCCTGTGATACTAACAATAATATCCATTTTGACTTTCAAAACTCCCATTATTCTTTATATACATACATGTAAAAATAAATATCAAGCCTTTTTTGGGGGGCATTTTTAACCTACGACTATTATTTGCAACGTTTTAGAAATCGCACCAAATAATATGTTTTGTTCTTGTTAATTATATGATGTTGATTAATTAACGAGGATAATTTGTTAATTTTTTAATTATTATATTTGAAATGACATTATATTTAATAAAATATAAATAAACAAAATTAAGAAATAAAGTTGAGTTGTATTAAATAGTGATTGGGGTACACTGTGTAAAGAGACAAGAGACCTTACGTGCAATATTTCATTCAAACACAAGCTACATCAGCAGAGTTAATGATTAGCATACTCACCTCGAGCATGTCACGCCAAACGAAAGAATATACAATTGGTATTTGATACTTCTCTGCTAACCTTTAAGGAGTAAGAACAAAGACTGGTTAGCTCAGAATCAAGATAATGTGTCTGAGTGAAGCATCATGTCTACCTGGCTGTTGTTACTGTGAGCTAACATTCTAAAGATCCAATTAAGCATAATTAGAGTCCTATGTTAACTATGCACCAAGGTAGTGACCATTGTCAGTTTTTGCAGTCTACATAAACTACACCAACTTTCTAAGAGACCATCTAATGATCATTAATGTACAGTTTAGGTTTCATTAATGTAGCATCTTCTGACAACAAGAGAAGAAGGCATTTGTTACAGACAATACCATGTACAAAATAAAAGTCATAATCTGCAAAACACTACACAGAAAACTAAAAGATTGAGCAATACGAACCAGGCAAAAACTGGGTGAATTCAGATATTTAGGAAATGCTAAACGACAGAAATATATTTATGATGCTACAATATGTTTAAGGAACTATCAACCAGGGGATGCCGTATGGTATCTCCATGAACAAAGGTAATGTGTCTGTACCAAATTACAAACGCTGTATATGGTTCCATGCGCTATTCTGAAGAAATGCAAGGATCTCGTCTATGCCCTGCAGATCAGTGAAGATGGTCCAATGCACATTTCAAATAATGACAAACTGAAGTACTAACAAGGTCAATATTATCCAGACATTATACATACGACAAAAACAAAGTTAAATTTAAATGCATTGTCGGTTGTTATAATTCAGATTGTAAAACCACTGGTCAACCTCTGAATTGGTGTAACCTCTGGATTGGTGATATGTAACCACTGACCTGGTTAGCCTCTGAATTGGTGACGTGTAACCACTGGCCTGGTTAACCTCTGAAATGGTGATATGTAACCATTGACCTGGTTAACCTCTAAATTGGTGATATGTAACCACTGGCCTGGTTAACCTCTGAAATGGTGATATGTAACCATTGACCTGGTTAACCTCTAAATTGGTGATATGTAACCACTGGCCTGGTTAACCTCTGGATTGGTGATATGTAACTATTGGCCTGGTTTACCTCTGAATTGGTGATATGTAACCATTGACCTGGTTAACCTCTGAATTGGTGATATATAGCCATTGACCTGATTAACCTCTGAATTGGTGACATGTAACCACTGGCCTGGTTAACCTCTGAAATGGTGATATGTAACCATTGGCCTGGTTAACGTCTGAATTGGTGGCATGTAACCACTGGCCTGTTTAACCTCTGAAATGGTGATATGTAACCATTGACCTGGATAATCTCTGAATTGGTGATATGTAACCATTGACCTGATTAACCTCTAAATTGGTAATATGTAACCACTGGCCTGGTTAACCTCTGAATTGGTGATATGTAGCCATTGACCTGGATAATCTCTGAATTAGTGATATGCAACCACTGACGGGTTAACATCTGAAATGGTGATATGTAACCACTGGTCTAGTTACCCTCTGAAGTGGTGACATATAACCATTGACCTGGTTAGCCTCTGAATTGGTGACATGTAACCACTGACCTGGTTAACCTCTGAATTGGTGATATGTAACCACTGGCCTGGTTAACCTCTGAATTGGTGACATGTAACCACTGACCTGGTTAACCTCTGAATTGGTGATATGTAACCACTAACCTGGTTAACCTCTGAAGTGGCAACATGTAACCACTGACCTGGTTAACCTCTGAATTGGTTACATGTAACCACTGACCTGGTTAACCTCTGAATTGTTGATATGTAACCAGACCTGGTTAACCTCTGAATTGTTGATATGTAACCACTGACCTGGTTAACCTCTGAAGTGGTGATATATAACCACTGAATTGGTGATATGTAACCACTGACCTGGTTAACCTCTGAAGTGGTGATATATAACCACTGAATTGGTGACATGTAACCCCTGACCTGGTTAACCTCTAGATTGGTGATATGTAACTATACAACTTCACACCACAAACTTCGTTACTGGATAAAGGAATCCCCTTCTCCAAATTGAAGTTGTATCTATGGTGCTCATTCTTCACCTCAAGAATATCGTGGATTGTGTTGCTACTTCTGGTGATGTCCTATTGAACTTAAATTGTGTTTTCTTTGCTTTTGGAAATATATAAATTATCACAAAATGTTTACTTCCATCATTCACCTAAGATCGAATTCTTACACATGAATGCTTTTACTACAATATATCTTTATAAACTGATGCAATATTGTATTAATGAGAAAATACTGTCAGGATACGTGAATGGCAATTAGGTGGAGTTAACTTTAAGTGTCTAGATAATTTAACCGCAGCGACGAAAACGGCACACTTACAAGCTCTCCTGAGAGGTGAACGTTAAATGATCAAATTGGCATGCCATTTGTAAGAAGTGTTTGCATAATTATATGGATCGTTATCCTCAATATCTTTGAAAAAGCACATGATTATTTTTTACCAAGATTGCGCAATCGATATTACACTCTTTTATGCGTGTCCTTATGTTGACTTGTTCCATAATGGCGATATGGATGCATGACTGCGGCGGGCTTTCCGTAGGCTGATTTGTTGCCTAATGACGATGGGCCTGTATGTGGACACCCGGGTGTCCTGAAGCTGACGTGTTCCATATTGGCGCTGGACCTGTATCAGTACGTCTGGATGTTCTTGGGCCAACTTGTTTGCTAATGGCGTCATGTGGGGTATTATCATCACTTGGTGTCTGTCGTCACGCGTGAACTTTCTCATTTTAGTCTTCTTCTCAGAAAGTACTTTGGCCCTTTCTAATGTATATGTTGTTGTCACTGATTGGACATCCACCAGAGAAAAATAGGCCCAAATGGACAAAGTAGGATGTGCCTATGCATGTATATACATGGGTATAATAATTTATTGTTCATCTTTTTTTATGAGGTTTCTACAATAAGTTATTTAGAAAAATGTTTTACTTGTTTATCTTGCATACAGTAGTGATTACAAGAACATGTGATGCAGATCTATGTACTGCTATTGTTAATATTATTTTATTCATTATTCCAGAAAAAAGGTTACATGGAAATAAAATAAAATTAGAAGATTCTGAAATACAGACAAATGTTGTCCAACATAACATATTAAATATTTCTAAGTGCCAATTAGAAAGAGCGAATATAGTAAATTATTTATTACATAGAATTGTCTGTAATACTATAAAACACATAAACCGCATTGAAGTTGAACATCAAAAGATAAATGCAGCATTAAACCATTGTCCTGACATAAAAAAAACCCAAGATGTGATAAATATGACATAGTAAATTCCTATAATCCGTTTATTTCAATATCACCAAAGAAAGCTGAAGACAAGTTCACAGAAATAGACTTAACCCAACCAAAACACATTTTCTCATCTCTTGTCTTGCCTCGAGCATGACATAAACACCACCAAAGAAAGTTGAAGACATGCTCACAGAAATAAATTTTACACAACCTGAACACATTTTCTTATCTCTTGTCTTGCCTCAAGCATGACATAAACACCACCAAAGAAAGTTGAAGACATGTTCACAGAAATAGACTTTACACAACCTGAACACATTTTCTTATCTCTTACCTCGAGCATGGCATAAACACCACCAAAGAAAATTGAAGACATGTTCACAGAAATAGACGTCACACAATCTGAACACATTTTCTTATCTCTTGCCTCGAGCATGACATAAACACCACCAAAGAAAGTTGAAGACATGTTCACAGAAATAGACTTTACACAACCTGAACACATTTTCTTATCTCTTACCTCGAGCATGGCATAAACACCACCAAAGAAAATTGAAGACATGTTCACAGAAATAGACGTCACACAATCTGAACACATTTTCTTATCTCTTGCCTCGAGCATGACATAAACACCACCAAAGAAAGTTGAAGACATATTCACAGAAATAGAATTTACACAACCTGAACACATTTTCTGATCTCTTGCTTTGCCTCAAGTATGATATTAACATCACCAAAGAAAGTTGAAGACATGTTCACAGAAATAGACTTTACACAATCTGAACACATTTTCTTATCTCTTGCCTCGAGCATGACATAAACACCACCAAAGAAATTTGAAGACATGTTCACAGAAAAAGACTTTACACAACCTGAACACATTTTCTTATCTCTTGTCTTGCCTCGAGCATGGCATAAACACCACCAAAGAAAGTTGAAGACATGTTCACAGAAATAGAATTTACACAACCTGAACACATTTTCTGATCTCTTGCTTTGCCTCAAGTATGATATTAACATCACCAAAGAAAGTTGAAGACATGTTCACAGAAATAGACTTTACACAATCTGAACACATTTTCTTATCTCTTGCCTCGAGCATGACATAAACACCACCAAAGAAAGTTGAAGACATATTCACAGAAATAGAATTTACACAACCTGAACACATTTTCTGATCTCTTGCTTTGCCTCAAGTATGATATTAACATCACCAAAGAAAGTTGAAGACATGTTCACAGAAATAGACTTTACACAACTTGAACACATTTTCTTATCCCTTGTCTTGCCTCGAGCATGACATAAACACCACCAAAGATAGTTGAAGACATGCTCACAGAAAAATACTTTACACAACCTGAACACATTTTCTTATCTCTTGTCTTGCCTCGAGCATGGCATAAACACCACCAAAGAAAGTTGAAGACATGTTCACAGAAATAGAATTTACACAACCTGAACACATTTTCTGATCTCTTGCTTTGCCTCAAGTATGATATTAACATCACCAAAGAAAGTTGAAGACATGTTCACAGAAATAGACTTTACACAATCTGAACACATTTTCTTATCTCTTGCCTCGAGCATGACATAAACACCACCAAAGAAAGTTGAAGACATATTCACAGAAATAGAATTTACACAACCTGAACACATTTTCTGATCTCTTGCTTTGCCTCAAGTATGATATTAACATCACCAAAGAAAGTTGAAGACATGTTCACAGAAATAGACTTTACACAACTTGAACACATTTTCTTATCCCTTGTCTTGCTTGCCTCGAGCATGACATAAACACCACCAAAGAAAGTTGAAGACATGTTCACAGAAAACGACTTTACACAACCTGAACACATTTTCTTATCTCTTGCCTCGAGCATGACATAAACACCACCAAAGAAATTTGAAGACATGTTCACAGAAAACGACTTTACACAACCTGAACACATTTTCTTATCTCTTGTCTTGCCTCGAGCATGACATAAACACCACCAAAGAAAGTTGAAGACATGTTCACAGAAAAAGACTTTACACAACTTGAACACATTTTCTTATCCCTTGTCTTGCCTCGAGCATGACATAAACACCACCAAAGAAAGTTGAAGACATGCTCACAGAAAAATACTTTACACAACCTGAACACATTTTCTTATCTCTTGTCTTGCCTCGAGCATGGCATAAACACCACCAAAGAAAGTTGAAGACATGTTCACAGAAATAGACTTTACACAACCTGAACACATTTTCGCATCTCTTGCCTCGAGCATGAGATAAACACCACCAAAGAAATTTGAAGACATGTTCACAGAAAGACTTTACACAACCTGAACACATTTTCTTATCTCTTGTCTTGCCTCGAGCATGACATAAACACCACCAAAGAAAGTTGAAGACATGTTCACAGAAATAGACTTTACACAATCTGAACACATTTTCTTATCTCTTGCCTCGAGCATGACATAAACACCACCAAAGAAATTTGAAGACATGTTCACAGAAAAAGACTTTACACAACCTGAACACATTTTCTTATCTCTTGTCTTGCCTCGAGCATGACATAAACACCACCAAAGAAAGTTGAAGACATGCTCACAGAAAAAGACTTTACACAACTTGAACACATTTTCTTATCCCTCGTCTTGCCTCGAGCATGACATAAACACCACCAAAGAAAGTTGAAGACATGCTCACAGAAAAATACTTTACACAACCTGAACACATTTTCTTATCTCTTGTCTTGCCTCGAGCATGGCATAAACACCACCAAAGAAAGTTGAAGACATGTTCACAGAAATAGACTTTACACAATCTGAACACATTTTCGCATCTCTTGCCTCGAGCATGAGATAAACACCACCAAAGAAATTTGAAGACATGTTCACAGAAAGACTTTACACAACCTGAACACATTTTCTTATCTCTTGTCTTGCCTCGAGCATGACATAAACACCACCAAAGAAAGTTGAAGACATGTTCATAGAAATAGACTTTACACAACTTGAACACATTTTCTCATCTCTTGCCTCAAGCATGACATAAACACCACCAAAGAAAGTTGAAGACATATTCACAGATTTAGACTTTACACAACCTGAACTACACAACTTGAACACATTTTCTCATCTCTTGCCTCAAGCATGACATAAACACCACCAAAGAAAGTTGAAGACATATTCACAGATTTAGACTTTACACAACCTGAACACATCTCATCCATTGCCTCAAGGATGACATTAACATCACCAAAGAAAGTTGAAGATATGTTCACAGATTTAGACTTTACACAACCTGAACACATCTCATCCATTGCCTCAAGGATGACATTAACATCACCACTACAATACGTTCACTCTTTTGAAGCTACAAAAGGCCTTCAACGTACAAGGAGGGTAACTCTTTCCATACACGGCACCCTCTAGGGTCAACGGTCAATCTCTCCGTATTAATACCTAACTCAGAGAGCATACATATCTGCAACCTAGGGACGTGTTAGGCAGCTTTGTGGGTTGAACCAAGAGAATCATCACCCTGCCAAAATCACTTGTCCATAAACAGACTACCAAATCTTATGAGGGTTCTTAAGGTAGGTTGTGTGTTACAGTGAACAAAATTTGTACATATTTGCCAGTGATGAATTTGGTAACTATGCTTATTAGAATAGGTATTGTAAATGTATTACATCTTCAAATTGCCGTGGTCGTGTAGGACAAAACCAATATACACGTCCTGAGATCTCGTTTTAAAAGTACCTCGTTTTGTAACACGTCATGCTCCTGGTGCGTTAACAGTAATTTGTTGCAGCTTTTGATGAGCACTTAACTAGGAGATATCGTAAGGCAGAATGGTTCTACCCTATCCACTGCATGCATCTTTCCTTTTTTGTGGGAATCAAAATATCAGTTCAAATGTCAAACCCGTTACCATCATATAGATGTAAATGGTTTGGAATACTGCCCCACTTGATGTCAGCTAAAAAATACACCAATTATTTGGGTTGAAGTGATATAACATCTTAAGGTAGACTTCTTAAATTCCTAAAATAAAGGTAAAGTCAATAACAACCTGTCATAAATACCATGTTTGTATAAAGTTGTATAGAAAAAAGGTAATCTTCTTCTATTTTTTTATATTCCAATTTAAATAGACCTTCCACGTCTGGTGATTAGGCATAATAGATTCGTCCCCATTGATTTGTGTTTTGAAAAAAAATAGTTACTCGCACAATAGAAATTATATTGGATTTAATTTAATTCGGCAGCAGTTAGAAACCATAACAGGGAATTTCATGAATTATTTTCTTGATTTAAATCACTTTATTTCTCTTTATCATGCATTATTTACCAAGCGAATGTAATGATATTGACGTAAGTATTCAAGTGGTGGAAGTCTTGCGTTTAAAGATCTGATCTACTTTTATGATATCTTTAAGATCAAAAGTAGTTTTGTGTTTTAGTTAAATAATTATTTGGCGTAATCAAAAAGCTAGTTGTAAAAACAATATCAGGAATTTAGACGTTGATAAAACTTCTTGAATGTCTTATGATCCTTTTATAAGGTCATAGTAGCTCGGATAATAAATGTTAAGTCATATACTACAAAAACAACAACACGTAAAGTGCTATTTGTTTATTTTATAACCAAAATCCAATTTATTGCCAACTCAGTTATTTGTTCGCTAATTGATGTTTACATATAGTGCTCACTATAAGAGAGAAAATATTATCTACTTTATTCAAACATTTATTTGGACTACTTTGTGGGGTAATAGAAATAAATATGTTTTCGAATTTTATGACATATGAAAATATTTGTAGAAATAATGTGTAAAATGTGTCCTGTTCATTGTATGTTCTCTTTATTTCTGTGAAGACATGTGGTGGTTTTAACTGAAGCAAATCCGAAGAGTGTACATTGTTTGTGTATTATTGTGAGTTCGAACCCCATTCATGGCGAGATGTACTCGATACAACATTATGTGATAAAGTTTGTCAATGGCTTGCGACAGGTCGGTGCTTTTCTCCGGTTTCCTTCACCAATAAAACTGACCGCCATGATATAACTGTAATATTGTTGATAGTGCCGTTAAACACCATAAACCTAAACCAACCTATATATTATGTGGGGATTGGAGTCACAATTACCGGTTTAACTCTATCCTAAGCCAGGACTATACTTGTCATTTCCAAATACAGAATGTTGAGGATTAACAGAGGAGAGTTTCCTAACTTTGTAAACAAAAACAAAAACACAACAAAACAAAAATTGCAATCGACATTGTTGGTACATGTAGTGATGACCAATATAAAACTATTGACATACTCTCTTATGAAATCGTTGTGATAATTAATATATTTAATCCTCAAGCTTGTAAATCGGTACTTGTATAGTTGTTAAAATAATAAGATAAAACTCCCTTTTGAATTTATTATCTCCCACTATTGTCCTTTTAGCATATGGAATCTTGAGAAGTGGTTTTTGTTGTTGCTAGATATATTATTGAACGTTGTTATTTTTTTATTCTATAAGCGCATTTTGAAATTATGGATATTTCTATTTAGTTTGGCTAAACTGATCAAGGATATATTAATTTATTTGCTGTTTTACATCTAAATATGATCTTTTAGGACCTTACATGATTATCAGTGGCTGTGTTCTCAATATATATTTTTATGCGTCCAAGTTCAATGTATCTAAGCTGATAATTTTGCAGTAAATACGAAAACTACTTAAAAAGCATGCATGAATCAAATTGCATATACATTGCAACTGAAGTTTTTTTTACAGCCTCTTATACAAAAATGCAGGTTCCGTTCGATAAATTCAGACGATAACTTCCTAAATTAGAAAAAAACCAAACATTACTACTAATTCAAACTGGACAAAAAGTAACAAGACACGGAATAGAATAAAGTTTAGTCAAGCCTGTTCCCTATATTCTTGGGAAAGTAACTTGTCGCTACAACAAAAACTTAAACATTCCTTTCACGACTGCAAGACATGTTTCTCCGTAAATTCAGATATAGTATCTAGTCACTGTTCCTTTCCCGTTGAAAACAGGGAACTAGTTAATACATATAACATTGTCACTAACACATTCTTGGAGACATGTTCACCATGTACTAAAGAAATGGAAAACAAAGTCCAAAATATTGTCGTCTATTGTTGAAAGAAATCTTGAAGTCGACATATCCAAATCAATATCACAGACAATAAAATTGACACCAAAAAATGTCACAATGAAAAAAGGAAATCAAAGACTATACAAGCAAGAAAAAAACATGGCAAACATAGTAAAACAAATGGAATCCAAGGACACTGATGTTCTCAATTGTCTCGCCTCTGGTAAATCTTTTGACCAATATGAATGGGATATACTTTTTACATTCAATATCGGTACTGAGGAGGCAGAACATTTAATGATAAAACGCCACAACAAGGGAAAAGATGGCATAGCCAAAGTAAACAACATTATGGAAATTTCTCTGGATATCTATTTGAAAAAGAAAACTGTTTGCAGGAAATACAATCATTAAAACCAACGAGTCAAGTAAATTGACAAAGTATGGTTAGGAAATATCAAATAAAAACTAAAAATGGTGTTTTCCCACTGAATGGGCGTCAAATTCTCAAAAAATCTCAAAGAATTTGCTAAAGAAAATGGCATTAATACCAACCATTTCAACAAACATGTAAGTCAGTGGACGAGACTATCTCCGACGTGTAAGGCGTGACAAGAAAAGAGTAACAAACATGTAAGTCAGTGGACGAGACTATCTCTGACGTGTAAGGCGTGACAAGAAAAGAGTAACAAACATGTAAGTCAATGGACGAGACTATCTCCGACGTGTAAGGCGTGACAAGAAAAGAGTAACAAACATGTAAATCAATGGACGAGACTATCTCCGACGTGTAAGGCGTGACAAGAAAAGAGTAACAAACATGTAAGTCAATGGACGAGACTATCTCTGACGTGTAAGGCGTGACAAGAAAAGAGTAACAAACATGTAAGTCAATGGACGAGACTATCTCCGACGTGTAAGGCGTGACAAGAAAAGAGTAACAAACATGTAAGTCAATGGACGAGACTATCTCCGACGTGTAAGGCGTGACAAGAAAAGAGTAACAAACATGTAAGTCAATGGACGAGACTATCTCCGACGTGTAAGGCGTGACAAGAAAAGAGTAACAAACATGTAAGTCAATGGACGAGACTATCTCCGACGTGTAAGGCGTGACAAGAAAAGAGTAACAAACATGTAAGTCAATGGACGAGACTATCTCCGACGTGTAAGGCGTGACAAGAAAAGAGTAACAAACATGTAAGTCAGTGGACGAGACTATCTCTGACGTGTAAGGCGTGACAAGAAAAGAGTAACAAGCAAAATATCAATACCGTCATATAAAAGTTCAAAAAACATTAAGGAAATAGCCAAAGAAAAAGTCAGAATTGGTGATTTCAATATTGGAAGAAAAATAGTTCCAACAACAATTGCAACTAATATAATTGACAAAACAGGTAATAAAAATTGAAGGCAGCAATAATTAACTATCACCCCACACACACACACTTCTTGCTGTATGTTCACCTTGTCTTGTTGCTGGCATGAATGAAACTGACAAGTTCAAATCCTGCCCCCTTTATTCAGATTGATGGATGTAAAAAAAATACAAATGCTTGCTAATTGTTATTGTTAATTTCTATGAATTTATCAAGGACATTACTTTGTAGTTACTAATGACAGGGTATATATATATATATATATTTTTTTTTCTTAACCAAAATCCTACAACGAGGCTGTAAAAACAACAAACCACCTCGTCAATAAAATATTACATTGTCATTAAATTTTCACAATTTATTTTGTACAAAAAAAAGGACAGCCTTCACATCATTGCGCGATTCGCACTAAACTGTCGTTTAGACACATGCTATTGCAAAAGCGAATTTTCCGAGCAAGTGCTTGGACGAAAATTTGTTAGAATTAAAAAAAAAACGATTAACATTATCATATGATTCTTATAGAATTAATGCATATTGTTTTCGTGTTTTTTGATTGGACAAGAGCACTGTCACCTATTTGATTTTGAACCGTTCAAAACTCATGAACTTTTGTGTACCGGAACTAATTCTTTTGTGTAACCAGTGTAATCAATATGGCAGACGCTGACCGGAAACTACGATAGTGTCCTATTGAAAACCAGCCTGAAATAAGGTTAATAATTAAAATAAAAAGTTATCTTTTGCCAATATCTTTCATATAACTATAACTTAGCAATCCAAAAAACAAAACAAAACATTCTTTAAGAACCCCCCAATCGTCTGCTATTATTGTTGTTCACATTAATTATCCTGGACATAGCATTGAACATATCAGTGTTAGATACACACCCCTGTAACATTCGAACTACAATTATCAGAGGATGATGAGATGGACCATCAGCAAGTGCTTGACCTATTTGAGGCGTTGCAAAATGATATTGTGGGCTTTGATGATATATGGTAAACCATCAGATCAATAAAACTGGTTTGGAGTATATATTTTTTAATTGTTAATAATTCGGTTTTTAAAATTATTTTCCTTAAATTAATATTGTGCAATGTCTTTTTGTTTTAATTTAATTTAATAGATCAGATTGGTTACCAAATGAGAACAGTATTCAGTGATATGTTCGGCGCATTTGTTGATGGATGGCACAGTGATGACACAGTCTTTTCACGCAAAGAAAAGGTTCAACCAGAAAAAGAAAGGCATAGGCTTGTTAAGAGAAGTCTATTGCAGGTGATTAATTTGCCCCCTCCTTTGCCAACACACCATTAATCAAGAAAGGTTACTGTGGACATACACAATCTATAAGTACAGCAATTGTAGATGAGATTGCAGAAGTTCAGCAAAAAAAATAATATCAGATTTATGAAATTCCATATATGGTGGTCTTATGTATTTATCAAAATTACCTTACGAGACCATACATGAAGGGCCATACCCAGTAGCTCATCCAGACATTTGACTCAATTCCATATATTTGAAAGAGTTTTGACCTCATATCCCTTTGTATTCATCACTGCTATACAAGTTTTTCTCTCAATTCATTTAATATACAGATACAATAGACCAATTTCACTTTAACCCATTCTTTGTTGCAAGCGGCTCAATTCCAAAGATCAATCGGAGTTAAATCCGGGTGGTAAGCGGCCTTACTGACTACCACTTCATTTTTAACATTTTCGTAGTTTTATTCAACAGTTACGCATGTATCCTGGTGATCAAATGTACACCATTGAAGAGATTAGATGCTGGAAAATGGAGAATCTGAGACAGTACTGGACGATGAAAGGTCTCATGAAAACAGGAACGAAGGAGGAGCTACCAACCTTATGCTTTTCAGCATGTAGGTTAAACTTGCCTTTGGTCCTATCATAGGATGATGTTTTATAGGATAATAAGAGGTGCTACAGTAAAATGTAGTGACTGGAATTTTAGACCACAGGTTGGTAACAAATGGTAATGTCTAGACTTGATAGATGAGGTACATATTGTGTCAGAATGGTTTGTATTATTGTAATATTAGGACCTATATCCTTCTGCAAGTTCTAAATATAATTTAAAATGTTGTACTTGGCATACATCTGAAACCATCCTTGGTAGTATAGAGCCTATTACCTCTGTCTACATGACAGAAGACCGAGGTTCCATTCCTAGCTGTGTATATCAGATGCTAATTAGGAAACTTTGAACATAATTTGTTGGTAAATATATATTATATATGTAGTGCTATTTTGTGGGAATATGACACACAACCAAAACTTATATGTAGATGTTCATGTTTAATAGTTGTAATGCCTCTATATGCTAACATATGATAGTTGGAGGGATCCTCATCAGGGGTTGATAATGTCATATCTTAGAGATGATGTTTCACTACTCCAATGCATTTTGCAATGATCCAATTAAATAATTTTATAGTTAATAACAATATTTAATTGAAATTAAGATAAGAAGGTAGTTGATGTAATGTCTGATTACATCACTATTGTTTGTGACCTAACAGAAAAACAAGTTGTATAACAGACATTTTAACATGCTACTTGTAATACATCTTAAGTATATGGATTTTTTTTAAAATGATTTCAAATCCCATTCTACACAGATTTTTTCTATTGTTTCAGGGGAGATGAACTTAGACCTGATTTTAGGAAAGTTAAGGTGAATAAACTTGTATTTTTGAGATTTATAACCAAGGCCAAATGTACCCTTCATTGTGGCCTGGCTATCACCTATGTTTTGTAGGGGAACTACATATTTTCTTCACTGCCCTGTCCAGACCTATGAAGTGGCGCCGACACTCTCTCATGGCTAATCATATTCCAGCAAAAGTTAGCTCTGGTAAGTTACCGTAACGTAACCGATTTAACATGGCTAACTTTGTTGAAGGGGTGTGGTTTTCTTTGAAAGATGATACTATCGCTTGAACGTCACAAGTTTGATGGATCACTGGTGTTAGGGCTGAAACTTAAATTTCCTTCACTTGTTTCGTGTTTTTTTTCTTTTTGTTGACGCCAATACCATGCTCAACGGTCAGGGTTTTCAGTACACTCGAGCTTAACTTGTTTCTCCCGCTAAGCCATAAGTAATAACGTAATCATAGTTCTAATAATAAAACCCTAAATGCTCGCTTACTCGCAAAGGTTTTAACGGGATGCCATTACACGTAATGGAGCAGCCGCCGAGATTTTTTGCGCTCGCTTACATAGTTTCTGACGCCTGCATTTATCAATAATAAGACATAACCTTTCCTTTTGTCCACTATTATAACAAGTTGTTATCACTTACCAGTATTTTAGAATGTAATTCCCACAAAATAAAAATCCATGTTTGCTTTCTCTGGACATTTTGAATTTCGTCATTTCCGGCCTCACTTTGGTATTTTGCTTATTTGGATGTCGATACCATATTTGGCGATTTGAGGCGTGAATGTTTACATCAGCCGTAGTAAGCATCTTAGTAAGATATACCATATTTAGAAAAGCTCCGCCTTCCGTAGTTTCCGGTTATGGCGAACGATCGATACATTTGAACAGGTTGTTGTTACCTTTGAAAAGCAGGGGTGACGCATCTTTGCACACGGCACGCTTTTATGAACTATATAACCGATCGCCGGAAGTCGATCTGTCATTCAAATTATGGCTGTCCAAGTGACAACATCGAGTAGCAGCTGGTTAGACTCCTCAGATATATGGTTATTTTGTTTGGAGAAAGATGTTTTTAGAGTAAGAATGAGAGACTGTCCACGTATCAACGTATTGGTACGAGTTGCACACATAACACCAGTCAACAAAGTTGTGAGACGTCTTGTTCTGATGGCCTGTGAGCAGTTGGATTCGTCCTTGGCGTCCACGTTTCCAGCATTATTACTAATTAATAATGCATGTAATTTTAAGGTAAATTGAAGTATTAGAGTGAAATATTTAATGCATATCTGGTTTGCTATGAAGATTTAAGGGATATCCTGTACTGCGATCGCAATACTACCAATACTGGTAGCCTCACCAGACGCAATTTACGAACGGACACAATTATGAACGAAATAAAATTGATGTGCCCTAATTGTTCCTTCAAAACATGAATTAAAAAAATGCTTTTATAAATAGATACCCCGCTAAATTACTCGTGTTTTGGGAGAAAATTATGTATGCGCAGTTGAATGTTGCAGACGACGGGTTTTCATAATTTGTAAACAGAAAACGATCGACAATTGCATTTGGAATTTATCGCTAAAATTCATTGTGGTACGCATATTTTGTTATCTTGTGCCTGTAATTGGAAAGCCTATGATCTCCCGATTCTATGCACAGTGAAATTAAAACAAAAACAGTAAATATAATACAATTTCCATACCTTGATCTATCCCAAAATGTCAAAATCCGTGATGTACCTTATTAATTGAAGAGTCCAAGGAATTCCGAATGCAAACTGGCACACATTTATGGTGTGAATAAAGGAAAGGTTTTTATGTCATGTGTATTATATACAAATGGATATATGTGAACGTAAATGAATGAATGCTCTTTCAATGTTAACAGTTGTCATCAAATAATTTACACTAGAAAGATTATTATTATGTCGTTCGAAATTGTGTCCGGATCTAGGTCACAGAGTGACTAAAACGGGGTCATGAAAATCTGTTTAAAACCCGTAACAATGCATTGAATAATATATGGGCTATGATTCAAAAGGAATATTGGTGTTTAATCTGAAATATGAACATGTAATCAGCTTCATTAGTTTGGTCAAATTTATTAACAAATGTAAATATCATCAAAATTGTGCGTAATTGCGTGCGGTGAGGCTATACAAATTTGTTCCAGTATTGTGATTTTTTTTTCAAAATTTTGTACAATACTGGTATACGAGTAATGTAATGTATTGTAATTCAATTATGAAAATATGAAATTGCATGGATTTTTTGTAGTGTAATGTTCAGCAGGATCAATAATATCTGTCAAAACTTTCATGTCATCAATCCAGAACAGAAATTATATTGGCTTCTTAATAATGAAAATGAGGAAATTCTAGCCAGTATTTGTAATTTGATAAAACAAAGCACAATATAATGAAATAATTGCTCTTTTACACTGTGCACGGGCTGGCATGTTTAGAAAGGAGAAATATAATATAAATTGATAATATTTCTAAATAAATAGAATAAATTTAAAGAAAAACACATATTACTGGGTTTGATCTGAATTTCTGCTTAATTCATTTTAACATGCCTTTGCACTGTCAATTGGTGCACTCTGTAATTGAGCAATAACATGATGACATATTTCCTCCAACTAGTTCTCCTGCTCTAAGCACGAGGTGACACATCCGAATGAATATTGATATTATAATAGATATAATAATTAACTAATCTTTTTTTAATTTATATTTAGTATATAATTGTGAGAAAATGCAATTAATAGACGGGGTGTGTAAGAAGCACTGTCCCTTGGTGTTTTTAGCAGGTTTACTGCTTGTGAAGGAATATGCAACATATGTAAAGTTTCACACTGGATGTGCGATATAGGGGACAAACCACTAAATAATAATAATTATATTTATATTTTTAGAAATATAAAAACCCCAAACTACATATTTTTTTGTATGTCTTTTTTCTTTTGTGTGTATGTCTCATTTATCAATCATGAATGTTTGTATTGTTAATGATGCCTCATTTGGGCCCTATGATTAGGCCATACAATCTATTCTATTAGGAGGTTCATGTCATCAACTGTTGGAAAGCATACTAAAAGTACATGTTCATTGTGTATCATTTTATTGGCATTTATAACATCGTATCAGTAATACATCACAATACACAACAATCATCATGATAATTCAACAAGATAACAAAAAGTGATGATAACATTAATTGTCCTATTATGAAATGTCTTAAACTAGGTTCTGTTCTCTTATGTGCTCCAGGATGTTGCCGAAAGCTTGGTTACCACAGTTCCACAAAAGAACTTTGATCATCAAACAAATTAAATTACTCAGTTTACAAAATTATACTCACAGCATCAGAAGAACTTTGAAATTAAACAAAGTAACCAGTTAATTATATTGATTAATTTGAATTAAATTATCAAACATTAAATATAATCACACACATCTCAATGAGAATAAGTGATCATGTTTTAGAAATTGAAAGAGGCAGATATAATAAAATAAATAGAGAACAACAAATTTGTAGGCAATGTCACCTAAATGTAATTGAAGACGAGGAACACTTCTTCTTTCATTGCCAAAAAAAAAACCGAATTATTAAGAAAGGAATGTTTAACCCAGATTGAAAATTTATACACAAATTTGATGGGAAATAATCATATTCAAAATCTCGAAACAATTTTATCTTCTTCATGTCTTATGCAACTTGTTGCCCTTTTCATTCAAGTCATTAGCACTGAGGAGAGTGGACTCAATATAACTGTATAATTATTATGTTTGTTTTAATGTATGATTGATTTGTACGGTTTTAGCATTGCAATAATTTCTGAATTGACTGCATTTTAAAATGTTGCGTGGTGCATCATAATATTTATTTTTGTGTATTTCTCTATGACTGATTTTTGTTTACAGTTTGATAAAGATGAAGTACAAGGACTTTTCAACATTGGTACTGAGTCTTGGGCAGTCCTTATATGGAGCTACAAGTGTATACCAGGAGCAAAGTACATCGGGAGACCACCTGACCATTTTAATGCTATAGACCTTCCAGTTCTGGATCTGTAATCTTCAGCTTGTTCTTGTACCGGAAATCCCCAGAATACTAGTATTCAGAATTCTACAAACCTCACTCATGTTGAAAGCAATTCAGAAGATGATGGTGACCAACATGATGGAGAAGCTAATGATGCTGGTGATGAACTTTATACAACAACATTTGCAATTAAGGGTTCAACTTACAACGACATCTACCAAGAAAACTGTGCAAAGTGCTTTGCGACTAAAAAACCCAATGACAATACAATTAGAAAAGGAACCAGACAATCCAAAAGATTCCAATGCCATTGTTGTAAAAGTATGTGTGGACGATCTATCTTTGTAAAAGTATGTGTGGACGATCTATCTTTGTAAAAGTATGTGTGGACGATCTATCTTTGTAAAAGTATGTGTGGACGATCTATCTTTGTAAAAGTATGTGTGGACGATCTAGCTTTGTAAAAGTATGTGTGGACGATCTATCTTTGTAAAAGTATGTGTGGACGATCTATCTTTGTAAAAGTATGTGTGGACGATCTAGCTTTGTAAAAGTATGTGTGGACGATCTATCTTTGTAAAAGTATGTGTGGACGATCTATCTTGTAAAAGTATGTGTGGACGATCTATCTTTGTAAAAGTATGTGTGGACGATCTAGCTTTGTAAAAGTATGTGTGGACGATCTATCTTGTAAAAGTATGTGTGGACGATCTATCTTTGTAAAAGTATGTGCGGACGATCTATCTTTGTAAAAGTATGTGTGGACGATCTATCTTGTAAAAGTATGTGTGGACGATCTATCTTTGTAAAAGTATGTGTGGACGATCTATCTTGTAAAAGTATGTGTGGACGATCTATCTTTGTAAAAGTATGTGTGGACGATCTATCTTTGTAAAAGTATGTGTGGACGATCTATCTTTGTAAAAGTATGTGTGGACGATCTATCTTTGTAAAAGTATGTGTGGACGATCTATCTTTGTAAAAGTATGTGTGGGCGATCTATCTTTGTAAAAGTATGTGTGGACGATCTATCTTTGTAAAAGTATGTGTGGACGATCTATCTTTGTAAAAGTATGTGTGGACGATCTATCTTTGTAAAAGTATGTGTGGACGATCTATCTTTGTAAAAGTATGTGTGGACGATCTAGCTTTGTAAAAGTATGTGTGGACGATCTATCTTTGTAAAAGTATGTGTGGACGATCTATCTTGTAAAAGTATGTGTGGACGATCTATCTTTGTAAAAGTATGTGTGGACGATCTATCTTTGTAAAAGTATGTGTGGACGATCTAGCTTTGTAAAAGTATGTGTGGACGATCTATCTTGTAAAAGTATGTGTGGACGATCTATCTTTGTAAAAGTATGTGTGGACGATCTATCTTTGTAAAAGTATGTGTGGACGATCTATCTTGTAAAAGTATGTGTGGACGATCTATCTTTGTAAAAGTATGTGTGGACGATCTATCTTGTAAAAGTATGTGTGGACGATCTATCTTTGTAAAAGTATGTGTGGACGATCTATCTTTGTAAAAGTATGTGTGGACGATCTATCTTTGTAAAAGTATGTGTGGACGATCTATCTTTGTAAAAGTATGTGTGGACGATCTATCTTTGTAAAAGTATGTGTGGACGATCTATCTTTGTAAAAGTATGTGTGGACGATCTATCTTTGTAAAAGTATGTGTGGACGATCTATCTTGTAAAAGTATGTGTGGACGATCTATCTTTGTAAAAGTATGTGTGGGCGATCTATCTTTGTAAAAGTATGTGTGGACGATCTATCTTTGTAAAAGTATGTGTGGACGATCTATCTTTGTAAAAGTATGTGTGGACGATCTATCTTTGTAAAAGTATGTGTGGACGATCTATCTTTGTAAAAGTATGTGTGGACGATCTAGCTTTGTAAAAGTATGTGTGGACGATCTATCTTTGTAAAAGTATGTGTGGACGATCTATCTTGTAAAAGTATGTGTGGACGATCTATCTTTGTAAAAGTATGTGTGGACGATCTATCTTTGTAAAAGTATGTGTGGACGATCTAGCTTTGTAAAAGTATGTGTGGACGATCTATCTTGTAAAAGTATGTGTGGACGATCTATCTTTGTAAAAGTATGTGTGGACGATCTATCTTTGTAAAAGTATGTGTGGACGATCTATCTTGTAAAAGTATGTGTGGACGATCTATCTTTGTAAAAGTATGTGTGGACGATCTATCTTGTAAAAGTATGTGTGGACGATCTATCTTTGTAAAAGTATGTGTGGACGATCTATCTTTGTAAAAGTATGTGTGGACGATCTATCTTTGTAAAAGTATGTGTGGACGATCTATCTTTGTAAAAGTATGTGTGGACGATCTATCTTTGTAAAAGTATGTGTGGACGATCTATCTTTGTAAAAGTATGTGTGGACGATCTATCTTTGTAAAAGTATGTGTGGACGATCTATCTTTGTAAAAGTATGTGTGGACGATCTAGCTTTGTAAAAGTATGTGTGGACGATCTAGCTTTGTAAAAGTATGTGTGGACGATCTATCTTTGTAAAAGTATGTGTGGACGATCTATCTTTGTAAAAGTATGTGTGGACGATCTATCTTTGTAAAAGTATGTGTGGACGATCTATCTTTGTAAAAGTATGTGTGGACGATCTATCTTTGTAAAAGTATGTGTGGACGATCTATCTTGTAAAAGTATGTGTGGACGATCTATTTTTGTAAAAGTATGTGTGGACGATCTATCTTTGTAAAAGTATGTGTGGACGATCTATCTTGTAAAAGTTTGTGTGGACGATCTATTTTTAATTATTGGCTACATTGGTATTAAAAAATTACCTAAAGTTTCAGCAATTCATAAACAGGAAATTGTAGACATTAAAGTCAAATCCGTGACTATATGGTTGGTGAGAAACCTGAACATTCGTAAACTGAGATGTTATATCCAGATGTGTAAGAAGAACAAGCGGTTGCCAGATAATGAACTGAACACGTACAATTCTAATTTATAATGTTTTCATTGACTATTTATGAATGACAACAAGAATACCCCCACTCGTTCATTTGTGTCAAATTTGTATATATCTGAAGTAGATGTGCGGTAAACCTGGAAAGGGGAGACACGGTACAAGTCACCATGCAAAAGCAATATATCAAATATAAAATCATTTCTTCCAATAGAAGCTGAGATATCTGCTACAAAAGTCTGAGTCGCACGGTAAACAGGAAGTAGATGTGCGGTAAACCTGGAAAGGGGAGACACGGTACAAGTCACCATGCCAAAGCCATATATCAAATATAAAATCATTTCTTCCAGTAGAAGCTGAGATAACTGTTACGAAAATTTTCATTACGGCAAACATGAAAAATTCTAAGTCGCACTGTAAACAGGAAGTAGATGTGCGGTAAACCTGGAAAGGGGAGACATGGTACAAGTCACGATGCCAAAGCCATATATCAAATATAAAATCATTTCTTCCAGTAGAAGACGAGATATCTGTTACGAAAGTGTGAAGGGACGGATTTGTAATTCCTGCTAATGTTTTGCATGGATATATTACATTTTAAGAATACCACAATTTATATACAATTTTTGAAAATAATCATGAAAAGCAGAAATAATTGAATGATGGAATGTAAATATGTGTACAAAGCTTATAAATATGGACAGTAATCATACTAAACTATCGTCACGGTATGTGTTTTCGTGCGTCATCTGTTTTCGTTTTATCCATTTAATTTTGATTTCCACAGCGCACGCATTATTTTTGACGTGTCTTCCGGTTTCTATTTATTGAACATAAACAAGACTACAGCGTGACATCTGTAAAAGATGTTAAAGTTTGCTTTTAAAAACGTAAGTACCAAGAACAGTGAACCTACCTACTGAACTATACTTTTTGTAATGCTAAACATTTACTTCATTTATAAAGTAGCTGGAAAAAAATCCAGATGGGCTATATAAAATTTAACTATGTCATCTGCCTCTCAGACACCGGCTCTTCCTGTCATGTAACTGTCATGGGGTCACTGATCGTACTTGTAAACAAAAGAGCTGACTGAAATGTGCCTGTTTCTTATATAAAATACATGTCACTTTGCAGTGCATTGTGGTTTCAGCACTAAAAAAAAACATCAAAAGTAAACACAAATTTGAAAGTGGTAATTTTCAAACATTCTGTTATTTTATTTAGATGTACATGTAGTATGATTTGGTAGATGGCCAGAACCATGAAATTTTAAAACCAGCCATTTCCGGATTATATATTCGTTTCCATCCCGTATATCGGCCTTGTTCTTACCTCACACGAAAACAGATGACGCCATTTTACTGACAACAAAAGTTGCCAGATAATCGCGAGTATATTGAAATACAAGAATGGCTTTAAAAACAATCTTATGTACAAAGAAATATTTAACTAGCCATTCTTTGAAAATTCCAATCGTCATATGAATGAAGGGTTAACACTGTTAATCGCTATATCTGAAAATCGATAATAGCACGAAAACCGATAACACGATGCTAATACCATATTTCTCAGCCAAACCGATTTAACAAGGACTGGGATCATCAGTAATAGTTTTAATGAAATGTTTGAAGCGTAAATAGTGAGTTTTTATGTTTCAACTGCAATTTATGTTTTGTTCCATTGTGACGAATGGGACCGCTTTGTAGCTCCGCCGAGACACAAGTTTGTCACAGGAGCTACATTATTGCAGCTAACGTAATCAATGTACCCAAATGTAACCAATACTTTGTCTTTGCAATGAAATCTGGACGCTTTGCCTTCCGAAAGCGTATCCGCCCAGACGCGGAAATTATCGTGAACAGGTCTATTCGCATTAAAATTTACGTTTCGAATGCTCATTAAACTAATTCGCATCCGATAATGCAAATCGAAGTCGAATTACGTGTGAACGCAGCATGGATACCTTGAAATAATTATTATTCTGCAAACACCACCAATAATACAAATAATACTTAATATTGTAATCCTCATCTTTATACTTTTTAAAAACAAAAACGTTCCAAAATAATTTTTCAATGGCCCCCATTAGATTTGTGGAAATATTACTGTATAGAGATCACTATTGTGTGTAAAAGTCTTACTTTCCTTAGCAACAATGTAGATCTATGCCAACGTAAATCAATTAAAAAAAATGGCACGCCAAAAACAAATCCGAGTCGTATAGACAGGCACACATGACCACTCACTCTCTTTGCTTAGAACAATTCCCTATAAAGTGGCGGGTTTACGCTAGTTATGAGGGCCAATCTCAACACCACAGCATCCCCCCTCGTGCTGAACTGACGCGTTCATGCAAGTGTTTTTCACATGTGAATAATGTGCCGACCCTTAAATACAACTATTACTGGCTAACTGGGTAAGCAGCGTTGCATGGCATGGTCATAATCCTGTAATGTAGACTTTGTCACATATAACATCTGGTTATATTGCTATCAAACTTTAAATTATTTGGTTTTCCAATCGTTCGATTTTGAGCGTACCTGATGAAGGTTATTCCAAGAACGCGTCATGCGCACTATTTAAAGTTGATATCTACGTTTTTAATACTACCTCTGCTGGTGGACTATTATTCCTCGAGAGTATCATCCGCCCCGTAGTCAGATATATAAGATATATTACTGAAATTTACAGGTCCTAAATAATGTGACTATGTTGTTTAGGTCATTGGTTTTATTGCTCCCAAAACTTGATTTTGTTTGTTTTCCACGTACCTGATGAAGGTTATTGAGCGTACCTGATGGAAGGTTATTCCAGAAAAGCGTCGTGTGCACTAAATTTGATATCTACGTTTTGATTTTTATTAGTCCTATTAAAGATATCTGATGACCTTATCCATCATTTTTCTCCCTAAAAAGACAGAGAAATATTGAATTGGAAAGCTGGGTACAGCAATACCATATGGGTGCAATGACAAAAATGATATGTAACCTATCTAGTCTAGAGCGACATCAAATGTCTACACATTCTCATTGTATACACGTACCATCCATGAGTGGAATTTTCTTCCGTCTGGAGTGACAGAAAACCCCACCATCGAGGCATTCCAGACTGCACTATCCAACCATTACAGGTGCAGTCTTCCAGAGGCAGTAGAGAGGAAATAGATGTATATAGTTTTATTCTGTAAGATAGAACAGTTGTATATGTAGATAGTACTCAAGCTGTTGTTTCACTCTACACACGCCACTCAAAGTTTGTTGCAGTCCGAAACTTGACAGATGGGCAATTCACATTCCTAAAGGAATCCTGTCCACCAGATGGAAGAAGAAGAAGAAGAACCTTTAAGAATGCCTTGGGAAAACATAGATATATAGTGGATAATGTCCTGTAATTTCGCCTTACAATGGACCACCAACGACCACTTCTAAAAAGTTATTACTCATTAAGTGTTGTTGCAAATTGTATTATAATTTAACTCCTCTTATAAAATGTTTGTTTTCTAGCCATTCATTTGTGACAAATATTTGAAAACCATTAAAAAAAATAAGAAGAATTGTAATAACGTGGACATTTATGGCTTTCTATATATCAAATAACTTTCTATTATCGACCTTTTATTAATATGTTAAGTTTATTTAAAGTATTTAGTAATTTTTAGCACAAACGACGTACACTTTGCTATCGACATGATTACATGAACGGTTGATCACATTGTACTAAACAATCCAAACTGTCTCTAAAATTGAAGTCGAGCCTTGATTTTAATCTTCAATGAAATGTTGTTTGTTTCAAATCAAACATAACCTGTCTTGCTATTGTGTAAATAAGTAACGGAATACACTAAAATGAACAATAGTCAAATTAAAATTTGAATTTAACATTTGTTCAAAGGTTGGAGTATATATTACCTAAACAAATACAATTAAGTTTACGTGGAGATCCGTGTAGTGCTGTCGTGTGACCATTAATTAAGCTCCACCTTTAATACTAGTACCGTCCGTGTGTAATCGACATCAAATACACTTAATAATGTTTAAACGAAATAATACCAACAAATACTCGTGATTTTGTGGTAGCGGTGAGAAGCTTTGAATTCACTACTATATTTTATTTAATGGAATACATGTAAATAATAGATAATTAAATCTCCATTAGATAAATAGTGACATGACAACAATGTGAACAATTTCAAATTACGGATATTTTTTTTTCTAAATTGCTCACGACAGGTGATAATAGTCTATGAAAAAACTATGTTAAATTAATCCGTCTTAAGGTAATAAATTCATCTTCTCATTTTCCGTAAAATAATTACGTGGAGAAAATGGATTTTTGCTTAGTCTATTTCTTTTGAAGAAGCTTAACAAGATAAGATGATTATGTTGACCAGGTACTCGTTCGATTACTTTTTCAAAGGATAATTACAACATATAATCTAGTAAAGGATATTATTAAATAAATCAAATCTAACCAGTTGGAATTCAACTCATCTATTCATAATGGATACCAATGATTATGTTTTAACTGCGTTGCCTAGTTACGTTAGATATTCTAGACGTGAAATAGGAAAAGCTTCAAAGGAAGATAGAAGAGAATCTGCGTACAGTGGAATCCGTCAGAAATTGAGCTCGGCCGTGATATCAGTTCCTTATGGAGGCGGACTAGATAATCTTAGACTAATTGGGAACTTAGAGGATCACGAATTTCAAAATAGGTTTACATCTTATAAAAAACCTAAACGGACGAAAAATAGAAGCCGAAATGCGTCCGAAACTGAAACGGAGACGTTTATGAGTGAGGGTGATATGTCCCCTATTAAGACACGTCGTAAGAAGTATTATGATCAATATTCACCGACAAAATTATCTTTTTCTGAGCGGAAACCTGCACGGATTGGATCCGAAACAAGCACCACTAGTACAGCTACATCAAAGAGCAGAAGTACAATATATTCGACATCGGAATACGACGACGGATACTGGGTAAAGAAACTGAAGGAGTTAGACGAAGTCAAAGAAAGATATTCGGATAACAGTGATTTCTTAACATCTTTGTATGGATATAAACTAAAAAAAGATATACACAAAAGCTCAAAGAAGAAGAAGAAATTGAAAGAGAAGCGCGACGACAAAAGCACACCACAATCGATGGTAGATGACGTCACCAAACGTTTAATTTTACCACCGATACAACAGAAACCGCACGATGACGGGAAAAGTACAAGAGAAAGTACACTAACATATTTAAGTGACGAAAGCAACACTTCTACTATTGTTGCCAGTGGAGATAACGAAAATTCAAAAAGGAGGAAAGTTGAGTTTAATCTACAAAAAGCAAAACGAACGATAAAACTTCCACCTTTAGAAGGTGGTAAGCAGCATGAACTTCACGAACATCACAGAGTGAAGAATCCGAAACGTTCTATATTGAAGAAAATGGATAAAAATACTGAAACTGTTGTTAATTGTTTTCCGTCAAGAGCAAACCCAACACCTTCTTTGTGGCAAACGCACATGGAAAAACTAAAATCACCCATTCTGATCCCGTCGTCTGCTTCCCGAAGACAACAGGTAACATTCAAACGTAATCCATTCAATATGACATACAAATGTAGTAAGGAGTTCGAAGCGGTTGCAACGAATTATGACACTGAAAGGAAACCTTCGTTTTTGACAGAATAATATTTACTTATTCTTTACATGCACATTTGTAAGTTGCCACCATCTTCAATTTTAACTTTCGTGTTTTTGGATATAATTTCGTGTTTTCGTGTGATATCATGACTAATTGTGCGTTCATACTTGTAAGTAATCATATTTAATATGTGCTACTGACAATCAAATATACTGATATTAAAACCAAAATGATCAAAGGTTATGCTAAAGTATTATTAGATAGTATTTCGGAGTTACATGTGTTTTTCGGCTTTCTGAATTGTACGACTAGCATTACCGTACAGTAAGAAGGCAAACAAAAAAACCCCCCAGCTACATGTAAACGAACATGTAGCTCAATATTGGCACACATTTACCAAAGATAAAAATGGAACCTGTTATTATTCTTTGTACACGTGGCCACTTGTATCATTGTTAATACACCAGTCATGGAATACGATTCATGTAATTTTTTTTATAGTTTCCTCTTTAGTCGTTAAAAGAGAGTCTGGATTATAAATAACAAAGATTGATGAAAATCTCAATTATGTAGAATGGGCAGTTCTTAGTTTTAATTTTATCATTGTTACATAATACTGCTGGTTGTTCGTTTAAATACACATTTACATTTTTTTTCCCCTACAGTTTCAATATATTCATGCTTCTATTTGAATATTTTTTTCTGTACATTTTTAACGTTCGATATATTTCTTATTTTACATAATTCATACTTGAAAATATACGTCGGACATATTATTTTTGTTTTGTTTCTGTTCTCCAATCTTTGATGTTTAAATTGGTTTTTCTAACTTTTTTGGGAAGGTCAAAATAAATACGTCAGATACAGAAATATCTGTTGGTGCCAATATAATGATTTGGGAAACACTAATCACTGGACGTTAAACAGCAATCAATCAAAAACATTTTAATTTGTGTTCTTTTTGCGCAGAAGCGAATCTGTACAGCTTTTAATTATTTATTTACATCGATATTGTTCTCTGAGATCCAATTGTAAGAGGAGTGTTGAAATCCTACTGATCGGTTAAACCCTGTCACATTTTAGCCTGTCCCTAGCCATATACATGTATTTCGTATTCTAATTTTTTCGTTCAATGGTTTGGGGTGAGAGGTGATGATTGGTTTTGTTGATGTAGGTTAAATTATTGAAATCACTATTTAAACGTTTTTTTCTTAATCAAGGCCATATTAGGTACAGCTACGTGTATATGATCAAGGACATTGGCATATGTCCCGTCGGTTTTCTCTAACGTGTTTTGCATGAAACGCATAACAGAACACATGTGCGGCCACTTGACTTTTGATCTATATTAAAGTATGTAGGTATTTATTATCAGTTATCTATACGAAAGTATTGGGTATGACTCAAAATACCGAGCACAAGAAATATGTGTAGATTATTCAATATCTGGTAATGATTTATGGAAAAAAAATAATCGAGGACTATGCGAGGTGATAATGTTTAAGATATAGTAATTATCAGGTATTGGATAAAATGAATTTAGTCCACTTTTCTTTGTTGACTAGCAAGAGTATCAATTACTGCAATTGCAAAAAAAGTCATTATCTAAAAGACTTTATACCAATGTTTGATTTTTGTATGCATGAATGTTTGTGTTGGATAAGTTTTGTTAAGATGTAAAACCAGTGGGATGTTGAATATTACATGATTTTGTTATTTGAATGATTTCAATTTCCACACACACACAAACAACAAAAACCACCGCATCGGTGACGTAATGGTTAGCGTCTCGCCTCGAGTGCGGTAGATCGTGGATTCGAGCCTTGGTCGGATTCAACCAAAGACTATTAAATTGGTATGTGTTGTTTCTCCGCTAAGCACGCAGCATTAAGGAGAAATAGCAAAGACTGGTTGGGTCGGAATCAGAATAATGTGTCCGAGTGCAGCGACATATCTACCCGCGGACTGTTGTTTCGGTGAGCTAGCACTATAATAATCCAACTCAGCGTGTTGGTCTAGATCAAAGCGGACCTCATCATCATCTCATTGAAAATTAACATATTCTCGCCATGATATATCGTTATCCCGAAATCGTATTATAATTCATATCTTGAATAACTAGAAGCAAAATATTGTCAATTGGTAGAAGTAGTGGTAAGTTTGGCATTCGAAAACCCGCTTAGGGACTAGGGAGAGGGAAAAATAATCACTTTTGTTCAGACATAGCAAGACACGACACCCCCCCCCCCCCCCCCTAAAAAAAGAAAAAAATATAAATGAAAGGTTTAAGGATACCAAAGGGGTAAACAGCAGGCGTAAATCAAAAGAGTACAGATAATAAAATGGTCAAAATAAAAAGAACAAAAAGGCAATCAATGGTCGACAAAATCCTATACAGACAATTGATTAAGCAATACGAACACCACTAAAAACCGGAGATGAAACCGGGTGCTCTGGAGTGATAGCTGTTCCCGCTCCACTAGTTGCACCCGTCTTCCTCATTCATGACTTATCACCAGGTTTGTAACAAGAGCAACACGTGGAACTAGAAGCTTGAAACCATTCCGGAACACCTGAGTTCACCCCGGGTTTAGTGGGTTGCTCGATCTTTAGATTTCTCAGCAGTATTTTGCAGGTCATTGTTTGTCCTTTAGTTGTTTTTCATTTGGCCATTGTATGTTCTGTCCTTTGATTTGGTATCTTCAAACGTGTCTCGTTTTTATCATGTGTTTTTCATAGTATGTGATTTTTATAGATTGTAGCCAGGTAATGACTTTGGTGTTAGACGTTTATGGAATATTATAATATACCAGGGTGTGAATGAAGCAGATGTTTTCTTTTGTGTGACGCAAATTAGATATCGATCTCCAGCAGATTTAGTGAAAACAAAGCAAGTCAAAAGTGCTAAGTAGGGTAAAATGAGGAAATTGATCTCAGATAGCTTGTTTGTTTGTTTGTTTGATTGTGTTTAACGCCACTTGCAACAATATTTCAGTTACATCATGGCGGTCAGTTTTATTGTTGGAGGAAACCGGAGGACCCGGAGAATCACCACCGACCAGTTGCAAGTCACTGACAAACTCATCACATAATCAATGTTTTACACCTCGCCCTGACCGAGATTCGAAATCACAGCATTAGTTGTGATAGGCACTGATTACATAGGTAGTTGTATATTTATCTACCATGCGATCACGGTCACGACGGCCCCTCTCAGATAGCCATATGCAATTGGAGAAACTATGAGGTATAGACAAAAAATAGGCCGATGCAGGGTACAACTAAAACCGGGCTGGTCAGTTGGGTATATAAATAACGAGCTGATCCCAGTTATATATAATTTATTTCGTCATCTATGGGGGTTTTAACCCTGTAAATAACAATTAACAGGTAAGTATATGAAATACACATTCACACGATGAAATTGACATTCAAGTACAAAAGAATAACATGTAAACACAATAACATAAATCAATACAATAGTAAACAATAAGTTGTATCTTGTTTTCGACTAAATATAAGGTATGAAAGTGTATGAATAAAATATAAAGATTTACGGGTGTGAACTGTGTTAATATTGCATATGTTTTAAAGGGATTCCGTAGTACAAAATATAGTATCTGTCAAGCTGTTTTAATATCACGATAATATGAAATATCTGTATCCGACAGTGAAATATCGTACATGAAGAATAGCAATTCTTGTGAATAAAATCGTATTCGCAAATTAACCAATTTACGAATTAGTATACACACAAACAAAGTTTGTTTACAAAGTTACACAATACAATTACAAAACACTCAATTACCTGTCTGTGGGACCAGGTTTCACCAAAATAAACACATTATGATAGGCTACATGATAGCAATTCTCCTGAAAAATATACAATTAAGGATGCTCTCAGTTTCTTGCATAATCAGCAAAATGTATAATTGCTACTCAATATTTCAATCCGGCATTAGAATATCATTTACATCATGTTATGCCGCATTTCATAACCAAGTTCATTTTTACATTGAAACTATTAAAAATATATTAGAAAATAATTACTCACTGTTATTAAACAATAATTAAGGAAATTCAATACAGTGATTATCAAGTTAAAAACTATTATCAATTAACGTAATATACTTGTAGTTATCTACGTTTCACTCACTCATTCATTCATTCATTCATTCGTTCATAAAAAAATGGTCAGGTCGAAGGTCTAAGTTTCTAATTTCCCCAAAATGAATAAATACAGAAAATGACAAGAAAAGCATAAATACCTTCAATTATAATCAGTTGGAATATAATTCAATAAAGATATTCGAATTCCAAAGAATCAGTATCAGAAATTTGTCGAGCGTCTTGGACCTTCCAAAGCCAATGCCCGTTTTTAAATCTAACTCAAAAGCGAAGAATCAATCAGAAGGACTGAATTCAGAATTTCGGAAACTTTAAGCCAATAGAAAGCATGATAAGAATATCCAAGGAAAGAAATGAGTCCAAGGCATGTGACATACCAAGCATGTTCATCCAGGTGTGTCGTTATCTAATCAATAAACAATACTAGAGTAGATTTAATGAGATCGATAATTATAGCTCATTTAATAATTTATTAATATAATATATAAAAGTAATTATATACAAGTTGAAATATTTTATTTAAGACATATGCGAAGTTGTTAATTACTGGATACATAATTATGAAATAAAACTATTACTATGGTAAAATACACCCTATCACATTCTCCCCCGCTTTGCAGAAATGGTGTCCCCACCATTTAATACAATAAGAAGAGTGACAGTATTCAATAATTAAATATACAACTATAAGTTTTCGGTCACAAGCTTCAGTAACGCTTTTCCGATGTCCTTTTCTGATGATGGAAACATTCCTGAAAAAGCTAGACCTTTTAAATACTCTGCTTTCCGCATCCAGTCTGGTTGTTGCAACATAACATATTCGCCAGTTTTCATCCAGGCTGGTTTGTTTCTTCTACGTGCAGACTTTCTAAAGACAGTGTTATCTTCATCTTCGTCCTTGTCTTCGTCTTCCTCTTCAGGGCCCTGTTGTCTTGTCCTTTCAGGACTTAACTCACCAGTTCTCTCTTCTATAACTGGTAGAACATCAGTCTCTGCACGTGTATTCGATGATTCTTGAAAAGATGTTTCAGTATTCACTGTAGATTCTGACAAGTTAGAATCTGTGTCTGTGTCTGTTGTTTCAAAGGTCTCTGTTGTGTTCGATGTTGTAATCGAATCGTCTATCTCAATTTGTGTCGGTTCTGAAGGTTGTCTGTCTATCGCTTCTGTTTCCTGATGTTGGGCGTCCCCTGTAACATCAGTTTCCTTCACTTCATCTAACTCTGGCTGAGATGTGTATGGTTCAGATGATGGACCATCTATCTCTGCAGATTGAGTAGTTTCTAAGAAGACAGATTCCTCCTCCGTTTGATCTTCATCGCTAGGATCTGGAATGTTTATCTTGTTTCTGTTTGGTAAATGGCCTACCGGTAAAAGTAAGTTCCGATGTAGTGTTCTGTTTTTACCGGTACCATTTTCTCGTCTTACTACAAAAACTGGGATATCTAAGTTTGGTTGCTTGAGTACGACATACGGGTTATCTTCCCAATGATCGCTGAGTTTGTGTTTTCCATCCCATGCTACTATCTTTACTAAAACTGTATCGCCAACTTCTACAATGCCTCCTCTTGTCTTGAGATCATACCCATCCTTTTGATGTTCTTGGGCTTTCTTTGTGGTTGATAAGGCAATCTTATATGCGCTTGACATTCTATCTTTTAATTCTTTAATATATTTTGAAGTTGGTATGTTGTTGTTGTTACATGGATGAGTGTTGAAGGTTATATCTACTGGAAGTAATGGTTCTCGTCCAAATAGTAGAAAGTACGGTGTCATTCCAGTAGTGTCATGCTTAGTGCTGTTATACGCATGAGTCATGGTGTTGACGTGCGACTTCCAATCCCTTTTCTGTTCTGGGTTGAGTGTTCCAAGCATTGATAGTAGTGTTCGGTTAAACCTTTCACAGACACCATTTCCTTGTGGATGGTAAGGTGTGGTGCGTGATTTTGTCATACCAGCAAGTTCACATAACTCTTTGATTAGTTTGCCCTCAAAGTTGGCACCTTGGTCACTGTGTATGCGTTTGGGAAAACCATAGTGGACAACAAAGTTGTTCAGAAATGCTTCAGCTGTTGTTCTTGCTGTGGTGTTTTTGGTTGGTACCGCTAGCGCATACTTAGTAAAATGGTCGGTGATGACTAGTATGTATTGATATCCTCCTTTAGATGTTTCAAGTCCAAGAAAATCCATACATACTAGTTCCAGAGGTTGTGAGGTTGTTATGCTGACTAAAGGAGCTTGATCCCTTCTTGGGGTTTTCCTTTTCAAGCATCTATCGCATGATGAAATCCAATCCTCTACATCTCTAGTTAAACCATGCCAAAAAAATCTATCGCGAATGAGAGATGTGTTTCTGTCTCTACCCTGGTGGCCCATCTGATCATGAAGAGATCTTATAATCATTGATCGATGACTTCGTGGTATTATAAGTTGGAAGTGTTTCTCTCCGGTTGTACTGTTGGTAACTAACCGTCTAAGTACCTTGTCTTTTACCTGTAAGTTATCAAAATTCTGGAAGAGAACACGGTGTTCTGGAGTCTTAGGGACACTGGATCTGCGTGGCTTCTGTCCTGACATCACCTGTGAAATCCAAAAACGAAGAACTCCATCTTTATTCTGAGCGTCTGCTAAGTCTACCCTGTTAGAAATGAAAGGATCTGAAAGATGATTAGTGATCTCAGCTGAAAAAGAAATAGTTTCTATAGCTGGCACTGAGATAAAATTACAAATAGCCTGTACTGATGCTAATGGTAATTCACTGGTGTTGTCGGTGATGTTTGCTAGTGCTGGTAATCTTGACAATGCATCTGCATCTGCGTTGTTTACTCCGGGTCTGTATTTAATTTCAAAATTATAAGATGAAAGTGCAGCAATCCATCTTTGAGTAGTGGCATCTAACTTTGCTGACGAAAGAACATAGGTAAGTGGATTGTTGTCGGTGTAAACGATAAATTTGGATGTCATGAGGTAGTCACTGAATTTATCAGTAACTGCCCACTTTAACGCTAAGAATTCTAGACGATGAGCTGGGTAGTGCTGTTCTGATTTGGTGAGTCCACGACTTGCATAGGCAATGACACGCTTATGACCTTCTTGTTCCTGATAGAGGATAGCTCCTAATCCGCGTCCAGAAGCATCTGTATGTAATTCAAATGATTGAGTAAAGTTTGGATAACCAAGTATAGGCGGTGTAATAAGACAAGATTTCAAGGTGGTAAAGGCGTTTTTTTGTGCTTCTCCCCAAGTCCATGCTATTCTAGAATTCTCTACTTTAGACTTCTTTCCTTTCTTTTTCGTAGTTACTGGTATAAGATTCGTCAATGGTCGAGCTATTCTGGAAAAATCCTTGACAAATCGTCGGTAGTAGCCAACAAAACCTAAAAACCTTCTTACCTCTTCAGGTGTTGTTGGTGTTGGCCAGGACTTAACCTTTTCAATTTTATCAGGATCTGGCTCTATTCCGTGCTCGGATACTACATGTCCGACATAGCGAACTTTTGGCATGAAGAATGAACATTTCTTAGGAGAAAGTTTCAATCCTGTCTCTCTCAGTCGTTGGAAAACCAAATCAATTCTGTGAAGATGTTCCTCGTAAGTATCTGAAAATATGATGACATCATCTAAGTAAACAAAACATATTTTCAAGTTCAGGTCTTGTAGAATGGTTTCCATTAGTCTTTGATATGTAGCTGGACTATTTGCTAATCCAAACGGCATGCGTTCATATTCATAAAAGCCTAGTGGGCCTACTGTAAATGCTGTTCTCTCTTTGTGTTCTTCTTCTATCTCTATTTGATGATATCCTGATTTCATGTCTATGACAGTGAACTATTTGTTACCAGCTAGTCCTTCCAGAATCTCTTCTATCCGTGGTAGTGCATGTGCATCTTTGATGGTGTTCGTGTTTAGTTGGCGATAGTCGACACACATACGTAGTTTCCCATCCTTCTTTCGACACAGAACGATATTCGATGTCCAAGGAGAGTGCGACTGTCTGATGATTCCACTAGCCAATAGTTGGTGGATGTGGTCTCTCACCTCCTCGTACATCGTAGGTGGTATATGTCTGTGTTTCTGTTTGAAGGGTAGATCATTCGTGAGGTCTATCCTGTGTCTGACCATGTGGGTATGTCCGATGTCTAAGTCATCCTGAGACATGATATCGGTATAGCTCTGTATCAGTTCTTTGCCCTTATTAATCTGACATTCGGTTAGTCCATCACTACATATAGTTAATTCAGATGTATCCATGTCTGATTCTGCTTCTTCTTCATACTTCTGTATGCTCTGTATATGTACTGGTTGTAGTTCACAAAGGATGCTATGTGGTGATATGGATACGGTTCTGGTTGATATGTTGGTGATATGTACATCAGTTGTCTCGTGGTTGTGATATGTATATGACACGACTGTTGGGGTAATATCCAAATCGAGAGGTATTGATGATCGTTTGGTTGGTTGTATCAGTGCACACACAGGGTGGTATGGTAGTTTCCTGTCCATATATCCTGAAATGACGACTTCTGAATTTGGTTGAATTAATATTGTTTTCTTCTCTGCGGATTTAATGACTGCTAATTTGTTCTGTTGTCTGCGTAAGTTACGTTCTCTCAAGGTTAAACATCTTAAAGCCATATAAACAGAAGTAAATAAATGTGCATCCTGTAAATACTTATCCCCATAAGTTCCTTGTAACTGGTCTATAAAGGAAGAAAGAATATTAGTTCCAATTAAAACTGGTACAGCTGAGTTATAGTTGCTATCTGGTACCACTAAAAATAAACAATTATGAAGTTTAGAATCTTTCGAATGTGTGCCACGAGAACCTAGTATGGTTAAATCGACCTCAATAAAACCTTCATATGGCAATTCTTGCCCATCAGCGCATTCTATTCTGAGTAACTCTTTAATAGGATGAATAGGTAAATCTGAAAAATTATCAATGTAAAAGGAATGGCTAACTGTAGATACTGATGAACCTGTATCAATTAAAGAAATAGTGTTAATAGTACCTACAATAACATTAACTTCATTTGAAGTCCCAACTAAACTTGATAAATAGTTTTTCTTGGGGTGTGTGTGTCCTCGACCAAGCATATTCCCCTCTATGTTGGCCTCTTGAAGTTTAACCCTGCTGTTCTACTGTGGTCTAACCTTGCCCTGCAACCAATTTGGATGTGTCCTGTTTGACCACACCTATAGCACCTCGGGAGACGATCTTCACCTCTATTATACGTCGATTGATGCCCTTGATGTCGGATGTTCGGATAAGTAGAATGAGTATTGTTTTGACCATGACGATTGGTTGGCGTGGTATTATATCTTTGATCATGACGAGTAAAGTTGTTCCTAGATGCGATAGATGCTTGTCCTCGTCCTCTCCAATTACGATGAGTATCTTCGGAGGAATGCGTGTTAAATTGTCTATTCTGTTTTAGTTCTTGTATATCAGCTGCCATCTGTTGTATTGTAGCTCTTATATCCTCATTGGTGCTTTGTGTTTTTGGTGTCATCATCTTTGTGGTTGCTGTTGTTACAGTTCTTCTTATATTTGTTTCATGGTCTCGCATTTCCTTTTTTAAGGTGTCGGAATCTTTGACAATATAGTGGAGATGTCCAGATGTATCTTGTAGATGTTGACTAAGTCCACTCCAAAACCTTGAGCAAAGTTTCTCATTCATTTCCTCACGTCTTACCACGTTTTTCTGACACGCTTTGTATAGTAGATCCTCTATTCGATTAGCCCAAGTGGTCACATCTTCGTCGGTTTTCTGCTGAGCGTCGTAAAACTCTCTCATTAATAAGTCATCCTGAATGGAGATTCCATATGCACTCTCTAATTTGTGTAAGAGGGTTTCAATGTTTGTGTCAGCACCTAGTCGCATGGCTATACGGGCAGCGTCGCCCTTCAGTGATCGTCTAACGGCCATGTCGACTATATGTGACGGAAACTGAGATCTTCTGAGTGTGTCTACTTCGTATTTCATAAGGAGCTTCTCCTTTTCCCAGTTCCCCAAAGAAAGTTGAGATCCTAGGAGTATAGTTCATCGTTCGTGACTAGTAGTATCTACCGGTATTGAAGAATGTGTATTAGCTGATGTTGTTGTCCTTTGGTTTGGAGAAGTTGTGTTAACGTTGTGGTGTTGTCTAACTTCTGGTTTTACAGTGTCTGCGACATAATTTGCCATCCAGTTTCTGAGACCTTCCGGACTAGATAATTTAGGTTTCGTCCCTAATGTCTTAAAAGCAGATATCAATGCTTCTTGTTCATCCTTAGATAAATCGATGTCTTCATATGGTGTGTCATCAATGGTAATAATGGCGTCACTGTTCTGGCTTGCCATTCTCTAATATTTGAAGTACTAATATCTTTAGTTCAAATTAGAATCAAAATTACAAAAATAATTCAAAGTGGTATCAATATAGACTTCCTGAAACAATATATATATATACATACAAGAAAATGTCTAATAGATACAACAATATATAGCAATATATTATATAAAAACAATCAACACATAAGATACATGTATGTCATTTATAAACATCTAGTGCATGAAACAACTGTATTGTATTAAAGTATAATTCAACAATCTTATATCAAGGACAAAGACAATAGTAATGATTAATATGATCAATAGGTAATAATACTGTAATATATATATATATATTAAGTCAAGTCACAAGAAACACAACAGTATGGGTATAACACAGTATAATAATTTTTAATTTTAAATTAAATTAACCACAATGAGTTAACTAAATAAATGTATGACTATGTGGTCTCGATATGTATCAATTAGTTGTCTTGTCAATATAGATGAACACTGTGTACACTGGTTCACTCTTAGGAGTTGCTTCTAAGTATGTGATAAAGTTGTCTCCAAGTGATAAGCTGTCTAAGTGATAAAGTTGTTTCTAAGTGATAAAGTTTACAAATGTATCAATGTCCTTATACAATAAAAATATATACCTTTCTGCAACAAGTCTGGAAGCTCTTTTTTTTTTTTTTTTTCTTTTGGTTGCAAAATAACACGATTGTAGTCGGTATAATCAAATGTCGCGTTTTACGGTTCATACGGTATCGCGATGCTAGCTATATACGTATGTATTACAATGAGTATCAGATATGTGAAATCAAATAATAAAAATTCAATTATATCAACTAAGTTCAAGTCCAGATGAGTGTTAACTCAAATAGTCAAAGTTGAAAAGTGTTCAATCAACAAGAACCAAAAAAATAAAAAATAAAAATAAAGTCCACTAAACTATCAACCAGTACCAAAATGTCAAAGTACTACTATAGAATATCAAAGGACCAACACTAAACTAAAGTCAAGTTCACTTCAAATAGTTTTCAAACCTCAATGTAAACAAACAAAATCCTAAACCGGATGTACCTATATACTGAACCGGAAATGAAGAACCCGGGGGGGTGGTAGGAGTGTGCGATTTCACTCTAAGTCCATACCAATATGACTTACGAAAACAATATAATAAAGTCTAAGTTAAACAAATATATGACAGTACAAACGTATACTAATGTAACATTAAACACAAAAAAAAAATTTACATTTACAAACAAACAAAAAAACATTTATAAACACATGACAAAAATTTACATTTACTACAAACAAGTAGATTTCTAAGTTTTTTTGTTTTTTTTTTGTTTTAACTCAAAAGATAGGAATGAGGTAAACACACATAGAACATTCAAAATAAATATACACACAATATTACAAACAAAAAACACAAATACATAAAGTTACCTTAATTTAATGAAGTGAAAATCCAATAACTGTTTGTGAAATCCAACTGGAACGGGTGTGAAGGTTGAATTCTAGAACTTCCGATTACCATAAATAGCACAGGTATTTTCCACGGTCAACTCGATCGATCGGTAGAGTGCACACATTCTACATGAAATTTAGGTCGATCCTTGCCTTCCACCAATGATCATTTTGTCCTCAAAATGTAGTTGAATTCTATTTTACGTTGGGAGCCAATAAAACCGGGCTGGTTTGTTGGGTATATAAATAACGAGCTGATCCTAGTTATATATAATTTATTTCGTCATCTATGGGGGTTTTAACCCTGTAAATAACAATTAACAGGTAAGTATATGAAATACACATTCACACGATGAAATTGACATTCAAGTACAAAAGAATAACATGTAAACACAATAACATAAATCAATACAATAGTAAACAATAAGTTGTATCTTGTTTTCGACTAAATATAAGGTATGAAAGTGTATGAATAAAATATAAAGATTTACGGGTGTGAACTGTGTTAATATTGCATATGTTTTAAAGGGATTCCGTAGTACAAAATATAGTATCTGTCAAGCTGTTTTAATATCACGATAATATGAAATATCTGTATCCGACAGTGAAATATCGTACATGAAGAATAGCAATTCTTGTGAATAAAATCGTATTCGCAAATTAACCAATTTACGAATTAGTATACACACAAACAAAGTTTGTTTACAAAGTTACACAATACAATTACAAAACACTCAATTACCTGTCTGTGGGACCAGGTTTCACCAAAATAAACACATTATGATAGGCTACATGATAGCAATTCTCCTGAAAAATATACAATTAAGGATGCTCTCAGTTTCTTGCATAATCAGCAAAATGTATAATTGCTACTCAATATTTCAATCCGGCATTAGAATATCATTTACATCATGTTATGCCGCATTTCATAACCAAGTTCATTTTTACATTGAAACTATTAAAAATATATTAGAAAATAATTACTCACTGTTATTAAACAATAATTAAGGAAATTCAATACAGTGATTATCAAGTTAAAATCTATTATCAATTAACGTAATATACTTGTAGTTATCTACGTTTCACTCACTCATTCATTCATTCATTCATTCATTCGTTCATAAAAAAATGGTCAGGTCGAAGGTCTAAGTTTCTAATTTCCCCAAAATGAATAAATACAGAAAATGACAAGAAAAGCATAAATACCTTCAATTATAATCAGTTGGAATATAATTCAATAAAGATATTCGAATTCCAAAGAATCAGTATCAGAAATTTGTCGAGCGTCTTGGACCTTCCAAAGCCAATACCCGTTTTTAAATCTAACTCAAAAGCGAAGAATCAATCAGAAGGACTGAATTCAGAATTTCGGAAACTTTGAACCAATAGAAAGCATGATAAGAATATCCAAGGAAAGAAATGATTCCAAGGCATGTGACATACCAAGCATGTTCATCCAGGTGTGTCGTTATCTAATCAATAAACAATACTAGAGTAGTTTTAATGAGATCGATAATTATAGCTCATTTAATAATTTATTAATATAATATATAAAAGTAATTATATACAAGTTGAAATATATTATTTAAGACATATGCGAAGTTGTTAATTACTGGATACATAATTATGAAATAAAACTATTACTATGGTAAAATACACCCTATCACACAACTACTCCGGTAATGATGCTCGGACGGAATATGAAAGAGTCCCGCTGTTTGGAGAATGTCACATACTTGAAGTAATATACAACTTGCAGCAGCTCACAAAGGAACAATGGAGTGGTAGGAGTGGTCGCAGTTGGCAGTATATGTCGATCCTATTTTCTGAATATCCGGTCACAGGTCGATCCCAGTGTCAATTTGTTGCCATCACGAATAAAGCTGAACTACTGCTCTCTTAGCGTTTAACAACAATCAGCAAGTGCTAATTTCTGTTGCCATTATGATTGTGTCAACTTCCCGAGAGAAAACATGTTATTTGTAAATTAAGCATTGATTTTCTAAGATTATTCATTGCCACCACTGATGCCTTTTTCAAATACAAAATATGCACTCAAACCTGCAATAAAAATTACATATACTAAGCAAAACTGTGTGTATTAAAGAATCTTCATCATCAGTTCCCAGTGGATGCTATGTAATTTAGACCTTCATGAAAAGGCCGTCTGTATTAAGACCACTTCTCTCTCCCTTGAGTGACATCTTAAGACAAGTGTCATTATAGTTCAGCAACATTGGACTGTTGCATGAGTCTATTCAGATATTATACCTGTAGAGTACTCCAAATATTATACCGATAGAGTACTCCAAATATTATACCTGTAGAGTACTCCAAATATTATACCTGTAGAGTACTCCAAATATTATACCTGTAGAGTACTCCAAATATTATACCTGTAGAGTACTCCAATTGATATTTTATACCTGTAGAGTACTCCAGATATTATACCGGTAGAGTACTCCAGATATTATACCTGTAGAGTACTCCAGATATTATACCGGTAGAGTACTCCAGATATTATACCGGTAGAGTACTCCAGATATTATACCTGTAGAGTACTCCAAATATTATACCGGTAGAGTACTCCAAATATTATACCGGTAGAGTACTCCAGATATTATACCTGTAGAGTACTCCAGATATTATACCGGTAGAGTACTCCAGATATTATACCTGTAGAGTACTCCAGATATTATACCGGTAGAGTACTCCAGATATTATACCGGTAGAGTACTCCAGATATTATACCGGTAGAGTACTCCAGATATTATACCTGTAGAGTACTCCAGATATTATACCTGTAGAGTACTCCAGATATTATACCGGTAGAGTACTCCAGATATTATACCTGTAGAGTACTCCAGATATTATACCTGTAGAGTACTCCAGATATTATACCGGTAGAGTACTCCAGATATTATACCGGTAGAGTACTCCAGATATTATACCGGTAGAGTACTCCAGATATTATACCTGTAGAGTACTCCAGATATTATACCTGTAGAGTACTCCAGATATTATACCTGTAGAGTACTCCAGATATTATACCGGTAGAGTACTCCAGATATTATACCGGTAGAGTACTCCAGATATTATACCTGTAGAGTACTCCAGATATTATACCTGTAGAGTACTCCAGATATTATACCGGTAGAGTACTCCAGATATTATACCTGTAGAGTACTCCAGATATTATACCTGTAGAGTACTCCAGATATTATACCGGTAGAGTACTCCAGATATTATACCGGTAGAGTACTCCAGATATTATACCTGTAGAGTACTCCAGATATTATACCTGTAGAGTACTCCAGATATTATACCTGTAGAGTACTCCAAATATTATACCTGTAGAGTACTCCAGATATTATACCGGTAGAGTACTCCAAATATTATACCGGTAGATTACTCCAGATATTATACCTGTAGAGTACTCCAGATATTATACCTGTAGAGTACTCCAGATATTATACCTGTAGACTACTCCAGATATTATACCGGTAGAGTACTCCAGATATTATACCTGTAGAGTACTCCAGATATTATACCTGTAGACTACTCCAGATATTATACCTGTAGAGTACTCCAGATATTATACCTGTAGAGTACTGCAGATATTATACCTGTAGAGTACTCCAAATATTATACCGGTAGAGTACTCCAATTATTATACCTGTAGAGTACTCTAGATATTATACCTGTAGAGTACTTCAGATATTATACCTGTAGAGTACTCCAAATATTATACCTGTAGAGTACTCCAAATATTATACCTGTAGAGTACTCCAAATATTATACCTGTAGAGTACTCCAGATATTATACCTGTAGAGTACTCCAGATATTATACCTGTAGAGTACTCCAAATATTATACCTGTAGAGTACTCCAGATATTATACCTGTAGAGTACTCCAAATATTATACCTGTAGAGTACTCCAAATATTATACCTGTAGAGTACTCCAAATATTATACCTGTAGAGTACTCCAGATATTATACCTGTAGAGTACTCCAGATATTATACCTGTAGAGTACTCCAGATATTATACCTGTAGAGTACTCCAAATATTATACCTGTAGAGTACTCCAGATATTATACCTGTAGAGTACTTCAGATATTATACCTGTAGAGTACTCCAAATATTATACCTGTAGAGTACTCCAGATATTATACCTGTAGAGTACTCCAAATATTATACCTGTAGAGTACTCCAGATATTATACCTGTAGAGTACTCCAGATATTATACCTGTAGAGTACTCCAAATATTATACCTGTAGAGTACTCCAAATATTATACCTGTAGAGTACTCCAGATATTATACCTGTAGAGTACTCCAGATATTATACCTGTAGAGTACTCCAAATATTATACCTGTAGAGTACTCCAGATATTATACCTTTAGAGTACTCCAGATATTATACCTGTAGAGTACTCCAAATATTATACCTGTAGAGTACTCCAGATATTATACCTGTAGAGTACTCCAGATATTATACCGGTAGAGTACTCCAAATATTATACCTGTAGAGTACTCCAAATATTATACCTGTAGAGTACTCCAGATATTATACCTGTAGAGTACTCCAGATATTATACCTGTAGAGTACTCCAAATATTATACCTGTAGAGTACTCCAGATATTATACCTGTAGAGTACTCCAAATATTATACCTGTAGAGTACTCCAGATATTATACCTGTAGAGTACTCAAGATATTATACCTGTAGAGTACTCCAGATATTATACCTGTAGAGTACTCCAGATATTATACCTGTAGAGTACTCCAAATATTATACCTGTAGAGTACTCCAAATATTATACCTGTAGAGTACTCCAAATATTATACCTGTAGAGTACTCCAAATATTATACCTGTAGAGTACTCCAAATATTATACCTGTAGAGTACTCCAAATATTATACCTGTAGACTACTCCAGATATTATACCTGTAGAGTACTCCAGATATTATACCTGTAGAGTACTCCAGATATTTTACCTGTAGAGTACTCCAATTGATATGTTATATTTTGTTTTGTCTTTTTCTTAGGTTAAATGTTGTTTAAAATTCTTGTTTTGTTGCTCAATTGTAGGCTTGTGGTTTTTCTTGTCGATTTATAAATTAAAGATACATGTCAGATGATTATAAGAGGTATTATAACTTGTTTTTGACTGCACCAAAACGTAGTTGACTAGTCTGATGGACAGTCTGGTTCCGATGGTTCGAAAAAATATAATCAGAACATAATAATGTTTGGGATATGTTGGAATACGTGTGCAACACCGTCTGCAAGGACAACTACAACATCTTGGTCCTTCAATGATAATACGAACAAACTTACTACAGAAGTTGCGTGAACATCAGATGTGGATGATAAACATATAATGATCTACTTCACTGGTTGAGATCACCATCATTGAAATTCCTTAATATGTTAATCGTTTCAAAACTTTTGCGTTTTCAGCATTCGACACTACTCTATCTTGAAAATCAGCTATTGGATCATTTTTGTCTGAAGGATGGTGCACGCAGATGTTACAAAACTTCGATTTTAAGTAAAGAGAAGTTTATCGTGAGAAGACATTAGTCATTTTTACCGACCACATATGTTAGTTAGGTTGGAGGGGAGGGGGGTTCACTCCTACTTGCCACATTAGTTGTACTCGCAAGGGCTTATCTAAAACCTCCCATAACACAATAATATGGAACGATTCAAGGTTCGATGTATAGATGATGTTTTGACACTTATCCCAGATGTATCAACAGTCTATTAGTAGTGGATGTTGGGGTCAGTCTCAAGACTATATTTTTCCACCCCGTCTTATACTCCTGTTTATGTACGAGATTTCCTGTATATTTCATACATCGTGGTTTTCGTGTGAGGAAGAACATGCTTTTTCCTAGTTATTCCAGAAATGCGTCGTGCGCACTAAATTTCATATCTACGTCTTTATTCAGATGGATGATCAAATACCAAGTACTTTTTATTAAAAATATATCCAATATCTTTTACACTAATTAGATCCGTGTACTTTTATTTTTCTTGGAATATTGAACAATATATTTTTTAAAGTAATTTACAGCCATGAGTATCAGGTGTACTTATCGTTAGAAAATCATTAAATAAAAAGTTTTATGTAGAATCAATTTACATTATAACATCTTAATGATGACAAAACTCATTAGAAAATGTCCTGCCTAAGAGTATTTTTAATGAACTAGAATTGTCATTAAACCTATTTTTAAGAGACCCCGTCGAAACGCACAGGGTATAGATGTGGGATCTAGATAACCCGCTCTGTTATGCATATGAATACATTTTCCCTTTCTTTGCTCACTTGGCTTCTAACCTCTTTGTGCCCGTCCTCGTCATTAACATTCCACAAAGGGTCGAACGGAACGATACATTTGTTCTGATCTGGCAAAACCATATGATTTGGTTTTAATTGGCTGGAAGAAAAAAACATCGTCGAAACTACGTGTCCAAATAATAGTTAATTCTTGTGTCTGATTTGCTGAAACTTTCATAAAATGTTTTGTCGATTAAACAATCAATTCAATTTTCTTGTAAATTGGTTTTGTTGATGATGGCCTCTATAAAGATTCCTTGGGGGGTGGGGGTTTAATTGCACAAAGACATGATCATCAATGTTTTTTTGTCTGTTTCTACGCTGGAGCTAAACATCCAAATGTTTTGCAATTTGGTAAAGATTATGTTTGTCAAAACACGTTAGAGAAAACCGGAGGGGCAATGCAACGACAAAGTCAATATTGGGCACAATACATACATGAAGGGTTTGAAGATACCACAGGGATAATCGGGATAATACAACCTTAGGGCAATATCTCTATTTGATTCGTCCTGCAAAACCAGCGTAAACCAATATCGTAGCTGTTGTACATTTTCAATCACCTGGAGACCCCTCTGATGGTAATCCTTGTCCATTGTATGAAGGCATAGCACATTACAAAGCTTTGACCAAAAAAGCTATCAAAGTATATTGTAAATAGAAAAGAATTTTCCAGTAAAAGATTATTCCACATTTCTTGTGACATGAGTGAGTGATTGTTGTTTTACGCCAACTAAGCAATTTTACCGCTTTATCATGGCGAGAACAAGTTAATTATCAATGAGATGATGATGAGGTGTGCTAGACCAACACGCTTAGTTGGATTATTTTCGGTGCCAGCTTACTGAAACAGCAGTCCACTGATAGACGTGTCACCACACTCGGACACATGATCTTGATTCCAAGCCATACAGTTTTTGCTCTTTCTCCTTAATGCTGCGTGCTTAGCGAAGAAGCAACGCATACCAATTTTATAGTATTTGGTTTGACCTGATCGGGGTTCGAACCCACGATATACCACACTCGAGGCGAGCACGCTAACCATTACACCACTGATGAACCCACGATATACCACACTCGCGGCGAGCACGCTAACCATTACACCACTGATGAACCCACGATATACCACACTCGATGCGAGCACGCTAACCATTACACCACCAGAACCCACGATATACCACATTCGAGGCAAGCACGCTAACCATTACACCACTGATGAACCCACGATATACCACACTCGAGGCGAGCACGCTAACCATTACACCACGAGAACCCACGATATACCACACTCGAGGCGAGCACGCTAACCATTACACCACCAGAACCCACGATATACCACATTCCTGGCGAGCACGCTAACCATTACACCACCGATGTGGTTATTATTTTAAAAAGGCTAGACACAGTGTTAGTACATTAGTTATAACATACGATAGACATTGATTGTTATATAACACCAAGTGAGCAGTAATTCATATATGTTGACGAGGACAATTTACAAATAATTAATTTTTATCGTGGTTGTAAAAAGGTGGATGGGAATGAGACTTCTATTACGTCATCATCACTTCCGGAATCCCATGAGATGCGTGTCGTATCGGTGTAGCCTCAGTGTGTCGTCACCCTTGAATGAGACAGACGTGGTATGTCTAAGGTGTAGTCTTGGTGAATTTTTTGTTGATTAGTTTTCATTTTCATTATCTGAGATGTTTTTCTATTGAATATATAATCAACTATGTAATTTTGTTAAATAACTTGTATTTATTTAGATATTCTCGTCTAACGAGATTTCTCGTGAGTTCGATATTCACGAGAAAACATGACCGATATGGACACAGGCGCTGTGTCCTCTAAAGAAAAATCTGACAAAAAGCAGTCAAAACTGCTAATAAGGATAAACCAGACCCTAAATTACGAAAAGGGAAAGATGACAAAAAGAAATTGTCGGTAGGTAAGTCCATTTCCTCTGATATTACAGTGGAAACGGTGTACGAAGGTCCCGTTTCTGAAAGTCCACGATCGAATCCTCAGACTCAAAATATAAGAGCTAGCCGCGCTAGCTCATCAAGTGGTTCAAAAGAACCATCTTTGAAAGATTTAATGACTGTGTTGTAGTCAATTCAGTCTGAGCAAAATTCTCAGAAATAGTCTGTTACGACTCTTAAAGGCATGGTAGATGAACTTTATTACGATGAGCCTTACACCACAGGTGATAATGTCAATGATGATGTTGATGATAATAATAATTTTGAGGATGAAACAAATCCTGACGTGGGTCAGGAAGAAGAAAATGTTAGTGCTGAACCGCCAGCTAAAACACAAAGAGTGGACAATGACAGTGCTAGTGGTAGTACTTCAGTTTTCAAGTCTGCTGCCAATTTGTTTAAAATTAAGGAATCTGTAGACAATAAAGTTTTCAGTGAGAATGGTTGTTACCTTTCCAAAATGTAAAATGGACATGATAAAAATGAGTGTTTAAAGGTGCTTGAAAAACCAACTTGTACTATTAGAACAGTTGCAAGTATTATTGGTCTTTTTATATCCACTTTTCCAGCTGTTGAATTTGGCCCTTTACATTATAGGCAGTTAGAGAGACAGAAAATTAGTGCATTGAAAAATTCATGTGGTAATTTTGATTCAAAAATGGTCATTACTGACGATATGAAAAAAGAACTGAGATGGTGGTCAGAAAATGTTCATATACAAGAAAGAATTATTGACAGAGGTGACCCAGATTTTTCTATCATTTGTGATGCTTCGATCAAAGGTTGGGGTACTATTTTTCAAACACAAAACATAAATGGTAGATGATCAGACAAAGAGCAGTACTTCTATATCAATTATTTACAGTTACTTGCTATATTTTTTGCATTAAAGTCTCTGTCGAGATTGTTATTCCAAATATGTGCAAATTGTTTGTGACAATACTAGCGCGGTTGTATATATTAATAATATGGGATGAATAAAATCTCATGAGATGGATTTTTTGGCAAGTAAAATTTGGCAATGGTGTATTGATAGAAAAATCTGGATTTCCTGTAGTTACGTAGCAGGAGACAAATTTTGATTCTAGACATTTTTGTGACAATACAGAGTGGAAGCTAGATTCTAGTGTTTTTTCCAAGTTAATAGATATTTGGGGCAAACCTTCAATTGATGTTTTTGCATCGAGGTTGAATACTCAGTTACCCAGGTTTGCATCTTGGAAACCTGACCCTGAATCAGAATGTATTGATGCTTTTAGTTTTCAGTGGAAAACAGAGTTCTGTTATTTATTTCCACCTTTTCATTAATTAGTAGGTGTGTCCAGAAAATTGTGAGAGAAGAGGCAGGAGTTCTTATAATTGTCCCATTGTGGCCCACTCAAATTTGTTACACCCAGTTGTTACAACTGTTGATAGACAGTTACCTCAGAGGAACAAATTACTTTGGATTCCACAAACAGAAAATTCATCGGTTAGCAAAGCAGATGAGATTAATAGCTTGTCGTTTGTCAGGAAAAATCACAAAGACCAAGGAATTTCATCTAAAGCTGCCGCTATCATCATTGCGTCTTGGAGACCTAGTACGAAAAAACAATATTCAGTTTACATAAAAATATGGATTCAAATCTGTCGTGAAAGGCAGATCAGTTCAATTTCTCCAACTTTAAATCAAGTTATAGATTTTTTAACTGGGTTATTTGATAAAGAATACAGTTATAGTGTTATAAATGTAGCAAGATCAGCTCTCTCTCTGCTTTTGGTATTGTAATCAATAATGTGCCTGTGGGTGAAAATGCGACAATTATAAGATTTTTAAAAGGTGTATATAACATTAGGCCTCCAAAGCCAAACTATGTTAAGACTTGGGATGTCTCTAAGGTTTTGTTATTTTTACAGAAGTTGTCACCTGCAAAATTTATTTCTCTGAAGGAGTTAACTCTTAAGTTAGTTATGTTAATAACATTGTCTTCTGCTTGTAGAGTGCAGAGTTTACATTTGTTAAGTACTGTAAATATTCAGAAGAGTTTTAAGTCTTATTCTGTGTTTTTTTAGGGACTTATAAAGCAGAATAGACCAGGTTGGTCAGAAAACTGTTTAGAATTTTTTAGTTATCCTCCGGATAGGAGATTGTGTGTAATTGTTGTTCTTAATGAATATTTGAAAAGAACAGCACGACTCGGAAACAATTGTAACAAATTATTTATTAGTTACATTAAGCCTGTTGGTCCAGTTACTAAAGATACTATCAGTAGATGGTTGAAAACACTTTTTCTGCTCATAGTGTTCGAGCTGCTTCCACATCTAAAGCAAATGCTAATTTAGTGCCTGTTGATAATATTCTTAAAGTAGCTGGCTGGTCAAATGCTGAAACTTTTGCTAGGTTTTATAAAAAGCCTATTGAGACTGCTAAATCGGGTTATCAAAAAGTAGTCCTAAAACTATGATTCATTATTTTTTATTATTTACATGTATGTACATAAATTATTTGTTTTGTCAGAGGAGGTAATATGTTATTTTTCATTTTATGTATGTTTATTCAGTATTGTGCGCTTTGAAGTCTCATGGGATTTCGGACGTGATGATGACGTAATAGAATTTAACGACTAAGCGAGACTTACCTTGGTCAATGTTGATGTTTAGTTGTGATTCTATCTAGTCATCTGTATCACTTCGGGATCACATGCCCTCCTCTACAGGGAAGTCATCTGTATCACTTCGGGATGACATGCCCTCCTCTACAGGGAAGTCATCTGTATCACTTCGGGATCACATGCCCTCCTCTACAGGGAAGTCATCTGTATCACTTCGGGATCACATGCCCTCCTCTACAGGGAAGTCATCTGTATCACTTCGGGATCACATGCCCTCCTCTACAGGGAAGTCATCTGTATCACTTCGGGATCACATGCCCTCCTCTACAGGGAAGTCATCTGTATCACTTCGGGATCACATGCCCTCCTCTACAGGGAAGTCATCTGTATCACTTCGGGATCACATGCCCTCCTCTACAGGGAAGTCATCTGTATCACTTCGGGATCACATGCCCTCCTCTACAGGGAAGTCATCTGTATCACTTCGGGATCACATGCCCTCCTCTACAGGGAAGTCATCTGTATCACTTCGGGATCACATGCCCTCCTCTACAGGGAAGTCATCTGTATCACTTCGGGATCACATGCCCTCCTCTACAGGGAAGTCATCTGTATCACTTCGGGAACACATGCCCTCCTCTACAGGGAAGTCATCTGTATCACTTCGGGATCACATGCCCTCCTCTACAGGGAAGTCATCTGTATCACTTCGGGATCACATGCCCTCCTCTACAGGGAAGTCATCTGTATCACTTCGGGATCACATGCCCTCCTTTACAGGGAAGTCATCTGTATCACTTCGGGATCACATGCCCTCCTCTACAGGGAAGTCATCTGTATCACTTCGGGATGACATGCCCTCCTTTACAGGGAAGTCATCTGTATCACTTCAGGATCACATGCCCTCCTCTACAGGGAAGTCATCTGTATCACTTCGGGATCACATGCCCTCCTCTACAGGGAATGTTTTCTCCCGCCCTGTTATTTGTTGTGTGATCATGGTTATATAAAGTATAGACTGTTTACATGTGTATTTAAAAACATTGAAACTGTGAAAAGAACTTTTAAACGATTTGATAAGTTTAATTGATTCATCTGATGCAAGATTGTGTTAGTATGCACAATACTTCATCTATTAGGAATTGAGGCTACACCGATACGACACGCATCTCAAGTGATCCCGAAGTGATACAGATGACTTCCCTGTAGAGGAGGGCATGTGATCCCGAAGTGATACAGATGACTAGATAGAATCACAACTAAACATCAACATTGACCAAGGTAAGTCTCGTTTAGTTGTTAAATTTATCAGGAAAAATTGGTAATATAATGGACAGGCTTGAATAATTTTGCCTTGCAACGGGTCCCCTAGCATTCCTGATTTGTCACGCATAATTATCGGTATACCATATATTCGGACGGGTGACACGCTGAAACTATATCATTCAGAATGATAGTAGGAATAATTCAATTAATTTCCTGGAAGTTATATTATGAATGAATTGCTTTTGATATGCTGCTGTTTTTTCCTTATTAACACCATGGAGACAATGTGTCGTATAGTTTCTGGCAAATAGTCAACTGGTTCAACTCAAAATAAAAGAGAAAATACATGATAATTGAATTATTGGTAAGAAACATGTACGTAAAGTTAGATGGTTTTCCTTGTACAGCAAAATTCCTTTAAAACGAATTTGCAGTTTTTAATCAAAAATGGTTCATCATAAAGAAAACCAAGAACAAAATCATACACGATTTCAACTTTATTTATATTACATATATAATTGGAATTACTCAGGTTCGATCTGCATTGCAGTGTAATTATCTTATGTGACTTTAGGATATTACAACCCTTTATTATACATCTTAGTTAATTTCATGTCTAATCATTTGTTATTGCTTTGAAATGGATTGACACTATTTTTATATAATATTGTTGTCATGGTAACCATTCCTTTTACGATAATACAGTGAATGATAATAAAACTAGAGACATGATTTTGTAAGGAAATCTCATTAAAAAGAAATGCCATAAATAAACTACTAAAATTTGTTTCTATTTAATTGTACATTCAGTAGAAGTAAAATGGGATCATATTTAAAACCTGAATATCAAAGAAACAAATAATGAGATAGTTTGTACTGTGTAAATGACATGAATAATGTATCCATTATTGTATCATTGTTTATGATCAGAAGGCAAGAGTACTTCCTGTTTTAATAGGAACGAGCTATGGGAAGTTTAAGAGATGTAGCAAACAAAAAAACAAGAGATGGCATTGTACAGAAATTAATTTACAAACCAATTAAATCTATTTGCCAGTATTGAAGACAACGAGAGATAAACATATACAGTTTCAAGAGAGATGTATACTTTTATTTGAATAAAAGACCTGTGGGAAATCTGGGATAGAAATACGATCTAGTTTCTCCTCAAATACACAATTTGCCCTTAGGAATTAACTAGTCATTGATACAACTGATATACTGCGAAGAAAAGACTGATGATACAAAAGGGGCAAACAGATGGGGGATCCCAGGTGCTCCGGAAGGGTAGGTAATTCTATCTCCACTAGTGTTACTCAAACCTGATGATAAGTCATGTATGAAGAAAGAACAGGATTGTGATTGTGAAGACATCCGTAGTCATTTGTAACACGAATATTCCGAAACGGTTAACCAAGTCATGGTGGCGGCCTTAAAACTTCCGAAGTGATGGCTTCAACTTATTGTTTGTGCAGTAGCTTCTTTGTTAACAGCAACCCTCTACCAACAACAATCAATCGATATTTATGTGTATCCTCAGCTCCAATCTCTTGGGATGTTCGTCTTTGTATATGTCTTGGGTATTTTCCGTCATTGTGCTTTGAGCTTCCAATGAATATATATTTCAAGAGCAAACCGGTTTCTTTTAGATTTTATTTAATATGAAAAAAAGGACAGACAGTACAATGACGAAAAGAAAGGAACAAAAATAAAAATACAAAGGCCGACAAAACACTACACAGGAAATTACAGATTGAAGGCAGGTGCTCTGGAAGGGAAGACAGCTCTTGCTCACTATCGGCACCCATTGTGGTACTGCCTTTTATGTATATATTAAAATATGTTATATAACTAGATTAACAGAGCGGGTTTCACTAGTGGAGCAAGAACTGCCTACCCTTCCGGAACACCTGAGTTCACCCCCGGTTTTTAGTGAGGTTCGTGTTACTCGATCTTTAGTTTTATGTGTATATTTTGTAGATCGTTGTTTGTCCTTTTATCCCTTTTCTTCTTCGATTTACGGATTCTGATTACCCCTTTGGTATCTTCAAACTCTTCTTATATAAACATTTTCCTATATAGAAAGAAGAAATTGTATTAAAATGACACCTTTTATGAAGCTACACAATTACAAAAGAACACAAAACATGAATCATGTGACAAATACATACAAGCTATTGGACCTAGGGTATCCACAAGTTAAATTAAAATGTAGACATAATACATGTATATGCAATTTCATTACCAAAATATTTGCTCTCTTGTCAAAATATTAAAGAATGAAATTTATGTTTAGATCACACACACACACACATATATATATATATATATATATATATATATATATATATATATATATATATTCCTTTCCATATGAATGTTCACTTGCTAAACATCTTCTTCAAGATGACTGATAACAAATCTTATCAGCTGAAAACCAATTTGATTGAAAAGTACATAGTGGATGAATATAGGATGATAACAGGAGAAATCGATTATATATTTAATACATTTGTACTACATCAGGTCGATGATTATAATTTATATTATATCATCATGCAGATGTATCCTTTACCCACGGGGTATAGAATAGTAAATAGTTTCCCTGAAGTGGGACACCCGCTAGGTGTGTGAGAGAAATCAAATGCACAAACCCTCATGTGAGAAATGTGTACGCGCTTATTAGTGCATGTAAAAAAGACAATTATACCAAAAGTTAGTTTCTTGCAACAGATTGGCAGTTCTTACCGGATAACCCTTTCTAGACCATTAAAAGTGACCACCACGAAATAACTGAAATAATAGATTATACACCCATCATTCTAATAACTAGTGGAGCAGGAACTACGAACTCTTCCAGAACACCTGAGCTAACAGCCCACCCATCATTCTAATAACTAGTGCAGCAGGAACTACGAGCTCTTCCAGAACACCTGAGCTAACAGCCCACCCATCATTCTAATAACTAGTGGAGAAGGAACTGCGAACTCTTCCAGAACACCTGATCTAACTGCCCACCCATCATTCTAATAAATAGTGGAGCAGGAACTACAAGCTCTTCCAGAACACCTGAGCTAACAGCCCACCCATCATTCTAATAACTAGTGGAGCAGGAACTACGAGCTCTTCCAGAACACCTGAGCCAACAGCCCACCCATCATTCTAATAACTAGTGGAGCAGAAACTGCGAACTCTTCCAGAACACCTGAGCTAACTGCCCACCCATCATTCTAATAACTAGTGGAGCAGGAACTGCGAACTCGTCCAGAACACCTGAGCTAACTGCCCACCCATCATTCTAATAACTAGTGGAGCAGGAACTACGAGCTCTTCCAGAACACCTGAGCTAACTGCCCACCCATCATTCTAATAACTAGTGGAGCAGGAACTACGAGCTCTTCCAGAACACCTGAGCTAACCGCCCACCCATCATTCTAATAACTAGTGGAGCAGGAACTGCGAACTCTTCCAGAACACCTGAGCTAACTGCCCACCCATCATTCTAATAACTAGTGGAGCAGGAACTGCGAACTCTTCCAGAACACCTGAGCTAACTGCCCACCCATCATTCTAATAACTAGTGGAGCAGGAACTAACAAACATAATTAAGGACTGGTTCTTCCTTGTAAATTAATGACTAGCATTAGACTTTGTAAATTAGACAATATTAAACGTGATTAAATCAAGAGGACGATGCTAATGTTGTCTTATACCAATCACGTATATTGATATAAACAGGTAAATATCAGCTGTAATTATCTTTGTTGTACAATTCAATATTTGATTACATCTTAACGACGTATGACTTTGATTAATGTAGATATATGAGGACAACAAACCCAGTTATATTAGGTTTCATTTGTCATTGTTCTCACATCAATAGGAACCAAACAGAAATGACATATAATTAAATTATCGTAATTTAAAACATTATGATATGTTTAAATGTAGTCAATATATTGAATGTCTATTTGTTGTCATGAAATTAAATCAATTGTTGATATTTGTTTATAAAATATAGATACAACAACGATTGATGTAGAATTACTTGATAACATAATAAGATAAGAAATGTTTGGTATATTTAAATATTGTTATGATGTAATTAAACGTCAGAGAATACCGAAGGGAAAATCACAAATGGACAATCCAGAGAAATTGACAACATATGGCACACAAGACGAAGAAAAACAAAGCAAAAACACAACACAATATGTGTTGGACACCACTATGCGCAAACAAACACAAAGACATGAGCTGTTCTACTAAAACTGGAGGTAAAGACAACATAACATAGTTTATATGTAGAAATCGTAACGAACATCACAACACGGAACACAAGCAGTTTTGTAGCAGATCTTTTATAGACGTGCTCGCACTATGGATAGGTGTTTTGATCGTCACCCGGGAACATGGAGAAGATGGTTAGAAAAATTGATTTTGATGTAAAGTTTATTAAAGATTCTAAAATGGCGTGCTGCTTTCGCTTTGTAAACAACACTATTCTCTAAATAGCACAATTATTTTTATTACCTACGCGATGTCCTATCGGTGGTTTCCAGTGTATTTCACTATCTGATCGCGTAAACCAACGATTAAAGTAATAAAAATAGAAAATAATGCTGTTTTCTTTGAATCGTAATGGGATATTTGCCTTAGCTATGCTTAAAAAGTCACATTTTCTTAAATGAGACAGTCCTCCACAAACGGCTTTTACACAGGTGTAAAATATCAACAAATATAATGCATTACCATGTTAAAATGAGCATAAAACATAACATGGGATAATTATTTCTTAATTAGAGCGTTGTTTTAATGCTGTTCCGCGGTTATTTATGAGGTTTGATATTTCACTCACATTTGTTGACCGCATCAAGTTAAAAAGAGATGTTTGGTCTCATAAACCTAGTTTTACTCCCGTCACTTTACACTGAAGAGCCTGTACCAAGCCATGAAAGTGAGTGGTCATTTATATGTGTATTAGGGGTATCTATGTAGACTTGGGGGGGGGGGGGGGGGGTGATAACTGTTCCAACTGTGTGGTATTTGTTTTTGTTTTTCATATCGTTTCAAATATATTCATGTGAAGAACAAAATTACAAGTAATTATATATAATACATCATTTAAGTACAATGGCCAATATGAGTAAATGGATAGAGTCGGCCATTAGTGCGTTGCTATCGTCCACAATCTGGTGCCTAATAGGAGCTGCAGCATGTTTTCTGTTACGTGTCAGGAGCTCGGTATTATCTATATACGAGACTCTTTCACGTCCAGTCCTATGGGTTAGTTATGTACTTCTAGGATGGTCCTTACGGATGTGTAGTAAACACGATGGATAAATAAGGTCATATTTCTGTGGTCGATGGTTCCTGCGTATGAAGCGGATTCAACGACCCCCTCTTTACGAGCTGTCAATTAGCAATATTTTCAGACCCTGTTAGTATTCACTGTTTACTTAGGTCAATCAAAAGATCAATCTTGATGCTCATCTCATTGATATATATTCCCCTTCGTCATTTATTATTAATAATCTTGTTCACCTCATGAATAAAGCGGAAACAATTCTTGCCTGACGTTAAACAATTATTAATCATTCAACCATTCATTTAGATGGAAATACAATATTAGTCCACCAAGAGTTGGCTTTCTTCCTGTTATATAATACAATATTAGTCCACCAAGAGTTGCCTTTCTTCCTGTTATATATATATATATGTCGTGTACATGTTGCAATGTTGTACAAGTTACAACATGTACAAGACAACTGTACATGTTATAACTTGAACAATCCAAAAATACAGTTTATAACATGTACAAAAGTAGCTTGTACATGTTATAACATGTACAAAATATTGCTTAAAAAAACTTGTACAATATTTGAAAATAAGAAACAAAAGATACGCTTCCATTATCACAACAATATTTCATTAACCTGGGGTCTTATTATAATCAATTTTATAAAAAAAATAATAATAATTTTTGTTTTAGTTTTTGCTCTTTTTTTTTTTATCTTTTTGATACAGTTAATGATAAGTTGAGCAGTTTTTATAATTACTTAATACTTTTAAAACACACCTGTAGTCAATGAATAGTATTCAGTATTCTCACCTGGTAAATAATAATTGTGAGTAGGCAATATATTTATTTTCATAGTAGTAAAGAGTTAAGATGCAAGTGGATACCCAAGACAGATTTTACAATGAAATTCTTGATATGTCGACAAAAAATTCCTCTGCAAACAATACCCTGTTTTCAAAGGAGAGGATAGAAACTTTAATAAGAGGTGTTAAGCAGGCAAAAGATGCAACTAAACCTTCTGGCAAAGAAAGAACCCTGCTGAACCATTATGAGATATTGACAGCTGGAAACCTTGAAAATTTTATCAAGAGAAAAACATCCGATGGTGAGTGTTATGTTGATACAGTCCGTCTTGGTTTTATAAGTAGAACATGTTCAAACAACAATGCCACCCTGACCTATATTTTTTGCCTGGGAGACTCTGGTCAAACTTTACATTTAGATCAATATCTCAGTAACCCTATATGGTACATCAAAGTAATATTCGACTCCTGCATTGGTCTTATATAATATATAGGACGTGATCCAATGAAAACCAATATTTCTCTCTGGCTTGTATAATATGCTTAATAGACCCTGGTTTAATTTTGCGCGTAGGTCCATTTCCCAGTGGTCCTTTATAGTACATCCATGATAGTTTACAATCTTCTTATATGGTACATATAGTAAATGATATTAAACAGTACAAATAACAAATCGGCTTATATTTCTATATTTCACATTATGCCAACATAAGCCGTGAAGTGATAAAAATATTTCTGAAACTTTGTTAACACTGTGCTTTAAAGAAAACACGTTCTGCGCTTTCCAAACTAGTCATCAAACCAGTCAGATCGTCTGATTTTAGTTCAAGAGGACAAGTTGACTTAATTGATTATCAATCAGTTCCAGACAGTGGTTATAAGTGGGTGCTACATTACCAAGACCACTTTACTAAATTCAGTATTTTGCATCCCTTGAAATCAACAACAGATGCAGAGGTAGCATACAATCTTTTAGATATTTTTCTCATATTAGGAGCTCCAATGATTCTACAAAGTGACAACAGGCGCGAATTTACAGCCAACATGATTACTGAGCTAAAGTCATTATGGCCTGATCTTAAAATTGTTCATGGTAGACCACGTCACCCACAGAGCCAGGGTTCCGTGGAAAGGGCGAATACTGATGTAAAAGAAATGTTTGCAACGAGGTTCAGTGAGAATTATTCTACACAATGGTCTGAAGGATTAAGATTTATCCAATTTCAGAAAAATCGATCATACCATCATGTGATAGGGCAATCTCCATATAAAGCACAATTTGGTTCTGATCCAAAAGTAGGATTGAGCTCATCGTCAGTTCCCAGAGATCTTCTTCCAGATATTCAAACAGAAGAAGACTTACAAGCAATATTTGAAGCAAATTATGTATCCACTGACAATACTGACACTGACACCGCTATTTCCGAGACAGAACATACTACTGACACTGAGACTGAAACTGACGCTACAATGTCCGAGACGGATAATATTACTGACACAAACACTGACACTGGTGGTCAGGTGACTGCACATAATTCAACAGACAACAATGAACCCACCATAGAATTAGAAACAGAAACCATGGTCATTGAATTAAGCTGTGTTAATGAAGCTGCTATCGCCATGACACCTTGCATAAATCCTCGTAAGAGGGCACTTTCTGGGAGTGATATTCATCCTGTTGATTCTAGTGAGAGTTTGTCTGAAATTGCAAATATTGACATGAAACGTGCACGAAAGAGAGCCCTATCTGGCCAACAGGTGCAAGCCGATTCCTTGACAAAGAACACAAAAACAAAATTAACTGTTCTCTCCAAGGGTGACAATGCTATCATTCCAATTCCGTCTGTTGATAGGGGTCCTGCCGACGAGAGAAACATAAAAGGTGTTGTGATGAATGTAAATGAACATGGTGGCTATAAGATTGGTACTAAAGTACCAAATAAAAGGATATATGAGTAGAAATCAGGTTCAAATTGTTGCAAATGCCACTTTAGATGTGTCTGAAGTCCCTCCCAGTGAGTGATATGAGTGTGAGAGAGATAGTGAGTAAGATATCGTTGAGTGGAGGGCAAGGTTTTGTGCATTGTCAATGTAAGAAAGGAAATTGTAAGTCTGGTAGGTGTAAATGTCGAAGGTTGAAAGATATGTGCAACTCTAGGTGTCATATGTCTTTGTCATGTTGCAACAAGTAAGCACAGCTGGTTTCTGGAATGGTAAAGTACAAAATGTAGTAATTTATGCATGCTGTATATTATGTTTCTTTTGCCTTTGATTATTGCTCTTCATTAATTCAGATTTAAAATTATTTTCATATATTGTACAAGTTAAAGCCATTTTGAAACAATATTGTGTACATGTTATAACATGTACGACCTAATTTTGTACAAGTTATAACTTGTATTTTTGGATTGTTCAAGTTATAACATGTACAATTATTTTGTGCATGCTATAACATGTACAAAATCACAACTTGTACACGACATATACATGAAGAGTAGACAGTGACAAGAGTAAGTGAGCGAGTGTTTGTTCATTAACGCTAAGTGAGCCTCTTTCAGCTATAACATAGCGAGATTAAATTATGTTTCCATGCGATGCTGATGCTGCTTGCTTTATACAAGACGATCGGAAATACTAGGTCTAATTCTATTGCCATTATTTCTACAGGGGATCAAAAATAGATATACCTTTAAGGAGAGTAAATGATTTAACGACTTCATTTGTTTGTATTTGTAAGAAGATTATGCAATATGTTCACATTACGTTGCTGTATGGAAACAAATCTGCAGTAAGAGGGTATAATTTGTTCCCATTGGTATTCTTATAATGACATGAATCTGCACAAAGAAACTGTTTTTAAATTGAACAAAGTGCGTTCATGGAATTTCAACATACTTATGCCATATTAATTGATGTAGTCTCTATTTGTCTTATACAAATAGGTTAAATCGTGATCTAAAACCATCTTAACAATCCTGTGTCACGGGTTGAAATAAATACTGCTATGATATATACAATGCAAGAGTTAGCAATTGTTGTTTAATGACAACTATTTCAGCAATATCATGGCGAGAACAAACTACATTTGATGTAACGATGAGGATGTCCTCTTTGTAGTTGACCAACACGTGTAATTAGTTAGTGTTATAGTGCGAACTAACTAAACAATAGTCCACTGGTAGACATGTGGTTCTACAACAGTCCGCTGGTAGACATGTCGTTCCACTCGGACTCATTATCCTGATTAGTAGCCAATCAGTACATTGTATTTGCCCTTTTTCATCAATGATGCATGCCTACAAGAAAAGCAGAAAATGCCAATTATTTTGTCTTTGGTTTGACCCGACCGGGGCTCTCGAACCCACAATATACCGTACTCGAGGCACAGACTAACTATTGCACCACCAGTATTGTTACAACGTGAGTTAGTTGTTTTTTAACAAAAAATCTACATTTGGAAACAAAAACTACGAGTTAACAAATTTACAGTATAATAGTTGACCTCCTTTAAACACAAACACAATATTATAACTGTAGATTCTGATTTCTAATGTAAGGAACAGGTACAGGCTATGTATGAAGTTTTAAAAAGAGGACGCACTCATAACTTATCTGTTGAATGCCAACTCGAACTATTTGATAAAATGGTTAAACCTATACTTCTTTATGGGTCGGAAATTTGGGGATTTAGTAAAAATATTGATTGTCTGGAAAAAATACAATTACGATTTTGTAAATTACTATTGAAATTAAAATCATCGACACCAAATTATATGATTTATGGGGAACTGGGACGATTTCCTATCGAACTTGATATAAAAATAAGGATGGTGTCATTTTGGGCCAGACTTATATTGGGGAAAGAAACAAAACTCTCGTACTTATCATATTATACAGTTATTTAATGGGTGTGGATGCAATAGACCAAACTATTTGTCCTGAGGTGCTGGGAATGACCAAGTGTTCTATTGCATGAGGCCAACGGCCGAATGCAATAGAACACTTGGTCATTCCCAGCACCGAAGGATAAATAGTTTGGTCTATTGCATCCACACCCATTAAATAACTGTTTTATTTCCTAATTAAACAGAAGCAAGGTAGCGGACATGACTTAAATATATTCATGCATATATTGTAGAAAAACTGATGAAAATTATTTATTTGTTGAATTAGATAACAATAAACAAGTGGAATACAGAGTAAAAAGTCCTATTTTTTATATTACATATGTTTTTCAATATTATTATTTAAATATTAAAATTTTGACATTTTTTGAAAATTTTGAAATTTTGAACTTTAAATTTAAATTTAAAAAAAAATTCTTTTAAAATTTAGAAATTTTTTAAAATTTTTAGAAATTTTGAAATATTTTGAAATTTTTGAAATTTTGAAATTTTTTGAAATTTTTGAAGTTTTGAAATTTGCTGTCCAATGAAAAAAAGGTTCAAAGGTCAGTTCAATAGTCTGTCGTGCAATAGTCTCTTGAAGACTATTGACGCGTCAATAGATCACAGGGGAGCAAAAAATGCAAAAATATCTTATAAAATATGTAGTTACATTGTACTTAATAAACAAGAAAACATTTACAATTAGGTAATAAAAACTTTTATGCACTCTTTCTATTGAAGAAAATGTTCACTTCGTCTGGATTAAATATTTAAAAGAACTTTTCGATGAAACAGGCTACTCTAGTATTTGGATAAATCAAGATATTCCAAATTCTAATTGGTTAATTTCGAGTATCAAATTACGCCTGCATGATCAATTTAAACAGGGCTGGTACTCCCTAATTGAACACTCCCCAAAAGCATTGAATTATAGAATATTTAAAGAAAATTTCGAATTTGAAAAATACTTTAGAATTTTAGAAGACAAGGATATTTATACCCTATGCAAATTTAGAACTACCAATCATAAATTACCTATAGAAACTGGTCGGTGGAATAATATTGACCGTGTCAATAGAATATGTACAAAATGTGAAACTATAACTATTGGAGATGAATACCATTACATAATGGAATGTGAACATTTTTCAAACTTAAGAAATAGGTTCATTGTTACAAATTTACGAGAAAGACCAAATATTCTTAAATTTAAACAAATCATGAGTGCTTATCAAAAACAAATTTAGAAAAATTATGTAAATTTATACGAAATATAAATAAATCTTTTGTTCTCTAGGCTGTCTCACACCCATGTCTTTGTTGTATATACTGTATGTATGTTTATATCTATTCTGTATTTGTTATATGTATATTTATGTCTTCTCTGTACCGTTGTATATGGTTTATGAGAATAAAGATGATTGATTGGTAACGAAAACAGCAAACCGATTTGAAATAAGTTCATTATTAGAAAAGATATTATTGAAACAAGTCAGGTGGTGCTTAACTTTGGTCGGACTGTATATAACAGTAAACCGGAAATAATATGAATTATATGTGACAATCACATAGAAAGGTAAAATTACGATTGGAAGTGGAAATGACCCGAAAAACGTGGTGTTTGAAAATAGTTGTGAGTTTACGAAAATTAAGTGAAACTGCATATTATAGTAAAAAAACATATCGTGTGAAGATATACGATGAAGTTACATTCAGCAATTCCCTATTTCTTATCCGAAAATATCAGCCTGCCGAGCCAGAATATGAAGTTTGTTGGCGAGTGAGCGAAACGAACGAGTCACAAACTTCATATTCTGTCGAGCAGGCTGATATTTTTCAGTATCAATCATATTCACATTCATATGACATGTTTATCATCCTTACATCAAACATAAACACGGATACATCTATATTTGTATTTTCGCGGGAAAAATTACATGATTCAAAATATTCAAAAGACGCTTCCCCAAAACCGTAGTTCATAAGTAGTTTGCAAATATACCATTCATTTTTACAGGTTTATTTAAATGTTAAGAGTGTTGCATTTTTCCTTTAATGGTGATATTCATTGGGTTTTTTTTTATTACAAACATCAAAGTCACCCATTTTCATTAACACTTTCCCACTTGTACAAGCTTTTGAATCTGTGCTCATTTCCTTTGTCAGTGACGTCTAGAAATATAGATTCTTACTTTGTTGTGAGTGAATTATCGGAATTCTCCAATCGAGGTAGTTAAATTATGGAATTTTAAGTCCGAGCCTTGGCGAGTATTTAATATTCCATATTTTAACTACCGAGATTGGAGAACTCCGATAATTCACTCACAACAATGTAAGAATCTGTTTCTCTAATTTTTTTAAACAACAAAATTTAAATCGATATGCAAATTCTCCCAACCTTTATACCGCCCCTTTAGTCTTTCCTTTGAGAGATTGCTACGCATCCTGTTACCATGGTTGCTAAATGATATAGATGTTTCAAATATTTAAAGGAAACCAAATAAATTAATAACTTTTGATATTTTATAACGACAGTATTTAACGAAACAAAAATATTTTTAAATTTGTCTTTATTTCCTGAAAAATGAGATGTCCAACGAAATATTTGCGCGGACGGATCTCCAATTATAATAACAACAATGGCGGAACAGTTGAAACCGATGAATCATCTGATTCATCTATTTCAGACTGAAATACATGCATAAGCTCCTCGGGTACTGTAGGAGGTGAGTCAAAATTTCCTGGATCGTTTGATACCTCAGGCTCAGTTAGGACGTCAAACCTGTATCTTGCTTCAGTGAGAATTTTTCCATTATCGAGTTTGATCTCCCATAATGGGAACTCAAAGTTTTCATTTTTCACTATTGTGATCCCCTTTTCACCCGAGAGAAGTCTGACTCTTTGTCCCCTTTCCAAAACTTCGTTTAGGGACATCTTTTATTTTGCAGACGACACGATCGCGATTTTGTTTAGACGGTAACCAAGGAAGCTTTTCGTGTATCCATGTATCGAGTAGGCTAAGTCCGAAACGTTCGAATGCCAACTGTTCTGTTCCTGGTAAGTCCCTCCAAACAGGGCGCACATCACAGCAGTAAAACGTTTAACCACACGCATCACGAAAATGGAATTAAGTTACTTTTTACATGTAAATGGTATTTAGGCCTACAATATCTTTCAATATTTTATAAAATGATCGATCACAGTTGGAGAGAAAGTAGTCCCGACAGAATAAAAATTGACCAATCAGGTGCCGAGAACAGTTAAATTCACTAGTGAGGAGAACAATTTTTTCACAATCGGTTGTGAAATGTGGAAATAATAAACAAAAATAGAGAAACCCCCTTTTCCCCGCCGTTTTATATTAAGCGCGTGAAATCTGAAACGAGCACCTGTTGTTCAATAAACAGGACGTGCTCGTAATATGACAATTTGAATTAGATACGGGCTGTTCTTGTGTCATTTACACGAATGTTGGTCACATAATTTTATATATGTTGATATAATTAATTACATTTTAAATATAAATATCATGGTGAAAACATTTATGGTCAAATGTTGTCATACATTGCGTAATCGGTTTACTTCCGATAAAATCTGTTAAACTAAGGTCTCACTCACCCAGCCACGTCCATGTGTGCTATAACTATTAAAAACATACTTCTAATTCCTTTTTTGTAAAAATTGAAGCAGAAACCTGCGATTTCCCGACATTCTGAACCACAGATGAACGCTTCATGCGATCGAACTCGATCAAAGGGGGACAACTTCATTTTGGAATGTACCTAGAATAATCCTGAATTATACCGACCTTTATGTCTTCCCCGGAAACGTTTTATACAAAAGTAAATAAGTAAATTTTATTGCATTAAAGTCCAAGATGCTGATTTTTATTTTTTGTAGTATGATAGAATAAAAAAAACACATAAAACTTCTGATTGCTTCGAATTCGGTTAAATAGTTCAAATAAATTTCAGAGAATGATAATACTAATAATAAGTAACTTTTATTTAAAGCCGGAAGCATACATGTATATGTATATAAACGTCTAAAATGGTTTGTAAAACAACACCAAGTACACAAAACAAAATGATAAAGAATTAAACACTTCGTTGAATGACAAAATGTTCGTCCCACCGAGGGACTTTATCAATGTCTAATTAAATAAAATCTCGAAACAATATAGCGACTATACAATTTCAAAAAGAATTGATCTACTTGTATAGTATCGTTATACCGTAACGATCCAACACCCCGTAAGATTGATCGTTGACTGGTTTTTCAGACGTTGTACATATATATATATATACGTCTGAAAATTAAACCAAACAGTGTAAGAATTAGATTTTATAGCTGTCAATTTTTTTTGTTCTTCCCTCGACGGGATTTGAACCCACACCATTGATACACTGCAGCACCATCCGCTTAGCCTTACGTCCAGCGACCTAGACCACTCGACCACATCCACTCCCCATATATATATATACGTCTGAAAATTAAACCAAACCGTGTTAGAATTAGATTTTAGAGCCGTCAAATTTTGGTTCTTCCCTCGGCGGGATTTGAACTCACACCATTGATACACTGCAGCACCATTCGCTTAGCCTTACGTCCAGCGCCCTAGACCACTCGACCACATCCACTCCCTGTATATATAAGCACAGTACATATAAGCATAATACTTTTAAATAAGTACTTAAAAAAATAGTACATTTAAAGCAATAAAAGTGACATCATATTTTAAAAACAGAAATAACAAAGCAGCAAAAGGTTAAAGATACTTAATTAAATAGCACAAAGCAGCATATTTATAGTTCTGCATATACATACACAAATCATAAAAGACGGTCTCATAACATAAATAAAAGCACAAAGACAAGCGCATCGCATAAATAAATAACACATTTAAAGCAAAAAGCGAACAGGAGGCATCAAACGTTTAGTTCTGAGGCAGCAAAACAGGTCACTGTTTACATGAACTACAAGTACAATTTTCAGAGAAATACCACTTTAGAGATAAAAATTTGAACTGTCAAAAAGTTGAAAGACTCCTTGCATGGTTTGGTTAGCAGTTCCAGTGTTGCTGCCTCATAACTAAAACTCCTTTTACCATACCTTGTTGTTCTTGGTCTATGTACATTAACTGTGTTCTGGTATCTAAAATTATAAGAATTTATAATAATATTTTGAATAAATTCAGGGCTGGAAAGTCTCTAATGCCATGGTTCAGTGTCTCTGAACTCTGGAAACCGTAAACAGTTAAATATGAAACATAAATAACAAAGATAAGAGAACACAACTTGAAAAACTATGAGAGCCACTCAAACAGAATGTTATGACATAAGACATATTACAATTTCATTTTATTCTTCTGTTATATTTTGTAGATTAACACCAATATTAACATGGAACTGTCTGTGGCAATCTACAGTACAAAGGTGTTTGTTACATTTAACACAACCTGAAAGTGTTTCCTTTCTGCGTTTTTCACCATACTTAGGGCAAAATTTACAAATTGATCTCTTACGATTTAACCTTGTGTAAGCATGCAACAAGGGATCACCATTTGCCATTGGATAAATGGTCATTAATGGCTTAACCGTTTTGCTTGTAGAGGAATAGCCATCAACCAACTGCATTACTAAATTTACTCTGAAATCTAACTGAGCTTACCGTTTTCTCTTACGATTTACAGGATGCAATTGGCTACTTTCAGTATGAAGAATATATCCATTAATTATACAAATGTTTATCAAAAAGTTCATCAAATACTTCCACCAATTTTTTGAATTCCTCCCTACTGGATATTTAGAGCGCAACTGATCACAAATGTCTACACCCCGAAAATATGTTTGCTCAATATTTTGGGTCTTGTAGCTTGCCTTACTGTGCCATCGTTCTGTCTCCTTTCTACGAGGTCTATCTACAATATAAAAAGTTCATACTATCTAAATAATTGACCGACGTTACCATGCTCTATGATGAAAATATTTATATTTTGCTGCTTCTAAAATAACCGAAAGCACTGTCTATATCAAGTATGTACCGGTAGTTTTAAAAATAACAAAACACAGGACTATGTGAATATTAATCAAATGATCAGAAAAAAAACCTTAAGGTACTGTAAATATTAAAAAAAAAAGTAAATGTAAAAAAAACCCAGATATGAAATAAATGCCTACGAGACAACAACCCACCAAAACAGAAAATATTCATAATCTAAAACATTTGTTTTACCTGTTCTAAAGATTCATTGGTGGACAATGCAGAGACATGTCTGTTATCCATCCATACAACTGCAGTAAGATTCTTTGACTGTTTTGCTACATATTGTCCTGGTTGAAATCTAACTGGCAAGTTCTTTAAATCTTCAGGGAAATATTTCCTGTTTTGTCTATTAGTGCCACACATATATATTCCAGATCTGAGCAAGTCTAGGGCAAGTGGTATGGAGGTGAAATAACTATCAAAATATACATGGTGGTATTTTCCTCTAAGTCCCTGACTTAAATTCATCACTACATGATACGGCAGTCCCTTTCCATCTGCTGGGTTATGACCTTTACCTAAGTAGACATCAATTGGTGACAGAAACCTGTAAAAGTAAAAATACAATGATATAGGTGATAATTGTATAATATTTGATTATTTCCAATAATATATGCATGGAAAATGAAATGGTTAATAGATATAAGCATGCACCCAATGTTTGTTAATATGCCTCATAGTGATTTCAAGATGAAAAACAACAATATAGGTGTTGTTCCTTTGCTATGTTTTACTGTATATAAATTATGTTATTGTGTCATGCACACTCACTTCATAACCCCTTTGTTTCATGTCAGCCAATTGCTATCACATTGACATTTTCTCTAGATCTCCTGTTATTCCTTTATGTATTTTGGCAGTTACTACATTTCATTCTGGTACATGTTTTTCACTAAAAATGAATAATGCTATATACCTGAGGTGCTGTCACAACGCATCCAAACTTTAATGCCCCATTTTATTGGCTTGGATGGTATGTACTGTTTTGCAGAGAATCTTCCTTTGTAAGCAATCATACCCTCATCTATGCTTTGGTTCTTCTTAGGTTGATATACTGTTAGGCATCGAACGGAAACAGAATCAAGAAGACATCTGACCTTAAACACCTTATCCTGTGGATTTTCACGCCATGAACCATTTGCATGCAAATACTGGTTAATTTTCTGATACCGTCTGACTGGCATGATTTCTTTTACACCTGCATTTCCAAGATACTTGTTACTACTCCACAAATATTTGTAGTTGTAGTCTGGAACTTGTACAATTCCCATAAGGATAAGGATACCTATAAAATAATGAGGAAAGACTCCAAATTAATATTTTTATTGTTTTTTCTTCTCAGTTATTCATGATGAATGCAACATATTTATAAATATTTAAAATTGTGGCAGTGTATTAAAACATAAATAAAAACAGATGATGGATAAACATCAATGTGACAGCAATCAAAAACAAGACATCTGATCTATTTTAAAGCAGTAGAAAGTTATGTTTAGCCTACACCAAATCTATTTTAGGCAACACCTACTATACATTTGGAAGATGGAATTTTTATAGTTAAAACTGCTAATATCAATTTAACAAATATCACATTATGTCAACATTCAAATATTTAAAAAATGTTTGTCCACTTAAAAGATATTTAACAGAAAACAATATGTATGTCACATCATAATTTCACAATCACATAGAAAGATTAAAAAAGCATAAACAAACATATCTGGAAAATTTAAAATTAAATCAATTTGGCACAATATGAATTTTATGATGAATACAGTGTTAAAAATTATTATCTAGTGGGCCTGACTACACAAAAGTTTACTGAATCATCTTATGTCAGTCTCGATACAGTTGGTGGTATTTATTTACCAAATAAGATATCCCTGCTTTTAACCTAATTAAAACTAAAATTAATCTTTGTTTTATATTGATCTTTTCATATGCATTTTTGACAATAGATTGTTGACCTAAATATTTCACTCGTAAATTAATTAACCTAGATATGCAGACATCTCCTCAAGAGTAGTGTCTTTCCACATGGGATCTGGCTTGTTCCTCTATTGTACGTGTGCAAAAGTATTCGTCTCGTCTACTTATTTTTGGATCAATTGATTAGGAAAACAATCCTTAAAATAATCAATTTGTTTGGCGTCCATTGGCAACATAACTTGGGGTCCCGTCCGCTCTCTAAATTCTTCGACGTTCAAATTCTGTTCAACTTCTGACCAGATAACAGTATCGGCATCTTCGATTTGTTCGTCATCTTCGGCTACAGTGAGATCATTATCATCGACTTCATCGTCATTTACAACTGGCACTTCAATGTCTTATCCGTTTTCAGCATCACTTTCACCATCTGCATTATCCTCGGACAAACTTTCCTCTCCATTTGAATCCACAGATTCTGTGTTGTTAGCAAAATTTGTTATTGATGCCAAACGTCCCAGTCGTTTGACCTGGACGTCACAATGTTTATTTACATCGTCTGCACATTGACACACCACATGAATATTCATAGGTATTATACGCTATTTATATCACACTCAATTTTCCTATTTTGAAAATAAAAAGTTTCGTTAACTGGTACAATGTTTGCAACATACCAACTTAATTCCTCGGTATTTATGTTGAAAAAATTATGTAACAAAATGCGTAGAATGCGTAGGAGAGGGGGAAAGGGGTATGCGTTAAAAACGTAAGTGAGGGGGAAAAGGATATGCATAAAAAGCGTAGAAGAGTGGAAAGGTATTAAAGGTTTTGTTTCCCAATGCCGTTCCGAAGTAGAAAACACAAAGGTCACGACCTTCCTTATGACGTCTCAGCAGATGTTATCAAGAATATTCATTTCTGTGCATTAGCATTAGGGAAAAAGGGTGTATTTTATTCTGATAAAAAGATTTCGATGCTACATATTTGTACCTGAACAAAATTGCTCTCTGAAACAAAATTTTTGTTCTGGGAAAAAATTGTCCCTTTATGACTAATAATTAAAATCTGGATAAAAGGATAAAAAATCAAAACCATACATGTACAATACACAGGAACACAACAAATTCATTTAAACCTTTAGGCAGTAATATACAATTTTCAACCAACACAGAAAAAGAACAAGTAATAATAAAAAAAACTTGTAGCAATGAACAAGTAGAATTTCTGTGTATACACACCTTTTCAAGTAGCATAGTTGGTACTTTATATCATTTATATTATTCAAAAGAAATATAAAAACTGCCAATAATGAAAAATTTGTTAATAGCAATAATAAATTTATGTTTGTAATAAACAATCCAAAGGGAACACATTGATGATTATTTTCAAAAAAATTCAGCAAAGAATATTCTTCCAAATATGTGCAGCAATATACCAGCTTCTCCTGCATATGGTGTTTACATCTCGCAATTGATTCGCTATGCAAGGGCCAGTAGCAATTATTCTGATTTCCTGAAACGTCATCTTTATCTGAGAAACAGGCTACTGGACCAGGGCTATGAAAAGATTCGCCTTATTCAATCTCTTAAAAAGTTTATTTTCCGATACCAAGATCTTGTCGAAATATATTCCGTCACTGCAGAGACGATAATAAACGATGGATTTGCACATAGTGAACACGTATAAAGATAAGGAGTCAACAAAAATGTCAAAAATATTTTTTTATCAATATGTGACGTAAAAGTGTTTTTGACATTTACTTTCGTAGTTAAAATACTTCAGGTGACTCGGGGTTGTTGATGGAGATGGTTCACGATAGATGTTCCACCCTCCTCACTGAATTTGGTACTGCTTTGACAACTATTTTACCTACTTTGTTCCAGTATTGTTATAAATACTATTATAGTGACAGCCGGAACCTTTGAGCCGTAATGAAAGCGGGAGGTTTGGCGCCTTAAAATCTGATTCAACCCACCATTTCTTTAGAAATGCCTGTACCAAGTCAGGGTCATTACGGTTTTCACAGTTTTCCGGTTGTTGACTGATTTTGTCTGTTTATATACTTATGAGTTTTGACTTTTCCTTTGGAAGATTGTTCGGAGTTCGGTAATTTTGTTATTACCCTTATTTATTATATATCCAGTTTACAGAAAGGGAAAACTTATTTGACCTTCCCTACCTAGATCAAGGATTTATATAGTAGTTCTACTATACAAATCCTTACCTAGATGATCACAGTTTTTATTTTTGAAACATATTTTCCTTTTCTCATTTTGTTTCAATTTTTAGTTAAAGCTACACAAAAAAAAATCTTTTTAGATTCTCATCCCCTCCCTTCCTACTTTTTACCATTAAATTCACGATTTTCTATTTTCAATCAATTCATTTTCAAAATTTAACAAATTCTTCATTAGGGTATCAGTATACCAGATAAAGTATATTTTTTTTATCATGTAATGTTCTATCACGATAGTTACCATATTATCTAGTTCTACAATATTTAATTCAGTAATCCGTAAGGGGCCTTCGTGGTCGTGATCGTTTGGTAGCTGGATTTACAACTACCTATGCAATCAGTACCTATCACCACTAACGTTACGAGTTCGAATCTAGCTCAGGCGATACAACATTATGTGATAAAGTTTGCCAGTGACTTGTGGCAGGTCCGTGGTTTTCTCTGTGCTCTCCATTTTACTCCACCAATAAAACTGACTCCCACTGAAATTTGTTGAAAGTGGTGTTAAACACCAAACCCAGTAGTCCGTACGTTTACATCTTTTTATGTTTATTTTTTTTATTGTATAGAACACTGGGTTTTATGCAAATTCCCGATTTTTTTCGTAGCATTACTGAAATTGTAATTTAAATCGTTTGACTGTTCATTTCAATAACGTTTTTACCTGCATGAGAAGGGAATAAACCTACAAAAATCACGTGCTTTGTCTTTAGTCCTTTACCATTAAAAAGTTCATTATGCCAAACAATTGTAACCTTCAATATATTTTTACATATATATTACAATGAAATAAATTTGATAATTGACATAGTATAGTGGTGCGTGTATAGGTCAACAGATAAGAAAAGTTTGTAGATGCTAAAAGGGTTGTCGGAAGTCATAAGTCGAAGAAGGGCAGGATATGCAATGGCCAAACGAAAAAGGACAACATGATAAACAGTGGTCTACAAAAAACTACACAGAAAACTGAAGATTGAGCAGCACGAATCCCACTTAAAACCCGGACGGAACTCTGTCGGTGACAACTTAAGTCTTTAGTTTTACATTGTATGGCAGTTCCAGGTTTTTTACGATGATATTTGAATGTTACCAAAATCTGTCGAAAATAATTCAAAATAGTAAGAAACAACGAATTTTCTTTATTTAAGTATTTATTATGCCATTCATAATACATCTGCTCAAAATCTTTCTAAAATAAATGCTATGATTAACCCGCTTGTTGTCGAATCTCTAACAGGTAATAACACTACACGAAGAAGGAATATATTATCTGTATAATTTGGTACCAAATAATTTTAAAGAGTGTGATTTAGATTTGAAGATTGCCTAAATATAGAGAGACCTAGATATATTAATTCAAAATTTTGTATGTGGAGACAGGGACTTTATTATTCTATTTTGTTCACTTGGAGGTAGTATTTCCCGAAATTCAGGTATACTTTAAAATGTTGGAATGAAGTTCATCAGTATTGCAGTGTGAGTAACCAAACATCATGTACACCTTTTATGAACATGTATAGGCTACACCAAGGTACATACATGTGCCGATAAGGCTTGTAAACGTCCGTTTTATTTCTTAATATGGTCATAATAAAACTCTTTCTTGCGACTTAAAGATACTACTTTTATTTTACATATACTCATCAACTAAATCTATACTTCTAACAGGTAATACCACCCGCGCTGTACTAGTTAAGCTTCAATGTTTGCACCATCCAAATTAAGATACAAGCGTCTTTGTGATTCAAACGCACAATTAACCACTTATGGAACAGTAGCGTCACCAAACGGGAGAAGCGGTGAATGATTCCTATTTGCCTTCCGATGGGCAAACAACGACCACTTATAGGTGTCATACTGATTGTCACACATTTAATCATTTTTATGATTTACATAATTAGAAATCCTATACTCTGATTAGGTATAAGCGCTTATGGAGGTGGGGTTTTTGTCAGTTTATTTTTCGAGAGACGATGTTCACCGGACTACTTTTTTCGTAATGTAAACAAAATGTCGGCTTGGATTCCCGATAATAAAAAAAGATAAAAGAAACAATGTTTATTGTTAATAATCGACAATTATTGTTAGATATGAAATATAAAAAGAAAATGCCAATTGATGTATAACCTGGACCAAGTCACTCACAAACATACATAAAAGTCCGAGTTTGTGAGTGCCTTGGTCCAGGTTATACATCAATAAACTCTGGAAAAAATGCGTTTAATCCTATAATAATTTCAGGTGAGAATAAAAAAAAATGTGGGGCAGTCATGAATAAGGGTAATAACAAAATTACCGAACTCCGAACAATCTTCCAAAGGGAAAGTCAAAACTCATAAGTATATAAACAGACAAAATCAGTCAACAACCGGAAAACTGTGAAAACCCTAATGACCCTTACTTGGTACAGGCATTTCTAAAGAAATGGTGGGTTGAATCAGATTTTAAAGCGCCAAACCTCCCGCTTTCATTACAGTTCAAAGGTTCCGGCTGTCACTACAACAGTATTTATAGCAATACTGGAACAAAATAGGTAAAATAGTTGTCAAAGTAGTACCAAATTCAGTGAGGAGGGTGGAACATCTATCGTGAACCATCTCCATCAACAACCCCGAGTCACCTGAAGTATTTTAACAACGAAAGTAAATGTCAACAACACTTTTACGTCAAACATTGATAAAAAAAAAAGATTGACATTTTTGTTGACTTCCTTATCTTTATACATTTTCACTATATGAAGATGATTGATGGGCAATTAGGATGCACACAATATGCAATCTCCCATGTTTATATAGAACCATAAAGAAAGTTTAAACATTAATGGTCAACAATTTCCACCATGTAAGCATTTCGAACACTATGAAATTAATATTGATATGTAAATTGTCTTCCTAGGCAATAGATTGTTAACAGACATCTGTAAAATTCCTTCCAATTCTACTAAAGATAATTATACTATTACTAACACACACGAGTTATCTCACTTTGAACTAAAATTCAACATTATATCTAATATTGCGTGTATCATTCTCTAAGCATACTTTTACGACATGTCCGAAGGCCGAGTTGTGTATTTGTTTCACCACGCACAACCCCCAGTCACACATTTCGATTGAGTTCCATCAGACACCGAAGACACCAGCTCCCATTTCTATGCCACTCTCTTTATTTTGTGTACGAAGTAAAATCATAGATATATAATTAGTGCACACAACACATTTCTGGAATGACCCTCATCAGGTTCAATCACAGGGGCTTGTTACCACATTTCTTGAATGACCCTCATCAGGTTCGATCACAGGGGCTTGTTACCACATTTCTGGAATGACCCTCATCAGGTTCGATCACAGGGGCTTGTTACCACATTTCTGGAATGACCCTCATCAGGTTCGATCACAGGGGCTTGTTACGAATTTTGTTTATCCCTCGGCTGACAACTCTAAAAACCACAAGGGGGGAATCTAAAATGTCAAATTTTCATACAACACTTTTTCAAAATAGTTTGGTATTGGTGTCTTGACCTCATTCGCCATAATATTGGTACTAAATTGAAGCTTAATAAATATATTTTTGATATTTCGATTCCTTTTTGTCATCATCTTTACCTATCTGCAACTTTAAAGCAATACTTCACAGAATTTCCAATGACCTAATCCATTCTCAATCATGTTTACATGTCAATACGAGCTGAATTCATACGTGCGATTTGATTGGTCGGTTATTTTTAGGCAAGGATTGCAAAGAATGTGTTGATTGGTCAGTGATTTAAAACGGGATTTAAAACGATATATATTGTATTTTAATTTATTACTTTCATCAGATCAAAATCTATCTAAAATAAACAATCATTTATACATGTATTAACTATATGAGAGGAATAAATGAGAATTTCAGACTTTCAACCCATGTGCGACTCTTACCTTTAACTCTTGGTAACTGGGGTTAACAAATTACCTAAAAATAACCGACCAATCAAATCGCACGTATGAATTCAGTCCGTATTGACATGTAAACATGATTGAGAATGGATTAGGTCACTGCACATTCTGTGAAGTATTGCTTTAAAGTTGCAGATAGGTAAAGATGATGACAAAAAGGAATCGAAATATCAAAAATATATTTATTAAGCTTCAATTTAGTACCAATATTATGGCGAATGAGGTCAAGACACCATTACAAAACTATTTTGAAAAAGTGTTGTATGAAAATTTGACATTTTAGATTCCTCCCTTGTGGTTTTTAGAGTACTAGGGGGGAGGGGGGGAATCGTAACAAGCCCCTGTGGTTCGATCACAGGGGCTTGTTACCACATTTCTGGAATGGCCCTCATCAGGTTCGATCACAGGGCCTTGTTACCACATTTCTGGAATGACCCTCATCAGGTTCAATCACAGGGGCTTGTTACCACATTTCTGGAATGACCCTCATCAGGTTCGACCACAGGGGCTTGTTACCACATTTCTGGAATGACCCTCATCAGGTTCGATCACAGGGGCTTGTTACCACATTTCTGGAATGACCCTCATCAGGTTCGATCACAGGGGCTTGTTACGAATTTTGTTTATCCCTCGGCTGACAACTCTAAAAACCAGAAGGGAAGAATATCAAATGATGAATTTTCATACAACCTTTTTTTCAAAATAGTTTTGTATTGGTGTCTTGACATGATTCGCCATACTATTGATACACCTTTGAAGCATAATAAATATAGTTATGATATTCCTATTCCCTTTTGTCATCATCTTTACCTATCTGCAACATTTAAGCAATGTTTCACAGAATCTGCAGGCTTCCATGTTGTTAAAATGTTAAACCCAGACCAAATTCCTACATGCTACATGTGTCAGAAGTCCTTCAGCAGAAGTAATGACCCAGAAATATGAGAGTGGAATGGGACAACTGGGTCCGCGACAAAAGAGGTTTTCAACGTATAGGATGCGTGGCACTCTACCAACTATGGTTCAAGGTTAGGTTTCGTATTAACAACCCGATGGAGAGGGCAGCTATGTGGTTGAGTTCTCGCAACCTAGCTACATATTCAAGATGTCCATGGAATATTTTGAAGATGACAATCCATTTTCCCACTAATGAACGTTTGTCTACAACATTTTCAACAGACATTACCTATTGTGAGTAATCAACTCCTTTTACAGTTTACAACCTTTTGATTTCAAACCTATATACACCGCGGTTAGAAATAATCAAATTGTTGCTATATAATTTTTTATTATTTGTCAACAACATTTAGTAGATGGTACGTATTTTATGTAAATATTCATGATCAACCCATCTTGCATATTTCAATGCAGTATTTATGAACTTTGCAGAATATATCCTTACATACTGAAGGTATTCACCTGACATTAGTGATGCATTCAAATAAATCTCTCGTTTTAAAAATTGTTTGAGGTTCTAAGCAAATACTCTTCTTATACACATGAGACAAATGAACAAGGTGTTGTTGAGTTTCTTTGCTGGAGAAGCATTCGTTGAACCATTGTAATCTGTAACAGTAATTTCAGGGGTCGCCTAATAGTTCATAGGCAAGTAGTAGGGGGGAGTTGATAAAACATTCTCTGCATACATACATTTCACCAAATTATAAAACAGAATATTCCTAGCTTTCTACATAAAACTTCGAGTTGATTTAATCGTGCTGTGTTAACCATGGCAAAATTGTCAATTATCAGTAGGTCAATAGTTTTAGCGTTCTTTTTGACATTGTAAAGTCGTTCATCTGTCTGCACCAGGTGTAAAAGCTCTTCATTACAATATCTACCGTCTTCAATATATGCGCGGCTTCGGGCCCCATATCACAATAATGAGTGGCAGCTATCTCCGTTGAGCATACTACATATGTATGGTTACCCTTGTTGTGCTTACATTGGTGCTTCACAAGATATATGTTATCTGTCCATTCATGTCCACTTAGAACTAACTTTTGGACATTGGTGAGATTGTAAGCTATTTCCTGGTCTTTATCGAACATATTTTCTTACAATGTTTTATAATTCGTGTAGAATTAATGTATATCGTTTTCGTGCCTTTTGATTGAACAAGAGCACTATCACCTGTTTATTTTTGATTCGTTCATAACTCGATGAACTTTCTCTACAAATCGTATCTAAGGAGTTCAGCTGGAAGGATCCACCATTTTGAAAACGTGAAATTCTACATGTCATATTTACCATAATCAACAAAAAATAATTAAAATGTCTACCTTCCAAACTTATTTTAGTTAAATTGTTATCAAAATTGAAGTGTACACGAAGCCAAATTATGTCTGATTTTTTTCGTTTTAAACTGGAAGTCTTCATATGACGTCATGTTGTTAATGTGCCAACAATAAAGTCGTCAACAACATTTCGCGGAATTTTAATTTTTGCGATTTTTAGACTAGAGATATGCAAGAATACATGTGTATGTTCAGTATTGCATTGAAGAATTATAAGTATTAAACGATTCTTTTCAGGAGTTCATGCATGTGTAAACGGTGCCGATCCACTCACAAACTGTACATAGACGTCGTTATTCAGATTGTGCTTCGGACCTTTATTCAGTTTGTGAGTGCATCGACATCGTTTACACAGGCATGAACTCCTGAAAAGAAGCGTTTAATATTATAGTAATTCTCTGATATTTTCATATTAGATACACATTGGGAAATTAGAGACGTTTTGTATCAACGTACTTTCGTTTCCGTTACTCAAGGTTCCATTGGACATAAAATGGACAATATGCGAGTGCATATTCACCAAAGAAGCATACTTATACGCATCAGAGTATTGAATTAATATGAGCCAATATTTTAATGATGACGTTACATTTGTTGTCTTCCACAAACACAAACAGTTAACAGGATACAATTATGTAAATAAATCAATTTGGGAGGGTATGAGAATGTGAATATATACTAACAAGTTTTAAACATGCCCTTCTTATAATAGTTTCGGTATAATTTAACAGATACTGCCTTTATATGATATAAACATGAAGTTGTCAATCCCTGGGTTGACAACAGTCGATATGCACCTCCTATGAAGACACTAATTGTATATTGGTGTTAGTTGGAAGCTTAACATTTAGCGGCAAATAAATTTAAAAAAAAATAAGAAAAAGTTGACAATCTTAATATATATTTCTAAAAATAAGATCTTCCTTATTTGTGATTGTCGCCACAGATTAGAACTGAATCAGATAAGAACAAATTAAATTAAAATGTAAAATATGAATTTTTGTCACCAATATATTTTTTAATCGCAACCATAACCTTGAATATTGTGAAAAACATGCCGTTTACATGTACTAGATTTTGAAGATAACATTGTTCTTTCATTCCACTTCAGGTGAAGTGATATTTATTACAATATTTACAGTAATGAAAAGGTAGATATCAGATATAGTTCATACCACGCGGTTTTGGAACAAACTTCAACAAACTTCCGCGTTCCCAACTCTCGTTATTGGGTAAATAATGCATGACAATATAAACCTACATTACTTTCCTCCTATTTCGTTGCTGGGAAATATTTCATTGCATTGTCATTTAAAATTGCATCGATGGATTTAAGTTTGCATTAAGATAAACAACGTAACATTTGGATGTTTAATTTATTATTTTTATGAGCTTCGAGGGAGTATTATATCAATATATATAATATTTGGGTATAAATCGCCTGTTGTTTACTTTATTTTGTTAAAACATATCAAAAATGGATATATGTTTGCTATGTTGTGTTTGTCTGTTCCTTTGATGACCAGTAAAGGGGGTTTCCCCTTATCTGAAAAATTATAGAATATTAAGTCCTTGTGTCAGAAATTCTATGGTCTACATCATATGTTGGTTGATCTATATGGAATGTCAGTGTCTAAACTGGTTGCAGATCAGTTTAAGATATGATTCCGAGGTCTGTTTCGCTAACTCTCCGAAGGAATTAGGACCTCACAGCGGATACGCTTAGTATGACAGGGGAAACAGACTCTCCCGGAGCACCTGGTCTCACTAACGTTGTTTTGTGAATTAGTAATAAATGGTACGGGCATAAATCAACATCAGAGAAAATTCAACTTTACACTTTAACACAAATTAAAATAAAGGAACAGCGCTTTAATTGCTGTTCTACATTTCAGTCACAATAGGGTATTCAGTTGGTTGGGGCTATTGTGTTTAACGCCACCTTCAATAATAGTTCAGTTATATCGTGGTGGTTAGTTTTATTGGTGGAGGAAACCGGAGTACCCAAGAAAAAATACCCCACCGACCTGCCGCAAATCACCGACAAACTTTATCACGTAATGTTGTATCGAGTACATGTCGTTTTAGCGGAATTCGATCTCATAACGTTAGTGGTGATAGAAACTGAATGCATAGGTAGATGTACATCCAACTACCATACGATTACGACCACGACGGCCCAATAGGGTCTTCAACAATGAGCATAACTCATCTACTAAAATTAGACAAAACACTTATTTTCTATTTTCCGGTAATCATGCAGATCGTCTAATGAGGAAAGGTATTCTGGAAAATCATTGGGAAACATTTGATGACATTGTAGACTTTGTTTGTCTTGCTGGGCATGTAGTGTTACCCATTCTGTTTCACCACACAGTAACTGTCTTGATGTTACACTCGTACCTTCTGTAACTATTCTAACTGCCTCTAATTGTGAGCGTTTTAAGATATTTTTGAAAATTCAGGGACATTCTCCCTCTATGTCATCATATTCTATTACTGGGTAAAGAAATGATAAATAAGTAATTTATGAATGTCTGCGCTTTAATTTAAACCTAGATTTTCGAGCTCGGGTTAAACGGGGCGAAAATATTTCAATATTTTTAAATGACAAACAGTGATATACAAAACACTACACAGAAAGCTAAGACTTGAGCAATACGAACACGCAAAAAAAAACAACCCCAAAAAACAAGAGTTAACGCAGTTGTTCCGGAAGTGTTGGCAACACTTGAGTGTTTATGTGTTTCATATTCTTTGTCATTATTTCTGAAGGGTTTGGATTAAAATGTACAAGCCATTGATTGGCAAGAGATCAACAATGTTGTTGATATAAATGTACGTATTTTGTATATTTATTTAACTCCCGAAAATGCTACCTATTTCATAACATTTTGTCAGTCACACTGATTCTTAGAAACCTATATCCTGCTATGATAAAAAAATAAATAAACTACTGTCTGCATTATGTTGTGTCTTTTCTCAAAAGTAATTACATATATATATATGAAGCACATATCGTCAATAATACATTGCCTTAGCATTAAAGGAATATTTGGTAATATTTCGAACGGAATGATAACGTTATTGTGTTTATAGCTGTATAGGTTTTGGCGTTAAGGGATGCGTGTTATCTAGTCGAGGGTTCTGTCGATTTCCCAAGTTCCCAGTGGATACAGGATAGAGCTCTGATAATGAGACCATGACTTGATCTATTCCAGTGATTTCTAGCATTATAAATTAATTGATTTGCATTCATATTTCAGGGAATGCGAACGGCCACGCCTCCCCAGTCAATTCGCGGCTGATATTAATGTCGTTGGCACGGTCGTTAGGTGATATTTACATACATATATGTCGATCCAATCAGTGCCAAACAAAGCTTGAGTTGTGAGTTTGATTCACGCCATGTTCATGATTTACATCAGGTTGTTTTGTTTGGTCTTTTTGTTGTTTGCTTTATTCTTTTGGGTTTTTTCGAAAAGGGGGAGGGGTATTGCGACTTACTCTACAAATACAAGTGACCTCCACTATATTATAGTTAAAGTATTGATTAAATTGTATACCAGTACATTCTCCCCTAAACCCAACTGTAATAAACATTTTTTCTTTTCGTCATCGACATCATTACCTACAGTATATAAAAGGCACGTACTTCAAATAAGGCGCATTTTAAATTTGCGCCCTAAGGTGGAGTTGTGTATTTAATTCATACCCCACAACTAGTGGACGCCCCATAAAGTGGAGTTGTACCTCGCCGCGGAACAAATACGTAGCCTTATTTCTATACCCCTCTGTTCGTTTGGTGTGAATATAAGACACTAAGACTTGCTCGCATTTACGCATGCACCAAGCAAAACGCTTTAATTTTTCAACGTATGATTTTAGCATAAAAGTGGTAATGAAAAGGAAGATACCAAATTAACTGCACACGACGCGTTTCTGGAATAACCTTCATTAGGTACACTCATAATCAAAATATTAGAATGCCAATTAATGTAAATTTCTTTTGGAGTAAGTACACCTAAAAAGGGTCTAATCAGGATAACCAAAATCGGCTAAGGTACCTGTGAGTGAGTGATAGATTAATATTAGTTTTAATAATAATTACATTATTTAGGAACTTTAAAATTTAAATATAAATATAATAAAATGAGAAACACAAATATCACACTGTCGGACATATAAATGTACTTTATATACCATGTTAATGAGTACTGGACGGGTGATACCCACGATAACCTAGTCTGTCAACAGAGGTATCGACCCAGTGATAATAATAAAAGAACATTATAAATAACCCACAATACTTTAGTCTAGTTTCAATGACAATCACTGGATTAGTAATTGTGTTCAATATTTAATCTACATTTATCTGTTTATGTCACTATGACATTTTTGTGAAAACACCTCATCAAGTTTGTCAACATTTGTGAAAATTAAATTAAAATCAAAAGAACAAGTTATATTGATCCTTCAGTGGAGATGATTTAGTTCTTTGAGATAATGATGATCGTCAATAGTATATCGCTAGATTTTTCATGTCCAAAAAAGAAATACTCCGATTTTTGTATCATACGAAAATAATGTACTGGCTTATTTGTTCTCGTGATTGATGTAGCTGAAATATTGATCACCTGACGTTGTTGTTCCGTTTTGTTATGTCCGTTACAATTTCCACATAATACGATGTTCAGTTCGTCTTTACCCCCAGTTATTTGTAGGAGGCCTCATGTCTTATTTATTGCCTAAAGTTGTATCCTACACGTCACTATACAAGTAACATTGCGGGCGTCTTGTAAGAAGCAGGACCTGCTTACCATTTGCGGGCACCTGTGTTCAATCCCGGGTTTTTGGTGGCGTCTGTGTTGTTCATCGTCTTAGTTTTCTGTGTTGTGTTTTTTTATTTTTATGTCGTCGACCTGTGTACCTAGTGTTGCCATTGTTTCTGGAATGTCCATTCTTGATTGACCCTTCATTTTTCTCTAACTTTAAGTTAAACAACAATCATTAGATGCAGACAGTACGGATGCCGGGCACAAAAGGTGCCATTATGCTGTCACATTAAAATTTGTTTTATAGTGATTTACATTTTCATTTTAAACATATTTTATTCATAAATAAATGAAATGGATTGGGTAGCAGGCAATAGCCTATGTAAATCCTCTCCATAAGTGATTTACGTTAAGCATGTCAGTATTTGATTTGATAAAGATAAACTCGCACTGCCCAAATCAAACTTTTTTTTCCGCATTCATGTAAGGAAGTGACGTTGCCATAGATAGAAAAAATAACACCAAACAAACAAAAGCTTACTTTTTGTGGAGTCACTGGGATAATTTTCAGATGTTATCGCAGTTGATGTGATAAGCACTAACAGTTCAAGTGCAATTGATATTCACATCGTGCCATTTATCTTTTGTGAAGTAGTGCTGACAGTATGAGGTCTTAGCAGATCTTTAGCCTAGAAACTAATATAAATGCATCTGATTCATGTTTGAGAAGTATATTGGGGTAATGTGATAGGTTGATATTTTAGGATATAAATTATAGAAATGTAAATCGTGGTAATGATAGCTGCCCAACAATATATTTTAAATGATTGAAAAGACTTACTTATTGTCTAGAATGACACTCATTATCATTTTTTCTCTTTATTTTATTCTAATAAATTTGACAGACGAGATGATGAGATAATACCATCTTCTATTATTTAAAAAAAATAATCTACGAACATTACCTTTTTTTCATTAGAACGTTTTATGAATTTTGAAGTTTCACAACTTTGTGATTTGTGCTGTTTCCATGAAAGTATTTACAAATTAAATGTGATCCCGAAAATATGTTGATTATTTAATATGAAGGTAAAAGGGGACTCATAGATGAACTAGTGAATGCATTTTTTGATTACCAAAATGGAAAGGTAATATGATTTTGAATAACGTAGAATATATTGTTTATTGGGAGTGTTCTCCAGGATAAGCAAGGTGACATTATCCAAATACTAGGAACTCAAAGACATCATGTCCTAATGGCGATCTGTGCAGCTGATTAGTTTTGCACAACTGGAGAAAAGCCCGTTTGGATAAACTAGGTCAGAAAGCAATGCGATTGAATTTCCTGTCGGGAGTTTTCGTTGTTTTGATGTAACCGTCTCATATCAAGATCTAAACGGAAACATCTCATTGTACTTGGCTACTCTACAGTCGACTTGCTTTGAAATATATAATATGTGTGATTTGTTGTCGAGAATAGATTTGACAAAACAATATCGAAAAGACAACGAGCCCTAAGATCGAAGACGCGATGAAAACGCCATTTTGAGCAAAATTTCCCTGTTGATGATTAGTTAAATTGACATCAGTTGCTTCAATTGTTGCATAAATAACCTCTATTAACTTTTGCATGCATATTGAGGACTTGAACAAGTTCAACAATTTCTCAAAACTATACTGCAATGAGTGTGGCTACAGATGGGTCTTAAAGATACATGGAGCATGGCTCACTCTAAATACGTTACTCTATGGTCTACGATCAGGACTTCCATATAACCTGACGACACCTCGTCGTCTATCAACCTTAACCGACACCTGAATAGTTTTGTGGTTTGAGCCCTGGATACGTAATAAATACCCAGCAGTTGCGTCATAATATCGCCTCATAGTTATATATAGAGATATAAACTTGCTACAAATATCTTTCGCATTGCTAATCCCTCTAAATAAACTGTTGACTGATCATCTCATTGACGAAATACACATGCATTATACGTTAGCTAATATTTGTCTGTTGCCTTGAATGTTTAGGATGGCCTACTGAGGGATCAGTGTTTTGGTGATACCGGCTCCCTTTTATCCAGCTGAGACTTGACGAGAGTCCAAAGGTTTATTTGAACAAATGCAACAATGTGCATGCGCATTGCTAATCGGATAATACTTGAAAGCGTCTGTATAGCAATGTGTGATGATTTTATTTCTAACATCATTGCTTACCGTTGATAAGGGGCGGGTGTATTGTTTTATATAAAACATCATTTGCTGAAAAAATATTAGATTTCGGACACCACATACATTTGACAAGACATACAATTATGGTAAGTACATTCAATGTAGGGCTTTTTCTTAACAGAGATATGTATGTAATTGAAGGATAGAAAATTCAATTTTATACATAGAACCAGATTTAAAAAAAGAAACTGTTCCAAGTTTTTTATTATCTTTTGTAGTCATTAGTTTTTCAGCATTTTCCGATAATAACACTGTACATAACATGCAACAATTCTGAGTTTATTGGATTGATTGATTGATTGGTGTTTAACGTCAACCTAAGCAACATTTCAGCTATATCGTGGCGTGAACAAATGCTATGTTAGCTTAGACAAATATAAGACAATTAGAAATAAAAATATTAGTTGTCTATAAAACAAATGTGTTATACAAATGAAAGAAACATTAAAAGGATAAAACCATACATTTAAAACGTATGTTATTTAATTATATTTTTGAATATAAATTGATTTATTTTAACAATTTGAAAATTGTGTCGCCTGTATTGACTTTGTAGAATGTCTGACGAATATCAGAAACATCCACGCAGTCGACTTAAACATGTTTCTATGAATAATTAGAATTACACGGAATAACGTCCGGTCGTTCCTCATTATTTAACAACAGTATGGGTAAGTCTACTATGACCTATACGACATCTGGTCAAGACTACCTCTTCTTTCCGATTTTTACCGTAGGAACGAGGGGTTTTACCAACTAGGGAATGCATTTGGTGCAATTTGTTATAAATTTGCTGGTCCGAACTATCTTGCCAGGGTTTTAAAATATATTTCATAATACAAGTTTTAAAATCAATATAAGGAATAGAACAATTTGATATAGGATCATCCAATGCGTCCTTGGCTTCCTGGTCAACGACTGTGTTTCCATGGATACCTATATGATGGATCCATGTGAAAATGACATGCTTACCAAAAGTAACAAGGCTTTTATCAATTTCAGTTATTTTTAAAATGAAAGAGTTTTGATAAGCCAAGTGGACAACATTTTAGCTATATCATGGTGAGAACAAATTGCATCTCGATGAGAGGATTATCTCCGTTGTGTACTAGACAGACACGCTTAGCTGGATTTTTATAATGCTAGCTCACCGACACAACAGTTATCAGATAGACATTTCGGACACATTATCCTGATTCCGAGTTTTTGATCTTACCCGACCAACAGAACAAATAGTAATTGTGTAGTTTTTGGTTTGACGGGCTGCTCAAACACAAGATCTACCGCATTCATGCTGACCAGTATACCATCGACATGGTTACTGAAAATAGATGTTGGGGTGACATGTTAATTCCAAATTCATAGACGTTATATTATGTTGCCAATAACTAACTGTTCTATACCTTATTCCAATTTTAAACTAATTATATTTTTAAACGTTGGCAGGATAGTCGGGACCTACATGTTAACAAACATTCAACATGCTATACTGTATGAGGAAGAATGCATTCAAGTTGTTGATCGCTATTTAAAATAAAATAATGCGTTATCATAGTATAATATTTACGACGTTTACAAAATGTAAACATAGCTTGCATCTTACGGTGTAAGTTTTTTTTATCATAGGAACAATGTTTTCATTAGCAACGATAGCAATTATAATTAGTATTAATTGCAGGTTACACGAAGATGTCGTTAATGGCCCATTACAAGGCAACAGTTTCATTACGCCCCCTTTTCCCAATGGCAGTCAAAACATCCGTCCATCATAGTGCCACCTATATACATTGTATGTAATACAAGGTAAAACAACAAATACCACACTGTCGGATCAGCTCCAAAAACTACACAAAATCCATGATACTTGTATAATGTGTAAAGATAATAATATTACGTTATTACTCTTGATTGATTTATTGTTGTTGTTTAACGTCACGTCGGTAATATGTCCGCTCACTATTCTGCATTGGTACAGGCATTTCAATACAGTAGCAGTGGTACACTATTTGTATGGTAAAAAATCTGCCCTGAAATGATGTGGTCATGGAAGTGAGGGCGAGTTGCGTAATCGATTCGTCGTTCGAAGTGTCGTCTGTAATAACGTTTAAAACGACAGTTTCGTACACGTATTCTGCTGTTACTAATTTAATGTTTATTTTTAGGGAGGCTTTCAATACACAGGATTGTTGATTGGCCTTTACTTTGGAGTCTTATTTACATTTACCTCTGGTAAGTTACAAAACATATTGACCAGGTTAAACTAATTTGCTTTTCAGAATTATGAACAGATATATCATGTCTGGGAAGGATATTAGGGAAAACTTCCCTTCCAGAGACTATGCAACCTTACGATCCGATTTGCCGAGGGAAAGTTAGTCTCAAGACGGTATTTGTTGTTGCAAATATCCTCTCAAACATATCATTTCTGTCTAATTACATCTAATATAATTCAAGACAACTGTTAAGTTATTAGTACAATTTTTCTTTCTGTTTCCACCAATTTTCTGTTTTAAATGTTATATTAAGTAATAACGGTAAAACGTCCGGACGATTTAGGCAGGTTGAAGCTCGCGATAGTTAAAACAGGTGAACACCTTCTTGGCAAATATAACGGCACAGAGGGAATACAAAAATTATCATGTATCCTGCTGTAGTAAAATTTAATGAAATTAATTCGAATTATAAACATACATGCAAAATACACCGGCTAACGTTTGTTTATTTATATTGCAGTATAAGAATCAGTTATTTAAAATGGGTTCCTATTAACCGGTTTAACCCCGTCATATCTTTGTGCCTGTCCCAAGTCAGGACCTGAAATTTCCAATATCATGTGGCATGGTCTTTTCGTGTTCAGTGAGTTCAGTTTAGATGAAATGTAATTGTTCGTTTTGTTGATATTGGTGGATTTGATGATGCATCACTGTTTAGACTTTCTTTTCGCAATTATCATCCAATCAAAATCCATGATACTTGTATAATGTGTAAAGATAATAATATTACATTATTACTCTTGATTGATTTATTGTTGTTGTTTAACGTCACGTCTGTAATATGTCAGCTATTCTTATGACAAACGTACATGCATGTAGGTAAAAAATGTCGCCATAATGGAAAGTAAGATTGACAAAGGAACACAAGAATATATACGAATACAAAAGGTATTATAGCATAAATTTTATCCAATGTATGTCAATTTCATTCATTATTCTGAAAATCACCTTTTTGTGCATTATTGCATATGCCTAAAATTAATTATCAATAAAATTTATTACAGTCGATTTCAATTTGAAAAAAAAAATCCATTATGAAGTGTACATGTATTTTTGAAAGTAACTGCAGCTTTCTTAAAGTGAATGCATTTTATAATACATTGTGGTTTCAAAATTAAGTTCAAAATGTTGTTTTGAGAATAAACGTGCTTGCTAAATGTTGAAATCTGAAAATGTTTAGTTCCATTTTTTGTGGCTAAAAGCCAATCATTTTGCTACGAAATATATTATGTTTAATATTTAACCACAATGGACCAACATTACAGTCGTTGAAAATGTTTGAAATTTGAAATAGATGTATAAATACACTAAAACTGTTTTCTGTCGTATTCATTTGCTATAATCTTTGTCTGGCAACGAACCTTCAATGACCGCTTATAACAAACTTGTTCTTTCAACATGATCTATACACCAGACACTCATTTTTTGTTTTTCGCTTTGCTGCAAACCATCACAAGGGCGCATTTTGTATGTGTATTGGGCCCCGTAGTGGCCCTATGGTAGTTAGGTATACAACTACCTATGCAATCAGTGCCTATCGCCACCACATTTGCGAATTCGAAACCCGCTCACGATAGGGTGTACTCGATAAACACTATTTGATAATGTTTGAAAGTTACTTGCGGCATGTGAGTAGTTTTCTCCTGTTTCCTCCACCGATAAAACTGACCGCCACGATATCATGGAATATTGTTGAAAAAGTTGTTAAACGCCATAAACCGAATCCAGTATGTTTATTTGATTCGTTCGTCTTAATGACAAAAATATTATAATTAACAACTAATTTTTCAAAAGTTATGGATAAAATGAAAAACAAAAAACAGCACGGTTGGAACATTCGCCAAATCCAATAAATCTGCTGTGTTTTACAATAGAGGTGCATTATATTCCATGTGCCTAATGATGCTAGAGACAGCGAACATTGCTACAAAAGCACCATATAGTGCCCACTGGCAGTTCAATTTTATGTTTAATATGCCATAAACATTACATATCGTTGTAGGTGCAGCAAATGTCACAGTTGGTAGTACATGCAATGGTACTTGTTCACCCATACCAAATGCTGTGTGCAATAAAACTTGTCAGTGCTCTCCACACTATTTCGTCCCCTCATCAAACAATGCGACATGCTTGGCAAGTAAGCATAGATTTTAATGATAAATTAAATGTAAATGAAATGATAAAATAAAGTAAGTGATAACAGTAGTGTTTTATATTTGAGTAAGTGGTTGTTGTTTCACGCCTAATGAGCAAATGTTCAGCTATATAATGGGAAGAACATGTTACATTTGATGAAATGATAATGGTGTCCGTTTTGTACTAGATCAACTGGCTTAGTTGGATTTTAATGTTAGTTGAAACAACAGTCCATAGGTAGACTTCTCGCTCCACATTACCCTGATTCAGAGCCAACCAGTCTTTGCTATTTCTCCTTCATACTACGTGCTTATTGGAGAAGCAACCAATACCATTGTTGTAGCCTTTGACTTGACCCGACCGGGGCTCAAACCCTTTATCTACTGCACTCGAGTCGAGCACACCAACCATTACATCACCGATGTGGTCTTTTATATTTGAATATAGCAAGCATAAGTAAATTACTTTGTTCTAATTTATTGTACATTTCTAATTGGAAGATAGTTTTACAACAATATATACATGTATTCATCACTGGACTCTACATGTGCTAGCGATATTGATGTAACAAGTGAAATATTAGGTTACACATTGCTGATCTCATCTTGCAACCACAGCATATTCTTCAGGAATAACATACATGTAATTGTAATGAATGTGAAACCACTGCTTGTTGACAGAGTAAAGAAACATTAACATTAACTACTCTTCTGACATATTAATAGACATATATATTTTTTGAACATACATTTTATTCAAAACACATGTTATTACAGTAATCCAAACAGCCCAGGGTAGCTGAAGTTAGGGGTTCCTGTTAGGTACAAAGCTCACAACTCTTCCTTGTTTTTACTATTTAATTGGCAACTTTTGCTTTTTTTTTCATACAATGTACATTTAGTTTTTTTGAACGTTATTTAAATATATACTACGGTATATATATCATTTCTTAACATAATGCATTCTCGGCTAAATCTGTTTTGTCCTACCTGAAATTGATATCACTATCTATGTTAACATATATTAATGTGGAACCTTGTGTATGGCTGTGGCTTTACGGACATAACGACAGTATCCATTAATGGAACATGTACAAGAGACAGAACGTCGATCCCCCTTCTAGTCGTATCTTGTTTGCTTTTTATTGTCCTAAATATTACACCTTATTGTTTTATATCTTATTGTGTTAGTTTGTTATTTATATTGCCCTCCAAACTACACGTTGACCGATGTGTTGTATTGAGCAGAAGGTTACTTTTATGAATCGTTTGTCAAAGCTTTTCTTCTATTCCTTAGACGGGTGCCCCATGAGGAGCAGGTACTGAGTACCCTTCCGGAACACACGAGTTCACCATCGATTTTTATAAATAAAATTAGATCTTCGCACTTGTTTCATTTAATTTTCTTAGACAATTTTGTAAACATTTTGTTTGCTTGGCCACTACGTGGGAGATCAAACAACATCACATTAGAGTTAAAGCAACAGCAAAAAACATGATCGGAGATCTATATGGATTTAATAAATATCAATTTATATTTTCAGAAATTGCTGTAAATGCAGCTTGCCATACACAAGATGTACACCAATGCACGGATAGCAATGCAGAATGTAAAAGTAACAATGGAATTAAATGTCTGTGTAAAGATGCATATTACTTGAAAGGATCTGCATGCACCTCACGTATGTCATTTTGTCGTACAATACATGTGCAATTTTATTCTGTAACAGGTTTAACGAGAGATTCAACCATTATACAATGTAATAGTATCGACCATTATAATAATGAGGTGTATCATGCCACTTTATATGTCAGTGATATCGTGGCGGTCAGCTTTATTGGTGGAGGAAACCGGAGAAAACCACCAACCTGCCATAAGTCGCCGACAAACTTTATCACAAGCGGTATAGAGTACATCTATCAATACGCAGGATTCGAACTCACAGCTTTAGATTCCAAAGGTAGTTATACTACCACCATACGATTATGACCACCCCTAGTAGTATTTGAGTACGAAATAACTATTAAATGTGGTTTTTACTGCTTTTTGTCACTAGGTGGTGGAAATACAGAGAGAATCATAATAAGGAGAACGGACCAAAACAGTTAGTCTCCAAGTAGAAATGACATCATTGTGTTTTTATATTATTTTTTACATTATACGATTAGTGGACATGTCATATCCACTGAAGGAGTCACCCTTCACGTGAAGATTGTCGTATTTTTGTGTAATAACTATCTGCATTGTAAAATGTGAGATAGAACGCCGATCCCCCTTCTAGTCGTATCTTGTTTGCTTTTTATGTTCCTAAATATTACACCTTATTGTTTTATTATTTATTTTATGTCTTTTATTGTGTTCGTTTGTTATTTCTATTGCCCTCCAAACTACATGCTGACCGATGTTATGTATTACGCAGAAGGATACGTTTTTAAGTTGCTTGTCAAAGCTTTTTTCTTTACCTTAGACGGGTATTGGGTACCCTTTGGGAACACCTGAATTCACCCCCCGATTTTGTGGGAATCGTGTTTCTCGATCGCAAGTTTTTTGTGTAGTGTTTTGTAGATCATAGGTTGTCCTTTTTCTTTTGGTCATTGTATTGTCTGTCCTTAGATATACTCCTTTGTTATCTTCAAGCTTTTCTTAGAGCTTGATGGTTGTTAGTAGCTTTAAAGTATATTCCCTTCATGTTCGTCTATTCAATTTCTAGCAATATATTTAAATCTCCACACTCGCTCATTTTCCTAAACATAAAAAATTGGAAAGCTCTAATTTTAATTAGATTGTCATATTAGCAATTTAAAATTATATATGCCGCAAGAGACATGGAGATGTTATTGTTATTCATAAGTTCAAAGTGTAATAAATATTATAATTAGATTTTAGCGAAATATATGTTATTATTTTATGTGGATTTAATAAATATTATTTTTCATTTTCAGAAATTGCTGTAAATGCAGTTTGCAATGCAAAAGATAAACACCAATGTAAGGATATCAATGCAGAATGTAAAAATAGCAATGGAACTAAATGTCTGTGTAAAGATGCATATTACTGGAATGCAACTGCATGCACTACACGTATGTCATTTTGTCGTACAATATACTTATATTCTGTAGCAGGTTTAACGAGAGATTCAACCATTATAAAATGTAATAGTATCGACCATTATTGGGGTTAGGGTTATGTATGGTGTTTAACGCCACTTTCAACAATATTTCAGTTATATCGTGGCAGTCAGTTTTATTGATGGAGGAAATCGGAGAAAAAACCGATCTGCCGCAAGTCACTGACAAACTTTATCACATAAAGTTGTATCGAGTAGTCCTCGTAATACGCATGATTCGAATTCACAAATTTAAAGGTGATGATCACTGATTGCACAGGTAGTTGTAAATCCAACTACCATACGATCACGATGGCACATTCGACCATTATATATATTACATGTATTATATTTTACAATATAGTGTCTGAGTAAGACATAACTTTTAACTGTATTACTGCTTTTTGTCACTGGGTGGTGGAAACATAGAGATAATCATAAGGAGAACGGACCAAAACAATTAGTCTCCAAACGATGAAATTGAAGTGAAACCTTGTGTTTTAAATGTTTTTGTTAACAATATACGATTAGTGAATATTTCATATGAACTGAAAAATTCTCCTTGAACGAGAAGATTTAATAAAATATCTGCATTATAATATTAGAATGAAAAATGACTATTTTTGCAATGGAAATTGATTGGTTGCACTTAGGAATGTCCCCGCTGATCACAATACAATTCTACAACTTGTGAAAGTAGTATTATAATGACAAATATCATATTGAATATATATTACATTTAGATTAATATGTTTTATACGGAAGTCACTTTTCAAACTAGATATGTATATAAACTGAGAAGTAGGCAGCATTGAAATACCGCTACAAATGTATTTGAAGGATCAAAATATTTGAAATATACCTTTTCAAACAAATTGTGTTAAGCAATAATACCTGCTTTTTTAATTATCTTTTGTAGGTATTCAAGTAAATGCAACTTGTACACCTGCAGAAAAAGGTTGTATTAAAAACGCAATCTGTAAGACAACCAAATGTCAGTGCAAAGTGGGATATACTTACAGAAATACATCTTGTAGGTATTCAGAGAAAATTATGACATAACATATTTAAATTGCAATCTGTTCACGTTATCGCCAAGTAGAACAAGTAATATTCTGGGGTAAATTTGTAAATATTTGATCCGTTCATAGAATCGTTTAGCTTAATAACAGCGGATTAGTCAAATGCTCGTCTATTTCGAAGTAAAATCGTCGTTACCTTCGACCTTGACAAAGCGAGGCTTGATTGTACTGTGTTTTTACTGACTTGGTTTAATTTTGAATTTTTGTATTTAACGGCACTTAAAACAATATTTCAAATTATATTGTATCGGATATTTTTAATTGATGGATGATACTCGAGTAATCCGTCAGAACTTCAAAAAGGTAATCAGAATTTGAAATGTATATAATGGTCAAAAGAAAAGTCGCAAAACGTGTAACAATGGTCCATAAGACACAAACTAATGACTCCTACTAAGACGACGGGAGGGAGGGGGCAGTTACTCTAAAGAGGGTAAGTAGTTCCTACGACACTAATGGGGTCAGTCATGACACTCGTCTAAAAAATGCAATATTTGGTGCAAGTCGAGAAAGAAGAAAGAATGGTATTGTAACTATCACAAACGGAACAGATCCATGTTCATCTTTTACAGGTATGTCTTAACGGTTAACCAACTGGTGACGGTAAAACCTTCGATTTGTGATGATTTCGACTTTATCAATAGGAGGCATTGAAACACACACACACATGTACATACATACATACACCGGATGCTTAACATTCCTTTTCTCCACATTGACAATTAACACACAATTCCCCATCACACCCATACACGGTAATTTGATATTGTTGAACGTTTGAGTGACTGTGGTAGAAATAGGCAAGCGACACATGTCTCCTTTTGACTCGAGATTAAGTTATGTAACGACTAACCAAGTCGTTGCGACCGTAATACTTTGAAAATTAACCCTCTATCAAGGATTAGATTTAATGATTTGATTTGATTAATTGGGTTTCACGCCACTTTCATCAATATTTCAGCTATATCATGGCGACCAGTTTTAGGGATTGAGGAAGCCGGAGTACCCACAGAAAACCATCGACCATGGGCAAGCAGCTGGTAAACTTGATCACTTGCGGCTGCGAGTCGAGTGCACCCTTTTTGTAAATTAGGCCGGGCGCGAACCCACGACGTATTGGTGATAGGCTTGTATGAGTTGTTAGGTAATCCAACTACCTACCTCATTATTCAGCCACTCGGGCCCCCCTCTATCAAGGAAACAGAAGCTATGGGACATCGTTTCAAGTAAGATGCACCGTATATACCTCATATGAATGAGTGCTGCTAGAACCGGGATAGGTTTGTGTCGCCTTTCTGTAGAAACGCCACGATATAGCTGAAATACTACTACAGTTGGCGTTAAACATCAATAAATAATTTTTTCTGCAGAAGTCTGTGCCGTACACTGTTGATACATAAGAATGCCAACAGTATGTTGATAAAACATAACAATTTTGTTGTCGATCAACTATTTAAACATTTTGATGTGATGTCAGTACAGGTGCATCTGTTATACCTTGTTTGTATTGACTAGATATGTATATAGTACTACTGTATATGTATCTAATGAATAGAACATTATCTGTTTTAGGCTCTGGAGTAAGCAAAATATCCATAGAAATATCCACGAGCATCCTCGCTATACTGGCATTGAGATGTAACAAATGGTTTGTTGAATAGAAGAAAGTAACCACTGCGACTGTACTGTAGATGTCACACCAAATACGAATAGAACAGAAGAACCCACGTTGGTTTAATATGGAATATTTTTAATAGACATTTTGATCACATATTTTGTTGTGTTACATTAATAATGTAATATTCATTATGCATTTAGAATGTTGCAAGGCAGCAGTTTCTGAGAGGCTATCTAGATCTGTATACAACGCTACATGTAAAGCCGATGACGACATTGCACTTGTGATGGATTTTAGACTCTGTTTAATAGCTAAATATCATCATTCCGTCCTTTCATTGTAGATTATTGTAATTCTACGGTTATTTTAAATAAACGTTAAATATACTAACGATAACTTTTGTTTTAGATTAGAGCATTCACCCGATTATGATTGGGGTAGACATTTTACTCATAAATGGAAAACATTTGCATGGCTGCATCATGGTTAGATGTGGTTTTGGCCTATCAAAAGTTTAATCTCGTCACCTTTTATTGAAATATTTTTATACATTGCCGATTTAATTCTGGAATGGTTCCTACAATGTGGAATTGTTTTTTTCATTTTTACTCCAATCAAGTTTGTATTTAATATATCTAGGTCTTGGTGACCTTTTCAATGTCTCAACCCACGGCAGAGATACCAGGCACGTCTGCTGGTGGTGAATGGGGGCGTCATCTCGATAGGGGTTGTCAGGGTAACATACAGAAAACCTGGATGCGGACCATTGTGGGTTTTGTATGTGGGTGTTTATGTGCTTCAACTTCTTTGGGGTATGTGATACCGTTTGGGTATAGTCATTATTTCTGTGTTGCTATGATTAACATGTACAAACCAGTGATTGGACAAGAGACAAACTTGGTTAATTTTCTTGATAATTGCGGCTGCTTCGTATGTATTATCTAACACTATATATTGATATGTTATGAAAATAAAAACATAATAGGTCGCATGATTAAGTCAAAGGCCGATATGAAATTATACTATACATGACAACTTATTTGTGGATAAAATAAATTTAGCAATTCACTATATAACGCCAATGTATATTATCATATTATTGCCTTTCAACTGAGGGACCTGTTTTCCTATAGTGTTGTCTGGTGATGTATAGTTCTCGAGGTAGAAGGCAATAACATGTTTATTAAATAACATCTCAATCTGGACATACAAGAAAAATAAACACACTCAAATTCAGCATTATAATAATAATCACAAAAATGCCAAGCTTTTTCATGTTGACAGCAAACAATATACAGATTGCAGCGCCGTATATTTGCCAAAAATATAGAAACATAACGCGGGAAAATATATTCCACAGGTGTAGTCTCCACAGGAAATTATTTCCTACTGGCATAGTTCCCATTGCTAGGCATAGTCTAGTCATCGCATTGCCAAAATTAAGCATAAACTGTTCAAATATAGCAAACACTAATCACCGAATTAAAATAAAGCATTTTCATATGGTATGTAGTAAGCTGTAATATACCCTTGTACAAATCCGGTCATCTAATGATTTGCTACACTGGTTTATAATCTCATGAAACTAATTTACAGTTCAATTCCGGCGAGTGAAACCCGATTTAAATTTTGTCAATAGTGAATCATTTATGAAAAAATGAATATCTGTATAAAAATACACCAGTCCAAAATCTTTTCTATGTTTTGATAGGAAAGGTATTGGTCGATAAATTAACAAAGATTCAGGTGTAAAACATTTTTATCTTCCATAACAGGAAAACGACCAAGCTGTAAATATGTATTAACACTTTGGCGATGGGATGTAAAAAGACGCATTGCCGACTTCATATAGACCCACGAATGCTTATGTTGACATAGCACCGGGATTGTAACAAGAGTAGCACAACGGGTGCCACTAGTGGATCAGAAACTGTTTAACTCCTATGGACCCCCGAGTTCACTGCTAGTGCGTACTATCGTTCATGGTGCTTATGTAGTTCACTTACGTGTCTTAACTTTTTGTTCCATGTTGTGATGTCAGCTATGATATTCGTTATTGGTATTCATTTATGTATAATGGTGTCCAATACTATTCCGTAACAGTAATACGGCGGGTGCTACTAGTGGAGCATGAACCTCTGGAGCACCTGTGTTCACCCGGTTTTAGTGGGGTTGGTGTTGCTCAACCCTAAGATTTCTGTGTAGTGTTTTGAAGATAATTGTTTATCCTTTTTCGTTTGACCATTGTTCTGTGTCCTTAGATTTACGACTTCTGATTACCGCTATGGTATTATCCAAACTGATACCAGCATCTTAAAAGTGTGATTTTATTATGGAATATTGATAGTAAACATTTTCATACAAAGGATGAACACGCAGCCATAAGCATGGTTTGAAGGTTATAACTTCAAATTGGTTGATTGGTGCAAACGTCTGGTTTCCAGTGACGGATCATTTGCTTCAACGTAAAAACTCTAAACTGGAGACGTTCTGAAAGCTCCAGGTTAGAGTCATAGTCCTTGTAATGAAATGTATTAATTAATTGGATGAAAGATTTACAGTCTTGTCCGTAAACGATACATCCGTTATTCAATGTCGATCGATTCAACGAACCATGTAAATTAAATAAAACCGTGCTATCCACATCCCGTCGTTATTAGACTGTTAAAAGTAATTATTTTAATCTGTCCATACAGTGGCAGTTTTATGACATAATATTTTAGTACTTTAGGTTTTTGGAGAGACATAGGGAATTGTTGAAAAACAGTCTGCCAAATGTATTACCATTGATATATATCTGGTTTATTATTCATTTTCTATCAGTTTAATTTTGAGTGTCCGTCCGTGATCTGTAATGTTTGGTTTCTTGGTTTAACAAATACAAGTTGCACCAAACTTTAGCTCATATTTTGGATAACAAACCCGTCTAACAGAGACACACTTATTTAAATTATTAAGTTTACCCCCCAAAAAAGACCTACATATTATATTTGTTTGTATACTTTTTACATGATTGTTATACAATTTTAACTGTCTGGGTGGAGGTTTCTTTTATTGCAAATACACGATAGAAAATAACGAAGAAAACAAAACAAAATCACAACACAATATTTGTTGGACACCACTATGCGCAAACAAACACAAATAACATAAATAAGACATGGGTCCTCCTCCTGGAGCCAAAGACGAACCGGACACTGTTTTTATGCGGAAATCGTAATGAAAATCACAACGAGGAACTCAGAACGTAAAGACACATTATAGAACAGCACAAACAAAACTTAAAATATGAGCAACACGGACTCCACCAAAATCCGGGGATGAACTCAGGTACTTGCGAATGGTAAGTAGTTCCTGCTTCACCCGCCGTATAGCTCATTTATACAGCCAAGTCATGTAAGTCCTGGTATCAATAGAGGAAAGAAAAAATATCCATTGATGTGAATATTTCGATACGGTAAAGCAGATTGTGATGACGACCGTAGAGTTTTTGAAGCGATGACTTCAACCTAGGAGCAACATAGCCTTGTTTAAGTACCTTTTTCGTGAGCAGTTGAGCTCTGTACTGGACACAAGCTCTCGAATAACGTATGAGTTGTGAAATGTATACTCCATGCGCTTGCGGTGCTCGAATATTGCTACCCATGAAGGGGACGTTGACTATTGGAAAAGTGAAGAAATCGCGTTTGTCGTAGAGTTTTGTTTTTGATATTCCCCAGTTGTCGATTTCAAGATGAAGGTCAAGATGCATACTTTTGAGCATCAGTAATATCCTTAACTTCAAGCTCATTTGGATAGATGCGATGTAGACAATCACCGAACCGAAAATCGTTCCGTGACAGAACATCATCTATATAGCAGCAGCTGGAATTAAAGGTCTGGGTTAATTTTTATTTAATTTTGAGAAGCCATTGAAGGGATTCTGCCTCATAAGCATGTAGAAACCAATCGGCGAGTAGCGGAGCACAATTCGTACCCATTGGAATACCAATCATTTGTTGAAAAACGCGTCCACCAAACACGACAAATATGTCTAACATTTGAATGATTTCGTCCTGTTTATATTTATTAACTTGTTCTCGCCATGATATAGTTGAAAAGTTGCTGAGTTGACATTAAGCAAGAATCACGCACTCACTCATTTATTGTAACAGTCTATACGAACGTTTTTTTAAGCAGGACAATTGAAATCCATTCTCCCATTTTGTTGTTGTTGATTAGACATATCTGTGATTATCTTTCAATACAGTTCATATTGATACCAGGAAGTCATTAACATTTAGAGAATCCTCAATGTTATCTATTATCAGTTAAAGCTTAGGCTATGCTGTTTATTTTAATACTTAATAATGTATCAGAGAGGTTACTTCTTGTTGAGATCGATATCGTCCTATCTTATTTACAATATAAAATAGATTTCCTGTTGTGTTCTCATTGTCTGTAAAAGTGATTGCTAAAACTAAGAAGACATTTCTGTTGTTCGAGTTAATCCATTCTCTCCAGTAATCTCGCATTTTCTATTTGTAGACAGTTGCTTTCTTTAAGCTTCACATTTAGCTGAGATACAATTTGACGAGTTATTGTCCGGGGTTTGTTTATTTGTTCATCGTAGTGCTGGTTGCCTTTCGGTAACAACTCTTATCCACTGTTTGTTCACTTACAACTAGCACAATTTGGTTTACCATGTTACCTATCCTAATTATGTCATGGTCCTTAAGGAAGACTTTTGAGCAGGAACTTAGATGATTATACATTGTTCTGGTAGTATTTGTATGGTTGATTTTCAAAATAAGGGTTTCACCCGATTCACCTACTTATTCTGTTGAGGAAGTATATTCTAATCTTGATAGATATTTGGGGGGGGGGGGGGGGGGGTTACTTCTTCTGGGGGATCTGGGCGACTTATAAATAATTAAAGCGTAGTTTAAATTTACGCTAATACAATACATATTCCCCTCAACCAACTGAAACGAGGGGAAAAGAACCATTTTTAACAGTCCTTCATCGACGTCGTTTTGGTTCATTCGACATTATATGTACTAGCTTATTTGCTCTCGTCGTTGATGTAGCTAAAATACCGCTCGCCTGACGTTCTTGTTCCGTGTTGTGACGCCCGTTACAATTTCCGCATACAATGATTGTTCTGTTTGCCTTTACCCCCAATTTTTTGTAGGAGGATTCGTGTTTTATTTATTTGCATAGTGGTATCCTACACGACTTGTCTATACGTGTACCATGGCGGGTGTATTAGAAGAAGCAGGAACTGCTGACCCTTCGATAACACCTGAGTTCACGCCGGTCTTTGATGGGGTCGGTGGTTTAGTTTTCGGTGTGTCTTCGTCCTGTGTACTCGGTGTTGCCATTGTCTCTGCATTGTCCATTCTTGATTGTCCAATCAGATGCAGACTATACGAAGGTGCTATTGTGCTGTTAAATTACAATTTATTAGTGGATTTGATTTACGTTAAGCATGTCAGTATGCACTTTTTAATATGATGAGGTCACACTGCCCAATATCCAACTCCATTTTGCCGCATTCCTGTAATGAAGTGATGTTGCCACAGATAAATAAAAGAAACAAACAAAACCTTTTTTTTAATTTTATTTTGTTTTCGTGTAGTTTCTGAGCTAATTTTAACGTGCTATCGCGGTTGATGTGATCAACACTAACAGTTCAAGTGCCATTGATATTCACATCGTGTCATATATATATCCTTTTTGAAGTAGTGCTGGAAATGTATGAGGTCTCAGTTGGTCTTGAACCTAGCAACTGATAAAATACATCTGTTTCTTGTTTGAGAAATACATCGGGTATAATGATAGTTCGATATTTTGGGCTTTAATTTATAGCATAATAGATCACGTTGATAGTACGTATTATATTCTAAATTATTAAAAAGACTTACTTATTTTCTAGAATGCCACTCATTATCATTCTTACTGTTTATTTATACTACTAAATTTTGACAGACGAGATTATTAGATTATACCATCATATATCATTACAAAAATACTCCACGATAACATTTTATGAATTTTGAATTACACAATACAGTAATTTTTGCTGTTTCCGAGAAAGTATTTACAATTAAATATGATCCCGAAACTGTGTTGATTGATTAACAAGGTAAAAGGGGACGAATGGATGAACTAATGAATGTATTTTTTTATTTCCATACGGTATTATGATTTTGGATAAGGTCGAATTGTTTAATTCTTATTGATAATTAAATAGATTGTTGCTTTTAAAGTTGAAATCTTGACTGATCATCTTTATTTACTATCAACACGTTGAGAAATAATCAAATGTTGTTAGTAAACATATGGTCATTCCTGATTTGAATTTTCAAAGCAACATTTTAAAAAGATTATCAAACAGAAAGGGAGTAGGTAATGAGTGATTTTGTTAATTGCTAAATGAGCATTTTACTGCTATATCATGGTGAACTAATGGCATTTGATGAAATGATAATATCCTCTTTTTATCGCTATTTGTTTATTTTCCCTTTGATGTTTAAAACCGACATATTTCATATCATGTGGGCGCATGATATGATTCCAATTATCGCTAATCGCTAAGCGTTGTCAAGGACGCACGTAGTATTATCTTGTTTTCTAATATGACGTTTAATGACGTCACATTACCAAATTCTTGATAATTAAGTGATTAACGATATAAAATATTAATTGTGTTTAAAAAAATTATCTAATTATGAATACAAAATTGTGTTTAAAAAAATTATCTAATTATGAATACAAAATTGTGTTTAAAAAAATTATCTAATTATGAATACAAAATTGCGATAAAATAATTAAAGATGCTTTTTAAAACTTGAGGACGTTTCTCAGTAATCTCTCATCGATGGGCTTCGCCCTTCGATGAGAGATTCCTGAGAAAAGTCATCTCGTTTTAAAAAACATCGTTAATCACTTAATACTAGAACAACACGATTAGTTAGATCGTTATAGTGCGATCTTACTGAAAGAACAGCCCGCGGATAGACATGTCGCTCCACTCGGAGCCTACCAGTGTTTGCTCTTTATCCTTAATGATGCCTGCTTAGCGGAGAATCAACAAGTGCCAATTTCATAGTCTTTGGTTTGACCCGTCCGAGGCTCGAACTCATGATATACCACCCTGGAGGCTAGCACGCAAACCATTAAACCACCGATGTGGTTTTAATAACAACGGAATTGGTAGTAAGTCTAATAGGAATACAACAATAGAGCCAGTCATGCCCTTTACGAAACACACATACATTACACGTTAACTAACAGTTTTGTTTTGCTTTGAATTGTTAGATTGGCGCACTGAGGGCTTAGTGTATTGTTGTTTGGTGATACCGGTTCCCTTTTATCCGGCTGAGACTAGACGACAGTCCAAAGGCTTATTGGAACAAATGTAACAGAGTGCATGCGCACTTATAATCGGATAATACTTGAAAATGTATTAGCAGTGTGTGAAGATTTTATTTCCAATATCACTGTTTGCCGTTGATAAGGGGCGGATGTAATGTTTTATATAAAACATCTGCTGAAAAAAAATCAAACACCACATACATTTGCCAAGACATACAATTATGGTAAGAACATACAATGTATATATAATACTTCTCCATAGATGTGAGATATCAAAAGGGGCGACTACTTTTTTCTAACAGAGATGAGGTATGTAACTGAAAGATAGAAAATTCAATTTAATTAGATAGACAGTTACATGTCTTCTATTCCCTTTTGTCATTAGCTTTTCAGGGTTTTCCAACTATAACACTACATAATACATGTAACAATGGTTTGGGTATTAGGTATATGATAGATATAGTACACCCTGTGATAATCATTGCAAAATTGGAAAAAAAGATGAGATGCTGACATTAATATTAGATTCATTGGCATTATAATTATTTGCTCTAAGACTAACTTTTATTCATAGTTCACATTTTAAACAAAGTATATTGAAATATATTTTTAAACCTAGACTGGATAGCAGGATTTGCTTTTCTAGATAGAACTCCAAACAATTTAGTTTTTTTAATCAATCAATTACTTTGCACTCACTAAATTGTTGCCGGATTGACTTTCCCATAATTGTATTGTTGACGAGTTCGAATTGCAGTTTGTAATGAAGGATTCGTATTTAGAGACAACATTAACAGTATTTCAGCTATCTATATATACTACTAATTGTATTTAACAATTATGCCATTTCTTAAAAGAACAGTGGCATCATGTTACATTTTGTATAGTTATAGATAAATAAGATTTATTTGATAAAATATCAACATACAATTATATTCAGAAGATTCCACATCTAAAAAATATTACAGATTAAATTGTTGATATAAATTCTTGGACAACCCCTAAAACGTTTGAAATTAGCAAGACAGGAAGCGGAGTTAAATAAACTGGAATGAAGAAGAGTTTGAAGATACCAAAAAGGGCAATCAGAATCCGTATATCAAAGAACAGACAAAACAAAAAGTGTTCTGTGAGGAGAAATTTGTTGGAAGGCACTGACAAGTCGTTGTATTGCAGAATGTGTTGGCTAATGTACAATTATCATTGTCTGTACATGCAATGCCAGTTTTTACTAGTGCTGCTCCTACAAAAAACCAAATATTTCGAATTAAGATTGAAATAGCAAAATCTATATAAAACGACAATGTGAGTAGATAAAAACATTCATTGTTTTTTGTTTTAATTAATTTTATCATATGCCGTATTTGTACAAGCAACGTGCCCTGTTTAGTGATTAGACAGGCGTACCAATGTCAGTTAAAAGTTCTTTATAATTATCATTGAGTTCATCCACTCTTTCAGTGGGTTCGCTGTGAAGTGTTTTGTAAATCATTGGTTGTCCCTTTTTCATTACGCCATTGTTATGTATGTTCTTCTTGATTACCCCTTTGGTATCTTCAAAACCTGACTTCCGTGAACCTATACATGTCACGAAAACAGAGGTAACTTGTAAATAAGGGTAATAACAAAATTACCGAACTCCGAACAATCTTACAAAGGGAAAGTCAAAAATTAAATAAACAGACAAAATCAGTCAACAACCGGAAAACTGTGAACACAGTAATGACCCTGACTTGGTACAGACATTTCTAAAGAAATGGTGGGTTGAATCAGATTTTATCTTACAGGAAATCGTGTACATTCGTAATATCCGGCTTTAATATAAAAACTGTATATTAATAACGTTCCATTTTCAGAAATTGCTGTGAATGAAACCTGCGAGTCAGGTGATAGCATTTCAATGTGCAGATTCACAAGCAGAATGCAGAGACGACAATGAGTACAGATGTCTTTGTAAATATACATCTTACCTAAAACACCACACTTGCGCACCTCGTATGTAATTATTTTGTTTTCAGACACCGTACTTGTACCAGTCAACGTTTCACTTTAGTGATTAGACAGGTGTACCAATGTCAGCTAAAAAGTTCTTTATTAACATTGATAGGGTTTCTGGGACCAAATAAAGAGGAACTATACGTTTGGGGTAACTAGATCAGCACTATTAATATTTGATATAAAGAACCATTATAAAATGCAGATTTAATCTTGTACAATTGAAACCCTCACTCATGGTCTAGGATGTCAAGATCTTATGATTCAAACATTGACATAGACTGCAATAGAAATGTTGAATATTGAAACAAACATTATTGTGATACAGTCAAGTCCGCTTATAATCCCTCCTACAAACACTGATGATAAAGACGAAACGAGGATCGTTTCTATGCGTAAATCGTCATGGACTTCACAAGAAGAACCTACGAACGTAGCGACACATAATAAGACAGAATATACAACACAAACCCCACTACTAGTTAAAACCATGGATGAACTCAAGAGAGACATAGACAGCATTGAGCACAAAGACAAACAAAACACAAACACACCACAGAAATCTAGAGTAATATTTACCCCAAAGAAACCAGGGGATGAACTTGGGTGCTTACGACGGGTGAGCACTTCATGATTCTTATAAGACATCCGCTGTATATATACAGTAAAGTCCATTAAAAGTCTTGTCGGTGATAGAGGAAGGAAAAACATTTACGTAAAAAGGGGAACAAATCATTGGCACGTGAGATATGGATATTGGTAAATGTCAACCAGATCAACTAGCTTAACCCCGCCAGTGCCTGTACTAATCCGTGACTGTGACGACAATGTGATGTATTTAGAGGATATCAATTTGCCTGTTTCTACTCTCTGTCGATTGTATTCTGGGACTGTTCTGACAGTGTGGTATTTTTGTTTTTCATTGTTATCTTCCATAGGCATTAAAGTAAATGTAGCTTGTGTAAAAGTAGACGAGGGTTGTATTCAACACGCATTCTGTAAAAGTTCTAGTATTTGCCAGTGTAGTAAAAGATACAGTTACAAATGTGGTGCTTGTAAGTATTTGAAAAGTATCTATTTGTATTACTTTGTTGGAATTAAAGAGAAAGAGATTCAAATTTTAATTTCACTGATATGAAACACCATTTTCAACGCTATTTTAAGTTATATCGTTGTGGTTGGTCACAATATCCTGTGCAAAAAACCCACACCCCATCCATATGTCAATGATCTACTTTATAAAATCAATCAATTTTATTGTCATATAACCAAAGACAGCTGATGACAAAATAGATAACATACAAACAGTACAACAATTGTACGAATTGTTGTATGCTCTACAAAGTATAATACTGTAATTTAATTTCCCCTTATTGGAAATCAATCATAATTGAAAAAAAGTAAATAATGATATCAGGAAGACTTTTTATTTTTATTGAAGTGCCTGTACCGTGAGTGGTCATGTATTTGTGTAAGGGTTATCGAGTTCGCCTCTTTCTAGATATTGAAAATGTTCCAACAATGTGGTATTATGTTTTATTTTTGTTTTACTTCTGCTTTAACATCTTTGATGTTTATTTTTTTACCATCATGTTCTCCTGTTCACATTGCAAAACAAAATACATATTCATATGAACAAACTACTAATGAAGCATTAGCGTGTTTGACCAGTTGTTTATATTCTCAATCATCACGGTGGTTAAATGTCAGCAAGGACATTCTCACCAATTCCCTTTCGAGGAACATCACAACTTAAAAATAATTTGGAAGTTTTGGTCATAGGATAATTAGAATTTCATGCTACCAGTGGATCACAATATTTCCCAACTCTCGATAGTTAATCAAAATTTCGAAGCTCCAAGTGTAAGTTCAAAATACTACACAGGAAACTAAATATTGGGCAACGCGATCCCCGCTTATATCTAGGGTGAATTCATGTGCAACAAAAGAGTGAACATATTCTGTGCATAAGTGGCTCCATACTCATATGCAAGTGATGGTAGAATATATCAATAGAAACCTTACAGGCATCTTTGTGATAAATTTCGTTATCAAAATCGAACCGACTATCAATTTACTGGTAAGGGTATGATTGCTGTCCAATGGAATATATGCGATCAACATAGTCGTCAAACTTTTAATTATTTACTGAAAGGAACTCGTCTAAATAGTGGAATGTGAAATGTAAGGACTTGGCCAGTTTCCCCCATTTTTCTCGAGAATACATTGCATGAAGTCTGCTTAATACCAATTCCCGATTTTCGGAAATCGGCGTGACCGTTCTTGATGCGAGCTATCTTTTCCTTGGAGCGGTATTGTTTACTTCCGGTACCAAATTTTGATAGCGGGATTTTCGAAAGTCATCACCAAACTAAATCAAACTCGTCATGGATAGGAGAAGAACTTTTGAGGACTTCTTTGATATGAAGATGAATGGTTTACAGTCATATCTCAGAGATGCGGGCCTAATAGTAATCGGAAATAGGAGGGAATTAGCGCAGAGGGAATTTGAGAATCTTGATACAAACAAAGCATTGCATTTTGATCCTCCTCATGTAAATCTTGATAATGACCATAATTCGAATCAGGAAATTGCAGAAATTGGAGATTAAACCTCGGGATGGAGTAGCGACTCATACCTTAGACCAACATTGTGCCACAAAGACATTGAACACTATTTCCTGAACAGTAGCCATAAGACAGGGGACAAAGGGAAGATACTTTGCTTCCGCCAATTCGGCCGTGGCTATAACTTCTATAAAAAAACATTCGTACACAAAGTTATGACAAACGTAGTTATTGACAACTGCTGTTACATCCGCTCAAAATGCTTTCCATCAATGAAACAAGGCACTTTTACCCAGTGGATCCTAATAACTAGACGTAATCGTATTCATAAGACAAACTCTTCCTGTCCTGTTGGGTAGGTTTCAATGTTAGAGGTCTCTATGTTTCCTCCGTAAAAGTAGCATACACTTCATAAATCAAATACGTTTACAACACATATCTAGAAAGTATCAACCCACGTATTTTTGTCAGTCTAAGTATGAAATTTGTTATAACATATATGTTATCCAATGTATGTCAATTGAATTCAGTTAGTTTGAAAATCATCTTTTTGTGCATTTTTGTATATGCCTAAAATTAATTATCAATAAAATTTGTTACAGTCAATTTCAATTTAAAACAAAATTCCTTTATGTATTTTTGAAACTTAATCTAAAATAACTGCAGCTGTCATAAAGTGAATGCATTTTATATCACATTGTGGTTTCAAAATTAAGTTCAAAATGTTGCTTTGGGAATAAAACATGCTTCCTAAATTTCAAAATCTGAAAATGTTTAGTTTCATTTTTTAGTATTTATTTGATATAATCTTTGTTTGGCAACGAACCTTCAATGACCGCATAAAACAAACTTTTTCTTACAACATGGTCTATTGGCAAGATACTCATTTTTTGTTTTCCGTTTTGTTACAAACCATCAAAAGGGCGCATTTTGCATGTGTATTGGGGTCCGTCGTGGACGTCTGGTAGTTGAATATACAACTACATATGCAATCGGTGAATATCGCCACCACAATTGTGAGTTCGAATCCCTCTTTCAACGGAGTGTACTCGATGAACATTATTTGATTATGTTTAACAGTTACAGATGGTTTTCTCCTGTTTCCCACACCAATAAAACTGATCGCCATGATATAATGAAATATTGTTGAAAGTGGCTTTAAACACCATAAACCATTTTCTCGGGTAAATTTGTAAATATTTGTTACATACCATCACAGGGGTGCATTTTGCATGTGTATTGGGGCTCGTCGTGGACGTACGGTAGTTGAATCTACAACTATATATGCAATCGATGACTATCGCCACAAAAATTGTGAGTTCGAATCCCTCTTTCAACGGGGTGTACTCGATAAATATTATTTGATTATGTTTGACAACTTGCGGCATGTCAATGGTTTTCTCCCGCTTCTTCCACCAATAAAACTGATCGCCATGATATAATCAAATATTGTTGAAAGTGGCTTTAGACACCATAACCCTAACCCTGTGTGTGTATTTAATTCGTCCTGCTTAATGACAGATAATATTTTAATTAACAATTAACAACTAATTTTTGAAATGTTATGGATAAAATGAAAACAACCAAAACACCACTGTTGGAACAATCGTCAAATCCAATAAATCTGCTGGTGTTTTTACACTAGAGGTGCATTATATTGCATGTGCCTAATGATGCTAGAGACAGCGAACATTGCTACAAAAGCACCATCTAGTGCCCACTGGCAGTTAAATTTTATGCTTAATATGTCATACAAATTACATATCTTTGTAGGTGCAGCAAATGTCACAGTTGGTAGTACATGCAATGGTACTTGTTCACCCATACCAAATGCTGTGTGCAATAAAACTTGTCAGTGCTCTCCACACTATTTCGTCTCCTCATCAAACAAGGCGACATGCTTGGCAAGTAAGCATAGATTTTAATGATAAATTAAATGTAAATGAAATGATAAAATAAAGTAAGTGATAACAGTAGTGTTTTATATTTGAGTAAGTGGTTGTTGTTTCACGCCTAATGAGCAAATGTTCAGCTATATAATGGGAAGAACATGTTACATTTGATGAAATGATAATGGTGTCCGTTTTGTACTAGATCAACTGGCTTAGTTGGATTTTAATGTTAGTTGAAACAACAGTCCATAGGTAGACTTCTCGCTCCACATTACCCTGATTCAGAGCCAACCAGTCTTTGCTATTTCTCATTCATACTACGTGTTTATTGGAGAAGCAACCACTACCAATGTTGTAGCCTTTGACTTGACCCGACCGGGGCTCAAACCCTTTATCTACTGCACGAGGGTCGAGCACACCAACCATTACATCACCGATGTGGTCTTTTATATATGAATATAGCAAGCATAAGTAAATTACTTTGTTCTAATTTATTGTACATTTCTAATTGGAAGATAGTTTTACAACAATATATACATGTATTCATCACTGGACTCTACATGTGCTAGCGATATTGATGTAACAAGTGAAATATTAGTTTACACATTGCTGATCTCATCTTGCAACCACATTATATTTCTCAAGAATGACATGCATTTAACAGTTATGAATGTGGAACCATTGTTTTTTGACAGAATAACGAAACACATTAATTACTCTTCTCACAAATTGACAGAAACATACTTTTTGCAACATACACATTTTATTCAAAGCACCTGTTTTTACAGTGACCCATACATCCCAGGGTAGCTTAACATAGTGACCCCTGTTAGTTAGAACGCTCATTTGTCCAGGGGGAAAATCAAATGAGGCACATGATACCCCCTTTGTACTATTAAACTTACAGTCTATGATTTATTTGTTAATACATTGTACATTTAGTTTCACCATTATTTAAATATATATTCTATATATCATATTTGAACATACTGCTAATTTTATTTTCCTACCTGAAATTGATATTACTATCTAGGTTAACAAATATTAATGTATAACCTTGTGTATGACTGTGGCTTTACGGACATGACGACGATATCAGTCAATGGTAAATGTACAGGAGACAGAGAGTCGATTCCACTTCTAGTAATATCATGTTTTTTTATTTTCCTAAATGTATTGAGGAGAGGGATACTTTTTGAGTCGCTTGTCAAAGTCTTTTCCTTCACATTGGACGGGTGCCACACGAAGAGCAGATACTGCCTAACCTTTCGGCACACATGAGTTCACACCCGATTTTTAGTGGGAATCGAGTTCCGCGATCTTAAGTTTTTTGTGTAGTGTATTGTAAATCATTGTTTGTCCTTTTTCTTTATGTCATTGTATTGTCTGTCCTTCGATATACTCATTTGTTATCTTCAACCTTTTCTTAGAGCTTGATGGTTATTAGTAGCTTTTAAATATATTCCCTCCATGTTCGTCTATTCAATTTCTAGCAATCTATTTAAATCTCCACACTCGCTCATTTTCCTAAAAATTAAAAATTGCGAAGATCTAATTTTAATTAGATTGTTAGATTAATAATTTAAAATTATATATGCCGCAAGAGACATGGAGATGTTATTGTTATTCATAAGTTCAAAGTATAATAAATATACAAAATGTAATTAGATTTCAGCGAAATATATGTTATTATTTTATGTGGATTTAATAAATAATATTTTCAGAAATTGTTGTAAATGCAGCTTGCAATGCAACAGATAAACACCAATGCAGTGATATCAATGCAGAATGTAAAAATAGCAATGGAACTAAATGTCTGTGTAAAGATGCATATTACTGGAAAGGAACTGCATGCACTACACGTATGTCATTTTGTCGTACAATATACTTATATTCTGTAACAGGTTCGAGATATTCAACCATTATAAAATGTAATAGTATCGACCATTATTGGGGTTAGGGTTATGTGTGGTGTTTAACGCCACTTTCAACAATATTTCAACTATATCGTGGCAGTCAGTTTTATTGGTGGAGGAGACCGGTGAAAACACCGATCTGCCGCAAGTCAATGTCAAACTTTATAACATACAGTTATATCGAGTAGTCCTCGCAATACGCGACATTCGAATTCACAAATTTAAAAGTGATGGTCACTGATTGCACATGTAGTTGTAAATCCAACTACCATACGATCACGACGGCACATTCGACCATTATATATATTACATGTCTTATATTTCACAACATAGTGTCTGAGTAAGACATAACTATTAACTGTTTTTGTTACTAGGTGGTGGAAACACAGAGATAATCATAAGGAGAACGGACCAAAACAATTACTCTCCAAACGATGAAATTGAAAGGAAACCCTGTGTTTTAATTGTTTTTTTTTAACAGTATACGATTAGTGACTATTTCATATCAACTGAAGAAGTCGCCTTTAACGGGAAGATTTAATAAAATATCTGCATTATAATATTAGAATGAAAAATGACTATTTTTGGAACGGAAATTGGTTGGTTGCACTTAGGAATATCCCCGCTGATCACAATAAAATTCTACGACTTGTGATAGTAGTATTACAATGACAAATATTATATTGAATATGCATAACTGTTAATATTCTTTATACGAAGTCACTTTGCAAACTAGATATGTATATAAACTGAGAAGCAGGCAGCATTGACATACCGCTACAAATGTATTCTAGGGATCAAAATATTTGAAATATACCTTTTCAAACAAATTGTCTTAAGCAATAATACCTGCTTTTTTAATTATCTTTTGTAGGCATTCAAGTAAATGCAAATTGTGCAACTGCAAAAAAAGGTTGTATTCAAAATGCAATCTTTAAGACAAACAAATGTCAGTGCAAAGTGGGATACACTTACAGAAATAAATCTTGTAGGTATTCAGAGAAAAGTATGACATAGCATATTTAAATTGCAATGTGTTCACTTTATCGCCAACTAGAACAAGTCATTTTCTCGGGTAAATTTGTAAATATTTGTTACATACCATCACAGGGGTGCATTTTGCATGTGTATTGGGGCTCGTCGTGGACGTACGGTAGTTGAATCTACAACTATATATGCAATCGATGAATATCGCCACAAAAATTGTGAGTTCGAATCCCTCTTTCAACGGGGTGTACTCGATAAATACTATTTGATTATGTTTGACAGTTACTTGCGGCATGTCAATGGTTTTCTCCTGTTTCTTCCACCAATAAAACTGACCGCCATGATATAATCAAATATTGTTGAAAGTGGCTTTAGACACCATAAACCTAACCCTGTGTGTGTATTTGATTCGTCCTGCTTAATGACCGATAATATTCTAAATAACAATTAACAACTAATTTTTCAAACGTTATGGATAAAATGAAAAACAAAAAAACACCACTGTTGGAACAATCGCCAAATCCAATAAATCTGCTGGTGTTTTTACACTAGAAGTGCATTATATTGCATGTGCCTAATAATGCTAGAGGCAGCGAACATTGCTACAAAAGCACCATCTAGTGCCCATTGGCAGTTCAATTTTATGTTTAATATGCCATACAAATTACATATCTTTGTAGGTGCAGCAAATGTCACAGTTGGTAGTACATGCAAGGCCAATGGTGATTGTTCACCCATACCAAATGATGTGTGCAATAACACTTGTCAGTGCTCTCCACACTATTTCGTCCCCTCATCAAACAAGGCAAAATGCTTGGCAAGTAAGCATATATTTTAATAAAAAATGAAATGTAAATGAAATGATAAAATAAACTAAGTGATAACAGTAGTATTTTATATTTGAGTAAGTTGTTGTTGTTTCACCCCTAATGAGAAAATGTTCAGCAATATAATGGGAAGAACATGTTACATTTGATGAAATGATAATGGTGTCCGTTTTGTACTAGATCAACTGGCTTAGTTGGATTTTAATTAACAATTAACAACTAATGTTACAAACGTTATGGATAAAATGAAAAACAAAAAAACACCACGGTTGGAACATTCGCCAAATCCAATAAATCTGCTGTGTTTTACAATAGAGGTGCACTATATTGCATGTGCCTAATGATGCTAGAGGCAGCGAACATTGCTACAAAAGCACCATCTAGTGACCACTGGCAGTTCAATTTTATGTTTAATATGCCATAAACATTACATATCGTTGTAGGTGCAGCACATGTCACAGTTGGTAGTACATGCAATGGTACTTGTTCACCGATACCAAATGCTGTGTGCAATAAAACTTGTCAGTGCCCTCCACACTATTTCGTCCCCTCATCAAACAAGGCGACATGCTTGGCAAGTAAGCATAGATTTTAATGATAAATTAAATGTAAATGAAATGATAAAATAAAGTAAGTGATAACAGTAGTGTTTTATATTTGAGTAAGTGGTTGTTGTTTCACGCCTAATGAGCAAATGTTCAGCTATATAATGGGAAGAACATGTTACATTTGATGAAATAATAATGGTGTCCGTTTTGTACTAGATCAACTAGCTTAGTTGGATTTTAATGTTAGTTGAAACAACAGTCCATAGGTAGACTTCTCGCTCCACATTACCCTGATTCAGAGCCAACCAGTCTTTGCTATTTCTCATTCATACTACGTGTTTATTGGAGAAGCAACCACTACCAATGTTGTAGCCTTTGATTTGACCCGACCGGGGCTCAAACCCTTTATCTACTGCACGAGGGTCGAGCACACCAACCATTACATCACCGATGTGGTCTTTTATATTTGAATATAGCAAGCATAAGTAAATTACTTTGTTCTAATTTATTGTACATTTCTAATTGGAAGATAGTTTTACAACAATATATACATGTATTCATCACTGGACTCTACATGTGCTAGCGATATTGATGTAACAAGTGAAATATTAGTTTACACATTGCTGATCTCATCTTGCAACCACATTATATTTCTCAAGAATGACATGCATTTAACAATTATGAATGTGGAACCATTGTTTTTTGACAGAATAACGAAACACATTAATTACTCTTCTCACAAATTGACAGAAACATACTTTTTGCAACATACACATTTTATTCAAAGCACCTGTTTTTACAGTGACCCATACATCCCAGGGTAGCTTAACATAGTGACCCCTGTTAGTTAGAACGCTCATTTGTCCAAGGGGGAAATCAAATGAGGCACATGATACCCCTTTGTACTATTAAACTTACAGTCTATGATTTATTTGTTAATACATTGTACATTTAGTTTCACCATTATTTAAATATATACTCTATATATCATATTTGAACATACTGCTAATTTTATTTTCCTACCTGAAATTGATATTACTATCTAGGTTAACAAATATTAATGTATATCCTTGTGTATGACTGTGGCTTTACGGACATAACGACAATATCAGTCAATGGTAAATGTACAGGAGACAGAGAGTCGATTCCACTTCTAGTAATATCATGTTTTTTTATTTTCCTAATTGTATTGAGCAGCGGGATACTTTTTGAGTCGCTTGTCAAAGCCTTTTCCTTCACCTTGGACGGGTACCACACGAAGAGCAGATACTGCCTACCTTTTCGGCCTACCTGAGTTCACACCCGATTTTTAGTGGGAATCGAGTTCCGCGATCTTAAGTGTTCTGTGTAGTGTATTGTAGATCATTATTTGTCCTTTTTCTTTGGTCATTGTATTGTCTGTCCTTCGATATACTCCTTTGTTATCTTCAAACTTTTCCTAGAGCTTGATGTTTTTATTGCAGCTTTTGAGTATATTCACTCCATGTTCGTCTATTCGTATTCTAGCAATCTATTTAAATCTCCACACTCGCTCATTTTCCTAAAAATTAAAAATTGGGAAGTTCTAATTTTAATTAGATTGTCATATTAGCAATTAAAACTTATATATGCCGCAAGAGACATGGAGATGTTATTGTTATTCATAATTTCAAAGTGTAATAAATATTATAATTAGATTTCAGCGAAATATATGTTATTAATTTATGTGGATTTAATAAATATTATTTTTCATTTTGAGAAATTGTTGTAAATGCAGTTTGCAATGCAACAGATAAACACCAATGCCGTGATATCAATGCAGAATGTAAAAATAGCAATGGAACTAAATGTCTGTGTAAAGATGCATATTACTTGAAAGGAACTGCATGCACTACACGTATGTCATTTTTTCGTACAATATACTTATATTTTGTAACAGGTTTGGTTTAACGAGAGATTCAACCATATTATAAAAATGTAATAGTATCGACCATTATTGGGGTTAGGGTTATGTATGATGTTTAACGCCACTTTCAACAATATTTCAGTTATATCGTGACAGTCAGTTTTATTGGTGAGGGAAACCGGAAAAAACACCGATCTGCCGCAAGTCACTGACAAACTTTATCACATATAGTTGTATCGAGTAGTCCTCGCAATACTCGGGATTCGAATTCACAAATTTAAAAGTGATGGTCACTGATTGCACAGAAAGATGTAAATCCAACTACCATACGATCACGACGGCACATTCGACCATTATATATATTACATGTCTTATATTTCACAATATAGTATCTGAGTAAGACATAACTAGTAACTGATTTTTGTCACTAGGTGGTGGAAACACGGAGATAATCATAAGGAGAACGGACCAAAACAATTACTCTCCAAACGATGAAATTGAAATGAAACCTTGTGTTTTAATTGTTTTTGCTAACAGTATACGATTAGTGAATATTTCATATCAACTGAAGAAGTCGCCTTTAACGGGAAGCTTTAATAACATATCTGCATTATAATATTGGAATGAAAAATGACTATTTTTGGAACGGAAATTGGTTGATTGGACTTAGGAATATCCCCGCTGATCACAATAAAATTCTACGACTTGTGATAGTAGTTTTACAATGACAAATATTATATTGAAAATGCATAACTGTTAATATTTTTTATACGGAAGTCACTTTGCAAACTAGATATGTATATAAACTGAGAAGTAGGCATCATTGAAATACCACTACAAATGTATTCTAGTGATCAAAATATTTGAAATATACCTTTTCAAACAAATTGTCTTAAGCAATAATACCTGCTTTTTTAATTATCTTTTGTAGGCATTCAAGTAAATGAAAATTGTGCACCTGCAAAAAAAGGTTGTATTCAAAATGCAATCTGTAAGACAAACAAATGCCAGTGCAAGGTGGGATACACTTACAGAAATAAATCTTGTAGGTATTCAGAGAAAATTATGACATAGCATATTTAAATTGCAATGTGTTCACGTTATCGCCAACTAGAACAAGTCATTTTCTCGGGTAAATTTGTAAATATTTGTTACATACCATCACAGGGGTGCATTTTGCATGTGTATTGGGGCTCGTCGTGGACGTACGGTAGTTGAATCTACAACTATATATGCAATCGATGACTATCGCCACAAAAATTGTGAGTTCGAATCCCTCTTTCAACGGGGTGTACTCGATAAATATTATTTGATTATGTTTGACAATGGTTTTCTCCCGCTTCTTCCACCAATAAAACTGATCGCCATGATATAATCAAATATTGTTGAAAGTGGCTTTAGACACCATAACCCTAACCCTGTGTGTGTATTTGATTCGTCCTGCTTAATGACAGATAATATTCTAATTAACAATTAACAACTAATTTTTCAAATGTTATGGATAAAATGAAAAACAAAAAACACCACGGTTGGAACAATCGCCAAATCCAATAAATTTGCTGGTGTTTATATACTAGAGGTGCATTATATTGCATGTGCCTAATGATGCTAGAGGCAGCGAACATTGCTACAAAAGCACCATCTAGTGACCACTGGCAGTTCAATTTTATGTTTAATATGCCATAAACATTACATATCGTTGTAGGTGCAGCATATGTCACAGTTGGTAGTACATGCAATGGTACTTGTTCACCCATACCAAATGCTGTGTGCAATAAAACTTGTCAGTGCTCTCCACACTATTTCGTCCCCTCATCAAACAAGGCGACATGCTTGGCAAGTAAGCATAGATTTTAATGATAAATTAAATGTAAATGAAATGATAAAATAAAGTAAGTGATAACAGTAGTGTTTTATATTTGAGTAAGTGGTTGTTGTTTCACGCCTAATGAGCAAATGTTCAGCTATATAATGGGAAGAACATGTTACATTTGATGAAATGATAATGGTGTCCGTTTTGTACTAGATCAACTAGCTTAGTTGGATTTTAATGTTAGTTGAAACAACAGTCCATAGGTAGACTTCTCGCTCCACATTACCCTGATTCAGAGCCAACCAGTCTTTGCTATTTCTCATTCATACTACGTGTTTATTGGAGAAGCAACCACTACCAATGTTGTAGCCTTTGACTTGACCCGACCGGGGCTCAAATCCTTTATCTACTGCACGAGGGTCGAGCACAACAACCATTACATCACCGATGTGGTGTTTTATATTTGAATATAGCAAGCATAAGTAAATTACTTTGTTCTAATTTATTGTACATTTCTAATTGGAAGATAGTTTTACAACAATATATACATGTATTCATCACTGGACTCTACATGTGCTAGCGATATTGATGTAACAAGTGAAATATTAGTTTACACATTGCTGATCTCATCTTGCAACCACATTATATTTCTCAAGAATGACATGCATTTAACAGTTATGAATGTGGAACCATTGTTTTTTGACAGAATAACGAAACACATTAATTACTCTTCTCACAAATTGACAGAAACATACTTTTTGCAACATACACATTTTATTCAAAGCACCTGTTTTTACAGTGACCCATACATCCCAGGGTAGCTTAACATAGTGACCCCTGTTAGTTAGAACTCTCATGTGTCCAGGGGGGAAATCAAATGAGGCACATGATACCCCTTTGTACTATTAAACTTACAGTCTATGATTTATTTGTTAATACATTGTACATTTAGTTTCACCATTATTTAAATATATACTCTATATATCATATTTGAACATACTGCTAATTTTATTTTCCTACCTGAAATTGATATTACTATCTAGGTTAACAAATATTAATGTATATCCTTGTGTATGACTGTGGCTTTACGGACATAACGACAATATCAGTCAATGGTAAATGTACAGGAGACAGAGAGTCGATTCCACTTCTAGTAATATCATGTTTTTTTATTTTCCTAATTGTATTGAGCAGCGGGATACTTTTTGAGTCGCTTGTCAAAGCCTTTTCCTTCACCTTGGACGGGTACCACACGAAGAGCAGATACTGCCTACCTTTTCGGCCTACCTGAGTTCACACCCGATTTTTAGTGGGAATCGAGTTCCGCGATCTTAAGTGTTCTGTGTAGTGTATTGTAGATCATTATTTGTCCTTTTTCTTTGGTCATTGTATTGTCTGTTCTTCGATATACTCCTTTGTTATCTTCAAACTTTTCCTAGAGCTTGATGTTTTTATTGCAGCTTTTGAGTATATTCACTCCATGTTCGTCTATTCGTATTCTAGCAATCTATTTAAATCTCCACACTCGCTCATTTTCCTAAAAATTAAAAATTGGGAAGTTCTAATTTTAATTAGATTGTCATATTAGCAATTAAAACTTATATATGCCGCAAGAGACATGGAGATGTTATTGTTATTCATAATTTCAAAGTGTAATAAATATTATAATTAGATTTCAGCGAAATATATGTTATTAATTTATGTGGATTTAATAAATATTATTTTTCATTTTGAGAAATTGTTGTAAATGCAGTTTGCAATGCAACAGATAAACACCAATGCCGTGATATCAATGCAGAATGTAAAAATAGCAATGGAACTAAATGTCTGTGTAAAGATGCATATTACTTGAAAGGAACTGCATGCACTACACGTATGTCATTTTTTCGTACAATATACTTATATTTTGTAACAGGTTTGGTTTAACGAGAGATTCAACCATATTATAAAAATGTAATAGTATCGACCATTATTGAGGTTAGGGTTATGTATGATGTTTAACGCCACTTTCAACAATATTTCAGTTATATCGTGACAGTCAGTTTTATTGGTGAAGGAAACCGGAAAAAACACCGATCTGCCGCAAGTCACTGACAAACTTTATCACATATAGTTGTATCGAGTAGTCCTCGCAATACTCGGGATTCGAATTCACAAATTTAAAAGTGATGGTCACTGATTGCACAGAAAGATGTAAATCCAACTACCATACGATCACGACGGCACATTCGACCATTATATATATTACATGTCTTATATTTCACAATATAGTATCTGAGTAAGACATAACTAGTAACTGATTTTTGTCACTAGGTGGTGGAAACACGGAGATAATCATAAGGAGAACGGACCAAAACAATTACTCTCCAAACGATGAAATTGAAATGAAACCTTGTGTTTTAATTGTTTTTGCTAACAGTATACGATTAGTGAATATTTCATATCAACTGAAGAAGTCGCCTTTAACGGGAAGCTTTAATAACATATCTGCATTATAATATTGGAATGAAAAATGACTATTTTTGGAACGGAAATTGGTTGATTCGACTTAGGGATGTCCCCGCTGATCACAATAAAATTCTACGACTTGTGATAGTAGTATTGCAATGACAAATATTATATTGAATATGCATAACTGTTAATAATTTTTTTACGGAAGTCACTTTGCAAACTAGATATGTATATAAACTGAGAAGTAGGCATCATTGAAATACCACTACAAATGTATTTGAAGGATCAAAATATTTGAACTATACCTTTTCAAACAAATCGTCTTAAGCAATAATACCTGCTTTTTTAATTATCTTTTGTAGGCATTCAAGTAAATGCAAATTGTTTACCTGCAGAAAAAGGTTGTATTAAAAACGCAATCTGTAAGACAACTAAATGTCAGTGCAAAGTGGGATACTCTTACAGAAATACATTTTGTAGGTATTCAGAGAAAATTATGACATAGCATATTTAAATTGCAATCTGTTCACGTTATCGCCAACTAGAACAAGTCATTTTCTGGGGTAAATTTGTAAATATTTGGTCCGTTCATAGAATCCCTTAGCTTAATAACAGCCGGATTAGTCAAATGCTCGTCTATTTCGAAGTAAAATCGTCGTTACCTTCGACCATGACAAAGCGAGGCTTTATTGTACTGTGTTTTTACTCACTTGGATTAATTTTGGATTTTTGAATCTAACAGCACTTAAAACAATATTTCAAATTATATCGTATCGGATGTTTTTAATTGATGGATGATATTCGAGTAATCCGTTAGAACTTCAAAAAGGTAATCAGAATCTGAAATGTATATAATGGTCAAAAGAAAAGTGGCAAAACGTGTAACAATGGTCCATAAGACAAACAACTAATGAATCCTACATACGACGACGGGAGGGAGGGGGCAGTTACTCTAATGAGGGTAAGTAGTTCCTACGACACTAGTGGGATCAGTCATGACACTCGTCTCAGAAATGCAAAATTTGGTGCAAGTCGAGAAAGAAGAAAGGATGGTGTTGTAACTCTCACACATGGAACAGATCCATGGTCATCTGTTACAGGTATGTCTTAACGGTTAACCAACTGGTGACGGTAAAACCTTCGATTTGTGATGATTTCGACTTTACCGCTAGGAGGCATTGAATCACACACACACATGTACATACATACACCGGATGCTTAACATTCCTTTTCTCTATATTGACAATTAACACACAATTACCCATTACACTCATACACGGTAATTTGATAATGTTGAACGTTTCAGTGTCTGTGGTAGAAATAGGCAAGCGACACATGTCTCCTTTTGACTCGAGATTAAGTTATGTAACGACTAACCAAGTCGTTGTGACCGTAATACTTTGGAAATGAACCCTCTATCAAGGATTTGATTTGATTAATTGGGTTTCACGCCACTTTCATCAATATTTCAGCTATATCACGGCGACCAGTTTTAGGGGTTGAGGAAGCCGGAGTACCCACAGAAAACCATCGACCATGGGGAAACAGCTGGTAAGCTTGATCACTTGCGGTTGCGAGTCGAGTGCACCCTTTTTTGTAAAAAATTAGGCCGGGCGCGAACCCACGCCGTATTGGTGATAGGCTTGTATGAGTTGTTAGGTAATCCAACTATCTATCTCATTATTCAGCCACTCGGGCCCCCCTCTGTCAAGGAAACAGAAGCTATGGGACATTGTTTCAAGTAAGATGTACCGTATATACCTCATATGAATGAGTGCTGCTAGAACCGGGATAGGTTTGTGTCGCCTTTCTGTAGAAACGCCACGATATAGCTGAAATACTACTACAGTTGGCGTTAAACATAAATAAATAACTGTTTCTGCAGAAGTCTGTGCCGTACATGGTTGATACCCATAAGAATGCCAACAGTGTGTTGATAAAACATAACAATTTTCTTGTCGATCAACTATTTAAACATTTTGATGTGATGTCAGTACAGGTGCATCTATTATACCTTGTTTGTATTGACTAGATATAGATATAGTACTATATGCAACTAATGTATAGAACGTTATCTGTTTTAGGCTCTGGAGTAAGCAAAATATCCATAGAAATATCCACGATCCTCCTCGCTATGCTAGCATTGAGATGTAACAAATGGTTTGTTGAATAGAAGAAGGTAACCAGTGCGACTGTACTGTAGATGTCACACCACATACGAATAGAACAGAAGAACCCACTTTGGCTTCATATGGAATATTTTTAATAGACGTTTTGATCACATATTTTGTTGTGTTACATTAATATTGTAATATTCACTATGCATTTAGAATGTTACAAGGCAGCAGTTTCTGAGAGGCTATCTAGATCTGTATGCAACGCTACATGTAAAGCCGATGACGACATTGCACTTGTGATGGATTTTAGATTCTGTTTAATAGCTAAATATCATACTTCCGTCCTTTCATTGTAGATTATTGTAATTCTACGGTTATTTTAATTAAACGTTAAATATATAAACGATAACTTTTGTTTTAGATTAGAGCATTCTTATAACAACGTTTTTCACCCGATTATGTTTGGGGTAGACATTTTACTCATAAATGGAAAATATTTGCATGGCTGCATCATGATTAGATGAGGGTTTGGCCTATCAAAAGTTTAATCTCGTCACCTTTTATTGAAATGCCTGTATATTTTAGATTTAACTCTGGAATGGTTCCTACAATGTGATATTTTGTGCTTTTTCATTTTTACTCCAATCAAGTTTTTATTTAATATATCTCGGTCTTGGTGACCTTTTCAATGTCTCAACCCACGGCAGAGATACCAAGCACGTCTTCTGGTGGAGGAAAGGGGACGTCATCTCGATAGGGGTTGTCAGGTTAACATACAAAAAACCTGGATGTGGACCATTGTGGGTTCCGTATGTGGGTGTTTATGTGCTTCAACTTCTTTGGGGTATGTTATTTCTTTTGGGTATAGTAATTATTTCTGTATTGTTATGATTAACTTGTACAATACATTTATTGGACAAGAGATTAACTTGGTTAATTTTGCTGCTGCTTCGTATGTATTATCTAACACTATATAGTGATATGTTATGAAAATATAATAGGTCGCATGATTAAGTCAAAGGCATCCTGGTCGATGCCAATTGTGTATATGAAATTATACTATACATGACAACTTGTTTCCTTGTGGATAAAGTAAATTAGGCAATTCACTATATAACGCCAATGTATATTATCATAGTATTATCTTCAACTGAGGGACCTGTTTTTCTATAGTGTTGTCTGGTGATGTATAGTTCCCGAGGTAGAAGACAATAATATGTTCATTAAATAACATCTCATTCTGGACATACAAGAAAAATAAACACACTCAAATTCAACATTATAATAATAATCACAAAATTGCCAAGTTTTCCATGTTGACAGCAAACAATATACAGATTACAGCGCCGTATATTTGCCAAAAATATAGAAAAAAAACCGCGGGAAAATATTTTCCACAGGTATATTCTCCACAGGAAATCATTTCCTATTGGCATATTTCCCATTGCTAGGCATAGTCTAGTCACCGCATTGCCAAAATTAAGCATAAACTGTTCAAATATAGCAAACACTAATCATCGAATTAAAATAAAGCATTTTCATATGGTATGTACTAAACTGTAATATACCCTTGTACCACATTCGGTCATCTAATGATTTGCTACACTGGTTTATAATCTCATGAAACTAATTTACAGTTCAATTCCGGCGAGTGAAACTCGATTTAAATTTTGTCAATAGTGAATCATCTATGAAAAAATTAATATCTGTATAAAAATACACCACTCCAAATTCTTTTCTATGTTTTGATAGGAAAGGTATTGGTCGATAAATTAACAAAGATTCAGGCGTAAAACAATTTTGTCTTCCATAACAGGAAAACGACCAAGCTGTAAATAAGTATTAACACTTTGGCTAGGGGATGCAAAAAGACGCATTACCGACTTCATATAGACCCGTGAATGCTTATGTTGATTTAGTACCGGGGTTGTAACAAGAGTAGCACACCGGGTGCCACTAGTGGATCAGAGACTGCTTAACCCTTATGGACCCCCGGGTTCACTTCAAGTTCGTGGTGCTTATGTAGTTCACCTACGTGTCTTAGCTTTTTGTTTCATGTTGTGATGTCAGATACGATATCTGTTATTGGTATTTATTTATGTATAATGGTGTCCAATACTATTCCGTATCGTTTAACAGTAATACGACGGGTGCTACTAGTGGAAAATGAACGTCTGGAGCACCTGTGTTCACCCGGTTTTTAGTGGTGTTCGTGTTGCTCAGCCCTAAGTTTTCTGTGTAGTGTTTTGAAGATAAATGTTTATCCTTTTTCTTTTGACCATTGTACTGTGTCCTTAGATTTACGACTTCTGATTACCGCTATGGTATTATCCAAACTGATACCAGCATCTTAAAAGTGTAATTTTATTTTGGAATATTGATAATAAACATTTTCATACAAAGGATGAAAACGCAGCCATAAGCATGATTTGAAGGTTATAACTTCAAATTGGTTGATTGGTGCAAACGTCTGGTTTCCAGTGACGGATCATTTGCGTCAACGTAAAAACTCTAAACTGGAGACGTTCTGAAAGCTCCAGGTTAGAGCCATAGTCCTTGTAATGAAGTGTATTAATAACTTTGGATACAAGATTTAAGGGCTGGTTCGTAAACGATGCATCCGTTATTCAATGTTGATCGAATCAACGAACCATGTAAAATAAATAAAACCGTGCTATCCACACCCCGTCGTTATTAGACTGTTAAAGTAATTATTTTAATCCAAATATACGGTGACAGTTTTATGACATTCTTAATAGTACCTTTGATGTTTGGACAGGCATAGGAAACCTTTGAAAGACAGAGTCTGGCAAATGTATGATCTTTGATCTATATGTGGTTTACTATTAATTTACTATGAGTGTCCGTCAGAGATCTGTAGTTTTTAGTTTAAAAAAAAACAAGTTGCATCAAACATTAGTTTTTACTAACGCCCACATTTTGGATAAACGAGATAGTATAACATAGACACACTTTTTAATTATTAAGTGATATGAGGAAGAAATGAAAATTTACAAAAAGATAAAACCAAAATATTTTATTTGTTTATCTATTTTTACAGGGTTGTTATACAATTTAGATGTAGTTTTCTTTTAAATGCAAACTAACTTGTTCTTGCCACGATATAGCTGAAGCATCTCTTAGTTGGCGTTAAACAAGACTCACTCATTTTACGGTTTTTGAGCTAGACAATTGAAATCCATTTTCCATGTCCCATTTGTCAATTTAGATTAGACATAACTGTGCTTGTCTTTCAATACTATTCATATTGATATAAGGAAGTCATCAACATTTAGAGAATCCTCAATGTTTTCTATTATCAGTTAAAACGTCAGCTATGTTGTTTATCTTAATACTTAATAATGTATCAGAGAGGATACTTGTGGCGGAGATCGATATCGTCCTATTTTGTTTACAATATGACTAGAATTCCAGTAGTACTCTCATTGACTAAAAAGTGATTTCTAAACGAAGAAGACCTTGCTGTTGTTCGAGATTATCCATTCTCCCCTGTAATTTCACATTTTCTAATTGTAGATAGTTAATTTCCTTAAGTTTCGCATTTAGTTCAGATACAATTTCACTAGTTGTCCAGAGGTTGTTTATTTGTTCAACTTTGTGCTGATTGCCTTTCGGTGGCCACTCTCCCTACTGTTTGTTCAATATCAACCATCAAAATTTGGCTTACCATGTTGGCTATCTTAATTATATCATGGTCCTTAAGGGAGATTTTTGAGTATGATCTTGGATGATTATGCATTGTTCCATTATCATTAGAGTGGTAGATTTGCAAAATATTGGTTTCGTCGGTTTCTCTTACTTATTCAGTTGGGGAAGTAGATTCTAATTTTCGTCCTGTATTCCCGATGTTGCCATGGTCTCTGGATTGTCCATTTGGTGAGTGGCCCTTCAGTTTTCATTTACAATTAGTTAAAAAACAATCATTAAAGGCGGACAGTACTGTTGTAGGGAAAGAAGATGATATGTTGCTGTCTAATAACAATTTATTAGTAGATTTACATTACGTTAAGCATGTCAGTGTGTAATATTTAACATGATGAGCTCACACTACTAAAGTTCACCTCCATGTTTCCGCATTCCTATAATGAAGTGATGTTTCCACAGATAACATAAAACCAAAAGCTTTTTTCTAATTTATTTCCTTGTTTTCTTAATTGATGTGATAATCACTAACAGTTCAAGTGCCATTGATATTCACATCGTGTCATATATATATATTGTCTTTGAAGAAGTGATGTAAATGTATGAGGTCTCAGTTGGTCTTGAACCTTGCAACTAATACAGTACATATGTTTCATGTTTGAGAAATACATCGGGTATAATGACAGTTCGATATTTTGGGCTATAATTTATAGCATAATATATCACGTTGATAGTACATATTAGATTATAAATGTTTAAAAAGACTTACTTATTGCATAGCATGCACACCATTATCATTCTTACTGTTTATTTTATTTCAATAAATGTTGACAGACGAGATTATTAGATTAGACCATCATATATCATTACAAAAATACTCCACGAGAACATTTTATCAATTTTCAATTACACAATGCGATAATTTTTCCTGTTTCCAAAAAGTATTTACAAAGTAAATGTGATGCAGAAAATGTGCTATTTTGATTAATATGAAGGTACAAGAGGACTCTTGGATGAATGAGTGAATGTATTTGTTTTATTACCAAAAGAGAAAATTATATCACACTAGATTTGTACAAGTGCGGCTTAATACCTTTGTAAATTTGAAAGGGAGTTTCAGTGTCTTTTTTCCCATTCAAATAAACATTTGTAATACCTCATTTCCTAACTAACATTTAAATAATGTTAAAAACCATCTGTTTAGAGAAATCACCTCTAATTAGTTTAATGACATTAAAAGGGCTGCAATTGATTTAGAAAAATCTCGAATTGCATCTGATATATGAGCTCTCACTATTAGAGAACATTTTATTTTATTCATAGAACTCTTAACTGGAATTAGTGATGTCCATTACGATTTCTGCATCAAAACGATGTTCGGTACGTCTTATCCCTAGTTGTTTGTAGGAGGGCTCATGTATTATTTGGTTTCTGTTTGCTTGCGTGTAGTGGTGTCAAACACGTCTCGTCTATATAAGTAACATGGTGGGTGTCTGATACAGGGGAAATACTGCTTACCCTTCTTGAGCAACATTTGATGACATTATAGTCTTTGTTTTTCTTGCTGGGCATGTAGTGTTACCCATTCTGTTTCATCATACAGTAACTGTCTTGATGTTACGTTCGTACCTCCTGTAACTATTCTAACTGTCTCTAATTGTGAGCGTTCTAAGATATTTTTGAAAATTCAGGGACATTCTCCCTCTATGTCATCATATTTCATTACTGGGTAAAGAAATGACAAATAAGTAATTTATGAATGTCTGCGCTTTAATTTAAACCTAGGGTGTCGAGCTTGGGTTAGAAGGGGCGAAAATATTTCAATATTTTTAAGTGACAAACAATGATGTACAAAACACTACACAGAAAGCTAAAACTTCAGCAATACGAACACGCAAAAAAAATACGAGAGTTAACGCAGGTGTTCCGGAAGTGTTGGCAACACTTGAGTGTTTATGTGTTTCATATTCTTTGTCATTATTTCTGAAGATTTTGGATTACAATGCACAAACCATTGATTGGCAAGAGACCAACTTGGACAATTTTATTGATATATATAAATGTATGTATTTTTCATATTTATTTAACTCCCGAAAATGCTACCTATTTCATAAAATTTTGTCAGTCACACTGATTCTTAGAAACCTATATCCTGCTATGATAAAAAAATAAAACTAAACTACTGTCTGCATTATGTTGTGTTTTTTCTCAAAAGTAATTACATATATATATATGATGCACATATCGTCAATAATACATTGCCTTGGCATTAAAGGAATATTTGGTAATATTTCGAGGGGAATGATAACGTTATTGTGTTTATAGCTGTATAGGTATTGGCGTTAAGGGATGCGTGTTATCTAGTCGAGGGTTCTGTCGATTTCCCAAGTTCTCAGTGGATACAGGATAGAGCTCTGATAGTGAGACCATGACTTGATCTATTCCAGTGATGTCTAGCATTATAAATTAATTGATTTGCATTCATATTTCAGGGAATGCGGACGGCCACCACTCCCCAGTAAATTCGCGGCTGATAGTAATGTCGCTGGCACGGTCGTTAGGTGATATTTACATACATCTATGTCTATCCAATCAGTGCCAAACAAAGCTTGAGTTGTGAGTTTGATTCACGCCATGTTCATGACTTGAGTTGTGAGTTTGATTCACGCCATGTTCATGACTTGAGTTGTAAGTTTGATTCACGCCATGTTCATGACTTGAGTTGTAAGTTTGATTCACGCCATGTTCATGACTTGAGTTGTAAGTTTGATTCACGCCATGTTCATGACTTGAGTTGTAAGTTTGATTCACGCCATGTTCATGACTTGAGTTGTAAGTTTGATTCACGCCATATTCATGACTTGAGTTGTGAGTTTGATTCACGCCATGTTCATGACTTGAGTTGTCAGTTTGATTCACGCCATGTTCATGACTTGAGTTGTAAGTTTGATTCACGCCATGTTCATGACTTGAGTTGTAAGTTTGATTCACGCCATGTTCATGACTTGAGTTGTAAGTTTGATTCACGCCATGTTCATGACTTGAGTTGTAAGTTTGATTCACGCCATGTTCATGACTTGAGTTGTGAGTTTGATTCACGCCATGTTCATGACTTGAGTTGTAAGTTTGATTCACGCCATGTTCATGACTTGAGTTGTAAGTTTGATTCACGCCATGTTCATGACTTGAGTTGTGAGTTTGATTCACGCCATGTTCATGACTTGAGTTGTGAGTTTGTTTCACGCCATGTTCATGACTTGAGTTGTGAGTTTGATTCACGCCATGTTCATGACTTGAGTTGTGAGTTTGATTCACGCCATGTTCATGACTTGAGTTGTAAGTTTGATTCACGCCATGTTCATGACTTGAGTTGTGAGTTTGATTCACGCCATGTTCATGACTTGAGTTGTGAGTTTGATTCACGCCATGTTCATGACTTGAGTTGTGAGTTTGATTCACGCCATGTTCATGACTTGAGTTGTAAGTTTGATTCACGCCATGTTCATGACTTGAGTTGTAAGTTTGATTCACGCCATGTTCATGACTTGAGTTGTAAGTTTGATTCACGCCATGTTCATGACTTGAGTTGTGAGTTTGATTCACGCCATGTTCATGACTTGAGTTGTGAGTTTGATTCACGCCATGTTCATGACTTGAGTTGTGAGTTTGATTCACGCCATGTTCATGACTTGAGTTGTGAGTTTGATTCACGCCATGTTCATGACTTGAGTTGTAAGTTTGATTCACGCCATGTTCATGACTTGAGTTGTAAGTTTGATTCACGCCATGTTCATGACTTGAGTTGTAAGTTTGATTCACGCCATGTTCATGACTTGAGTTGTAAGTTTGATTCACGCCATGTTCATGACTTGAGTTGTGAGTTTGATTCACGCCATATTCATGACTTGAGTTGTGAGTTTGATTCACGCCATGTTCATGACTTGAGTTGTAAGTTTGATTCACGCCATGTTCATGACTTGAGTTGTAAGTTTGATTCACGCCATGTTCATGACTTGAGTTGTAAGTTTGATTCACGCCATGTTCATGACTTGAGTTGTAAGTTTGATTCACGCCATGTTCATGACTTGAGTTGTAAGTTTGATTCACGCCATGTTCATGACTTGAGTTGTGAGTTTGATTCACGCCATGTTCATGACTTGAGTTGTGAGTTTGATTCACGCCATGTTCATGACTTGAGTTGTGAGTTTGATTCACGCCATGTTCATGACTTGAGTTGTGAGTTTGATTCACGCCATGTTCATGACTTGAGTTGTAAGTTTGATTCACGCCATGTTCATGACTTGAGTTGTGAGTTTGATTCACGCCATGTTCATGACTTGAGTTGTGAGTTTGATTCACGCCATGTTCATGACTTGAGTTGTAAGTTTGATTCACGCCATGTTCATGACTTGAGTTGTAAGTTTGATTCACGCCATGTTCATGACTTGAGTTGTAAGTTTGATTCACACCATGTTCATGACTTGAGTTGTAAGTTTGATTCAAGCCATGTTCATGACTTGAGTTGTAAGTTTGATTCACGCCATGTTCATGACTTGAGTTGTAAGTTTGATTCACGCCATGTTCATGACTTGAGTTGTAAGTTTGATTCACGCCATGTTCATGACTTGAGTTGTGAGTTTGATTCACGCCATGTTCATGACTTGAGTTGTGAGTTTGATTCACGCCATGTTCATGACTTGAGTTGTGAGTTTGATTCACGCCATGTTCATGACTTGAGTTGTGAGTTTGATTCACGCCATGTTCATGACTTGAGTTGTAAGTTTGATTCACGCCATGTTCATGACTTGAGTTGTGAGTTTGATTCACGCCATGTTCATGACTTGAGTTGTGAGTTCGATTCACGCCATGTTCATGACTTGAGTTGTGAGTTTGATTCACGCCATGTTCATGACTTGAGTTGTAAGTTTGATTCACGCCATGTTCATGACTTGAGTTGTAAGTTTGATTCACGCCATGTTCATGACTTGAGTTGTAAGTTTGATTCACGCCATGTTCATGACTTGAGTTGTGAGTTTGATTCACGCCATGTTCATGACTTGAGTTGTGAGTTTGATTCACGCCATGTTCATGACTTGAGTTGTGAGTTTGATTCACGCCATGTTCATGACTTGAGTTGTGAGTTTGATTCACGCCATGTTCATGACTTGAGTTGTAAGTTTGATTCACGCCATGTTCATGACTTGAGTTGTGAGTTTGATTCACGCCATGTTCATGACTTGAGTTGTGAGTTTGATTCACGCCATGTTCATGACTTGAGTGGTAAGTTTGATTCACGCCATGTTCATGACTTGAGTTGTGAGTTTGATTCACGCCATGTTCATGACTTGAGTTGTGAGTTTGATTCACGCCATGTTCATGACTTGAGTTGTAAGTTTGATTCACGCCATGTTCATGACTTGAGTTGTAAGTTTGATTCACGCCATGTTCATGACTTGAGTTGTAAGTTTGATTCACGCCATGTTCATGACTTGAGTTGTAAGTTTGATTCACGCCATGTTCATGACTTGAGTTGTAAGTTTGATTCACGCCATGTTCATGACTTGAGTTGTAAGTTTGATTCACGCCATGTTCATGACTTGAGTTGTAAGTTTGATTCACGCCATGTTCATGACTTGAGTTGTGAGTTTGATTCACGCAATGTTCATGACTTGAGTTGTGAGTTTGATTCACGCCATGTTCATGACTTGAGTTGTGAGTTTGAGTCACGCCATGTTCATGACTTGAGTTGTAAGTTTGATTCACGCCATGTTCATGACTTGAGTTGTAAGTTTGATTCACGCCATGTTCATGACTTGAGTTGTGAGTTTGATTCACGCCATGTTCATGACTTGAGTTGTGAGTTTGATTCACGCCATGTTCATGACTTGAGTTGTAAGTTTGATTCACGCCATGTTCATGACTTGAGTTGTAAGTTTGATTCACGCCATGTTCATGACTTGCATCAGGTTGTTTTGTTTTTTCTTTTTGTTGTTTGCCTTTTGTTTTCGAAAAAAGGGGGTGGGGTGGGGGGGGGGGGGGTATTGCGATTAACTCTACTAATACAAGTGACCTCCACTATAGTATAGTTATAGTATTGGTTAAATTGCGGTAAACACCAGTACATTCTCCCCCTAACCCAACTGTAATAAACATTTTTACTTTTCGTCATCGACATCATTATCTACAGTACATAAAAGGCACGTACTTCAAATAAGGCGCATTTTAAATTTGCGCCCTAAGGTGGAGTTGTGTATTAAATTCATACCCCACAACTAGTGGACGCCCCATACAGAGGGGTTGTACCTCCCCGCGGAACAAATACGTAGCCTTATTTATATACCCCTCTGTTCGTTCGGTGTGAATATAAGACACTAAGACTTGCTCGCATTTACGCATGCACCAAACAAAACGCTTTAATTTTTCAACGTATGATTTTAGCATAAAAGTGGTAATGAAAAGGAAGATACCCAATTAAGTGTACACGACGCGTTTCTGGAATAACCTTCATTAGGTACGCTCATAATCAAAATATTAGAATTCCAAATAATGTAAAATTCTTTTGAAGTAAGTACACCTAAAAAGGGCCTAAACAGGATAGCCAAAATTGGCTAAAGTACCTGTGATTGAGTGAGAGATTATTAATAATTTTAATAATAATTACATTATTTAGGAACTGTAAATTTTAAATATAAATATAATAAAATGAGAAACACAAATATCACTCTGTCCGACATATACATGTACTTTATAAACCATATCAATGAGTACTGGACGGATGATACCCACGATAACCTATAGTTTGTCAACAGAGGTATCGACCCAGTGATAATAATAAAAGAACATTATGAATAACCCACAATACCTTTAGTTTCGATGACAATCACAGGATTAGTAATTGTGTTCAATATTTAATCTACATTTATCCGTTTATGTCACTATGATTTTTTTGTGGAAACACCCCATAAAGTTTGTCAACATTTGTGAAAATTAAACTAAAATCAAAAGAACAAGTTATATCGATCTTTCAGTGGAGATGATTTAGTTGTTTGAGATAATGATGATCGTCAATAGTATATCGCTAGATTTTTCATGTCCAAAAATGAAATACTTTGATTTTTGTATTATACGAAAACAATGTACTGGTTTATTTGTTCTCGTGATTGATGTAGCTGAAATATTGATCACCTGACGTTGTTGTTCCGTTTTGTTATGTCCGTTACAATTTCCACATAATATGATGTTCGGTTCGTCTTTACCCCAGTTATTTGTAGCAGGCCTCATGTCTTATTTATTGCCTAAAGTTGTATCCTACACGTCACTATACAAGTAACATTGCGGGCGTCTTGTAAGAGGCAGGAACTGCTTACCATTTGCGGGCACCTGTGTTCAATCCCGGTTTTTTGGTGGGGTCTGTGTTTCTCATCGTCTTAGTTTTCTGTGTTGTGTTTTTTGATTTGTATGTCTTCGACCTGTGTACCTAGTGTTGCCATTATCTCTGGATTGTCCATTCTTGATTGACCTTTCAGTTTTCTCTAAGTTTAGAAAACAACAATCATTAGATGCAGACAGTATGGATGCCGGGTACAAAAGGGGCTACTTTGTAGTCAAATTACAATTTAATAGTGGATTTGATTTACATTAAGCATGTCAGTATTTGATTTTATAAAGATAAACTCGCACTGCCCAAATCCAACGGCTTTTTACCGCATTCATGTAATGAAGTGGCGTTGCCATAGATAGAAAGAATAACACCAAAGAAACATAAGCTTACTTTTTGTGGAGTCACTGGGATAATTTTCAGATGTTATCGCAGTTGATGTGATAAGCACTAACAGTTCTAGTGCAATTGATATTCACATCGTGTCATTTATCTTTTGTGAAGTAGTACTGAAAATGTACGAGGACTTGGCAGATCTTGAGCCTAGAAACTAATACAAATACATCTGTTTCATGTTTGAGAAGTACATGAGGCATAGTGATAGTTTTATAATTTGGGCTATAAATTATAGAAATGTAAATCGTGGTGATGGTTGCTACCTAGCATTATATTTTAAATGAGTGAAAAGGTCAATAACGTCCTGTCAATGTTACCGGATCATACTGTGATGCCAACATCTCTTCGTATTTGAAAATCTCCTTTCCTTTTGTATTGCAATATATACTCTCGTTGACAGGTTTGCGAGAATAGATTACCCAAAAACTCAATTTCCAGCAAAATATATCAACGATCGAATACTTATTGAGAATTGGTCAAATCGACCTCAGTGGCCTTAATTGTTGATTGATGCTTGGCCGCCTAAACTCTATTAACGTTTCCGAGCATACTGAGGACATGAACAAGCTCAACAATATTCCAAGACTATACAGAAATGAGGGAGGGGAAGGGCAACAATTGTTGATTGCAATTGGAAAAGTGTGGAGAGTTGGGTATTTATCATTTTGTAGCAGCTACAATGGGCTTAATCTTTTCCGAAATCTACAAATATGTCTTAAGCAAAAGTAAGAGAATACCGAAGGGCAATCAACAGTGGTAAATCAAGGGAAACTGGCAACATAGGGTACACAAGACGAAGACAAACAAAACAAAAACACAACACAGTATGTGTTGGACACCACTATACAGAAGCAAACACAAATAACGTAAATAAGACATTAGTCCCCTACAAACAACTAGAGGTACAGACGAAACGAATATCGTTTGTATGCGGAAATCGTAATGGGTGTCACAACGCGAAACGTGAAGACATATAATAGGAAAACGCAAAAGATGATAAGCCACACAGATCCCACCAAGGAAAACGGGGTTGAACCCAGAAAGGGTAAGCAGTTCCTGCCTCTTATAGGGAACCCGCCATGTTACATATATAGTCAATATGTGTTGGACACCACTTTACACAAACAAACACAAATAACGTAAATAAGATCTAAACCCTCCTACATATACAGGGAACGTACATCATACCCTTCAAATACGTTATTCGCAATGGTCCACAGTCAGATTTTCCTTATAATAACATGAAGACCTTTCATCGCCCATCAACCGTCTCGGGTAGATTGGTAGCTGTGTGTGTTTAGCCCTAGGATACGTAATGAATACCCAGCAGTGGTATCACTATGAAACCCCATAGTTATACATAGAAATATAAACTTGCTACATATAGATAATACATCTGAGTAAATTAATGCTATTAAAGTTGAAATCCTGTCTGACCATTTATATTCATTATCCGCACGCTGAGAGGTTAGTGTATTGTTGTGTTTGGCGAAGCGGGCTCCCATTTATCATGTTGAGACTTGAGGAGAGTCCAAAGGCTTATTGGAACAAATGCAAAAATGTGCATGCGCACTGATAATCGGATAATACTTGAAAACGTCTTCTTAGCAAGGTGTGATGATTGTGTTTCTAATATCATTGTTTACCGTTGATAAGGGGCGGGTGTATCGTTTTATATAAAACACTATCTACTGAAAACAAAATATTAGATTTCGGAGACGGCATACATTTGGCAAAACAATTATGGTAAGAACATACACTATATGCAATGCTTTCCTAGAGATATAAGATATAAAACGGATTGAATAACGTTTTCGCAGGGATATTTATGCAAATGGATTAGAAACAAAAATTGCAATTTATACATAGAAACAATTTAATTATTTGTTTGTTTTTTATTTCTCTTTTGTCGTTATTAATATGTTTTAGTATTTCCCGACTATAACACTGGATCATAGATATATATAAGAATGTTTTGTTCATTTGGTATTGGACAAAATAGTAGATATACGTACCGTGATAATCATTGCAAAAATCGAACACAAAGATGATGAGCTGACATTAATGTTATATTCATTGACATTATAATTATTGGCTCAATAACTAACCGTCTATTCCTTGTTCATATTTTAAATTAAAATAGACTAAAATATATGTTTAAACCTAGGCAGGATAGCAGAGACCTGCAACACATACAGTCAACGAAAACATATTATATAGTATATTTCATTTACTACGAGCGTACCAGATCAATGTTATTCCAGGGATCCATTGTGTGCACTAAATTTCATATCTACATTTGTTTAGCATTCTGGTTGTTGTTCGTCATTTAGATTACAATTGTTGGTCATATATGTACGACATTTACGCAACGTGTTAGCATCTTACAGTGTGTGCTTCTACCATAGGAACACAGTTCATTTTTCCATCTATAGATTGATCTCCAAGCAATATAGTTTTTTATTTAATCAATAAATTACTTTACACTCATAAAATTGTCGCCCGATAGACTTTCTCATCAGTATATTGTTGACGAGTTCGAATTGTGGATTTGTAAGGTAGGCAAAAGAGTTCCGATAACTAATAATGAGTGACGTTAGACATCGAAAAAGTCTCTCGGTGAGATTCTAGATTTGATTTGATATTTGGTACTTAGCGCCACTGTCAGCAATATTTCAGCTATGTCATGGCGACCAGTTTTAGTGGTGGAAGAAGCCGGCGTACCCGGTGAGGACCATCGATTATGGTCAAGCAACTGGTAAACTTTATCACTTGCGGCTGCGAGTCGAGTGCACTTTTGTTGTAATTTATAAAGCCGGGCGCGAACCCACGCCGTATTTGTGAAAGGCTTGTATGAGTTGTTAGGTAATCCAACTACCTAGCTCTTTGAACCACCCGAGCCCTGAGATTTTAGACGTTTATATATTATATATATGTTTTTTATTTACCGTCAAAAACGTTTTTTGAAATTGTAAAGTCGCCATATTGGTTCGACATTTTATTTGAATAGACATTGATAAAGTCCCTTGGTGGGACGAACATTTGTCATTCAACAAAGTGTTTAATTCTTTATCACTTTGCTTTGTGTACTTGGTGTTGTTTTACAAACCATTTTAGACGTTTATAATTTACTTTACTTGTATAGTATCGTTATACCGTAACGATTCAACACCCCGCAAGATTGATCGTTGACTGGTTTTTCAGACGTTGTATATTATACAATTACAGCATTTTGATGGGGTCAATAGATGGATTTATCGACCCGTTAAAAGTATATTGACCTCGGACGAAAATATACTTTTAATGGGTTGATAAATCCATGTATTGACCGATATTAAAAGGCTACAATTGCTTTATTATTTTTGTAACACTGGAAAAAAGTTGAAAATTAAATTGATGAAGCTTAATTGAAAAAACAACAAGTGAAAAACAACAATAATATTAAATCACATGTTGAAAGACAAACAGTAATCTGATAGAATCATTAATTAGGAAGTATATTGTAATTTATTGTGAAATTAGAACAGTTGCTTATCATTGGAAATTGAATTGGAAAAAAAATGTTCTGAAAGTTTTGAACTGAGGTAGTTTGTAAGTTTTGAACTGAACTATTTTGTAGCACTGTTGTAGGCATTTATACTGCACTCACAATGTCATCAATACCGTCATTGTTATTTTTCAAATTAATAAGTGCATCTGTTTGAGATGATGTTAATAGATCAAAGTCTGCATTAACATCCAAGTTTCCCAATACAAGTGGCACACTCTTTTCTTTGATTTTTTCGGAGATTATTTCCGACATTAATTTTCTTGTACCTTCCGTTGTTTTTCCACTATATGTCTGAAGATAATTCTTAGACTTGTGTCCCGTCAGAGTCATTATATGCCTACTTGGTATTTGTGCGGCATCCAATAAGTGAACTTTCGTTGCCCGACATGCATGATTAGTGTATATTGTTGATAAGCCAGCTTTCTTGCTAATTTCTAATGCATAGGTTCCAAGTTTGTTATGACCAACTGCAGAATTGCTATAGTAGACTTCATCTTTTAGGACTATTTTGGGTTGTTAGAACAATTTTGAACACTGTCTGAAAACATAAGAAAAATTATATTTTAAAAAGATAAGCTTAAGAGTTAATAAGTTAGAAGTTATGACAACGAGGATAATGAGGAGGTACCATTGTATTGACTGTGTTTGCTATATATTTGTTGTTGTACCGTTTTTGTTTTCTCTGATTGATTGATTGTTTGGTTGCCTATAGTCCAGCGAGCAATATTTCAGCTATATTCCGGACGAGTGTTTACTCTGATTGTCCATGTCCTCTGTTCAGTGTAATTTTGTCATGTGTCACGTTGGAATTCCACAATATTTCACTCAAAATAATTACATCATTATTTTATAAGTTTGACCATTGTTTATTTTCCTGCTTTTTTATTATGAAATATGCACCTGATAATTCAAAGGGGACCATCTTCCTATTTTTGAAAGTAAATATTTCAAATTTTATATAGAATGAAGCAGTTAAATGCACTACTAGTAGATCACTTGTCACTCATTGCACCAAGGTTTCTCTACTATTAAATTTAGGATGAAATTTATGACTGACATTTTACTTCATACATTCTCCCATCTGACTGACTTTTCTCCATCCATTTGGTGGTTTTTGTTTTTTTCATCTGTCGTTTTATATACAAAGAGTACACCATCATAATTTTGCAGCACTGCAAAGTCTTTTCTGGTCAAAGAAGGTAGGTTTTCCCGTCCCCTCCTACCAAAATGTACCATCAAGTCTAAATATACCTGAAAAAAGACAGATTTGAGATTTTTTAGCATTGCATAAACGTTAAGAGTTGAGCTTTTTATGCAGCACAAAAATACATGTTTGTATTTGGCAACCTACAAAGCTGGGGTGATTCCACTAATCTTCTATCAAGTTTGTTGTCGGAAAACCTTTTTTTGTGATTATGTGTAAGTATATGTCATTTTATGGTAAAATTGGTACATTGTACATGCATTTTATCTTTCATCTATCAAATATTAATTGTGATGTCATAATTCCAATCAATATCATCTATGCAATGGCGGCACATACATATATGCCACGTTGTCAACATTAAACTGGCCGACTTCTCAATATGGTCTGAAACATCATGTATCCATTTTGTGTACTAGGATACCTGAATTGTATGTTGCATTTGGCCAATTATATAATTAAACTGGGATATAATATATGAAAAAATACCTTGTATTGTAGTAGTTGTGGATCTTCTCAATTGCTTGTCACATAGGCATACATAGTTTTCCGATCATGTTCTTCTATGTGCGAATAATGCTCAACAAAAGCCTTGCCAGCTTTCTTAAGCTCTTTTGTCATCCTTTTTAAAAAATGTGCCGACGTTTTAAAGTCACCCCCCTTAAGAAGATCAATGTCTTGTGTTGTCTTTTCTAAATGTCGCTGTATACCATGTCTGTAGGCGATTACAGTTGACTTTTGGTACATTTCCCCTTTTTTGTTTCTCAGTTCAACATAATAACGAGAGAGAACATTGTCCCCGACTCGGTTTTTGAAAGGCTTTCAAAGTTTGCCGACGTATGTTTTGATGTCAAATATTCCCTAAATGTCCTCACAGCAGTGTGTGTGTGCTCTTTAGTATTAGCGGCATCAATATTTTCCACAATTTCATGCATTTCTGCCTCGCTGATACTTGCAAACCTCTCATCGTCTGCCATTTTTACTGAGTAAACAAATGACGTAATTTTATAGTAGAATAAAAGAGACGTTTTGATTGGATGGTTGATGAGAATATCAACCAATCAAGTTACGTTTTTGTAACTGATTTATACTGAGCAGCAATCGGGCAACACTCGACTAATTCTGTCAATTTCTCGAAGTCAATACGTGTTTATCCAAGTCAATACGTGATTTTTAAAGTCAATACGTGTTTCTAAGGAAGACCATGTGACTATTTCTTGGCCAATAAGGATGTTTAAATAATATGAAAAAATAATAAATATATATATATATAAACGTCTAAAATGGTTTGTAAATCCTAGTGGGTAGGTTAAAGATATCACCTCCAAAGTTTTACGGCCAACATCATACTTGGTTAACCACCCTTCTTTCATGACTTGCCGTAATTTTAACAAGGAACACGAACTGCATACACTCTCGGAACACCTGCGTATTTAGGAGTTATCTTGCGTAATCTTTAGTTCCATGTGTAGTGTTCTCTCGTCCTTTGTTTGTCTTTTTGTCTGTTTTCCTTTGGCCATTGTATTAAACGCTTTGTTGAATGACAAAATGTTCGTCCCACCGAGGGATTCTATCAATGTCTATTTAATGTATCTTCAAACGTTTCCTTATATAATGTCTGTTTTATAATGTTTCCTTTATATGTACAGTGCATCCTGTCTAAACCGCACCCCTTTGGGACTGAATAATTTGTCCAGTTTAGACAGATGTTTGATTTACAAAGGTTCAAATTACATAGACATTTAGTAGATGGGACTGTAAAATCTGTCTGGCTTAGGCAGGTTTTCGGTTTACTCAGGGTTCAGTAGATGGGACTGTTAAGTCTCTCTGGTTTAGGCAGGTTTTCGGTTTACTCATGGCTCAGTAGATGGGACTGTAAAATCTGTCTGGCTTAGACAGGTTTTCGGTTTACTCATGGTTCAGTAGATGGGACTGTAAAATCTGTCTGGTTTAGGCAGGTTTTCGGTTTACTCATGGCTCAGTAGATGGGACTGTAAAGTTTGTCTGGGTTAGGCAGGTTTTCGGTTTACTCATGGCTCAGTAGATGGGACTGTAAAATCTGTCTGGTTTAGGCAGGTTTTCGGTTTACTCATGGCTCAGTAGATGGGACTGTAAAATCTGTCTGGATTAGGCAGGTTTTCGGTTTACTCATGGCTCAGTAGATGGGACTGTAAAATCTGTCTGGTTTAGGCAGGTTTTCGGTTTACTCATGGCTCAGTAGATGGGACTGTACAATCTGTCTGGTTTAGGCAGGTTTTCGGTTTACTCATGGCTCAGTAGATGGGACTGTAAAATCTCTGGTTTAGGCACGTTTTCGGTTTATTCATGGCTCAGTAGATGGGATTGTAAAATATGTCTGGTTTAGGCAGGTTTTCGGTTTACTCATGGCTCAGTAGATGGGAATGTAAAATCTGTCTGGTTTAGGCAGGTTTTCGGTTTACTCATGGCTCAGTAGATGGGACTGTAAAATCTCTCTGGTTTAGGAAGGTTTTCGGTTTACTCATGGCTCAGTAGATGGGACTGTAAAATCTGTCTGGTTTAGGCAGATTTTCGGTTTAGACAGGTTTCACTGTAATAGTTTTCACCAGTCATACAAATGAGCAAGTCTGCTACTTATATCAATTGCAGATTTATACTTATTTAATTTAATGGTACATTCGATGAAGCAACCAAATAAATATTTGAACACTAGTTTGCTAAAATTCGAAATAAATTGGTACAATTAGCAAGACAGGAAGCGGAGTTAAATAAACTGCAATGAAAATACATTTCGCAACGTGACTGTTTTATTACTGCACAGTCACAGTGAGGCCTTCAATAGCATTAGTAATTATTTTTAAACACATGTTAAGTACACATATATCACTCTTTCTAGCTAATTTGTTTATATCTAATTGTATGTTATTTTTCTAGGGTGGCGTTCAATATACAGGATTTCTTATTGTCATTTGTTTTTGTGTTTTGCAAATATTTACGTGCGGTAAGTGAGATTGTTTTGTTGTTGATAATGTTGTACTACATTTAATTGTTTGCAGTATTCAATATAAATAAACGTTAGAGAAAACCGAAAGGGGCAATCTGGTATGGACAATTCAGAGAAACTGGTAGCATTGGGCACACACGACGAATACAAACACAAATAACGTAAATAAGCCCTGATACCTCCTACAAATAACTTGCGGTAAAGATGAACCGAACCTCGTGTTTATGCGGAAATGGTAGCATACATCACAACACGGAACTCAGAACGTAGACATTTGACAGGACAAAATGTTGGACTTCATTATGCGCAAACATACACACAAAACACGTAAAAGAATGTAAAGACATATAATAGAACAACACAATTTAAAAAAAAGATGAACCGGAGATGACCTCAGATGCTCCTGAAGGGTAAGCAGCTTCTGCTTCTTATAAGCCACCCGCCTTGTTACTCATATATACAGTAAAGTCCGGTAAAGTCTTGGCAGTTATAGAGGAATGAAAAAATCTACGTAAAATGTTTAAGGTCCATTGTCATTTGAGATATGGATATTTCGTAATCTCCTCCTTTCCTTGTGGCATTCGTCATCTGTCAACAAGCTTACCTATAATATTTTTTTGTTTTATTTGCTAAATTGTTATCGTAATGAATAGTGCTAAAATATTGCTCACGTGACGTCAACCAGCAATCAATCATTACAAACAGTACACATATCTTTTTTTCAGCATTGTACATGCTGCATAGGCATAAGGAGAGTTCGTATATCACTTAATACGATAAAATACAGCAATATTCGGATGTGTAACCCTTGTCTGCAAGGATATGTTCCATTTGTCATAATCACATTCCTATCCTTTCCTCTTTCCTGACTTATCACTGGGAATGTAACAAGAGTAACACAACAGGTGCTGCCAGTGGAGCAGGAACTATTTACCCTTCCAGGGCATTTGAGTTAACACCCATTTTTCAGCGGGATTTGTTGTGTTCCATCTATAGTTGCTTTGTGTAGTATTTTGTATATTATTGTTTGCTTGTCTTTTTCATTCAGTCATTGCAATGCCTGTCATTCGATATTCAGCCTCTGATTATCCCTTTAAGTATCTACAAACGTTTCGTTTTTGAACCTTGTCAAGGAAAAAGATGAACTTGTATCTGACAGGAATTCTAGTACATTTGCAATATCCGGGTTGAATATAAATAAGAGTAATAGAATACAGGAGGGCATTCAAAAATGGATCATCCAGTGAAACTGGCAACAGAGGGTACACAAGTCGAAGAACAAAGCAAAACCACAACACAATATATGTTGGACACCACTATACCCAAACAAACATGTAACGTAAATAAGACATGATACCTTCTACAAACAACTGGAGGTAAAGACGAACCGAGCACTTCCAGTTTTTAGCGGGGTACGCTGTGATCGATCTTTAGATTTCTGTGTGGGGTTTTGTATTTTAATTTACACATAGGTTATGTCATATTGTAGCCACGTTATATACTTCAAGAATAACATACGAGTAACGGTTATGAATGTGGAACCACTGCTTTTTGACAGAATAACGAAACAACACAATAACTACTCCTTTGACAAATTGATAGAAATATATTATTTTGAACATACATTTTATTTAAAACACCTGTTTTACAGTAACCCAAACATCCCAGGGTAGCTGAAGTTATCCAAGGAAAAAGCAAATGTTCACAGAATACTCCTTTTTTTACTATTACACTTACAGTCTATGATTTATTTGTTAATACAATGTACATTTAGTTTCACTATTATTTAAATATATACCCTATATATCATATTTGAACATAATGGTAACCAGATCGTAATGACGACCGTAAAACACCATTTTATCAATCCAAGAATATTGTTAAAAAAACATATTTCAAGGTTATTGTCAATGGTTTTCTCCTGCTTCCTCCAACAATAAAACTGACCACCACGATATAATGAAATATTGTTGAAAGTGGCTTTAAACACCATAAACGTAACCCTGTATGTGTATTTGATTCGTCCTGTTTAATGACAGATAATATTCTAATAAACAATCAACAACTATTTTTTGAAACGGTATGGATAAAATGAAAAACAAAAATAAAACACCACGGTTGCAACAATCGCCAAATCCAATAAATCTGCTGGTGTTTTTACACTAGAAGTGCATTATATTGCATGTGCCTAATGATGCTAGAGGCAGCGAACATTGCTATGAAAGCACCATCTAGTGCCCACTGGCAGTTCAATTTTATGTTTAATATGCCATACAAATTACATATCTTTGTAGGTGCAGCAAATGTCACGGTTGGTAGTACATGCAAGGCCAATGGTGATTGTTCACCCATACCAAATGCTGTGTGCAATACAACTTGTCAGTGCTCTCCACACTATTTCGTCCCCTCATCAAACAAGGCAAAATGTTTGGCAAGTAAGCATACATTTTAATAATAAATGAAATGTAAATGAAATGATAAAATAAACTAAGTGATAACAGTAGTGTTTTATATTTGAGTAAGTTGTTGTTGTTTCACCCCTAATGAGAAAATGTTCAGCTATATAATGGGAAGAACATGTTACATTTGATGAAATGATAATGGTGTCCGCTTTGTACTAGATCAACTGGCTTAGTTGGATTTTTATTGTTCGTTGAAACAACAGTCCATAGGTAGACATCTCGCTCCACTTCGACACATTACCCTGATTCAGAGCCAACCAGTCTTTACTATTTCTCCTTCACACTACGTGCTTATTGGAGAAGCAACATCTCTAATTGGAAGATAGTTTTACAACAATGTATACATTATATTCATCACTGGACTACATTTGCTAGCGATATTGATGTCACAAGTGAAATATTACTTTACAAATTGCTGATCTCATCTTGCAGCCACAGTATAATTCTCAAGAATGACATACATGTAACAGTTATGAATGTGGAACCATTGCATTTTGACAGAATAACGAAACACATTAATTACTCTTCTCACAAATTGATAGAAACATACTTTTTGCAACATACACATTTTATTCAAAGCATCTGTTTTTACAGTGACCCATACATCCCAGGGTAGCTTAATATAGTGACCCATGTTAGTTACAACGCTCATTTGTCCAGGGGGGAAATCAAATGAGACATATGATACCCCCTTTGTACTATTAAACTTACAGTCTATGATTTATTTGTTAATACATTGTACATTTAGTTTCACCATTATTTAAATATATACTCTATATATCATATTTGAACATACTGCTAATTTTATTTTCCTACCTGAAATTGATATTACTATCTAGGTTAACAAATATTAATGTATAATCTTGTGTATGACTGTGGCTTTACGGACATAACGACGATATCAGTCAATGGTAAATGTACAGGAAACAGAGAGTCGATTCCACTTCTAGTAATATCATGTTTTTTTTTATTTTCCTAAATGTAGCGGGATATTTTTTGAGTCGCTTGTCAAAACCTTTTCCTTCACCTTGGACGGGTGCCACACGAAGAGCATATACTGCGTACCCTTTCGGCCTACCTGAGTTCACACCCGATTTTTAGTGGGAATCGAGTTCCGCGGTCTTAAGTTGTCTGTGTAGTGTATTGTAGATCATTGTTTGTCTTTTTTCTTTTGGTCATTGTATTGTCTGTCCTTCGATATACTCCTTTGTTATCTTCAAACCTTTCTTGGAGATTGATGTTTTTTAGTTGCTTTTAAGTATATTCCCTCCATGTTCGTCTATTCGATTTCTAGCAATCTATTTAAATCTCCACACTCGCTCATTTTCCTAAAAATAAAAAATTGCGAAGATCTAATTTTATTTAGATTGTCAGATTTGCAATTAAAAATTATATATGCCACAAGAGACATGGAGATGTTATTGTTATTCATAAGTTCAAAGTGTAATTAATATTATAATTAGATTTCAGCGAAATATATGTTATTATTTTATGTGGATTTAATAAATATTATTTTTCATTTTCAGAAATTGTTGTAAATACAGTTTGCAATGCAAAAGATAAACACCAATGCAGTGATATCAATGCAGAATGTAAAAATAGCAATGGAACTAAATGTCTGTGTAAAGATGCATATTACTGGAATGCAACTGCATGCACTACACGTATGTCATTTTGTCGTACACTATACTTATATTCTGTAACATGCTTAACGAGAGATTCAACCATTATAAAATGTAATAGTATCGACCATTATTGGGGATAGGGTTACGTATGGTGTTTAACGCCACGTTCAACAATCTTTCAATTATATCGTGGCAGTCAGTTTTATTGGTGGAGGAAACTGGAGAAAACACCGATCTGCCGCAAGTCACTGACAAACTTTATCACATAAAGTTGTATCGAGTAGTCCTCGCAATACGCTGGATTCAAATTCGCAAATTTAAAGGTGATGGCCACTGATTGCACAGGTAGTTGTAAATCCAATTACCATAGGATCACGACGGCACATTCGACCATTATATATATTACATGTCTTATATTTCACAATATAGTATCTGAATAAGACATAACTATTTACTGTTTTGTGTCACTAGGTGGTGGAAACACAGAGATAATCATAAGGAGAACGGACCAAAACAATTACTCTCCAGACGATGAAATTGAAATTAAACCTTGTGTTTTAATTGTATTTTTAACAGTATACGATTAGTGAATATTTCATATTAACTGAAGAAGTCGCCTTTAACGGGAAGATTTAATAAAATATCTGCATTATAATATTAGAATGAAAAATGACTATTTTTGGAATGGGAAATGGTTGGTTGCATTTAGGAATGTCCCCATTGATCACAATACAATTATACGACTTGTGATAGTAGTATTACAATAACAAATAGTATATTGAATATGCATAACTGTTAATATTTTGTATACGGAAGTCACTTTGCAAACTAGATATGTATATAAACTGAGAAGTAGGCAGCATTGACATACCGCTACAAATATATTCTAAGGATCACAATATTTGAAATATACCTTTTCAAACAAATTGTCTAAAGCAATAATACCTACTTTTTTAATTATCTTTTGTAGGTATTCAAGTAAATGCAAATTGTGTACCTGGAAAAAAAGGTTGTATTCAAAATGCAATCTGTAAGACAAACAAATGTCAGTGCGAGGTGGGATACACTTACAGAAATAAATATTGTAGGTATTCAGAGAACATTATGACATAACATATTTAAATTGCAATCTGTTCACTTTATCGCCAACTAGAACAAGTAATTTTCTCGGGTAAATTTGTAAATATTTGGTCCGTTCATAGAATCATGTAACTTAGTAACAGCGGATTAGTCAAATGCTCGTTTATTTCGAAATAAAATCGTCGCTACCTTCGACCATGACAAAGCGAGGCTTGATTGTACTGTGTCTTTACTGACTTGATTTAATTTTGGATTTTTGTATTTAACGCCACTTAAAACAATATTTCCAATTATATCGTATCGGATATTTTTAATTGATGGATGATACGATGATTCATACGAAAACAAAATGAATTCTACTAAAACGACGGGAAGCAGGGGGCAGCTACTCTAAAGAGGGTAAGTAGTTCCTACTTCACTAGTGGCATCAGTCGTGATATTCGTCAGAAATTAAAAATTGGTGCAAGTCGAGAAAGGAAAAAGGATGGTATTGTAACTATCACAAACGGAACAGATCCATGGTAATCTTTTACAGATATTCCTTAACGTTAACCAACTGGTGACGGTAACACGTTCGATTTGTGATGATTTCAACTTCATCACTAGGAGACATTAAAACACACACACACATGTACATGCATACACCGGATGCTTAACATTTCTTTTCTCCACATTGACAATTTACACACAATTCCTCATTATACCCATACACGGTAATTTGATAATGTTGAACGTTTCAGTGATTGTGGTAGAAATAGGCAAGCGACACATGTCTCCTTTTGACTCGAGATTAAGTTATGTAACGACTAACCAGGTCGTTGCGACCATAAGACTTTGAAAATTAACCATCTATCAAGGATTTGATTAATGATTTGATTTATTGTGTTCAACGCCACTTTCAGCAATATCATGGCGACCAGTTTTAGTGGTGGAGGAAGCAGGGGTACCCTGTGAGAACCACCGACCATGGGCAAAAAACTGGTAAACTTTATCATTTGCGGCTGCGACTTGAGTGCACCCAATTTTGTAAATTACAAAGCCGTATTGGCTTGTATGAGTTGTTAGGTAATCCAACTACCTAACTGATTCAGCCACCCGGGCCCTTTTATATCAAGAAAACAGAAGGTATGGGACATCGCTTCAAGTAAGATATATATACCCATATGCATGAGTGCTGCTACAATGTTGTTACATATAAATGTTCACAATGGGGACAACTCAGCTGTTTGTCGTTAATGAACCGGGATAGGTTTTTGTCGCCCTTCTGTAGAAACGCCACAATATAGCTGAAATACTACTACAGTTGGCGTTAAGCATCAATAAATAACTGTTTCTGCAGAATCCCCTGTACTAAGTCTGTCCCGTACACTGTTGATACCCATAAGAATGCCAACAGTGTGTTGAAAAAAAACATAACAATGTTGTTGTCGATCAACTATTTAAACATTTTGAGTTGATGTCAGTACAGGTGTATCTGTTATACCTTGTTGGTATGGACTAGATATATATATAGTACTACTGTATATGCAACTGTTATCTGTTTTAGGCTCTGGAGTAAGCAAAATAGCCATAGAAATATCCACGATTATCCTCGCTCTACTAGCATTGAGATGTAGCAAATGGTTTGTTGAATAGAGGAAAGTAACCACTGCGACTGTACCTTAGATGTCACACCAAATACGAATAGAACATAAGAACCCACTTTGGTTTCATATGGAATGTTTTAATAGACGTGTTGATCACATATTTTATTGTGTTACATTAATATTGTAATATTCATTATGCATTTAGAATGTTACAAGGCAGCAATTTCTGAGAGGCTATCTAGATCTGTATACAACGCTACATGTAAAGCCGATGACGACATTGCACTTGTGATGGAATTGAGACTCTGTTTAATAGCTAACTATCATAATTCCGTCCTTTCATTGTAGATTATTGTAATTCTATGGTTATTTTAATTAAACGTTAAATATACAAACGATAACTTTTGTTTTAGATTAGAGCATTCTTATAACAACGTTTTTCACCCGATTATGTTTGGGGTAGACATTTTACTCATAAATGGAAAACATTTGCATGGCTGCATCATGGTTAGATGAGGATTTGGCCTATCAAAATATTAATCTCGTCACCTTTTATTGAAATACCTGTACATTTTCGATTTAATTCTGGAATGGTTCCTACAATGTGGTATTTTGTGTTTTTCATTTTTACTCCAATCAAGTTTTTAATTAATATATCTCGGTCTTGGTGACCTTTTCAATGTCTCAATCCACGGCAGAGATACCAGGCACGTCTTCTGGTGGAGAAAGGGGGCGTCATCTCGATAGGGGTTGTCAGGGTAACATACAGAAAACCTATATATGGACCATTGTGGGTTTTGTATGTGGGTGTTTATGTGCTTCGACTTCTTTGGGGTATGTGATACCTTTTGGGTATAGTCATTATTGTTGTATTACTATGATTAACATGTACAAACCATTGATTGGACAAGAGACTAACTTGGTTAATTTTGTTGATAATTGCGGCTGCTTCGTGTTTATCATCTAACACTATATAGTAATATGTTATGAAAATAAAACATAATAGGTGGCATGACAATTGTGTATATGAACTTATACTATACATGACAACTTGTTTCCTTGTGGATAAAATAAATTTAGCAATTCACTATATAACGCCAATGTATATTATCATATTATTGTCTTCAACTGAGGGACCTGGTTTTCTATAGTATTGTCTGGTGATGTATAGTTCCCGAGGTAGAAGACAATAATATGTTTATTAAATAACATCTTATTCTGGACATACAAGAAAAATAAACACACTCAAATTCAACATTATAATAATAATCACACAATTGCCAAGCTTTTTCATGTTGACAGCAAACAATATACAGAATACAGCGCCGTATATATAACACGGGAAAATATATTCCACAGGAATAGTTTCCACGGGAAATCATTTCCTACGGGTATAGATCTCATCGCTAGGGTTAGTCTAGTCACCGCATGGCCAAAATTAAGCATAAACTGTTCAAATATAGCAAACACTAATCATCCAATTAAAATAAAGCATTTTCATATGGTATGTACTAAACAGTAATATACCCTTGTAGCACATCCGGTCATCTAATGATTTGCTCAACTGGTTTATAATCTCATTAAACTAATTTACAGTTCAAATCCGGCGAATGAAACCCGATTTAAATTTTGTCAACAGTGAATCATTTATGAAAAATGAATATATGTATAAAAATACACCACTCCAAAATCTTTTCTATGTTTTGATAGGAAAGGTAATGGTCGATAAATTAACAAAGATTCAGGCGTAAAACATTTTTAGTGTCCATAACAGGAAAACGACCAAGCTGTAAATATGTATTAACACTTTGGCGAGGGGATGTAGACCCCGTATGCTTATGTTGACGTAGCACCGGGGTTGTAACAAGAGTAGCACAACGGGTGCCACTAGTGGTTCAGAGACTACTTAACCCTTATGGACCCCCGGGTTCACTTCTAGTGCGTACTATCGTTCGTGGTACTTATGTAGTTCACTTACGAGTCTTAACTTTTTGTTCCATGTTGTGATGTCAGCTACGATATCCGTTATTGGTATTTATTTATGCATAATGGTGTCCAATACTATTCCGTATCGCTAAACAGTAATACGGCAGGTGCTACTAGTGGGGCATGAACGTCTGGAGCACCTGTGATCACCCGGTTTTTAATGGGGTTCGTGTTGCTCAAGTTTTCTGTGTAGTGTTTTGTAGATCATTGTTTATTCTTTTTCTTTTGACCATTGTATTGTCTGTCCTGAGATTTACGACTTCTGATTACCGCTATGATATCATCCAAACTGATACCAGCATTTTAAAAGTGTGATTTTATTTTCGAATATTGATAATAAACATATGCATACAAAGGATGAAAAGACAGCCCTAAGCATGATTTGAAGGTTATAACTTCAAATTGGTTGCATAGTGCAAACGTCTGGTTTCCAGTGACGGATCATTTGCTTCAACGTAAAAACTCTAAACTGGAGACGTTCTGAAAGCTCCAGGTAAGAGTCATAGTCCTTGTAATCAAGTGTATTAATTAATTGGATGCAAGATTTACGGTCTTGTACGTAAACGATACATTCGTTATTCAATGTCGATCGAATCAACAAACCATCTAAATTAAGTAAAACCGTGCTATCCACATCCCGTCGTTATTAGACTGTTAAAGTAATTATTGTAATCTGTCCAAACAGTGGCAGTTTTATGACATAATGTTTTAAAACCTTTGGTTTTTGGAGAGACATAGGGAATTGTTGAAAGACAGAGTCTGCCAAATGTATTATCATTGATATATATCTGGTTTATTATTCATTTTCTATCAGTTTAATTTTGAGTGTCCGTCCGTGATCTGTAAATGTTGGTTTTTTGGTTTCAAAAAATACAAGTTGCACCAAACTTTAGCTCATATTTTGGATAGCAAACCCGTCTAACAGAGACACACTTTTCTAAATTATTAAGTTTACCCCCTCAAAAAGACCTACATATTATATTTGTGTATATATTTTTAAAGGATTGTTATACAATTTTAACTGTCTGGGTGGAGTTTTCTTTTATTGCAAATAAACGATAGAAAATACCGAGGGGGCAATACAAAAATGGACAATCCAGAGAAACTGGCAACATAGGGTACACAAGACGTGGAAAACAAAACAAAAACACAACACAATATTTGTTGGACACCGCTATGTGCAAGCAAACACAAATAACATAAATAAGACATGGGTCCTCCTCCTGGAACCAAAGTCGAACCGGACACCGTTTTAATGTGGAAATCGTAATGAAAATCACAACGGGGAACTCAGAACGTAAAGACACATTATAGGACAACTCAAACAAAATTAAAACAATGAGCAACGCGGACTCCACCAAAATCCGGGGATGAACTCAGGTACTTGCGAAGGGTAGGTAGTTCCTGCTTCTTATAAGACACCCGCCGTATAACTCATATATACAGCCAAGTCATGTAAGTCCTGGTATCAATAGAGGAAAGAAAATATATCCATTGATGTGAATATTTCGATACGGTAAAGCAGATTGTGATGACGACCGTATACTTTTTGTATCGATGACTTCAACCTAGGATCAACATAGCCTTGTTTGAGTACCTTTTGCGTGAGCAGTTGAGCTCTGTACTGGACACCAGCTCTAGAATAACGTATGAGTTGTGAAATGTAAACTCCATACGCTTGCGGTGCTCGAATATTGTTACCCTTGAGGGGGAAGTTGACTATTGGAAAAGTGAAGAAATCGCGTTTGTCGTAGAGTTTTGCTTTTAGCATTCCCCAGTTGTCGATTTCAAGGTGAAGGTCAAGATGCATACTTTTGAGCATCAGTAATATCCTTAACTTCAGGCTCATTTGGATAGATGCGATGTAGACAATCACCGAACCGATAATCGTTCCGTGACAGAACATCATCTATATAGCGGCAGCTGGAATTATAGTTCTGTGTTAATTTTATTTAATCTTGAGAAGCCATTGAAGGAAGTCTGCCTCATAAGCAGTGAGAAAGAAATCGGCGAGTAGCGGAGCACAATTCGTACCCATTGGAATACCAATCGTTTGCTGAAAAACGCGTCCATCAAGCAGGATAAATATGTCTAACATTTTAATGATGTCGTCCTGTTTATATTTATTAACTTGTTCTCGCCATGACATAGTTGAACAGTTGCTGAGTTGACATTAAACAAGAATCACACACTCACTCATTTATTGTAACAGTCTATACGAACGTTTTTTTAGCAGGACAATTGAAATTCATTCTCCCATTTTGTTGTTGTTGATTAGACATATCTGTGATTATCTTTCAATACAGTTCATATTGATACCAGGAAGTCATTAACATTTAGAGAACCCTAAATGTTATCTATTATCAGTTAAAGCTTAAGCTATGTTGTTTATTTTAATACTGAATAATTTATCAGAGAGGATACTTCTTGTTAAGATCGATATCGTCCTATTTTGTTTTCGTAAAATAGATTTCCTGTTGTGTTCTCATTGACTGCTAAAGTGACTGCTAAAACTAAGAAGACATTTCTGTTGTTCGAGTTAATCCATTCTCTCCAGTAATTTTGCATTTTCTATTTGTAGACAGTTGATTTCTTTAAGCTTAGCATTTAGCTGAGATACAATTTGACGAGTTATTGTCCGGGATTTGTTTATTTGTTCATCGTAGTGCTGATTGCCTTTCAGTGACAACTCTATCCACTGTTTGTTCACTTACAACTAGCACAATTTGGCTTACCATATTGCATATCCTAATTATGTCATGGTCCTTAAGGAAGACTTTTGGGCAGGATCTGAGATGATTATGCATTGTTCTGATAGTATTTGTATGGTTGATTTTCAAAATAAGGGTTTCACCCGATTCACTTACTTATTCCGTTGAGGAAGTATATTATAATCTTGATAGATATTGGGGGGGGGGGGACTGTTCTTACTTCTTCTGGGGGTCTGGGCGACTTATAAATAATTAAAGCATAGCTTGAATGTACGCTAAAATAATACATAGTTCCCTCCAACCAACTGAAACGAGGGAAAAAGAACCATTTTTAACAGTTCTTCATCGACGTCGTTTTGGTTCATTCGACATTATATGTACTAGCTTATTTGTTCTCGTCGTTGATGTAGCTAAAATACCGCTCGCCTGACGTTCTTGTTCCGTGTTTAGACGCCCATTACAATTTCTGCATACATCGATGTTCTGTTTACCTTTACCCCCAATGTTTGTAGGAGGATTCGTGTCTTATTTATTTTGTATAGTGGTATCCTACACGACTTGTCTATACGTGTAACATGGCGGGTGTATTAGAAGAAGCAGGAACTGCTAACCCTTCGATAACACCTGAGTACACGCCGGTCTTTGATGCAGTCGGTATTTTAGTTTTAGGTTGATGTATGTCTTCGTCTTCGTCGTATTGCGCTGTTACATTACAATTTATTAGTGGATTTGATTTATGTTAAGCATGTCAGTATGCACTTTTTAATATGACGAGGTCACACTTCCCAATTCCAACTCCATTTTGCCACATTCCTGTAATGAAGTGATGTTGCCACAGATAAATACAAGAAGCAACAAACAAAACCTTTTTTTATATTTTATTTTGTTTTCGTGTAGTTTCTGAGCTAATTTTAACATGCTATCACGGTTGATGTGATAAGCACTAACAGTTCAAGTGCCATTGATATTCACATCGTGTCATATATATATCCTTTTTGAAGTAGTGCTGGAAATGTATGAGGTCTCAGTTTGTCTTGAACCTAGCAACTAATAAAATACAAATGTTTCATGTTTGAGAACTACATCGGGTATAGTACTAGTTCGATACTTTGGGCTATAATTTATAGCAAAATAGATCACGCTGATAGTACGTATCTAACATTAGAGTTTATATGACTGAAAAGACTTACTTATTGTCTAGCATGCCGATCATTATCATCCTTACTGTTTATTTTATTTCAATAAATCTTGACAGACGAGATTATTAGATTAGACCATCATATATCATTCAAAAGATACTCCACGAGAACATTTTATGAATTTTGTTGTACATGTTGGTAATTTTCCATGAAAGTTTTTACAAATTAAATGTGATCCTGAAAATGCTTAAAATGAATGCCAAAACAGAAAGGAAATATTCGTTTTGGATAAGGTGGAACAACAATGTTTATTTGGAATAGCTGCAATGGTTTTTCAATGCAAGCAGTGTGTCATTCTCCAAACAATATGAACCCAATAACGCCATATCTGTGTAGATGATTCATTTTGAACAACTAGAGGATGTCCATTTCCCCTCTTAGAGAAACGTCATATTTTTTATACCTCATGAAAGCAAATGCAATTGCATTTCTTGTCGGGCGTTTTCATGTAGCCGGATCATATCTAGATCTTCACGGAAGCATCTCTTCGTTCTTGGCTACTCTGTATTCCACTTGTTTTGTAATATATAGTATCGTTTTGTTTGCGATAATAATATTTGTGGTGCAATATTGCAAAGACGACGAGACACAAGATGTAAGATGCGATAAAAAGTACATTTTTGGCAACATAACCCGATTGAGAATCAGTCAAATCGACCTCAGTGGCCTCAATCGTTGACTGAATGTTGGTTGCTTAACCTCTATTAACATTTTCATGCGACAACGGGAACAAGCTTAGCAAGATCCAAAAACCACACATCAATGAGGGAGGCTACAATGGGGTCTTATAGAAACATGGAGCATGACTCATTCTAAATACGTTACCCACTAAGATTCGGTCAGGCCTTCATTATAACCTAATGACACCTCGTCGCTTATCAACCTTATCCGGCAGCTGGGTAGCGCTGTCTGTTGAGTCCTGGGATACGTAATAAATACCCATCAGTGGTGACGTCATAACATCGTTCCATAGTTATACATATCAAGATGAACTTACTACAAATATATTTCTTATTCTTAGCCCACCAGTATTTGCTCTTTATCATTAATGCTGCTTGCTTAGCGGAGACGGACAGACTACCAATTTTATAGTCTTTTCGTCTCTGCAGAAACGATTATAAACGGTGCATTTTCATATAGTGAAAATGTATAAAGATAAGGAGGCCAAGAAAAATGTCACAAATATTTCTTTATCAATGTGTGACGTAAAGGTGTCTTTGACATTTACTTCACTGAATATGGTACTGCTTTGACGACTGTTTTACCTATTTTGTTCCTGTATTTAAATACTGTTATAGTGACAGCCGGAACCTTTGAATCGTAATGAGAGCGGGAGGTTTGGCGCTTTAAAATCTGATTCAACCCACCATTTCTTTAGAAATGCCTGTACTAAGTCAGGATCATTACGGTTTTCACAGTTGTTTGGTTGTTGACTGATTTTGTCTGTTTATATAATTATGAGCTTTGACGTTCCCTTTGTAAGATTGTTCGGAGTTCGATAATTTTGTTATTACCCTTATTGTTTGATCCGTCCGAGGCTCACTTGAGACTATCCCGTTTTCCATTAAATGACTGCTATGGTTTTAATAAAAAAAAAAGAACCTATAGCAAGTCTAATAGGAATACTACAATTGAGTCAGTCATGTCCTTGACCACACAAACATACAGTACACGTCAGCTTATATTTTTGCTTTGCTTTGAATTGTTAAATTGGCCTACTGAGAGGTTAGGGTATTGCTATGTTTGGTTATACCGTCTCCCTTTTATCCGGTTTAGACTTGATGACAGTCCACATGTTTATTAGAACAAATGCAACAGTGTGCATGCACACTGACAATCGGATAATACTTGAAAATGTCTTAGCAATGTGTGAAGATTTTATTTCTAATATCATTGAGTACCGTTGATAAGGGGCGGGTATAATGCTTTATATAAAACATCATTTGCTGAAACAAATATTAGATTTCGGACACTACATACATTTGACAAGACATACAATTATGGTAAGAACATAGTGTATATATGAGTGAGTGGTTGTTAATTAACGCCAATTCAGCAATTTGTCAGCTATATCTTGGCGAGAACAAGTTAATTTTCAATGAAATGATGACGAGGCCTGATTTGTACTAGACCAACGCGCTTTATAGTGCTAGCTCATTGAAACAACAGCACGTGGATAGACAAGTCGTCACACTCGGACACATTATCCTGCTTCCGAGCCAACCAGTCTTTGCTCTATCTCTTTACTGCTGTGTGCTTAGCGGAGAAGACACAAATACAAATTTTATAGACTTTAGTTCGACCCGACCGTGGCTCGGACCCATGATCTACCATACTCGAGGCGAGCACGCTAACCATTACACCACCGATGCAGGTCAGTGTATAAATGAAAGATAGCAAAAGAACTGGTTACCTTTTTCTAACACAGATATATGTATGTAATTGAAAAATATATAATTCAATTCTATACATAAAACAAATTTAAATAAATAAATTCTTACAGTTCTTTTATTACCCTTTGTCTTCATTATTTATTCAGTATTTTCTCACTATTACACTACATAATAGATACATGTAACAATGTTTTAGGAGTAATAATATATATACGTACCGTGATAATAATTGAAAAATTGAGAAAAAACAATTATGATGCGCTGACATTAATATCAGATTCACTGACACTATAATTATTTGCTCCATGACTAACTTCTATTCCTTGTTCATATTTGAAACAAAGTATACTGAAATATATTTTTAAACCTATTTAGGATAGCACGATTTGCATCTATAGAATGAACTCCAGGCAATTTGTTATTTTTTTCTTTAAGTAATTAATTACCTTCCACTCATAAAATTGTCACCCGGTAGACTCTCCCATAATAATACAATTACGAATTCGAATTGTGGTTTTGTAACGGAGGATCAAGAAATCGTAAAACTAATAGTGATTGATTCGTGTTTAGCGACCACTTTAACAGTAAGTCAGATACATATAGGGAGTGGATGTGGTCGAGTGGTCTAGGGCGCTGGACGTAAGGCTAAGCGAATGGTGCTGCAGTGTATCAATGGTGTGGGTTCAAATCCCGTCGAGGGAAGAACAAAACTTTGACAGCTATAAAATCTAATTCTAACACTGTTTGGCTTAATTTTCAAACGTATATATATATAGTCAAAAAAAGAAACGCTACATCAGTTTTTAATAAAAAAAAATTCAGCAGGTACTCCATACATATGTCTTAAATGTTTTTTTTTTTTTTTTTTTTTTTTTTTTCATCATAATATAGTTTATTCAAAATCTCCTGTTTACAATAACCTTAATGGCCCAGGAGTGAACATTAAGGGTCCCTGTTTTACATAAATCTCACTTGTCCAGGGGTGGCAAGTGAAAATAAAAATAAAAAGTCCACTTAAACTGACATATTTCATATTCATTTGTTTTTACATTTCATTATAATATACACAATTAGACGATACAATTATTACCATGCATTAGCTTTATGTTCATAAATAATAAATACTCATATGTTATTCCGAAAAAGTTCTAATTTGTTTTTATCATTTTCATTAATATGCGAAGTTTGTAATGTGCAATGTAAATGTTTTCTAAAATTATTTTTCCAAGTGTTGAAAATTGTTTGATCTCCAATTCGGGATTGGTTATATTTCACCTTATTACGTATTTTCCATATTTCCCACTTTGAGATAAATATTACGGTATTAAAAATGGCGTCTAAATCCTCACCCCCATATAGCCCTAACATTATATTTAATTCCTTGATTTCTATATTAGCTGTTAATCCAGATCTGTTAAATATTGCTTCTATTTCTTTTATAATTTTATTCACAGAAGGACATTTAAAAAATAGATGCTGCATCGTTTCATCGTTGTCTCTAATTTGGCAGAGATGGCATCTTCCGTTTGACAAATTCATTTTTTTCAATCTATGTTCTGTATAATTTATATTATGGAGACATTTCCACTGGAATTCTTTGACCTTATTAGTAACTTTGATTTTCTTTAATTTTGTCCAATTTTGTGTCCAATCAATATTGCCCCCGTACTGTTCTTCCCACTTAATCTGACATTTTGGTTTTATATTTTGTTTAAAGATTTCCTGAATTACTTTTATTTTCAATTTATCAGGTGATATAGTTGTATTTGACTCATTTAAAAATTGTAGCTTATCGTTGATATTTAAGGTAACTCTACGTTCTGGTACTATTGTAGTTTCACCTTTTAAGACTTTTATGAACTTTTCGGGGATTTCTTTTTTTATCTTAGAAAACTCTGAAATACAGTTCCTCCTATCTATTAATAAATTGTATATATCATGACAACTTTTAAAATTTGTATTATTTGAATCCCAAATATCGTTTATAGTTCGTAAGTTACTTTGCAGAAGCGCGGTAAACCCTAATGGTTTGTTTTTAAAAGTTATTGAAGAGTTACAAAATATTCTGGTTTTTAGAATGGAATCAATGTCATTATTACACAATTGAATAAGTTCCTGTAATTTTGACCATGATTGGATACATATTTTGTAAAAAATTGGTAACATATTTAAATTTAGAGTTGATACATTAGAGCACTTACATACAAAATATATTTCATTAAACTTGATGTCTAACTTACGGATCCAATACTTACCAATTGCATTCCAACGTTTTAATGGTTCATGTAAAATTCGGTATAGAAGCTTAATTCTTTTGCTGTCAATAAACTCTTGTATGTTAATCATACCCATGCCTCCATTTTCTACTCCCAAGCAGCAAACTTTCCTATCTATTTGATTAATACCCCCTCCCCAGATAAAACCCCATACCAAAGTTGTTATTTCTTTTACGTATTTTTCTGGTATTCCCCGCATTTCAATTTCGTAAACACAAAGAGAGATCAAGAGATTTTTCACTATTAAAGTTTTTCCTGTATATGTCAAGTTTCTACTTTTCCAAAGGTGGACACAATTTTTCATTTTATCTATTATTGATTTCCATATCTCATCATTTTGTATATTATAACCATGATGAATGCCAAGAGTTTTAACATTATCCTTTGTCCAAACTATTTCTGTAAACTTGGGTCTGTTATTTTTAGCCGATCCAATATACATACCTTTTGTCTTTTCATAATTGACTTTTGAACCAGAGGCTTTTTCATATATAGTTAAAATATCAAAAGATTTTTTGACAGATTCATCATTTTTATTAAATAGCTGGGTGTCATCTGCAAACATGCAGAGCTTAGTCTCGATATATTCCCCATCTTTCCCCCCAGGTAATTTGATTCCTTGTATTTCACTATCCCCCCTTATAGCACAGGCTACAGGTTCGGCCTGTAGTATGTAAACAAGAGGCGCTATTGGAAACCCTTGTCTACAGGACCTTGAAATATTGAAATATTTAGACACAAAACCATTGGTCTTGATACAAGTTTGTGCATATTTGAATAACATTTGAACCCATTCCCTAAATTTTTCACCAAAATGGTCTAGGGCGCTGGACGTAAGGCTAAGCGAATGGCGCTGCAGTGTATCAATGGTGTGGGTTCAAATCCCGTCGAGGGAAGAACAAAACTTTGACAGCTATAAAATCTAATTCTAACACTGTTTGGTTTAATTTTCAAACGTATATATATATAGTCAAAAAAAGAAACGCTACATCAGTTTTTTATAAAAATAATTTCAGCAGGTACTCCATACATATGTCTTAAATTAATTAATATAAAAATTAGGTTATTAGCCTATCGATTCCGGCATTGTTATTTTTTTAACAGAATGACGTTACGTTAGTTTCTGGATTTCACGTTTTTCATCATTTCGATAATTTAAAATGTATGCAGGTGTGCTCGATTAGAATTAAAGGTCATAAACTGTGTCGCTTGCAATTGTAAACAAAAGGCCACTTCAACAAACAATTTGTCTACACGTAAGTATATGCCCCGCTTACTCCAAAATGAGAGGAAACGTGCCGTTAGGATGTCTTAAGCCGGAATGACACGAACAGAGATAGCAAACCATTTTAATTGCTCAAGAATGACACTTTACAGATTGTTCGTTCGTGTAAGTGCAACCGGCACAACATCTGATCGTCGACGTTGTGGTAGACCACGAGAAACCACATTACGTCAAGATAGACACATCACGCTAATCCACTTGCGTAATCGCTGTGTTACTGCAAGGCGAACCCCTGGTATACGTAACAGCATAATTTCTGAACAAACAGTTCGTAATCGGTTGCGTCAGTCTGGTATCCGTTCACATCGCCCTCTCAAAGGTATGGAGTTAAAACGTCGACACAGGATTGCTAGGCTTCAATGGGCACGTGCACTTCTTCGGTGGAGGCGAAACACTTGGCCGAACATTTTGTTTTCTGATGAATCCAAGTTTAATCTGAAATTTAGCGACGGAAGAGTGCGTATTTATTGTCGTCGTAGGGAACGTTTCGCTGATGGTTGTGTAAAGGAAACCGACCGATGTGGAGTCGGTGGTGTAATGGTATGGGGTGGAATTAGTCATGTTGGAAAGATTAACCTTAAAATAGTGGTTGGAAACTTAAATGGCATTCGTTATCGTGACGAAATCTTGGCTCCAATTGTAGTCCCGTTTATTCGAACAGATCACTTCAATCATGTTTTTCAGCAAAATAACGTGTGTGTTGCCATGAACTTCCTTAATGATAACCATATTCGCACTCTACCTTGGCCGGCATTATCACCAGACTTAAATCCCATCGAACATTTGTGGGATGAGCTTGGAAGACGCATCCGTAGACGAGTTAATCCCCCTGAATCTATTGATCAGTTTCATAGGGCACTCACAGATGAGTGGAACAACATTCCACAGCTGTTTGTCATGCGTCTGATAAGATCTATGCGCCGTAGATGTCTAGCTGTCATAAATGGAAGAGGAGGCCACACACGCTATTAAACTGTTATTTACGTTTTCAGTGTGTTCCGTTTTGTTGCGCTCCCTTACAGTTAAAGTTGAACTGAAATGAATTCTATGCACATGTCTATGTTCATAACGACATAAAGACTTGAAAACAATAATTTATCATAATATATTGTTTGTATTAAAAATGTTATAAAAGTAGAAAGAGGTGTAACGTTTCTTTTTTTGACTAGTATATATATACGCCTGAACATTAAACCAAACAGTGTTAGAATTAGATCTTTGAGCTGTCAAATGTTTGTTCTTCCCTCGACGGGATTTGAACTCACACCATTGATACACTGCAGCACCAATCGCTTAGCCTTATGTCCAACGCCCTAGACCACTCGACCACATCCGCTATGCACAAATATAGCTTCAATAGTCTAAGTGTTACCTTGTCCCGTAAGGAAAATCTAGAGGTAGACATAAGACATGTGTCTAAGCGTGTGTAGATGGTACATATATACTTAATACTATAATTTGGACAGCAATCTAACTCAGCAAGTATTAAAAATTGTATAGGATGATGAAGAATTCATTATACAGTCACAGGAAATAAAGTATATTATACAAACATCTAAGCAGGTGACAACCATGCAATATATCTGTCCCACTGGATCTCAAAGTTACTTGTGACACTAGGTTAATACTAAATATATACGTCTGAAAATTAAACCAAACAGTGTTAGAATTAGATCTTTGAGCTGTCAAATATTTGTTCTACCTTCGACGGCATTTGAACTCACACCATTGATGTACTGCAGCACCAATCGCTTAGCTTTGTGTCCAGCGCCCTAGACCACTCGACCACATCCGCTATATACAAATATAGCTTCAATAGTCGAAGTGTTACCTTGTCTCGTAAGGAAAATCTAGAGATAGACATAAGACGTCTCTAAGCGTGTGTAGATGGTACATATATACGTTTTTCTTCCCTCGACGGGATTTGAACTCACACCATTGATACACTGCAGCACCAATCTAAGCGCCTTATGTCCAGCGCCCTAGACCACTCGACCACATCCGCTATTATAAATATATAGCTTCAATAGTCCAAATGTTACCTTGTCTCGTAAGGAAAATCTAGGGATAATATGAAGCAGCCGGCCGCGATACTGGTACTACAATACTGGTACACAATACTGGTAATACCAGTATTTTACCAGTATCTTCCAGTATCTGCAATACTGGTACAGATACTGGTAAATACTAGTATCCCAGTATCTTCCAGAATTTTCCAGTATCTGCAATACTAGAAGATACCGGTCATTGCCAAAATATGAGTATTGTAGATACCGGAAGATTCTGGGAAATACTGGTAATACCAGTATTGCAGATACTGGAAGATTCTGGAAAATACTGGTAATACCAGTATTGCAGATACTGGAAGATTCTGGAAAATACTGGTAATACCAGTATTGCAGATACTGGAAGATTCTGGAAAATACTGGTTATACCAGTATTGCAGATATTGGAAGATTAGGTAGAATTCCGGTTAACCCGAGTTTTTATGACTGCTCCCACTCTCCTTTTTAATACAACCCATCTGGACATGTAATCACTGGTGATCTGAATATCATTCAACATGAGAGTCTCCGAAAGGTGATTTCTCATGGTCCTAAATTCAGAGAACCTCAACACATCAATTGGAAACATAATTTCAAGATAATTATGGATGCTGTTGAAGATTATGCCAGAAGGTGGATAAAGAGAGAAGTAGACCAAGATCCTGAGTTAGAGTCCTTGTCAGACTGGGTTAGAACAATTAGGTCTCTAGTACAAGGTCGGATTCACAAACTAAAAAATTGTGTTAATAGTCGACCTAAGTCTGTATTTAAAGACCAAGAAGCTGTTAAGTGTCTTTCCTCTCTTCATGACAAATATGTTGTCGTTCCTGCGGACAAGGCTTCCAACAATATCGTGTTTGTATGTAAATCATATTACTTCGAATGTCTAATCAAGGAATTAGGCATAAATAGCAACACCTCTAGTAATACCACATACAAACCAACTTCGTTCGACAAAGATGAAATCCTAGCTAACCACAGATCATTCATGACCTCTTTAAACATTCCCTCTGGTAAAGAGTCTGAGGATTTACCCTATTTATATTGGATACCTAAACTCCATAAGACACCATACAAAGAAAGGTACATAGCGGGATCATCAACTTGTTCGACGAAAGAATTGTCTATTCACCTGAGAAAGATTCTGTCTACAGTAAAAGAGGGACAACAGAAATATTGTGAAACTGTTTACTCGCGTAGTGGCATAAATCACATGTGGATTTTGAAAAACTCTAAAGATCTTTTGGATAACCTGAAATCAAGATCTTTGTCTCAGGTATCCTCCATCAAAACTTTTGATTTTTCAACTCTATATACCACCCTACCGCATGACAAATTAAAAACCCGCTTAAAAGAAACAATTCATAAAGCTTTTAGTCATAGAAACTATGGCTCAAAATTTGTTGTGTTAGGCTACAATTCCACATATTTTTCAAACAAAATTCATAAAGGTAAAACATGCTACTCCGAGGAACAAGTGATCAGTATGCTGGAGTTCCTCATCGATAACATATTTGTCTCCTTTGGAGGGACACTGTTTCAGCAGGTCGTCGGCATACCAATGGGTACGAATTGTGCCCCTCTTCTAGCCGATTTATTTTTATACTCATACGAGTCGGAGTTTCTTCAAAAGCTTGTAAAAGATAAGAAGATTCATGAGGCTAGAGCCTTTAATTTCACATACAGGTATACTGATGACGTTTTATCTCTCAATAATTCTAGATTTGCAGAATTTCTTCCATTGATATATCCTCCAGAGCTGGAAGTTAAAGAGACCACCGATACAGCTTCGTCCGCATCATTTTTGGACTTATACCTCGAATTTGACGACAGTGGTCAACTCAGTACTAAAATTTATGATAAGCGGGACGACTTCAATTTTAAAATCATAAATTTTCCAAATATGTGCAGCAATATACCAGCTTCTCCTGCATATGGTGTTTACATCTCGCAATTGATTCGCTATGCAAGGGCCAGTAGCAATTATTCTGATTTCCTGAAACGTCATCTTCATCTGAGAAACAGGCTACTGGACCAGGGCTATAAAAAGATTCGCCTTATTCGATCTCTTAAAAAGTTTATATTCCGATACCAATATCTTGTCGAAATATATTCCGTCTCTGCAGAAATAATTATAAGCGATGCATTTTCATATAGTGAAAATGTATAAAGATAAAGAAGTCCAAAATGTCAAGAATTTTTTTGTCAATGTGTGACGTAAAAATATTTTTGACATTTACGTCACCGAATATGGTACTGCTTTGACAACTATTTTACCTATTTTGTTCCTGTATTTAAATACTGTTACAGTGACAGCCGGAACCTTTGAACCGTAATGAGAGCGGGAGGTTTGGCGCCTTAAAATCTGATTCAACCCACCATTTCTTTAGAAATGCCTGTACCAAGTCAGGGTCATTACGGTTTTCACAGTTTTCCGGTTGTTGACTGATTTTGTCTGTTTATATAATTATGAGTTTTGACTTTCCCTTTATAAGATTGTTCGGAGTTCGGTAATTTTGTTATTGCCTTTATATACTAAAAGAATTGAATATAATTCATACTCATACGTCATTACTGCTGTACATAACATAAGAGGCAAAAGCCCTGTAATGTCAAAATATTTTGTATGGTCCCTTAGAGTTTGATATATATTGGTAAGGTAATTTGACATGACTGGGCGGAGCCTAATGCTAACGGTAAATACAATGAGCTGTGATTTACAGTTAGAATTAGGCTCTGCCCACTCGTGTCAAATTGCCAGATACTAGAGTTTCCAGTATTGTGTGTTTTACAATACTAGTATTACCAGTATTGTTGGATGAAGAATACTGGAGCTTCCAGTATCGTGTAGAGATCAACGATTCTGGTATTCGAGTATTGTAAATGCACGATACTGGTACATCCAGTATTGTTTATGTACGATACTGGTATTACCAGTATTGTAACATTACAATACTGGTATTTCCAGTATTGTACAGTGGTACAATATTGGTATTACCAGTATTATAATATTTACAATACTGGTATTTCCAGTATTGTGAATATTATAATACTGGTAATACCAGTATTGTAAATATTACAATACTGGTAATACCAGTATCGCGGCCGGCTGCTTCATATTATCAAAATCTAGAGATAGACATAAGATATATAAATACAAACATATATATTACTAATTATCCAACAATTGTGCCATTTCTTAAAAGAATGTGACATAATGTTACATGTTGTATGGTCATAGATAAATAAGATGTATTTTATAAGATATCAACATACAATTACATTTAGAAGAAGAGTTTGAAGATACCAAAGGGGTAATCATAATCCGTAAATCGAAGGACAGACAACACAATGACCAAAAGAAGAAAAGACAAACAACGATCGAGAAAACATACACATAAGACTAAAGATCGAGTAACACGAACACCACTACAAATCGAGGGAACTCCGCAAGGACTAAGCAGTTCCTTCTCCATTAGTGGCACCCGTAGTATAATCTAGTTACAAACCTGTCGATAAGTCATGAATGATTCGACATCTAAATAATATTCCAGATTACACAACCCATAAGAAAACAATTGAAGGTAGATAAGGGCTTGCAAGAGGTGCGTACAATAGAAATATCAAAACAAAAAAGGCAAAGAAAAAAAACAACACAATGAACATCAACAAAAACAAAATTTACAACTATAGATTAAGCAACATCAACCCAAAGAATAAAAGCAACAAGAAAGAACCCCAAAAGCCAACAGGGGGTGAACACTGGACGGGCAGTCAGTTCTTGTTCCACTAGTTACATCCGTCGTATTTCTCTTGCTGAAAATACACTGACAAGTCATGCAAGACTGGATAGCGACTTTCGTATATTTATTGATCTATTGATTTGTGCTTAGCACAAACGTTAGCAGTATTTCAGCTATATCGTGGAGTGGAAATGTGTATTATTAACTTAGACACCTACAAGACCCTTAGAAATAAAACATACTTGTCCATAAAACAATCGGATTACATGTACAAATAAAAGAAGCATTAAAAAGATAAAACCATATTAAAAACAAATATTTACAACGTTTATTATTTAACTATATTTTTGTATATAAATCATGTTAAAATTGTGTCGCCTGCGACATTTGTATATAAATCATATACATTGTTGACATAGTAGTCGATTAAAACATGTTTCAATGTTCCTCATTATTTAACAAATAACTATGAGTAATTCTACCATGACCTTTACGACATCTGGTCAACACTACTTGTTCTACAACATGCCAAGGAATATGTTGTATTCATTGTTGCTCTATATTGGCAACTGTCAAAAACATAGAGCAATTGACGTTACTGTTTGGTTGGTCACACAAACAGCCCACAAAGAATGAAGTACATGCCATGGGAGAAAAAGAAGAGGCAAATGATCATAGAAATGTTTATATTCGATATGTCATGATGGTTGCAAATGAAATAAATGAAAAAAATGAATAATTGTATTTTATACACAAAACAAAACAATGTTGTGTTTCTTTTGATGTTCAGTATATACACTTTACCTTATGCAATGTAATATAATGGTGGGCACGCATTGTCAATACGAAAGTCCTGTCCATATGTATGTATTGATAATAGCTGATTTATACATATTTTAGCATTCATTTGCTCGAATTGTAATTAACTTTAACATGTTAAATGGACATGAATGAAAATACATTTGTCAAAAATTTGAAACTTTCATTGGTATTTTAAAGATTGTGTTACTTCAGTCAGAAGGAGATCTTCAGTGGCGTTTTACATTACTTTATACACAAATGTTAGATACACGTATATCGCTGTATAATAACTAGTCAATTTGTTATATATAATTGTATGTGTTTTCCAGGGTGGCGTTCGATACACAGGATTGCTTATTGCCATTTGTTTTTGTGTTTTACAAACATTTACGTCTGGTAAGTGAGATAACATATTTTCGAGACTTGTTTGTTAATGTTGCACTACAGTTAGGTTTTGGCAGTATGTAGTATAACACATCCTTTTATCAATTCAAGGTTATTGTAGTTTTACAATTCACCATATTTGAAATTTAAAATAAATCTGGCATATTTATATGAAATCATACAGGGGACATGTCCAACGTTATAGGACTTGCTTTTGTATAAACAGAGGCTCAGTTTCAGAGGAGTACAGGAAAATAATGTCAAAAAGGGGGGCACAGCTTAGGAATGCCGATGATTTGTAGAAGAATATGCCCTCCGAACTCGACAACAAACTCCAACATACTGATGTCTTCATTCTCTATGTAGCATCATTTACAATACATTCCGTGCTTGACAAGCTAAGTTAATTCGTCACGCCAGAACTATAAAGTTGCAACGTTGCCTACCATTTTAAAAGTAAAATGCATTGTGAATAATTTCCTGAAAAGACGTTTTTAATTTTTCATGAGGAATAGTACAGCAAAGTGTAGAAAGGTCAAATGTTGGAATAGATGATATTTTCGAAAAAGTACGAGAATTAAAATTATCCAGAGTTGTTCTTCTATAGTCACATTTGATTAATGTTATTACATGTGCCGATATAGATTGACTTACATGTTGATATTGATAAATTTAGTTGTATTTTTGAAATGGGATCATGTGGACTCTAATAAATCTCTTATTAACCCTGGATAAGAGATCTATTGTAAAACAGGGAACCTTAGATTATTTTTGCTTACCTGGGCATCTAAGGTGTTTTGTTAACAGGCGAGTCAAACAATAAAGTATTATGAAAAAAAAAACCAAAAGGTTATTACATGAATAGATTATGTCACAGTATGATTGTTGTACCGCATTGAGTGCAGACAAACTGTTGTAATATATATAGACGGTGACAATACTTTTGCACACATTCCAGACAGGAGATTGCACGATTGCGCATAATTCACCTGTATTTTAGTGTTACGTTTGCGCACACTTAAAAGTCTATACTTCAAGTGAACAGTATTTCCTAAAATTTGTCACCAACAGAGGGAAGCCTGGCCTTCTAAATGATGGTTTTCAGTATACAATCCATAGAGAAGCTAAGCCATCGAGGACATGGCGATCCACTAAAAAGAATGCAAGGAAACATGCACTGCTGATCTCATTGACTTAATGGTGTTAGACGGCCGATTCAAACATAGCAATTCTGAGCTAGATGAGAGATCGATTCAAAGACATAAAGTTCGTCAAGGACTCGGATGAACCGGGAGAAAGACCAAACAAGATTTCTATGACAGAAATGTTGAAGCAGGACACACCAGATCTTTTGACAGGTGATCTTAAATCGGTGAGACAAGCCATATACAGGAGACGGAGAAAAACGCAACTAAAATTGCCAAGATCGAGAGAAGAAACGCACGATGCGCTAGATCAGTATGAGGCGTTCTCCAGTCAATATGAAAAGATGATATACCTTTAATGAAATAAGCTTAGATTAAACTAAAAATGTGCGCAAACGTGTTTCCACCATATAGACAGTTCTTTTGTTGAACAATTAGAAGAGTCGATAATATACGTTTCTCTTTATTGATATGATGTAAATTGTTACCTACTTTTCTAAGAATGGCACTCTCCTAACAGCTTGTAAATAAGGAGGATCGTTGGTGGCTGGCTCCAACCTAACATTGTCCGACTTGATCCATAATCTCCACCTTTTCTTGTGGCATTCAAAACATCCGTCAACATCCTTTGGAAAATGTACCTATACTACGTTTTGTTTTATATGTTAGCATGATGTATGTCATTTGATATACAGCTTCTGATTACTCCTATTGTATCTTCAAACCTGTTTTCATTACACCCACATATGTCACGGAAAGAGATGTAACTTGTATCTGACAGGAATTCTTATATATTTGTAATATCATGTTTTAATATAAAAATTGGATATCTATAAATTTTCATCTTCCGAAATTGCCGTAAATAACACCTGCAAAGGAAATGATAGCAATCAATGCGCAGACCAACAAGCAGAATGCAGAAACGACAATGGGTACAGATGTCTTTGTAAAGATGCATACTACCAAAATGGCAACAATTGCGCACCTCGTATGTTCAATTAATTGTATCGTATACCGTACCTGTAGCAGTCAACGTTCCTCTTTTAGCGATTAGACAGGCGCACCAAAGACAGTTTAAAATTCATTGATAGGGTTACAAACGTACACATAATATAATGTATTATTATACTTCGTGTAAGTTTCTGTAGTGATATTTGGTACTGTAATATTATGACATATTACCTGTGTAATATTTTGACATATTACCTGGAAAATTGGACACTCAGTATAATAATGATATTAATGTGGTCTTGTCCAGGTAATATGCCAAAATATTACCCAGGTCTGACAAACATATTACTCTCCCCTTCGGTCGGGTAATATGTCTCTCAGACCTAGGTAATATTTTTGCATATTACCTGGACAAGACCACATTATTATATAAATGCATATCTAGTCTCACAATAGTGTTAGTGATATTACAATTAATTGATTGATGCTTCAGTTAAATTGTGGCGTGAGCAAATTTTATAAATTATTTCCTGAACTAATGATATTACAATGATTGCCGTTCAGGATACATGTCTAACTATATTTCACTTTATTTAAGATTTGTAGTGTATCACGAATTTATGTGAAATCATGCAGTCGCTATCCGGCAAGATTTAAATACTGAGCCTAGGAAACTGAATATATTTTGGACTGTGTCTGTTGTACATATGCTTTACTTCACGTTCGTGTTGTACTGTTGTTATTTCTGTTCATGTGGTTGGTATTTAACTCAGATCACTGAAGTATTCTGCTAGTTACTGTTTTCTGTTCTTCTTCGAAAATCTTACGGTCGCTACGAAATATCTGTCACAAATGACCACGGATATGTTCTGTTTGTCGTAATCACCATCAATTTCGTCAGTCATGACGTATCACAGGGTATGCAACAAGAACAACACAATAGGTGCTACTAGTAGAGCAAGAACTGCCTACCCTTCCGTAGCGTTTTTATATCATTGTTTGTCCGTTGCCTGTGGCCATTGTAATATCTGTCCCTTTGATAACCATTTGGTATCTTCAAACATGAATGAGACCTGCGAAGTAAGTGATAGCAATCAATATGCAGACCAACAAGCAGAATGCAGAAACGACCATAGGTACAGATGTCTTTGCAAAGATAAACATTACCAAAAAGGCAATATTTGCGCACCTCGTATGTACTTCATTTTAATATATACCAGTCAAAGTTCCCTTTTTTAGTGATTATACAATTAAAACGTTCTTGATGCTCATTGATAGGGTTGTAAGCGTACACATAATATGTTGTAACGGATCGTTAGTCTCGCAATAGTGATATTACAATGAGTGCAGTTCATTATACATGTCTAACTATAATTAACTTTATTCAAGCTTTGTAGTGTCCCACATTTTCAATGTGAAAACGCGCAGTCGGTACCCGACAAGAGGTAAATACTGAGCGTAGGAAACTGAATTTATTTTGGATGGTGTCTGTTGTACAATTGTTTTACTTCATGCTCGTGTTGTACTGTTGCTATATCTGATCTTTAACTCCTATTATTGAGTTAGTATGCCTGTTGCTGTTTTCTGTTCTTTTGTTTGGTAATAATAGCCACTGATTTAGCTCTGATTGACTCCGATTTGAATGCATGTGTACGACCAAATCATCACTTGGAAAGTTTTACTGTAGCCACCATGACTTTATTAACCGCTACGGAATATATGTGTCAAAAATGACTACGGATATTTTCCGTTTGGTGTAATCACAATGCGGTCCTCATTCCTCAGTCATGACTTATCACCGTGTGTGTAACAAGACTAACACGGCGGGTGCTACTAGTGGAGCAGGAACTGTTTACCCTTCTGCGGCATTTGAGTTCACACCTGGTTCTTAACGGGGTTTGTTGAGCTCGATTTTTATATTTCTATATAGTATTTTGTATATTATTTTTTGTTGGTCTTTTTCATTCGCCCATTGTAATCTTCAAACATTTCGTCCTTGAATCTTGTCCAGGAAGAAACAGATGCAACTTGTATTTAAAAAGGAATTCCTATACATTTGTAATATCCAATTTGTATTAAGAAATTGGATATGATCCATAAATTGCCATGAATGGAAGCTGCAAGGCAAGTGATAGTAATCAATGTGCAGACCAGCTAGCAGTATGCAAAGACAACAATGGGTACAAATGTCTTTGTATAGATACATATTACCTAAAATACAACAATTGCGAACCTCGTATGTAATTAATTTGATCACATACCGTACTTGTACACATCAACATGCCCTTGTTTGCTATAATACAGGCCTACCAATGTCACTTAAAAAGTTCTTTATTATCATTGATCGGGTTTCAAACGTACAATGTAATGGGTCTCTAGTCTCTCAATGGTGTTGATAATATTACAATTGATTGATTGATGTTTAACGTCAACTTTAGCAATATTTCAGCAATATCGTGGCGTGAGCACATTTTATAAATTATTTCCTCAACTAATGATATTACAATGAGTGCCGTTCTTTATACATGTCAAAATATAGTTCACTTTATTCAAGCTTTGCAGTGTCCCACAAATTCCATGTGAAAACGCACAGTCGGTACCCGGCAAGAGGTGAATACTGAGCATAGAAAATTTAATATATGTTGGATGGTGTCTGTTGTACATATGCTTTACTTCACATTCGTGTTGAACTGTGGATATTTCTGTTCTTTTGTTTGGTATTCAACTCCTATAATTGAGGTATTCTGCCTGTTACTGTTTTCTGTTCTTTTGTTTGATATTTAACTCCTATTATTGAGGTATTCTGCCTGTTGCTGTTTTCTGTTCTTTTGTTTGGTATTCAACTCCTATTATTGAGGTATTCTGCCTGTTACTGTTTTCTGTTCTTTTGTTTGGTATTTAACTCCTATTATTGAGGTATTCTGCCTGTTACTGTTTTCTGTTCTTTTCATATTTATTAATAGCCTCTGATTGAACTCTGTTTTACTCCGATTGGAATGCATTTGTAGGACAAATTCATCACATCGAAAGTTCTACTGTAGCCACACATGACCTGATTATACATTACGGAATATCTGTGTTACAAATGACCATGTATATCATTCGTTTGTCGAATTGACAATCCGGTCCTTTTCGCTATAATGACTTATTACCGGCCATTTAACAAGACTAACATGACGGGTGCTCCTAGTTGAGCAGGTACTGCTTTCCTTTCCGGGAGATTTGAGTTCATCCCCGGTTTATATCAGGGTTCGTTGTGCTCGATATTTAGATTTTTGTGTAGTAATTTGCTTAGTATTGTTTGTTTGTCTTTTTAATTTGGCCATTGTAATGTCTGACATTCGATATATAGCTTCTGATTACCCCTATGGTATCGTCAAACTCTCCACCCTTGAATATTATCAAGGAAATAGGGTGTTACTTGTATCTGAAAAGGAATTCTTATACATTTATTATATACGCTTTTAATATAAATATAGAATATCTACACATTTCCATTTTCAGAAATTGCCGTGATGGGAACCTGCGAAGCAACTGATAGCAATCAATGTGTAGACCCACAAGCAGAATGCAAAAACGACAATGGGTACACATGTATTTGTAAAGATACATATTACATAAAAGGCATCAAGTGCGAACCTAGTATGTGTAATTCATGTTATCATATACACTACTTGTACCAGTCAAATTATATATAAAAACGTGCAATCGCTAGTCTGCAAGAATTAAATACTGAGCCTAGGAATATTTTGGGTGGTGTCTGTTGTACAATTGTTTCACTTCACGTTCGTGTTGCACTGTTGCTATTTCTGTTCTTTTGTTTGGTACTTAACTCCTTATAATTGAAGTATTATGACTGTTGTTGTTTTCTGTTCTTTTGTTTGGTATTAATAGTCTCTGATTAAGATGTGTGTGACTCCGAGTTGAATGGATTGTTACGACCAAGTCATCACTTGTTACCTGTTGCTTTAGCCACCACGACCTGATTAACCGTAATGGAATATACGTGTCATCAATGACCACGAATATCTTCCGTTTGTCGAAATCATAATCGGGTTCTTTCCCCGCTCATCATTTAGGACCGGATGTGTAACAAGACTAACGCGGCGGGTACTACTCGTGTAGTAGGAACTGCTTACCCTTCCGGGGAATTTGAGGTCACCCCAGGGTTTTAGCGGGGCTCGTTGTGCTCAATTGTTAGATTTCTGTGTAGTATTTTGTATATTATTGTTTTTGTCTTTTTCCATTTAGCCATTGTAATATCTGTCATTCGATCTACAGCTTCTGATTACCCCTTTGGTATTTTCAAATATATCTTCCTTGAACCTTGTTAGGGATTCTAATACTTTAGTAATATCCGGTTTTAATGTACAAAATTAGATATCTATCAATTTCAATTTTCAGAAATTGCCGTGAATGGAAACTGCAAAGCAGGTGATAGCAATCAATGCGCAGACCCACAAGCAGAATGCAGAAACGACACTGTGTACAAATGTCTGTGTAAAGATAAATATTACCTAAAAGACAACAACTGTGCACATCGTATGTATTTCATGTTATCATATAACGTACTTGTACCAATCAACGTACCCTTTTTAGGGATTAGACAGGCGTACCAATATCAGTTCAAAAGTTCTTTATTGTCATTGATAGGGTTGTAAGCGTACATATAATATAATGTAATGGACTTCTATTCCGGCTATGGTGTTAATGATATTACAATTGATTGATTGATGTGTAATGTCGACTTTAACAATATTCCAGATATATCGTGGCGTGAGCACATTTTATAAATTATTTCCGCAACAAGACTAACACATAAGGTGCTAATAGTGGGACAGAAACTGCTTACCTTTCCGGAGCACTCTGAGCTCATCCACTCTTTCAGGGGGTTCGCTGTGAAGTGTTTTGTAAATCATTGGTTGTCCCCTTTTCATTAAGCCATTGTTATGTCTTTCTTTTTGATTACGCCTTTGATATCTTCAAACCTGACTTCCTTGAACCTACACATATTAATAAAAGAAACTTGTAACTTACAGGAAATAGTGTACATTCGTAATATCCCGCTTTAATATAAAAACTGTATATCAATAACTTTCCATTTTCAGAAATTGATGTAAATGAATAAGGGTAATAACAAAATGACCGAACTCCGAACAATCTTACAAAGGGAAAGTCAAAACTCATAAGTATATAAACAGACAAAATCAGTCAACAACCGGAAAACTGTGAAAACCGTAATGACCCTGACTTGGTACATGCATTTCTAAAGAAATGGTGGGTTGAATCAAATTTTAAAGCGCCAAACCTCCCGCTTTCATTACGGCTCAAAGTTCCGGTTGTCACTATAACAGTATTTATAACAATATTGGAACAAAATAGGTAAAATAGTTGTCAAAGCAGTACCAAATTCAGTGAAGTAAATGTCAAAAACACTTTTATCACTTTTGAAACCTGCGAGTCAGCTGATAGCAATCAATGTGCAGACCCACAAGCAGAATACAGAGATGACAATGGGTACATATGTCTTTGCAAAGATACATCTTACCTAAAAGGCAACACTTGCGCACCTCGTATGTAATTCACTTTTTTCATATACCGTATTTGTACCAGTCAACGTTTCATTTTAGTGATTAGACAGGTGTACCAATCTCAGTTAAACAAGTTCTTTATTAACATTGATAAGGATTCTGGGACCGCATAAAGAAGAACTATACGTTTGGGGTAACTAGATCAGCAGCTCCGATATTAATATTTGATACAAAGAACCACTATGAAATGTAGATTTAATCCTGTAAAATTGAAAACCTCACTCATGGTCTAGGATGACAATATCATATGATTCAAACATTGACATAGACTGCAATATAAATGTCACATATTGAAGCAAACATTATTGTGATACAGTCAAGTCGGCTTATAATCCCTCCTACAAACACTGGGGATAAAGACGAAACGAGCATCGTTTTTATACGTAAATCGTCACGTAAAGACGTAGGAACGTAAAGACACATAAGAAGACAAAATGTACAACACAACACCCACTGCTTAAAACCAGATATGAACTCAAGAGAGACACAGACAACATGGGGATAAAAGACAAACAAAACAAATACACACCACAGAAAACTAGAACATTAAGTAATACATACCCCAAATAAACCGAGGGATAAACTTAGGTGCTTACGAAAGGAGAGTACTTCATGATTCTTATAAGACACCCGCTGTGTTACTCATATACACATAGTAAAGTCCATTAAAAGTCTTGTCGGTGATAGGGGAAAGAAGAAAAATTACGTAAAAAGAAAAAAAAAGTCATTGACATTTGAGATATGGATATTTGATAAAGGTCAACCAGATGAACTAGTTTAACCCCGCGAGTCCCTTTACTAATCCGTGACTGTGACGACAATGTCAATTTACCTCTTTCTACTTTCTGTCGATTGCATTCTGGGTCTGTTCTGACAGTGTGGTATTCTTTTGTTTTTCATTGTTATCTTCCATAGGCATTAAAGTAAATGTAGCTTGTGTAAAAGGAGACAAAGGTTGTATTCAACACGCATTCTGTAACAGTTCTAGTGTTTGCGAGTGTAGTAAAGGATACAGTTACAAAGGTGGTGCGTGTAAGTATCTGAAAAGTATCTATTTATATTACTTTGTTGGAATTAAAGAGAAAGAGATTCAATTTTTCATTTCGCTGATATGTAACACCATTTTCAACGCTATTTCAAGTTATATCGTTGTGGTTGGTCACAATATCCTGTGAAAAAACCACACAGACCATCCATGTCAATGATTTATTTGATAAATTCAATCAATTTTATTGTCATATAACCAAAGACAGCTTATGACAAAAGAAACAACATACCAACAATACAACAATTGTACGAATTGTTGTCTGCTCCACAAAGTATAATACTGCAATTTAATTTCCTCTTATTGGAAATCGGTCATAGTTGAAAAAAAAGTAAATATACAATACTTGTGCACTGTCGAAGCATATGGGTAATATGTGTATGAGGCTTAGAAACGAGGGAAAAGGCGAGGCTTCGCCGAGCCTTTTCCCGCGTTTCGCGGCGAATACACATATTTACCTATATGCTTCGACAGTGCACATGTATTGTATTTATCCTGCAATTTTAAATCGTAAATAAACGTTTACTGGACGATGATAAAAGTATTTGAAATAATTTTGTGTATGTATTTGAAAACAATATCCCCCGATGTGTCCCGTTTTACATTTGTATGTTGTATTTATAACTGACCAATATCAAAAAATGTTCTATTTATAACTGACCAATATCAAAAAATATATTAGGCAGGCAATATTGGTCGGTAAATGCTGTCATTGCAGGATAAATAATGATACCAGGAAGACTATTTATTGAAGTGCCTGTACCAAACCAGAAAAGTGAGTGATCATGTATTTGAGTAACGGTTATCGAGTTCGCCTCTTTCTAGATATTGGAAATGTTCCGACAATGTGGTATTTTGTTTTATTTTTGTTTTACTTCTGCTTTCACATCTTTGATGTTTATGTTTTACCATCATGTTCTCATGTTCACATTGCAAAACAAACTACATATTCATATGAACAAACTACTAATGAAGCATTGGTTGTTTGACCAGTTGTTTATAATCTCAATTATCACGGTGGTTAAATGTCAGCAAGGACATTCTCACCAATTACCTGTCGACGAACATCACAACCTAAAAATAACTTTGGAAGTTTTGGTCATAGGAGAATTATAATTTCATGCTACCAGTGGATCACGATATTTCCCAACTCTCGATAGTTAATCTAAATTTCGAAGCTCCAAGTTTAAGTGCAAAATACTACACAGGAAACTAAATATTGGGAAACACGAACCCCGCTTATATCTAGGGGGAATTTATGTGCAACAAAAGAGTGAACATATTCTGTGCATTCTCATATGCAAGTGATGTTGGAATATAACTATATCAATAGAAACCTTACAGGCATCTTTGCGATAAATTTCGTTATCAAAATCGACCCCACTATCAATTTACAGGTAAAGGTACAACACACATAGAGATGTGTCTATGGTATTCTTTGATTGCTGTCCAATGGAATAGATGCGATCAACATAGTCGTCAAACTTTTAATTATTTACTGAAAGGAACTCGTCTAAATAGTGGAATGTGAAATGTATGGACTTGGCCACTTTCCCCCATTTTTCTCGAGAATACATTGCATGAAGTCTTCTTAATACCAATTTCCGATTTTCGGAAATCGGAGTTATCTTTCTTGATGCGAGTTATCTTTTCCTTAGAGACGGCATAGTTTACTTCCGGTACCAAATTTTCATAGCGGGATTTTCGAAAGTCATCACCAAACTAAATGTAATTCGTCATGGATAGGAGAAGAACATTTGAGGACTTCTTTGATATGAAGATGAATGGCTTACAGTAATATCTGAGAGATGCGGGCCTAATAGTAAGTGGAAATAGGAGGGAATTAGCGCAGAGGGAATTTGAGAATCTTGATACAAACAAAGAATTGCATGTTGATCCTCCTAATGTAAATCTTGATAATGACCATGCTTCGAATCAGGAAATTCCAGAAATTGGAGAATAAACCTCGGGATGGAGTAGCGACTCATACCTTAGACCAACATTGTGCCACAAAGACATTGGACACTATTTCCTGAACAGTAGCCATAAGACAGAGGACAAAGGGAAGATACTTTGCTTCCGCCCATTCGTTCGTGGCTATAACTTCTATAAAGAACATTACGTACACAAAGTTATGACAAACATAGTTTTATTGACAACTGCTGTTATATCCGCTCAAAATGCTTTCCATCAATGAAATATGGCACTTTTACGCAGTGGATCCTAATAACTAGACAGGCACCTTATCGTATTCATCAGACAAACTCCTCGTGTCCTGCTGAGTAGGTTTCAATGTTAGAGTTCTCTATGTTTCCTCCGTAAAAGTAGCATATACTTCATAAATCAAATACGTTTACAACAACAAAAATCTAGAAAGTATCAACCCACGTATTTTTGTCAGTCTAAGTATGAAATTTGTTATAACATAAATGTTATCAAATGTATGTCAATTGAATTCATTTAGTTTGAAAATCATCTTTTTGGGCATTATTGTATATGCCTAAAATTAATTATCAATACAATTTGTTAGTCAATTTCAATTTAAAACAAAATTCCTTTATGAAGTGTACATGTATTTTTGAAACATAATTTAAAGTAACTGCAGCTGTCTTAAAGTGAATGCATTTTATTTGGTTTCAAAATTAAGTTCAAAATGTTGCTTTGGGAATAAAACATGCTTCATAAATTTCAAAATCTGAAAATGTTTATTTTCATTTTTTAGTATTTATTTGATATAATATTTGTCTGGCAAGGAACCTTCAATGACGCATCAAACAAACGATTTCTTACAACATGATCTATTCGCAAGATACTCATTTTTTGCTTTTCGTTTTGTTACATACCATCACAAGGGCGCATTTTGCATGTGTATTGGGGTCTCTCGTGGACCTACGGTAGTTGAATATACAACTACATATGCAATCGGTGAAAATCTCCACCAGAACTGTGAGTTCGAATCCCTCTTTCAACGGGGTGTACTCGATGAACATTATTTGATTATGTTTGACAGTTATTGTCAATGATTTTCTCCTGTTTCCCCCACCAATAATACTGACCGCCACGATATAATGAAATATTGTTGAAAGTGGCATTAAACACCACAAACCTAACCCTGCATGTGTATTTGATTCGTCCTGCTTAATGAAAGATAATATTCTAATTAACAATTAACAACTAATTTTTGAAACGTTATGGATAAAATGAAAAACAAGAAAAACACCACGGTTGGAACAATCGCCAAATACAATAAATTTGCTGGTGTTTATACACTAGAGGTGCATTATGTTGCATGTGCCTAACGATGCTAGAGACAGCGAACATTGCTACAAAAGCACCATCAAGTGCCAACTGGCAGTTCAATTTTATGCTTAATATGCCATAAAAATTACATATCTTTGTAGGTGCAGCAAATGTCACGGTTGGTAGTACATGCAAGGCCAATGGTAATTGTTCACCCATACCAAATGCTGTGTGCAATAAAACTTGTCAGTGCTCTCCACACTATTTCGTCCCCTCATCAAACAAGGCAACATGCTTGGCAAGTAAGCATAGCTTTTAATAATAAATTAAATGTAAGCGAAATGATAAAATAAACTAGTGTTTTATATTTGAGTAAGTGGTTGTTGTTTCACGCCTAATGAGCAAATGTTCAGCTATATAATGAGAGGAACATGTTACATTTGATGAAATGATAATGGTGTCCGTTTTGGTTTTTATTGTTAGTTGAAACAACAGTACATAGGTAGACTTCTCGCTCCACATTACCCTGATTCAGAGCCAACCAGTCTTTGTTATTTCACCTTCATACTACGTGCTTATTGGAGAAGCAACCAATACCATTGTTGTAGCCTTTGACTTGACCCGAACGGGGCTCAAACCCTTTATCTACTGCACTCGAGTCGAGCACGCCAACCATTACAACACCGATGTGGTCTTTTATATTTGAATATAGCAATCATAAGTAAATTGCTTTGTTTTAATTTATTGTACATCTCTAATTGGAAGATAGTTTTACAACAATATATACATTATATTCATAACTGGACTCTACATGTGCTAGCGATATTGATGTAACAAGTGAAATATTAGTTTACACATTGCTGATCTCATCTTGCAACCACATTATATTTCTCAAGAATGACATACATTTAACAGTTATGAATGTGGAACCATTGTTTTTTGACAGAATAACGAAACACATTAATTACTCTTCTCACAAATTGACAGAAACATACTTTTTGCAACATACACATTGTATTCAAAGCACCTGTTTTTATAGTGACCCATACATCCCAGGGTAGCTTAACATAGTGACCCCTGTTAGTTAGAACGCTCATTTGTCCAGGGGGAAAATCAAATGAGGCACATGATACCCCCTTTGTACTATTAAACTTACAGTCTATGATTTATTTGTTAATACATTGTACATTTAGTTTCACCATTATTTAAATATATACTCTATATATCATATTTGAACATACTGCTAATTTTATTTTCCTACCTGAAATTGATATTACTATCTAGGCTAACAAATATTAATGTATAACCTTGTGTATGACTGTGGCTTTACGGACATAACGACGATATCAGTCAATGGTAAATGTACAGGAGACAGAGAGTCGATTCCACTTCTAGTAATATCATGTTTTTTTATTTTCCTAATTGTATTGAGCAGAGGGATACTTTTTGAGTCGCTTGTCAAAGCCTTCTCCTTCACCTTGGACGGGTACCACACGAAGAGCAGATACTGCGTACCTTTTCGGCCTACCTGAGTTCACACCCGATTTTTAGTGGAAATCGAGTTCCGCGATCTTAAGTTTTCCGTGTAGTGTATTGTAGATCATTATTTGTCCTTTTTCTTTAGGTCATTGTATTGTCTGTTCTTCGATTTACTCCTTTGTTATCTTCAAACTTTTCCTAGAGCTTGATGTTTTTATTGTAGCTTTTGAGTATATTCACTCCATGTTCATCTATTCGATTTCTAGCAATCTATTTAAATCTCCATACTCGCTCATTTTCCTAAAAATAAAAAAATGGGAAGTTCTAATTTTAATTAGATTGTCATATTAGCAATTAAAACTTATATATGCCGCAAGAGACATGGAGATGTTATTGTTATTCATAAGTTCAAAGTGTAATAAATATTATAATTAGATTTCAGCGAAATATATGTTATTATTTTATGTGGATTTAATAAATATTATTTTTCATTTTCAGAAATTGTTGTAAATGCAGTTTGCAATGCAACAGATAAACACCAATGCCGTGATATCAATGCAGAATGTAAAAATAGCAATGGAACTAAATGTCTGTGTAAAGATGCATATTACTTGAAAGGAACTGCATGCACTACACGTATGTCATTTTGTCGTACAATATACTTATATTCTGTAACAGGTTTAACGAGAGATTCAACCATTATACAATGTAATAGTATCGACCATTATTGGGGTTAGGGTTATGTGTGGTGTTTAACGCCACTTTCAACAATATTTCGGATATCCTCTTGGTATATTAACATAGGGCCCGATGTTCAATTGTAACCCATTAAAACAGGTCTCCAGTACAAAAAAATCATTATATCGAATATGCTACTTTTATGAATATGCCACCATTTCCAAACTTAGAAAACAAATAAAGACAACTATGGAATATTGAAGTATTTTCCGGATAAAATGTTTCAAATGAACCTTTTCAAACAAATTAAGAAAATGGATAAGTTAATATGTTTTTTTAAATTATCTTTTGTAGGTATTAAAGTAAATGGAATTTGTGCAAATGTGCAAAATGAATGTATTCAAAACGCAGTCTGTGACAAAAACCACAAATGTCAGCGCAAAGTGGGATACCCTTACAAAAATGAATCTTGTAAGTATTCAGAGACAATTATGATAGAACATATTTAAAGTGCAATCTGTTCACTTTACCGCCAACTAGAACAAGTAATTTTCTCGGGTAAATTTGTAAGTGTTTGGTCCGTTCATAGAATCATTTAGCTTAATAACAGTCGGATTAGTCGAATGCTAGTCTATTTCGAAGTAAACTCGTCGTTACCTTTGACAACGACAAAACGAGGTTTTAATGTACTGCGGTTTTACCGAATTGACTTAATTTTGGATTTTTGTATTTAACGTCACTTAGAAAACATTTCAAATTATATCGTATCGCATATTTTTAATTTATGATAGGAGACAGTTGCTCCAAAAATGGTAGGTAGTTCCTACTTCACTAGTGGCATCAGTCGTGTTGTTCGTGTCAGAAATTCGGTACAAGTCGTGAAAACAGAAAGGATGGCATTGTAACTATCAAACACGGAACAGAGCCATGGTCATCTGTTACAGGTATTCCTCAACGGTTAACCAACTGGTGACCGTAAACGTTCGAGTTGTGATGATTTCGACTTTACCACTAGAAATCCTTGGAACACACACACACACACACATATATATATACATCGGATGTTGACAATGAATTCATTTTTACAATGTATCTTTTCCGATTCCTGTTCTCCAAACGATGTTCCACATTCACAATTTACACACAATTCCCTAATACACCATACACGGTTATTTGATAATGTTGAACGTTTCATTGACTGTGGTAGAAATAGGCAAGCGACACATGTTTCCTTGGAAGAATCGCTATTAACTTGTGTAACGGCTAATCAAGTAGTGTCAACCGTAAGAAAATTAATACTCTATCAAGGAAACAGAAGCTATGGGATGTCGTTTCAAGTAAGATGTATATACCCCATTTACATGAGTGCTGCTAGAATGTTGCTACATATAAATGTTCACAATAGGAACAATCAGCTCTTTGTCGTAAATAATAAGTGTGTTCCGTACATTGTTGATACCCATAGCAATGCCACATCAACTACAGATAACAAATATATTGTCAATCAACTACGCCAGCATTTTGATGTGATCTAAGTTGCATCGATTACACTTTGCTTGTTGTTTTGAACAGAAATATTACTTTATATGAATCTAATGTATAAAACGTTATCTATTTTTAGGCTCTGGAGTAAGCAAAATATTCATAGAAATATCCACGATCATCTTGGCTATGCTCGCATTGGGATGTAACTAATGGTTTGTTGAATAGAGGAAGATAACCACTGCGACTATACTGTAGATTTCACAACAAATACGAATAGAATAGAAGGTTTATCTTTGGCTTCTGGTGGAATATTCTTAATAGACGTTTTGACCATACGTTTTGTTGTGTTGCATTCATATTGTAATATCCATTGTAGCAAACAGAATATTGTAGATACATTTAATACCTTAGACCTGTCAGCAATTTTTGAAAGGCTATCTAGATCTGTATACAACACTACACGTAAAGCCGATGACGAAATTGCACCTGTAATGTATTTTAGATTCTGTTTATTACCTCAATGTCATAATTCCGTCCTTTCATTGTAGGTTATTGTAATTCAACTGTTATTTTAATTAAATATTATAGATGCAAATGCAAACTTGTTTTAGATTGGAGCATTCGTATAATAACGTTGTTCACCCGATTATGTTTGAGAGTAGACATTTTACTGAAAAGTGGAAAACACTTGCATGATCGCATCAGTTCATAGGTGAGGTCTGGGTCTTTCAAACTAGTCTAACCCTGTAGCATTTTATTGAAATTCCTGTCCTAAGCCAAGAAAGTGGCCGGTCATACATGTGTTTGCGAGTATAGATTTTGCCTCTCTACGATTTTTCGATGGGACATTGAAACTATTCTAACAGTCTGGCATTTTTTGTTTTACTTTTTTACTCCAATAAAGTTTTTATTTAATATATCGCGGTTATGGTGACCTTTTAAATGTCTCAACCCACGGCAGAGCTACCAATCATGTCTTCTGATGGAGGAAAGTGGATGTCATCTCGATAGGGGTTGTCTGGTAAAATACAGAAAACCTGGATGTGGACCATTGTGGGTTCCGTATGTGGGTGTTTATGTGCTTCAACCTCTTTGGGGTATGTGATTCTTTTTTGGATATAGTACTTATTTCATGTACAAGAAATTGATTGGATAAGAGATTAACTTGGTTAATTTTGTTGATAATTTTGGCCGGTTCGTATTTATTATCAAACATTATATATTGATAGGAGGATAATGTATTGTCACATATAGATTGAAATAAAAACAGAATAGACAGAATGATTAAGCCAGAGGCATTCCGGCCCATGCAAATTGTGTATGTGGAATTTTCCTATTCATGACAACTTGTTTCCTTGGGGATAACGTAAACTTAACAATTCATTATGTAATGCCAATGTGTATTATTATATTATTGTCTTCGCCCGAGGGAACTGTTTTCCAATAGTGTTGTATGGGGAGGTATAGATTCCGAGGGAGACGACAATAAAATGTTTAGTAAATAATATATCATCATACAAGAAAAACAAAACACACTCAAATTCAACATCATATATAAATAATAATCACAAAATTGCCAAGCTTTGTCATGCTGACAGCAAACAATATACAGATTACAGCGCCGTCTACGTGCCAAAAATATAGAAAAATATCATTTTCTACTGGCATAGTTCCTGTGGCTAGGCATCGTCTAGTAACCCCATGGCCAAAATTAAGCATAAACTGTTCAAATATAGCAAACACTCATCGTCTACAGTAAAAGAGGGACAACAGAAATATTGTGAAACTGTTTACTCGCGTAGTGGCATAAATCACATGTGGATTTTGAAAAACTCTAAAGATCTTTTGGATAACCTGAAATCAAGATCTTTCTCTCAGGTATCCTCCATCAAAACTTTAGATTTTTCAACTCTATATACCACCCTACCGCATGACAAATTAAAAACCCGCTTAAAAGAAACAATTCATAAAGCTTTTAGTCATAGAAACTATGGCTCAAAATTTGTTGTGTTAGGCTACAATTCCACATATTTTTCAAACAAAATTCATAAAGGTAAAACATGCTACTCCGAGGAACAAGTGATCAGTATGCTGGAGTTCCTCATCGATAACATATTTGTCTCCTTTGGAGTGACACTGTTTCAGCAGGTCGTCGGCATACCAATGGGTACGAATTGTGCCCCTCTTCTAGCCGATTTATTTTTATACTCATATGAGTCGGAGTTTCTTCAAAAGCTTGTAAAAGATAAGAAGATTCATGAGGCTAGAGCCTTTAATTTCACATACAGGAATATTGATGACGTTTTATCTATCAATAATTCTAGATTTGCAGAATTTCTTCCATTGATATATCCTCCAGAGCTGGAAGTTAAAGAGACCACCGATACAGCTTCGTCCGCATCATTTTTGGACTTATACCTCGAATTTGACGACAGTGGTCAACTCAGTACTAAAATTTATGATAAGCGGGACGACTTCAATTTTAAAATCATAAATTTTCCAAACATGTGCAGCAATATACCAGCGTCTCCTGCATATGGTGTTTACATCTCGCAATTGATTCGCTATGCAAGGGCCAGTAGCAATTATTCTGATTTCCTGAAACGTCATCTTCATCTGAAAAACAGGCTACTGGACCAGGGCTATAAAAATATTCGCCTTATTCGATCTCTTAAAAAGTTTATATTCCGATACCAATATCTTGTCGAAATATATTCCGTCTCTGCAGAAAAAATTATAAGCGATGCATTTTCATATAGTGAAAATGTATAAAGATAAAGAAGTCGCAAATGTCAATAATTTTTTTGTCAATGTGTGACGTAAAAGTATTTTTGACATTTACGTCACCGAATATGGTACTGCTTTGACAACTATTTTACCTATTTTGTTCCTGTATTTAAATACTGTTACAGTGACAGCCGGAACCTTTGAACCGTAATGAGAGCGGGAGGTTTGGCGCCTTAAAATCTGATTCAACCCACCATTTCTTTAGAAATGCCTGTACCAAGTCAGGGTCATTACGGTTTTCACAGTTTTCCGGTTGTTGACTGATTTTGTCTGTTTATGTAATTATGAGTTTTGACTTTCCCTTTATAAGATTGTTCGGAGTTCGGTAATTTTGTTATTACATTTATCATCCAATTAAAATAAAACATTTTCATATGGTATGTACTAAACAGTAATAAACCATTGCATCACATCCGGTCATCTAATGATTTGCTAAACTGGTTTATAATCTCATGCAAGAGTTGAATTCCGGTGGATGAAACCCGATTGAAATATTGTCAATAGTGAATCAATTATGAAAAATGAATATATGTTTAAGCATACACTGCTCCATAGTTTTTTCTACGTTTTGAGAGAGGAGATATTGGTCGATACATTAGCAAAGATGTTTTTAGTTTCCATATCAAGAAAACGGTCAAGCTGTAAATATGTATTAAAACTTATGTTGACTTAGCACTGGGGTTGTAACAAGAGTAGCATAACGGGTGCCACTAGTGGATCAGAGACTGCTTTACCCTTATGGATCCCCGAGTTCACTTCTAGTGCACACTATCGTTCGTGGTACTTATGTAGTTCATTTACGTTTACGTGTCTTAACTTTTTGATCCATGTTGTGATGTCAGCTACGATATTCGTTATTGGTATTTATTTATGGATACTGGTGTCCAATACTATTCCGTATCGTTTAACAGTAATACGACGAGTACTACTAGTGGAGCATGGACGTCCGGAGCACCTGTGTTCACCCGGTTTTCGTGTTGCTCAAGTTTTCTATGTAGTGTTTTGTAGATCATTGTTTATCCTTTTTCTTTTGACCATTGTACTGTCTGTCCTTAGATTTACGACTTCTGATTACCGCTATGGTATCATCCAAACTGTTACCAGCATTTTAAAAGTGTGATTTTATTTTGGAATATTGAAAATAAACATTTTCATACAAAGGATGAAAAGACAGCCCTAAGCATGACTTGAAGGTTATAACTTCAAATTGGTTGCATAGTGCAAACGTCTGGTTTCCAGTGACGGATCATTTGCTTCAACGTAAAAACTCTAAACTGGAGACGTTCTGAAAGCTCCAGGTTAGAGTCATAATCCTTGTAATGAAGTGTATTAATTAATTGGATGCAAGGTTTACGGTCTTGTCCGAAAACGATACGTCCGTTATTCAATGTCGATCGATTCAACGAACCATGTGAATTAAATAAAACCGTGCTATCCACATCTCGTCGTTATTAGACTGTAAAAGTAATTATTGCAATCTGTCCATACAGTGGCAGTTTTATGACATAATGTTTTAAAACTTTAGGTTTTTGGAAAGACATAGGGAATTGTTGAAAGACAGAGTCTGACAAATGTATTACCATTGATATATATCTGGTTTAGTATTCATTTTCTATCAGTTTAATTTTGAGTGTCCGTCCGTGATCTGTAATTGTTGGTTTTTTGGTTTTAGAAAATACAAGTTGCACCAATCTTTAGCTCATATTTTGGATAACAAACCCGTCTAACAGAGACACACTTTTTTAAATTATTAAGTTTACCCCCCCCCCAAAAAAAAAGACCTGCATATTATATTTGTTTGTATATTTTTACAGGATTGTTATACAATCTTAACTGTCTGGGTAGAGTTTTCTGTTATTGCAAATAAACGATAGAAAATACCGAGGGGGCAATCAATAAATGGACAATCCAGAGAAACTGGCAACAAGACGAACAAAACAAAACAAAAACACAACACACTATTTGTTGGACACCGCTATGTGCAAGCAAACACAAATAGCATAAATAAGACATGGGTCCTCCTCCTGGAACCAAAGACGAACCGGACACCGTTTTTATGTGGAAATCGTAATGAAAATCACAACTGTGAAATCAGAACGTAAAGACATATTATAGGACAACACAAACAAAATAAAAAAATGAGCAACACGGACTCCACCAAAATCCGGGGATGAACTCAGGTACTTGCGAAGGGTAAGTAGTTCCTGCTACTTATAAGACACCCGCCGTATAACTCATATATACAGACAAGTCATGTAAGTCCTGGTATCAATAGAGGAAAGGAAATATATCCATTGATGTGAATATTTCGATATGGTAAAGCAGATTGTGATGACGACCGTATAAATTTTGTATCGATGACTTCAACCTAGGATCAACATAGCCTTGTTTGAGTACCTTTTGCGTGAGCAGTTGAGCTCTGTACTGGACACAAGCTCTAGAATAACGTATGAGTTGTGAAATGTAAACTCCATACGCTTGCGGTGCTCGAATATTGTTACCCTTGAAAGGGAAGTTGACTATTGGAAAATTGAAGAAATCGAGTTTGTCGTAGAGTTTTGTTTTTAGCATTCCCCAGTTGTCGATTTCAAGGTGGAGGTCAAGATGCATACTTTTGAGCATCAGTAATATCCTTTACTTCAAGCTCATTTGGATAGATGCGATGTAGACAATCACCCAACCGAAAATCGTTCCGTGACAGAACATCATCTATATAGCGGCAGCTGGAATTATAGTTCAGTGTTAATTTTATTTAATCTTGAGAAGCCATTGAAGGAAGTCTGCCTCATAAGCAGGTAGAAAGAAATCGGCGAGTAGCCGAGCACAATTCGTACCCATTGGAATACCAATCGTTTGCTGAAAAACGCGTCCATCAAGCAGGATAAATATGTCTAACATTTTAATGATGTCGTCCTGTTTATATTTATTAACTTGTTCTCGCCATGACATAGTTGAACAGTTGCTGAGTTGACATTAAACCTCACTCATTTATTGTAACAGTCTATACGAAGGTTTTTTTAGCAGGACAATTGAAATTCATTCTCCCATTTTGTTGTTGTTGATTAGACATATCTGTGATTATCTTTCAATACAGTTCATATTGCTACCAGGAAGTCATTAGCATTTAGAGAACCCTAAATGTTATCTATTATCAGTTAAAGCTTAAGCTATGTTGTTTATTTTAATACTTAATAATGTATCAGAGAGGATACTTCTTGTTGAGATCGATATCGTCCTATATTGTTTTCGTAAAATAGATTTCCTGTTGTGTTCTCATTGACTGCTAAAGTGATTGCTAAAACTAAGAAGACATTTCTGTTGTTCGAGTTAATCCATTCTCTCCAGTAATTTTGCATTTTCTATTTGTAGACAGTTGATTTCTTTAAGCTTAGCATTTAGCTGAGATACAATTTGACGAGTTATTGTCCGGGATTTGTTTATTTGTTCATCGTAGTGCTGATTGCCTTTCGGTGACAACTCTATCCACTGTTTGTTCACTTACAACTAGCACAATTTGTCTTACCATATTGCATATCCTAATTATGTCATGGTCCTTAAGGAAGACTTTTGGGCAGGATCTTAGATGATTATGCATTGTTCTGGTAGTATTTGTATGGTTGATTTTCAAAATAAGGGTTTCACCCGATTCACTTACTTATTCCGTTGAGGAAGTATATTATAATCTTGATAGATATTGGGGGGGGGGGATTGTTCTTACTTCTTCTGGGGGTCTGGGCGACTTATAAATAATTAAAGCATAGCTTGAATTTACGCTAAAACAATACATAGTCCCCTCAACCAACTGAAACGAGGGAAAAAGAACCATTTTTAACAGTTCTTCATCGACGTCGTTTTGGTTCATTCGACATTATATGTACTAGCTTATTTGTTCTCGTCGTTGATGTAGCTGAAATACTGCTCATCTGACGTTCTTGTTCCGTGTTGTGACGCCCGTTACAATTTCCGCATACAACGATGTTCTGTTTTCCTTTACCCGCAATTGTTTGTAGGAGGATTCGTGTCATATTTATTTGTATAGTGGTATCCTACACGACTTGTCTATACGTGTAACATGGCGGGTATATTAGAAGAAACAGGAACTGCTAACCCTTCGATAACACCTGAGTACACGCCGGTCTTTGATGCAGTCGGTGTTTTAGTTTTAGGTTGATGTATGTCTTCGTCTTCGTCGTATTGCGCTGTTAAATTACAATTTATTAGTGGATTTGATTTATGTTAAGCATGTCAGTATGCACTTTTTAATATGATGAGGTCACACTGCCCAATTCCAACTCCATTTTGCTACATTCCTGTAATGAAGTGATGTTGCCACAGATAAATACAAGAAGCAACATACAAAACCTTTTTTTATATTTTATTTTGTTTTCGTGTAGTTTCTGAGCTAATTTTAACATGCTATCGCGGTTGATGTGATAAGCACTAACAGTTCAAGTGCCATTGATATTCACATCGTGTCATATATATATCCTTTGTGAAGTAGTGCTGGAAATGTATGAGGTCTCATTTTGTCTTGAACCAAGCAACTAATAAAATACAAATGTTTCATGTTTGAGAAATACATCGGGTATAATACTAGTTCGATATTTTGGGCTATAATTTATAGCAAAATAGATCACGCTGATAGTACGTATCTAACATTAGAGTTTATATGACTGAAAAGACTTACTTATTGTCTAGCATGCCGATCTTTATCATTCTTACTGTTTATTTTATTTCAATAAATCTTGACAGACGAGATTATTAGATTAGACCACCATATATCATTACAAAAATACTCCACGAGAACATTTTATGAATTTTGTTGTACATGTTGGTAATTGTCCATGAAAGTTTTAACAAATTAAATGTGATCCCGAAAATGCTTAAAATGAATGCCAAAACAGAAAGGAAATATTCGTTTTGGATAAGGTGGAACACAAATGTTTATTTGGAATAGCTGCAATGGTTTTTCAATGCAAGCAGTGTGTCATTCTCCAAACAATATGAACCCAATAACGCCATATCCTAAGGCCGATCTGTGTAGATGATTCCTTTTGAACAACTAGAGGATGTCCCTTTCCTCTCTTAGAGAAACGTCATATTTTTATTCCTCATGAAAGCAAATGCAATTGCATTTCTTGTCGGGCATTTTCATGTAACCGGATCATATCTAGATCTTCACGGAAGCATCTCTTCGTTCTTGGCCACTCTGTATTCCACTTGTTTTGTAATATATAGTATCGTTTTGTTTGCAATAATAATGTTTGTGGTGCAATATTGCAAAGACGGCGAGACACAAGATGTAAGATGCGATAAAAAGTAAATTTTTGGCAAAATAACCCGATTGAGAATCAGTCAAATCGACCTCAGTGGCCTCAATCGTTGACTGAATGTTGGTTGCTTAACCTCTATTAACATTTTCATGCGACAACGGGAACAAGCTTAGCAAGATCCAAAAACCACACATCAATGAGGGAGGCTACAACGGGGTCTTATAGAAACATGGAGCATGGCTCATTCTAAATACGTTACCCACTAAGATTCAGTCAGGCCTTCATTATAACCTAACGACACCTCGTCGCTTATCAACCTTATCCGGCAGCTGGGTAGCGTTGTCTGTTGAGTCCTGGGATACGTAATAAATACTCATCAGTGGTGGCGTCATAACATCGTTCCATAGTTATACATATAAAGATGAACTTACTACAAATATATTTCTTATTCTTAGCCCACCAGTATTTGCTCTTTATCCTTTATGCTGCTTGCTTAGCGGAGACGGACAGACTACTAATTTTATAATCTTTTGTTTGACCCGTCCGAGGCTCACTTTGAGACTATCCCGTTATCCATTAAATGACCGCTATGGTTTTAATAAAATAAAAAAAGAGAACCTATAGCAAGTCTAATAGGAATACTACAGTTGAGTCAGTCATGTCCTTGATCAAATAAACATACAGTACACGTTAGCTTATATTTTTGCTTTGCTTTGAATTGTTAAATTGGCCTACTGAGAGGTTAGGGTATTGCTATGTTTGGTTATACCGTCTCCCATTTATCTGGTTGAGACTTGAGGACAGTCCAAAGGTTTATTAGAACAAGTGCAACAATGTGCGTGCGCACTGACAATCGGATAATACTTGGAAATGTCTTAGCAATGTGTGAAGATTTTATTTCTAATATCATTGTTTAACGTTGATAAGGGGCGGGTATAATGCTTTATATAAAACATCATTTGCTGAAAAAAATAATAGAATTCGGACATACATACATTTGACAAGACATACAGTTATGGTAAGAACATACAGTGTATATATGAGTGAATGGTTGTTAATTAACGCCAATTCAGCAATTTGTCAGCTATATCTTGGCGAGAGCAAGTTAATTTGCAATGAAATGATGATGAGGCCTGCTTTGTACTAGACCAACGCGCTTAGTTGGAGATTTATAGTGTTAGCTCATTGAAACAACAGCCCGTGGATAGACAAGTCGTCACACTCGGACACATTATCCTGCTTCCGAGTTAACCAGTCTTTGCTCTTTCTCCTTATTGATGTGTGCTTAGCGGAGAAGACACACATACCAATTTTATAGACTTTGGTTCGATACGACCGGGGATCGAACCCTCGATCTACCATACTCGTGGCGAGCACGCTAACCATTATACCACCGATGCAGGTCAGTGTATAAATGAAAGATAGCAAAAGGACTGACTACTTTTTTCTAACAGAGATATATATATGTAATTGAACAATATAAAATTCAATAATTTACATAGAACCAAATTTAAATAGATAAACTCTCACAGTTCTTTTATTACCCTTTGTCTCATTAATTTTTCAATATCTTCTCACTATAACACTTCCTAATAGGTACAGTACATGGACATAAGTATTCGTTACTATATATTTCATATAAAACCACATTATTTAAAAAAAAAATATTTTAAATCTATCTCTGGGCAGATTTTTATGACATTTATTTCAAGACACGCATAATGCTGTGAATTTTATTTGTTGATCTGATAGTAATTTTTGTCTGCATGGTTTTTGTTTTCTTGTGATTTAAACACAAATGTTGAAGTTTCCGATTTTATTTTAGTTAAATTATATAGCAAAGTTGACGTCAGAAAAAGAATGTCTTTAAATCATAAGAAAATAAAGGCAATCTAACAGCAAATTGTGCTAAAATAAGCAAATACTCGTTAAATATGTCTGCTTCTTCTGGTGCAAAAATGATCAAAATCCGATTAGAAATGACTTCACAATGATGTTTTTGAAAAATGTAGTTTTATATGAAATATATAGCGTAAAATCGAGGGTGACGAACACTTATGTCCATTGACTGTACATGTAGCAATGTTTTAGGAAAAATAATATATATACGTACCGTGATAATCATTGCAAAATTGAGGGGGAAAAATATGATGCGCTGACATTAATGTTAGGTTCACTGACATTATAATATTTGCTCCATGACTAACTTCTATTCCTTGTTCATATTTTAAACAAAGTATACTGAAATATATTTTTAAACCTAGGTAGGATAGCAGGATTTGCATCTATAGATTGAACACCAGGCAATTTATTATTTTTTTATTTAAGCAATTAATTACTTTACACTCATAAAATTGTCGCCCGACAGACTTTCCGCTCTATTGTTGATGAGATCGAATTGTGGTGTTGTAACGGAGGATCAGGAGACCGTCAAACTAATATTGATGGATTCGTGTTTAGCAATAACTTTAATATTATTTCTGCTATGCATATGCATATATTACTAATTACATCTAACAAATATGCCATTTAAAAAACCCTAATTGATATAGTGTTATATTTTGTACGGTTATAGATAAATAATATTTTTTTGATAAAATATAAAAATACAATTATATTTAGAAGAAGAGTTTGAAGATACCAAAGGGGTAATCATAATCCGTAAATCGAAGGACAGACAACACAATGACCAAAAGAAAAAGGGCAAACAACGACCTACAAAACATACACAAAAAACTAAAGATCGAGCAACACGAACCACACTAAAACCAGGGGGTGCTCCCGGAAGTGTAAGCAGTTCCTGCTCTACTAGTGGCACCGTTGTGTTAATCTAATTACAAACCCGGTGATAAGTCATGAATGATTCAAAATCTAACTAATATAACAGATTAAAGTGTTGATATACATTCTGGGACAACCCATAAGAAAAGATTGAAGGTAGATAAGGGGTTGCAAGAGGTGCGTACAACAGAATGGCGGAAAGAAAAAAGGGTAAAAAAAAACCAAAACAATGATCAACAAAAACAGAACATAAAACTATAGATTAAACAACATGAACCCCACAAAAATCCGGTAAAGAACTCTGAAAGGGGAAGCAGTCCCTGTTCAACTAGTAATTTCATTATCAACTAGAAATTTTATTATTAACTTAGACTATAAATACAAGACCCTTAGAAATAAAACAGACTTGTCCATAAAACACTCGGATTATATGTGCAAATAAAAGAAACATTAAAAAGATAAAACCAAATATTTAGAACGTATTTTATTTAACTATTATTTTTTTCTATATAAATTGATTTCTTTTAAACATTTCAAAATTGTGTCGCCTGCGACATTTGTAAATAAATCATATAAATTGTTGACTTTGTAGTCGATTAAAATATGTTTTAATGAATAATGAGAATGAAGCGGAATAGATTACTATCGTTCCTCATTATTTAACAAATAACTATGAATAATTCTACCATGACCTTTAGTACATCTGGTCAAGACTACTTATTCTGCAACATGTCCAAAATTTGAAAGTTGCATCGGTATTTTAAAGATTTTGTTTTTTCAGTCGAAGGGGGTCTTCGATGGCGATTTTTATTACTTTATAAACAAATGATAGGTATACATATATATCGCTGTATAATTACTAGCCAATTTGCTATATCTAATTTTATGGTTTTTTTTCAGGGTGGCGTTCAATATACAGGATTTCATATTGCTATTTGTTTTTGTGTCTTACAAACATTTACGTCTGGTAAGTGAAATCTCATATTTTCGAGATATTTTTGCAAATGTCGCACTACTGTTAGCCTTTGGCAGTATTTGATATAAAACATCCTTTTATCAATGCAAGAATATTGTAAAAAAGCATATTTCAATGTTATTGTACTTTTATTACAATTCATCATGTTAATACACTTTAAATTTAACTGGAATTTCTATATGAATTTCTACTTGGACCATGTCCAACGTTATAAGACTTGGATTTTAAAATCGAACTGTCGTTATGTTAGCTACAATCAATGTTTTTCTTTATTAAGAGAGAAAGTGTCGTTATATATAGTTTTTGCTACTTCAATATTATATCGAAATAATGGATTTTTTGTAGAGGCAGCAACAGCACTGACTGGCAATACATGTGCAGCCAATGCCACTTGTACATTAGCCAACACATTCTGCACTACAAATACTTGTCAGTGCCTTCCCACACATTTCTCTGCATCAAACAAGACAAGTTGCGTGCAGAGTAAGTATTAATTTAATTATAGAGCAAGTCTAAATACATGCAAGCAGTGTTTTATACTGTGTTACATATAAGTACACCGCATACTGACAACTAGCTCATATTCAAATTTAGGATTATTTTAATACACAAAACGCCTTATTGGCATTCTTAGGTTTCTGATGTGGAAATCTCAATAAAATTTTGGATGAGATCATATTGCAGCACCAATACCGTAAAGGGATTTATTCTTCAGTCAGTCGTGGTATTCATTTGTGGTATATTGATGGAATCCAGTTACCAAAGTTTGGATTATTAATGGACAGAGCATCAGCACTATACATGGAAGTGAGATTAAAGGCATTAGCTTCTGTATTTTGTTGTCTTTGACAGGATATTGTATAATCTCAGACTCATAGGAGTATAGGAAAATAATGTCAACAGGAATAACACAGTTTAGGCATGCCGATGATTTGTAGAAACATGTGCCCTCCGAACTCGACAACGAAGTCCAACATACTGATGACTTCATTTTATGCTAAGCATCTTTTGCATTTCCTTCCGTGCTTGTCAAACTAAGTTAATTCGTGACCCAGAACTATAAACGTGCAACGTTTCCTTCGATTTTAAAAGTAAAATGCATTTTGAATAATTTCCTATAAACGTGTTTGTAATTGTTCATGAGGAATAGTACTGCAAAGTGTAGAAAGGCCAATGCACGACCTAGTCATCACTTCGAATGACCACATATATCTTCCGTTCGTCCACATCACAAGCCAGACCTTTCGTCAGTCATGAATTATCACCGGGTATGTAGCACCACTAACATGGTGGGTTTTACTAGTGGATCAGGAACTGCTTACACGACCGTTCATGATACATGTCTAACTATGCATTGTATTTCACTTTATTTAAGCTTTGTAGTGTCTCTGTATAGCTTGCGTTATTTCCTCAAATCTGAGGTTAGTGTATAATGATGTAATATCATAAGTAACCAGTAGCACATTATTGTCAAATGTACAATTTTGAAATGACCTGATTAGGTCACCAGTATCCGATATGTATGTCGACTGGGTTTTCACTAAAGGGTGCAAGAAGTAATATAGATATCTTCCTATTCTTTCTAATGGTCCATTACATTGCGATATAATGATTCTTCTATGCAGCTTTCATTTTGCATCTTGTTGATTATTTCATTAACTTTTGCCTCAGTGTTTTCAAGATTTACTTCATCTATTTGTTCATAGTGAACATTGTCATTCAGTTGTCTATCAGCTTCCATTAAGTAGTCTGACAAGTTTTGAATAACCGTTACATTGTTTTTATCTGCTTTGTGGATATATATACAATATACGTACATTGTCGGTAAATATAAAATTTATTTGTACGAGCTTTAGAAACAGGCAGAATAGCGAGTCTTGGGCGAGCTTTTCAAGCCTGTTTCGTAGCGAGTACAAATGAATTTTATATTTAACGACAATGTGCGTATATTGTGTTTATCCTGCAATGTCAAAAAAGTCGTAAAACTTGTCATATTTAAACAAAAAGGACAGAAGCAAGCATCATTCCACGCCTTTCATAAATGTTGTCAAGGGTGTCTTCTTCGTGGTCCGCGTTACATTAGTACCAGTTTCATACTTGTCTGCGCCCTCCGCTATGCATAGCTACAGGGTACCAGGAAAGTTTATTCGTAGGCTGAAAAGTTTATTCGTATAGTACGAAAAGTTTATTCGTCTAGTACGAAAAGTTTATTCGTCTAGTACGAAAAGTTTATTCGTCTAGTACGAATAAAGCAAAAATACATTCGTATAGCATATTTGTACAGCAAATGTACTGATTGCAGGATAAAATGGGTCTTCCAGGGACATTTATATTTGTAACTTGTTTGTCTTCATTTTCAATAGTGTGCAGTATTTCACTTTCCAGCTTATGAATTTTTGGAAGAAAATATGCAAAAGGTTTTTTAGCATACCCTTGTTCATTCCTGATGTATTTCAATGACATCTCATCTATACAGTTTTCATTTTGCATCTTGTTGATTATTTCATTAACTTTTACATGAGTGTTTTCAAGATTTACTTCATCTATTTGTTCATAGTGAAAATTGTCATTCAGTTGTCTATCAGCTTCCATAGCAACACTAACACGACCGGTGATGCTAGTGGAGCAGAACCTCCGTATCCGTCCGGGACATTTGAGTTTACTCACAGTTGTAGCGGGGTTCGTTGTGTTCGATTTGTAGATTTAAGTGTAGTATTTTGTACATTGTTGTTTGTTGTTTTTTTTCAATTGGCCACAATTTCATACATATTGATCCAATATCCACCCGTTTCTGTTGTGAATCATATATCTGGCCTTACATTGATAACGTGCTACGTGTACATTGTTTCGGGTTATTTCGGAATTATAATTTATTCCAGGGAAACCTTCATCAGAGAACCAACCTTTATTTCGTTTTAGTAATAATATTTATATAGATATATATTTGTCTTTAGTTATCTCTCCCCTTGTTTTCCATTGAAGAGACAAGTTCTGTTTGTATATTTAGTTTCGTTGTTTTGTTTAGTGTAATTTTAGTTTTTCGGGTATTATTTTATTATTTCTTTTTTGATGTTTGGTGGTTGGTTTTTGCTTTTTGTTTTGTTTTATTTGTTTTTATAAAAATAATATGTAAGATTGTTCGGAGTTCGGTAATTTTGTTATTACCCTTATTTAGTTGGTATACCTAAGTCGATTGTTTAATCAACTGCACCATTTATTTAATATGTCCATTAGTTTCGTTATTAATATATTTATCTATTCTTGTGGTTTTGATGATACACATCAATTAGTTCTTCGTGACTATATCTTCAGCAGGAAGTAAATATTTATCTTATGGTTCGTTTCACTAATTCGCCAATGTTTCTAATTTTTTTTTATCCAATAGGTAGATTTTTCTTGAACTCTGTACCTATTGTAAGGTCATTTTTAATAAGGATGCCAGTACTTCCTGGTTATTCGTTGAAGTATTTCAGCTTTAGGGTAATAATGTGTAATGAATGTTATATTACACTTGTTTTCACATTTTATCGTTTTCTTTAGTTTGTCTTGTCTGTCTTTGAAATTGATTTCTGAAAGAATGTTTTTTTATCATTTGGATTTTATATCCTCTTACTTTCAGTTTTTCTGTAAATAGTTGTATTCTCTTATGAAATACAATTGTGGACCTCGTATTTGATTCATTTGATCATATACCGTACGTGTATTAGTCAACGTTCACTTTTTAGTGATTAGACAGGCGTTCCAATGTTAGTCAAAAAGTTCTTTATTTTCATTGACAGGGTTGTAAGCGTACACATAACATACTGTAATGAATCTCTAGTCTCGCAATGGTGTTCACGATAATACAATTGATTGATTGATGTTTACCGTCAACTGTGGCAGTATTCCAGCTATATCATGGCGTGAGCAAATGGTATAAATTATTTCCTTAGCTAATGATATTACAATGAGTGTCGAAAATGTTACTGAAGCCACTATGACTTAATTAACCAATAAGGAATGTCTGTGTCACAAATGACCACGGATAGCATCCGTTTGTCGAAACCACAATTCGGTCTATTTCCCGGTCTTGACTTGTCACCAGGTATGTAACAAAACTAACACGACCGGTGATGCTAGAGGAGCAGAAACTCCTTATCCGTCGGGGACATTTGAGTTTACTCCCGGTTTTAGCGGGGTTCGTTGTGTTCGATTTTTAGATTTTCAGTGTAGTATTTTGTACATTATTGTTTGTTGGGTTTTTTCAATTGGCCATTGTAATGTCTCTCATTCGATATACAACTTGTGATTACACCTTTGCTATCTTCTAACTTTTCGTTCTTGAACCTTGTCAAGGAAAGAGATGGTATTCGTATTTGACAGGAATTCTTATACATTTGTAATATCCTGTTTTAATATAAGAATTGGATACCTATAAATTTCCATTTCAGAAATTACCGTGAATGGAATCTGCAAAGCACGTGACAGCAATCAATGTATAGACCTACTAGCAGAATGCAGAGACGACAGTGGGCTATACAAATGTCTTTGTAAAGATAAGCATTACCAAACAGACAACCATTGTGCACCTCGTATGTAATTCATTTGATCATATACCGCACTTGTACCAGTCAACGCTCACTTTTTAGCAATTAGACAGGCGTACCAATGTCAGTTAAAAAGCTCTTTATTTTCATTAATACATGCGTACAAATAACATACTGTAATGGATCTTTAGTCTCTCAATGGTGTTAATGATATTACAATTGATTGATGATTGATGTTTGACGCCAACTATTTCAGCTATATCATGGCGTGAGCAAATTTTATAACTTATTTCCTCAACTAATGATATTACAATGAGTGTCGTTCATGATACATGTCTAACTATACATTGTAATTGACTTTATTTAAGCTTTGTAGTGTCTCACGAATTCCATGTGAAAACGTGCATTTGCTACCTGGCAAGAATTAAATACTGAGCGTAGGAAACTGGATATATTTTGGATGGTGTTTGTTGTACATATGTTATACTTCACGTTCCTGTTGTACTGTTGTTATATCTGTTCACGTGTTTGATATTTAACTCCTAGCGTTGAAGTATTCTGCCTGTTGCTGTTTTCTTTTCTACTTCGAAAGTGTTACGATCGCTACGAAATCTGTCACAAATGACCACGGATATGTTCTGTTTGTCGTAATCACCATCATTTTCGTCAGCCATGACGTATCACCGGGTATGCAACAAGAACAACACAACAGGTGATATTAGTGGAGCAGGAACTGCCTCCCTTTTCGTAGCACTCCGAGTTCACCCACTTAATTAGGGTATTCGCTTTGCTAGATCTTTAGTTTTCTGTGAAGTATTTGTATATCATTGTTTGTCCGTTTCCTTTGGCCATTGTAATGTCTGTTCTTTTGATAACCCTTTTGGTATCTTCAAGCATGTCTTCTTTGAACCTACATATGTCAAGGACAGAGTGTTTACTTCTATCTGACAGGAAATCTTGTACATTCGTAATATCCGACTTGAATATGTAAACTGTATATCAATAAATTGTCATTTTCAGAAATTGCTGTGAATGATCCATGCGAAGTAAGTGATAGCAATCAATGTGCAGACCCACAAACAGAATGCAGAGACGACAATGGGCTATACAAATGTCTTTGTAAAGATAAGCATTACCAAAAAGACAACAATTGTGCACCTCGTATGTAATTCATTTGATCATATACCGCACTTGTACCAGTCAACGCTCACTTTTTAGCAATTAGACAGGCGTACCAATGTCAGTTAAAAAGCTCTTTATTTTCATTAATACATGCGTACAAATAACATACTGTAATGGATCTTTAGTCTCTCAATGGTGTTAATGATATTACAATTGATTGATGATTGATGTTTGACGCCAACTATTTCAGCTATATCATGGCGTGAGCAAATTTTATAACTTATTTCCTCAACTAATGATATTACAATGAGTGTCGTTCATGATACATGTCTAACTATACATTGTAATTGACTTTATTTAAGCTTTGTAGTGTCTCACGAATTCCATGTGAAAACGTGCATTTGCTACCTGGCAAGAATTAAATACTGAGCGTAGGAAACTGGATATATTTTGGATGGTGTTTGTTGTACATATGTTATACTTCACGTTCCTGTTGTACTGTTGTTATATCTGTTCACGTGTTTGATATTTAACTCCTAGCGCTGAAGTATTCTGCCTGTTGCTGTTTTCTTTTCTACTTCGAAAGTGTTACGATCGCTACGAAATCTGTCACAAATGACCACGGATATGTTCTGTTTGTCGTAATCACCATCATTTTCGTCAGCCATGACGTATCACCGGGTATGCAACAAGAACAACACAACAGGTGATATTAGTGGAGCAGGAACTGCCTCCCTTTTCGTAGCACTCCGAGTTCACCCACTTAATTAGGGTATTTGCTTTGCTAGATCTTTAGTTTTCTGTGAAGTATTTGTATATCATTGTTTGTCCGTTTCCTTTGGCCATTGTAATGTCTGTTCTTTTGATAACCCTTTTGGCATCTTCAAGCATGTCTTCTTTGAACCTACATATGTCAAGGACAGAGTGTTTACTTCTATCTGACAGGAAATCTTGTACATTCGTAATATCCGACTTGAATATGTAAACTGTATATCAATAAATTGTCATTTTCAGAAATTGCTGTGAATGATCCATGCGAAGTAAGTGATAGCAATCAATGTGCAGACCCACAAACAGAATGCAGAGACGGCAATGGGTACAAATGTCTTTGTAAAGATACATCTTACCTAAAAGACCACACTTGCGCACCTCGTATGTAATTTATTTTTTGATATACCGTATCTGTACCAGTCAACCTTTAGTGATTAGACAGGTGTACAAATGTCAGTTAAAAAGTTCTTTATTAACATTGATAGGGTTTCTGGGACCAAATAAAGAGAAACTATAAAGCACCATTATGAAATGCAGATTGAATCTTGTATAATTGAAAAACTCACTCATGGTCTAGGATGTCAAGATCTTATGATTCAAAAATTAGCATAGACTGCATTAGAAATGTGATATATTAAATCAAACATTATTGTGATGCAGTCAATTCCGCTTATAATCCCTCCTACAAACACTGAGGATAAAGATGAAACGAGCATCGTTTTCTTGTGTAAATCGTCACGGAAATCACAAGGAAGAACCTAAGAACGTAAAGACACATAAGAAAACAAAATGTACAACACAAAAACCACTATTACTTAAAACCATGTATGAGCTCAAGAGAGACACAGACAACATTGGACACAAAGACAAACAAAACACAAACACAACACATAAAGCTAGAACATAGAGTAATACATACCCCAAAGACACCGAGGGATGAACTTAGGTGCTTACGAAGGGTGAGTACTTCATGATTCTTATAAGACACCCACTGTGTTACTCATATACATATAGAAAAGTCCATTAAAATTCTTGTCAGTGATAGAAGAAAGAAAAACATTACGTTAAAAGGGAAAAAAAATCATTGACACTTGAGATATGGATATTTGGTAAAGGTCAACCAGATCAACTAGTTTAACCCCGCCAGTGCCTGTACTAATCCGTGACTGTGACGACAGTGGGATGCATTTAGAGGATATCGAATTTGCCTCTTTCTATACTTTCTGTCGATTTTCATATCGGACTGTTCCGACAGTGTGGTATATTTGTTTTTCATTGTTATCTTTCATAGGTATTAAAGTAAATGTAGCTTGTGTAAAAGTAAACAAGGGTTGTATTCAACACGCATTCTGTAACAGTTCTAGTATTTGCCAGTGTAGTAAAGGATACAGTTACAAAGGTGGTGCTTGTAAGTATCTGAAATGTATCTATTTATATTACTTTGTTGGAATTAAAGAGAAAGAGATTCAATATTTGATTTCGCTTATATGTAACACCATTATCAACGTTAGTTCAAGTTATATCGTTGTGGTTGGTCACAATATCCTGTGAAAAAAGCTCACAGACCATTCATATGTCAATGATCTACTTTATAAAATCAATCAATTTTATTGTCATATAACCAAAGACAGCTGATGACAAAATAAATAACATACAAACAGTACAACAATTGTACGAATTGTTGTATGCTCTACAAAATATAATACTGTAATTTAATTTCCCCTTATTGGAAATCGATCATAATTGAAAACAAAAGTAAATAATGATATCAAGAAGACTTTTTATTGACGTGCCTGTACCAAACCAGAAAAGTGAGTGGTCATGTATTTGTGTAAGGGTTATCTAGTTCGCCTCTTTCTAGATATTGGAAATGTTACGACAATGTGGTATTTTGTTTTATTTTTGTTTTACTTCTGCTTTAACATCTTTGATGTTTATTTTTTTACCATCATGTTCTCCTGTTCACATTGCAAATCAAAATACATATTCATATGAACAAACTACTAATGAAGCATTACCATGTTTGACCAGTTGTTTATATTCTCAATTATGATGGTGGTTAAATGTCAGCAAGGACATCCTCACCAATTCCCTGTCGACGAACATCACAACCTAAAAATAATCTTGGAAGTTTTGGTCATAGGAGAATTAGAATTTCATGCTACCAGTGGATCACAATATTTCCCAACTCTCGATAGTTAATCTACATTTCGAAGCTCCAAGTTTAAGTGCAAAATACTACACAGGAAACTAAATATTGGGCAACACGAACCCCGCTTATATCTAGGGTGAATTCATGTGCAACAAAAGGGTGAACATATTCTGTGCATAAGTGGCTCCATACTCATATGCAAGTGATGTTAGAGTATATCTATAGAAACCTTACAGAGATCTGTGATAACTTTCGTTATCAAAATCGACCCCACTACCAATTTATAGCTAAGGGTATGACACATATAGAGATGTATCTATGATATCCTAGGAACTGCATGCACTACACGTATGTCATTTTGTCGTACAATATACTTATATTCTGTAACAGGTTCGAGAGATTCAACCATTATAAAATGTAATAGTATCGACCATTATAGGGGTTAGGGTTATGTATGGTGCTTAACGCCACTTTTAACAATATTTCAGCTATGTCGTGGCAGTCAGTTTTATTGGTGGAGGAGACCGGAGAAAACACCGATCTGCCGCAAGTCACTGACAAACTGTATCACATAAAGTTGTATCGAGTAGTCCGCGCAATACGCAGGATTCGAATTCACATATTTAAAGGTGACTCTCAAAAGACACGTGATCTCAAAGCGAGAATGGCAAGATGGCAGAACGAAGTAGGCGGGATCAGTTAATATCGAGACATTTGTTATGATAATAAGCTAGAAATGAATATTAATGAGTAAGTAAATATGGAAAGCAATAGATAAATATGTAACGAAACGAATTATCCACATGACTCCGCTCTCACAAAGCTCTTTGTTGTGAACATTACTGTTGAAAGGTGCAACAAAACCAAGGTGGCAGTTTCGCAAATGTTTGATAGGGTGAAATCCGCAGCCCTATGGTCCGCAAATATCAGAAAACTGGCCAAGGACCATAAGAGCTACGGTTCCAAAGTTACAAATAACCAAGTCGTTGCGACCGTAAGACATTGAAAATTAACCCTTTATCAAGGATTTGATGTAATGATTTGATTTGATTAATTGGGTTTTACGCCACTTTCAGCAATATTTCAGCTATATCATGGCGACCAGTTTCAGGGGTTGAGGAAGCCAGAGTACCCACAGAAAACCATCGACCATGGGCAAGTAGCTGGTAAACTTGAACACTTGCGGCTGCGAGTCGAGTGCACCCTTTTTGTAAATTAGGCCGGGCGCGAACCCACGCCGTATTGGTGATATGCTTGTATGAGTTGTTATGTAATCCAACTGCCTACCTCATTATTCAGCCACCCGAGACCCCCTCTATCAAGGAAACAGAAGCTATGGGACATCGTTTCAAGTAAGATGTACCGTATATACCTCATATAAATGTTCACAATGGGGACAAATCAGCTGTTTGTCGTTAAAGAACCGGAATAGATTTTGTCGTCTTTCTGCAGAAACGCCACGATATAGCTGAAATACTACTACAGTTGGCGTTAGACATCAATAAATAATTGTTTCAGCAGAATCCCCTGTACGAAGTCTGTCCCGTACACTATTGATACCCATAAGAATGCCAACAGTCTGTTGGAAAAAAACATAACAAATTTGTTGTTTATCAACCATTTAAACATTTTGATGTGATGTCAGTACAGGTGCATCTATTATACCTTGTTTGTATTGACTATATATAGATATAGTACTACTGTATATGTATCTAATGATAGAACATTATGTGTTTAGGCTCTGGAGTAAGCAAAATATCCATAGAAATATCCACGATCATCCTCGCTATGCTGGCATTGAAATGTAACAAATGGTTTGTTGAATAGAAGAAAGTAACCACTGCGACTGTACTGTAGATGTCACACCAAATACGAATAGAACAGAGGAACCCACGTTGGTTTCATATGGAATATTTTTAATAGACGTTTTGATCACATATTTTGTTGTGTTACATTAATATTGTAATATTCATTATGCATTTAGAATGTTACAAGGCAGCAGTTTCTGAGAGGCTATCTAGATCTGTATACAACGCTACATGTAAAGCCGATGACGACATTGCACTTGTGATGGATTTTAGACTCTGTTTAATAGCTAAATATCATAATTCCGTCCTTTCATTGTAGATTATTGTAATTCTACGGTTATTTTAACTAAACGTTAAATATATAAACGATAACTTTTGTTTTAGATTAGAGCATTCTTATAACAACGTTGTTCACTCGATTATGTTTGGGGTAGACATTTTACTCATAAATGGAAAACATTTGCATGGCTGCATCATGGTTAGATGAGGTTTTGGCCTATCAGAAGTTTAATCTCGTCACCTTTTATTGAAATACCTGTACATTTTCGATTTAATTCTGGAATGGTTCCTACAATGTGGTATTTTGTGTTTTTTATTTTTACTCCAATCAAGTTTTTATTTAATATATCTTGGTCTTGGTGACCTTTTCAATGTCTCAACCCACGGCAGAGATACCAGGCACGTCTTCTGGTGGAGGAAGGGGGCGTCATCTCGATAGATGTTGTCAGGGTAACATACAGAAAACCTGGATGCGGACCATTGTGGATTCGTATGTGGGTGTGTATGTGCTTCAACTTCTTTGGGGTATGTGATACCTTTTGGATATAGTAATTATTTCTGTATTGCTATGATTAACATGTACAAACCATTCATTGGACATGAGACAAACTTGGTTAATTTTGTTGATAATTGCGGCTGCTTCGTATGTATTATCTAACACTATATATTGATATGTTATGAAAATAAAACATAATAGGTCGCATGATTAAGTCAAAGGCCGATATGAAATTATACTATACATCACAACTTGCTTGTAGATAAAAATTTTTTAGCAATTCACTATAAAACGCCAATATATATTATCATATTATTGTCTTCAACTAAGGGACCTGTTTTCCTATAGTGTTTTCTGGTGATGTATAGTTCTCGAGGTAGAAGGCAATAACATGTTTATTAAATAACATCTCATTCTGGACATACAAGAAAAATAAACACACTCAAATTCAACATTATAATAATAATCACAAAATTGCCAAGCTTTTTCATGTTGACAGCAAACGATATACAGATTGCAGCGCCGTATATTTGCCAAAAATATAGAAAATAACGCGGGAAAATATATTCCACAGGTGTAGTCTCCACAGGAAATCATTTCCTACTGGCATATTTCCCATTGCTAGGCATAGTCTAGTCACCGCATTGCCAAAATTAAGCATAAACTGTTCAAATATAGCAAACACTAATCATCGAATTAAAATAAAGCATTTTCATATGGTATGTACTAAGCTGTAATATACCCTTGTACCACATCCAGTCATCTAATGAGTTGCTACACTGGTTTATAATCTCATGAAACTAACTTACAGTTCAATTCCGGCGAGTGAAACCCGATTTAAATTTTGTCAATAGTGAATCATTTATGAACAAATGAATATCTGTATAAAAATACACCACTCAAACATTTTTCTATGTTTTGATAGGAAAGGTATTGGTCTATAAATTAACAAAGATTCAGGCGTAAAACATTTTTAGTTTCCATAACAGGAAAACGACCAAGCTGTAAATATATATTAACACTTTGGCGAGGGGATATAAACAGACTCATTGCCGACTTCATATAGACCAGCGAATGCTTATGTTGACTTAGCACCGGGGTTGTAACAAGAGTAGCACAACGGGTGCCACTAGTGGATCAGAAACTGCTTAACCCTTATTGACCCCCGGGTTCACTTCTAGTGCGTACTATCGTTCGTGGTACCTATGTAGTTCACTTACGTTTCTTAACTTTTTGTTCCACGTTGTGATGTCAGCTACGATATCCGTTATTGGTATTTATTTATGTATAATGGTGTCCAATACTATTCCGTATCGTTTAACAGTAATACGACGGGTGCTACTAATGGAGCATGAACGTCTGGAGCACCTGTGTTCACCCGGTTTTTAGTGGGGTTCGTGTTGCTCATGTTTTCTGTGTAGTGTTTTGAAGATAATTGTTTATCCTTTTTCTTTTGACCATTGTACTGTGTCCTTAGATTTACGACTTCTGATTACCGCTATGGTATCATTCAAACTGATACCAGCATCTAAAAAGTCTGATTTTATTTTGGAATACTGTTAATAAACATTTTCATACATAGGATGAAAACGCAGCCATAGGCATGCTTTGAAGGTTATAACTTCAAATTGGTTGATTGGTGCAAACGTATGGTTTCCCGTGACGGATCATTTGCTTCAACGTAAAAACGCTAAACTGGAGACGTTCTGAAAGCTCCAGGTTAGAGCCATAGTCCTTGTAATGAAGTGTATTAATAACTTTGGATACAAGATTTACGGGCTGGTTCGTAAACGATACATCCGTTATTCAGTGTTGATCGATTCAACGAACCATGTAAAATAAATAAAACCGTGCTATCCACACCTCGCCGTTATTAGACTGTTTAAGTAATTATTTTAATCCAAATGTACGGTGACAGTTTTATGACATTCTAATTAGTACTTTAGATGATTGGACAGACATAGGAAATCGTTGAAAGACAGAGTCTGGCAAATGTATTATCTTTGATGTATATGTGGTTTACTATTAATTTTCTATGAGTTAAATTTTGAGTGTCCCTCAGAGATCTGTAGTTTTTAGTTTTAAAAATACAAGTTGCATTAAGCATTAGTTTTTACTAACGTCCACATTTTGGATAAACGAGCCAGTATAACATAGACACACTTTTTAATTATAAAGTGTTATATTTTAAATGAGGAAGAAATGAAAGTTTACAAAAAAATAAAACCAAAATATTATATTTGTTTAATTATTTTTACAGGGTTGTTATACAATTTAGATGGATTTTTCTTTTAATTGCAAATTAATTTGTTCTTGCCATGATATAGCTGAAACATCTCTTAGTTGACGTTAAACAAGACTCACCCATTTTACGGTTTTTGAGCTAGACAATTGAAATCCATTCTCCATGTCTCATTTTTCAATTTAGATTAGATATAACTGTGCTTGTCTTTCAATACTATTCATATTGATATCAGGAAGTCATCAACATTTAGAGAATCCTCAATGTTTTCTATTATCAGTTAAAACGTCAGCTATGTTGTTTATCTTAATACTTAATAATGTATCAGAGAGGATACTTGTGGCTGAGATCGATATCGTCCTATGTTGTTTACAATATTACTAGAATTCCAGTAGTGCTCTCATTGACTAAAAAGTGATTTCTAAACGAAGAGGACCTTTCTGTTGTTCGAGATTATCCATTCTCTCCTGTAGTTTCACATTTTCTAATTGTAGATAGTTAATTTCCTTAAGTTTCGCATTTAGTTTAGATACAATTTCACTAGTTGTCCGGAGGTTGTTTATTTGTTCAACTTTGTGCTGATTGCCTTTCGGTGACCACTCTCCCCACTATTTGTTCAATATCAACCATCAACATTTGGTTTACCATGTTGGCTATCTTAATTATATCATGGTCCTTAAGGGAGAATTTTGAGTATGATCTTGGATGATTATGCATTGTTCCATTATCATTAGAGTGGTAGATTAAACAACAATCATTGAAGGAAGGCGGTATGTACTATTTAACATGATGAGCTCACACTACTAAAGTTCACCTTCATTTTTTCGCATTCCTATAATGAAGTGATGTTTCCACAGATAAAAAAAAACCAAAAGCTTTTTTCTAATTTTTTTCCTTGGTTTCGTGATTGATGTGATAATCACTAACAGTTCAAGTACAATGGATATTCACATCGTGTCATACATATATTGTCATTGAAGTAGTGCTGGAAATGTATGAGGTCTCAGTTGGTCTTGAACCTGGCAACTAATAAAATACATCTGTTTCTTGTTTGAGAAATACATGGGGTATCATGACAGTTCGATATTTTGGGTTATAATTTATAGCAACATAGATCACGTTGATAGTACGTATTAGATTTTAAATGATTAAAAAGATTTACTTATTGTCTAGCATGCCGGTCATTATCATTCTTACTGTTTATTTTATTTCAATAAATTTTGACAGGCGAGATTATTAGATTAGACCATCATATATCATTACAAAAATACTCCAAGAGAACATTTAATGAATTTTGAATTACACAATGCAGTAAATTTTGCTGTTTCAAAAAAGTATTTACAAAGTAAATGTGATCCAGAAAATGTGTTAATTTGATTAATATGAAAGTACAAGAGGACTCGTGGATGAATGAATGAATGTATTTGCTTTATTATCAAAAGAGGAAAGTATTGTGATTTTGGATAATGTCAAACAAAATTGTTTAATTGGAATAGCTGCAATGGGTTTCCAAAGCAAACAGTGTGTCATTCTCCAAACAATAGGAACCCAATAACGGCCTGTCCTAAGGATGAGCTGTGTAGAGGATGCCCCTTTTAAAGAAACAATGTCATATTTATATACCTAAAGAAAGCAAATGCGATTGCATTTCTTGTCGGAGTTTTCATTGTTTTGATGTAACCCGATCATATATACATTTTCACGCAAACATCTCTTCGCACTTTTCTGCTTTGTATTCCACTTGTTTTGAAATATATAATATAGTTTTGTTTGCGAGTATAATTTTGGTATAGCAATATTGCAAAGACGGCAAGATGCAAGATGCAAAAAAACATCAATTTTTGGCAAAATATCCTTATTGAGGATTTGGCAAATCGACCTCAGTGGCCTCAATTATTGATTGCTTAACCTCTATTTACTTTTTCATGCATATTGAGGACGTGAACAAGTTCAACTATATCCCAAAACTATACAACAATAACGGCGGCTACAAAAAGGTCTTAAAGATACATATAGCATGGCTTACTCCAAATACGCTGCCAACTATGATCCAGTCAGGCCTTATTTATAACCTGATGACACCTCGTCGCCTTATCGGGTTCCTGGCTAGCTCTGTGGTTTTTGCTCTGGGATACGTAATAAATAATCAGCAGTTGTGTCATATTGATTGATTGATTGATTGAATTGTTGGTAGTTTAACACCACTTTCAGCAATCATGGCGACCAGTTTTAGTGGTGGAGGACGCCGGAGTACCCGGAGAGAACCACCGACCCTGGGCAAGCAACTGGTAAACTTTATCACCTGCGGCTGCGAGTCGAGTGCAGCCTTTTTTATAATTTACAAAGCTGGGCGCAAATCCACGCCGTATTGGTGATAGGCTTGTATGAGCTGCTAGATCCAACAACCTAACTCATTGAGCCACCCAGGCCCCTAGGTATGTCATAATATCGTGTCATAGTTATACATAGAAATATAAACTTGCTACAAATATCTTTGATATTGATAATTTTTCTAAATAAATTGTTGATTTTAAAGTTGAAATCGTGACTGATCTTCTTTATTTACTATGAACACGTTGTGAAATAATGAAAAGTTGTTGGTAATCATATAGTCACTCACGATTTGAACTTTCAAAACATTTATAAAGTGACAATTAATAAGAAAGGGAGTGAGTAAATAAGTGATTGTTGTTAAACGCTAAATTAGCAAAATGTTCAGCTATATCATGGAGAGAACAAATGGCATTCGCTGAGATTATAATGTCCACTTTGTATGAGACCAATACGCGTAGTTGGATCTCTATATTAATATCTTAATAAAAGAACATTTCGCGGGTAGACATGTCTTTTCACTCGGACGCAGTGTCCTGATTCCGAGCCAACTGGTATTTGCTCTTTATCCTTAATGCTGCTTGCTTAGCGGAGAAGGAAATAAAATACCAATTTTATAGTCTTTGGTTTGACCTGTCCGAGGCTCGAACTCACAATCAACCGCACTCGAGGCTAGCACGCAAACCATTAAACCACCGATCAGGTTTTGAGTCAGCCATGCCTTTGAAAAAACTCACATACATTACACGTTAGCTAATATTTTTGTTTTGTTTTGAATAGTTAGGTTGGCCTACTGAAGGATCAGTGTATTGTGTTTGGTGATACCGGTTAACTTTTATTTTAAGACTTGACGAGAGTCCAAAGGCTTATTGGAACAAATGCAACAATGTACATGCGCATTGGTAATCAGATAATGCTTGAAACCGTCTGCATAGCAATGTGTGATGATTTTATTTCTAATATCATTGTTGACTGTTGATAAGGGGCGGTTGTATTGTTTTATACAAAACATCATTTGCTCCAAACAAAAATTAGACTTCGGACACCACATACATTTGACAAGACATACAATTATGTAAGAACATTCAATGTATATACTATATTTTCCCATACACGTAAGATATCAAAAGGGCTGACACCTTTTTGTCTAACAGAGATATGTATGTAATTGAAAGAGAGCGAATTCAACTTCATACATAGAAACACATTTAAATAGATAAGCAGTTACATGTCTTTTATTATGCTTTGTCGTCATTAGTTTTTCAGCAGTTTATGGCTATAACACTGCACTTAGCAGGCAACAATTCATAGTTCATTTGTTATTATGATAAATAATAAATATATTATGTACAAGTGAATGAGTGAATGACTGCTATTTAACGAGCAATGTTTTTCAACTCTTTCATGGGGCGAACAAATTGCATCTCGATGAGAGGATTATCTCCGTTGCGTACTAGACAGACACGATTAGCTGGATATTTATAATGCTAAATCACCGACACACCAGTCATCAAGCAAAAATTTCGGACACATTATCTTGATTCCGAGTTGTTGAGCTTACCCGAACAACACAACACATAGCAATTGTGTAGTTTCTGGTTTGACTCGACCGGGGCTGTTCGAACCCTAGATCTACCGCATTCATGCTAACCAGTATAAATCGACATGGTTATTATAATAGATGATGGGGTGGAAATTAATTCCAAATTCATAGACGTTAAATTAGTTTGCCAATAAATAGAAATAATAATTGTTTACTAGACATTTGCAAGATTAAGAAACAACTAAAATATTATGTCGTATACAAAATTATGTTCGCAAATTATATCACACTAGATTTGTACATGCATGGCTTAATACCTTTGTAAAGTTTAAATGGAGTTCCAATGTCTTTTGTCCCATTCAAATAAATATTTGTAATACTTCATTTCCTAACTAACATTTAAATAATGGTAAAACAATCTGTTATGGAACGCCGTTTAAATATATACTCGAATGTTTAGAGAAATCACCTCTAATTAATTTAATGACTTTAAAGGGCTGCAATTGATTTAGAAAAATCTTGAATTGCATCTCACTATTAGAGAACATTTTATTTTATTCATAGACCTCTTAAATGGAATTAGTAATGTCCGTTACGATTTTCGCATAAAAACGATGTTCGACACGTCTTAACCCTAGTTGTTTGTAGGAAGGCTCATGTATTATTTGGTTTCTGTTTGTTTCGGTACTGATATGGTTTTTAGATATATTTGCTATTGAAATTTACAGGTCCTAAATAAAGTAATTATTATTAAAACTAAGGTTATACTCTCTCAGTGATAGGTAACCTTAGCTGATGTTGACTATCTTCTTTAGACCCTTTGGTTTACTTGCTCCCAAAATGTTTTAAATTATTTGGCTTTGATCGTACCTGATCATGGTTATTCCAGAAACGTGTCATGTACACTACATGTGATATCTACGTTTTATTCGTCCTCTGTCTTGTGTACTCGATGTTGCTAGTGTCTCTAGATTGTCCATTCTTAATTGTCCCTTCGGTTTTTTCTAACGTTTATTTAAGCTAAATACATGTATCTCCAATGACCACCAATACCTATCAGCAATAAGTGTATACTAGACAGATTGATTCATTGGTGTTTAACAACAACATTTGCAATGTTTCAGCCATAGCGTGGCGTACACTGGAAAGACAATGTTAGATTTGCAAAAAGTTTTTGATAGGTAGATCATATAATTTTATGTAATACATTGATTATAGGCATCCTATCAATTAAATGGTTTCAGTGAACCCATGTGCTCGTGAAGGGTGAGTATTCCTGCTTCTTATAAGACACACAAATATGTCACGAATGACAAAATAACGTAGTAACTCACGAATGCGCATGAGTCAGTTACAACGTTATATGGTCATGAGCGACATATTTTTGAAAATGAAACTCGTCAATTAGTTATAGTATTTATTATATACATAAAAAAAATGTTTCGAATCGAATTTAATATAAAATGAGTTTAATTGCACTATATTACGTGTGTAGCGTAGTGATATACTATAATGTGTATCGCTTCAAACAAACATGGCGCCACCCACGACAATAAAATAATTAAAATGCTTACCTTGAAATATTATTTTAGTTAAATTTGATCAAAATTGAAGCGTACACGAAGCCAAATAACGTCTAATCTTTACGTTTCAAACTAGAAGTCTTCATATAACGTCGACAACGAAATTGCGCGAAATATAGCGAGAGTGAAATTAAAAACGATAATTTCACTGTGAAATTATCGTTTTTATTTAACTCGGAAAATTCTGTAATTCACAGCTATCTATATAATAATTATACTATGACTAATTGACGAGTTTCATTATCAAAAATATGTCACGAATGACCAAATAACACAGTAACTTACGAATGCGCGCAACGCATGAGTAAGTTACAACGTTATTTGATCATGAGTGACATATGTTTGATAATGAAACTCGTCAATTAGTTATAGTATGTATTATATATCCTCGTCTGACAATAAGTCGGTCAATCATTGGATAATGTTTGATTATTTTTTTCATGTTTGAAAAGTAAACATTTTTTTCTTTTTAATTATGTTCCTCGTCTATTCTTGCTCACATGTGTAAATTTCCATGGAAAAAAAGATCGATAAAAATTACATACTGACCCATATTTTTTTACCACCCTTTTTCCAAATGGCGTCCTATGACGTCACATAAAGTCGGTCAAAGTTTAATAAAGCACATGATTTTGTCATAGGCCAACCAAACTTAAAAAGTAAACCAGATTAAGAAAGTACAGTATTTTAGCTTTTTCAGTGCAATTGATTTGTCTGAAAAATTTCAAAAGATGTTTTTTTTAAATAGTTTGAAATTGAAGTATTAAAAATTAATTATTTGATGCAAATATTAAACTTGCTTACCCACATAAAAAGTATTTAATCCAGTGATTTGGTGTTTTTGCTTTTGTCAATACAATCTATTAGACCGACATATTTTGGTAAAACAATTAATGACTGATTTCAATTTATTTTAATCGCATTTATTATCACAGATTGGTAACAATACAGTTTTGTTGATGCTATTTGTAATAATGACAGGTTTTTTTTACCCAGACAATCTCATTTTCCTGTCTGGTTTAATTTAATTCTCTGTTCAATTTATGCTATAAATTTTGATTATTGCTGTTAAATTAATTCTTTTTCTATCTTCTCTGTGAATTTCATTTCATTACCCCAAGAAGTAAGAGGTATATTTGTTATTAAAGCAGCAGTGGAAATGCAAAATAATCTGCCATTTTGTGACTAATGGAGAGCACTTGCATGTATTTTCCCGGTAAAATCGGCCATTTTCTAGAAAATGGTGGAATCTGAATGATCAATCATCATATTTTCAAAGTATTTTAAAATACAATTTGCTTGGACTACATTCCAGAAACGGTCATGAACTGTGATGTCGATTATGTCAACAAACCGGAAAAATACAAATGTTTGGGGAATACCATCGATGGAAACATATTTAACAAGCATAATGATCAGGAAAAAAGGCATTAGTAAAAAGGATCTTTTTTACTTGCATGGAATTTATTCAATTCAAACTTCTCTGTTTTAATCTCATCTTGTAATTTTGACGTTGAAAAGTATTCCCTCTGTGTTTATGTACGCTATGAATATACAGAATGACGTCATTGGTCTCGTGCTGCGCGAGAATTGTAAATCAAAACAAATGACCGACATTATTGCATGACCGAGCAGATGTCACGGTAGGATAGATAAAAAAAAATGTTTCGAATTGAATTTAATATAAAATGAGTTTAAGTGTGTAGCGTAGGGATATACTATAATGTGTATCGCTTCAAAAACATGGCGCCAACCACCCACGACAATAAAATAATTAAAATGCTTACCTTGAAATATTATTTTAGTTAAATTTGATCCAAATTGAAGCGTACACGAAGCCAAATAACGTCTATTTTTTTACGTTTCAAACTGGAAGTCTTCCTATGACGTCGACAACGAAATGGCGCAAAACATAGCGAGAGTGAAATAAAAATGGTAATTTCACTAGTGAAATTATCGTTTTTATTTAAATCGAAATCACGGTATTTCATCGATATCTATATAATAATTAAATAATATTTATAATATTTGTAATTAATTGATCAATTTAACACCACATTAAGCTGACGTAAACGAATAAACAATTACAAAACAGAGGGGAAAAATTGGAAGTTACTGACCTCAACGTCATTGTTGTGTTTTGCGACAGACATAGTAATATGAGTAGTATTTCAACTGTATTGATTATGAGAACAAGTCCCCAATAACTTACGTAGGTAAAACGGTGACAGGCCTATGGATGGAAATTATAATTACCACAGAAAAAAAAGAAATAGTACACAGGATCGGTAAAGTTGGTCTTGACAATAAGCAATTAACGTTCTTCACTAAGGGCGAGATGTGTAACCGCTTCGTCCCGCACAACCAGCGGACGCCCCTTTCGATTGAGTTGCAAATAAAAACGTAGATATCAAATTTAGTGTCGTTTATTATAAGGTTTTGTAGATGTATTCTGCTGCTACTAAGTTAAAGTTTATTTTTAGGGAGGCTTTCAATACACAGGATTGTTGATTGGCCTTTACTTTGGAGTCTTATTTACATTTACCCCTGGTAAGTTACAAAACATGTTTACTAGATTAAACTAATTTGCTTTTTACAGTATATAAAAATAAATTCACTTCAGAATTATGAACAGATATATCATGTCTGGGAGGGGTATTAGCGACAAATACCCACCCAGAGACTATGCAACCTTCAGATCCGATTGCCGAGAAAAATTTAGTTTCAAGACGGGTATTTTGTTGTCGTTGCAAATATCCTCCAAAACATGATCAATCTGTTTACTTACATCGAATATCATTCAAAAGACCTGCTGAATAATTAGCACAACTTTTTTTCTGATTCCATCAATTTTCTGTTTTCAATGGTGGTTTCAGGAAAGTTTGCTTTATGCTATGTTATTTTATGTTATCGTATGACGTTTCACTTTCACTTCGAAACGCTTCCGTTTTTCAAACTTGATGGTTGGTTTATGAATTAGTTTCAAATTTGAAAGAATGTTGTATTACGTACAACGATAAAGATGTTGGCGGGTTGAAGCGAAGGCACAGAGTGAATGAAAAGTTATCTTGCAAATTCCCGGCGGGGGGTAAAATTGAATGAAATTAATTCAAAATATAAACATACGTGAAAAATACACCAGCTATCGTTTGTTTAAATATGAATTGCTGTTTGAGATTCAGTTATCAAGAAAGGAGGGTTGGGATCCTATTCACCGGTTTAAATCCACCACATGTGTGTGCCTGTCCCAAACCAGGACCTGGAATGTCAACATCATGTGTCGTGTTCAATGAGGTCAATTAAGATGAGAGGTGATTGTTGATTTGTTGGTATTGGTAGAATTGATGATCATCACTGTTTAAACTTACTTTTCGTAATTATCATCCAATCAAATTGCAGGATACTTGTATAATGTATAATTAAGATAATAATATAACATATTACTTTAGATTGATTTATTGATTGTTGTTTAACGTCACGTCAGCAATATGTCAGCAATTCTAAAGACAAAACATACATTCATGTAGGTAAAAAGATCGCCATAATGGAAAGTAAGATTGCCAAAAGTAAAGCAAGGATATATGTGAATAAAAAAAAATAGTATAACATAAATGTTATCCAATGTATGTCAATTGAATTCATTTAGTTTGAAAATCACATTTTGTTCATTAGTCTATAGGTAATTTTTCTTCGGAATGACTAAAATTAATTATCAATACAATTTATTACAGCCAATTTCAATTTGAAAACAAAAATCTTTTATGAAGTGTACATGTATTTTTGAAACTGAAACTACAGTAGCAGAAGCTTTCTTAGAGTGAAAACATTTTATATTACATTGTGGTTTCAAAATGTTGTTTTGGGATTAAAATGTGCTCAGTAAATTTCAAAATCTGAAAAGTTTACTTTCTTATATTTTGGCTCAAAGTCAATCATTTTGGTACGAAATATATATTATTGTTAATATTTAACACCATTGAACCAAAATTACAGTCGTTGAAAATGTTTGAATTTTGATATAAATGTATAAATACACTACAATATTGGAATAAACCTTTTCAGTAGTATTAATGTGATATAATCTTTGTCTGGCAATGAACCTTCAACGACCACTCATAACAAATTACTAGTATTACTCAGTTTTATTTTAAAACAAGATGCATACAACATACATTCATTTTTCTTGTTTTTCGTTTTGTTACATACCATCACAAGGGCACATTTTGTATGTGTATTGGGGCCCGTAGTGGCCGTTTCGTAGTTGGATATTCAACTACATTACCTATGCAATCGGTGCCTATCGCCACCAAAATTGCGAATTCGAATCCTGCTCACGACAGGGTGTACTCGATAAACATTATTCAATAATGTTTGACGGTTACTTTCGGTATGTCGCTGGTTTCCCCTGTTTCTTCCACCAATAAAACTGACCGACACGATTGAATGAATGAGAATGTTGTTGAAGGTTGGATTAAACACCATAACCTTATCCTTATATGTGAATTCGATTTTTCCTGCATAATAACGGAAATTATTATAATTAACAACTAATTTTCCAAGCGCTATGGATAAAATAAAAACCAAAACACCACGGTCAGAACAGTTGTCAAATCAAATAAATCTGCTGGTGCTTTTACACGAGAGGTGCATTATATTACATGTGCCTAATGATGTTAGAGGCTGCCAACATTGAGAAAAAAAACCACAATTGTATGTTCATTGCCAGTAAAATTTTATGTTAAATATGCCATAAACATTTGATACTTGTGTAGGTACAGCAAATGCCGTCACGATTGGTAGTCAATGCACGGACAATGGTAATTGTTTACCCATACAACACTCGGTGTGCGATGCAACAAACACAATCTGTCAGTGCTCTCCACTCTTTTTCGTCCCTTCCTCAAACAAGACACTATGCCTGGACAGTAAGTATGAATGCTAATCATAAATTGAATGTAAATGTAGTGTTTTATATTTGAGTGAGTGATTGTTGTTTAACGCCGCCAAATGAGCACATTTTCAGCTACATCATGGGGAGAACATGGTACATGTGATTAAATGATGATGATGTCAGTTTTGTACTAGATGAACAGGCTTGGTTGAGTTTTTATTGATATCCCATTCAAACAACAATCCACAGATAGATTTGTCGCTCCACTCCAACATATTATCTTGATTCCGAGCAAACCAGTCTTGCTATTTCTTATTCATGCTATATGATCAGCAGAGGCATAACTAATACCAATTTTGTAGCCCGACCTGGGCTTAAACCTATCATGAACCACACTCGAATCGAGCACGCCAACCACTACAACACCGGTGTGGTGTTTTATATTGTGAATATTGAAAGCATAGATTAATTGCTTTCTTTTAATTTATTGTACATCTCTAATCGGAAGATAGTTTTACAACATTATATACATGTAAGCATCACTGGACTCTAGATTTGCTAGCGATATTGATGTAAAAAGCGACATATTATTTTACACATTGTTGATCCCATCTTGTAGCCACAGTATATTCTTCAAGAATACCATACATGTACATATAATTGGTATGAATGTGGAACCACTGCTTGTTAACAGAATAAAGAAGCATTAACAATAACGCCTCCTCTGACATATTAATAGACATATGTCTGTTTTGAACATACATTTTATTCAAAACACATGTTCCAAACAGCCCAGGGTAGCTGAAGTTAGGGGTTCCTGTTAGCTACAAAGCTCATATGTCCAGTGAAAAAAAGAAATGAGTCACACAACTCTTCCTTTTTTTCCTATTTAACTGGTAACTTATGGTTTATTTGTTAATACAATGTATATTTAGTTTCAACATTATTTAAATATATACTATATAGATCATATTTTGACCTAATCCATTCTTGGCTAAAACAAAATGCCTACCTGAAATGTATATCACTATCTAGGTTAACATATATTAATGTGGAACCTTGTGTATGGCTGTGGCTTTACGGACATAATGACAGTATCCATTAATGGAACAAGTACAAGAGCTATAACGTCGATCCCCATTCTAGTCGTATCTTGTTTACTTTTTATTTTCTTAAATATTACACCTTATTGTTATATTATTTATTGTATGTCTTTTATTGTGTTAGTTTGTTATTTATATTGCCCTCCAAACTACACGTTGACCGATGTGTTGTATTGAGCAGAAGGTTACTTTTATGAATCGTTTGTCAAAGCTTTTCTTCTATACCTTAGACGGGTGCCACATGAGGAGCAGGTACTGAGTACCCTTCCGGAACAAACGAGTTCACCATCGATTTTTATAAATAAAATTAGATCTTCGCACTTGTTTCATTTAATTTTCTTAGACAATTTTGTAAACATTTTGTTTGCTTGGCCACTACGTGGGAGATCAAACAACATCACATTAGAGTTAAAGCAACAGCAAAAAACATGATCGCAGATCTATATGGGTTTAATAAATATCAATTTATATTTTCAGAAATTGCTGTAAATGCAGCTTGCCATACACAAGATGTACACCAATGCACGGATAGCAATGCAGAATGTAAAAGTGACAATGGAATTAAATGTCTGTGTAAAGATGCATATTACTTGAAAGGATCTGCATGCACCTCACGTATGTCATTTTGTCGTACAGTACATGTGCAATTATATTCTGTAACAGGTTTAACGAGAGATTCAACCATTATACAATGTAATAGTATCGACCATTATAATAATGAGGTGTATCATGCCATTTTATATGTCAGTGATATCGTGGCGGTCAGCTTTATTGGTGGAGGAAACCGGAGAAAACCACCAACCTGCCATAAGTCGCCGACAAACTTTATCACAAGCGGTATAGAGTACATCTATCAATACGCAGGATTCGAACTCACAGCTTTAGATTCCAAAGGTAGTTATACTACCACCATACGATTATGACCACCCCTAGTAGTATTTGAGTAAGAAATAACTATTAAATGTGGTTTTTACTGCTTTTTGTCACTAGGTGGTGGAAATACAGAGAGAATTATAATAAGGAGAACGGACCAAAACAGTTAGTCTCCAAGTAGAAATGACATCATTGTGTTTTTATATTATTTTTTACATTATACGATTAGTGGACATGTCATATCCACTGAAGGAGTCACCCTTCACGTGAAGATTGTCTTATTTTTGTGTAATAACTATCTGCATTGTAAAATGTGAGATAGAACGCCGATCCCCCTTCTAGTCGTATCTTGTTTGCTTTTTATGTTCCTAAATATTACACCTTATTGTTTTATTATTTATTTTATGTCTTTTATTGTGTTCGTTTGTTATTTCTATTGCCCTCCAAACTACATGCTGAACGATGTTATGTATTACGCAGAAGGATACGTTTATAAGTTGCTTGTCAAAGCTTTTTTCTTTACCTTAGACGGGTATTGGGTACCCTTTGGGAACACCTGAATTCACCCCCCGATTTTGTGGGAATCGTGTTTCTCGATCGCAAGTTTTTTGTGTAGTGTTTTGTAGATCATTGGTTGTCCTTTTTCTTTTGGTCATTGTATTGTCTGTCCTTCGATATACTCCTTTGTTATCTTCAAGCTTTTCTTAGAGCTTGATGGTTGTTAGTAGCTTTTAAGTATATTCCCTTCATGTTCGTCTATTCAATTTCTAGCAATATATTTAAATCTCCACACTCGCTCATTTTCCTAAGCATAAAAAATTGGAAAGCTCTAATTTTAATTAGATTGTCATATTAGCAATTTAAAATTATATATGCCGCAAGAGACATGGAGATGTTATTGTTATTCATAAGTTCAAAGTGTAATAAATATTATAATTAGATTTTAGCGAAATATATGTTATTATTTTATGTGGATTTAATAAATATTATTTTTCATTTTCAGAAATTGCTGTAAATGCAGTTTGCAATGCAAAAGATAAACACCAATGTAAGGATATCAATGCAGAATGTAAAAATAGCAATGGAACTAAATGTCTGTGTAAAGATGCATATTACTGGAATGCAACTGCATGCACTACACGTATGTCATTTTGTCGTACAATATACTTATATTCTGTAGCAGGTTTAACGAGAGATTCAACCATTATAAAATGTAATAGTATCGACCATTATTGGGTTATGTATGGTGCTTAACGCCACTTTCAACAATATTTCAGTTATATCGAGGCAGTCAGTTTTATTGGTGGAGGAAATCGGAGAAAAAACCGATCTGCCGCAAGTCACTGACAAACTTTATCACATAAAGTTGTATCGAGTAGTCCTCGTAATACGCATGATTCGAATTCACAAATTTAAAGGTGATGATCACTGATTGCACAGGTAGTTGTAAATCCAACTACCATACGATCACGATGGCATATTCGACCATTATATATATTACATGTATTATATTTTACAATATAGTGTCTGAGTAAGACATAACTTTTAACTGTATTACTGCTTTTTGTCACTAGGTGGTGGAAACATAGAGATAATCATAAGGAGAACGGACCAAAACAATTAGTCTCCAAACGATGAAATTGAAGTGAAACCTTGTGTTTTAAATGTTTTTGTTAACAATATACGATTAGTGAATATTTCATATGAACTGAAAAATTCTCCTTGAACGAGAAGATTTAATAAAATATCTGCATTATAATATTAGAATGAAAAATGACTATTTTTGCAATGGAAATCGATTGGTTGCACTTAGGAATGTGCCCGCTGATCACAATAAAATTCTACAACTTGTGAAAGTAGTATTATAATGACAAATATCATATTGAATATATATTACATTTAGATTAATATGTTTTATACGGAAGTCACTTTTCAAACTAGATATGTATATAAACTGAGAAGTAGGCAGCATTGAAATACCGCTACAAATGTATTTGAAGGATCAAAATATTTGAAATATACCTTTTCAAACAAATTGTGTTAAGCAATAATACCTGCTTTTTTAATTATCTTTTGTAGGCATTCAAGTAAATGCAACTTGTACACCTGCAGAAAAAGGTTGTATTAAAAACGCAATCTGTAAGACAACCAATGTCAGTGCAAAGTGGGATATACTTACAGAAATACATCTTGTAGGTATTCAGAGAAAATTATGACATAGCATATTTAAATTGCAATCTGTTCACGTTATCGCCAACTAGAACAAGTAATATTCTGGGGTAAATTTGTAAATATTTGATCCGTTCATAGAATCGTTTAGCTTAATAACAGCCGGATTAGTCAAATGCTCGTCTATTTCGAAGTAAAATCGTCGTTACCTTCGACCTTGACAAAGCGAGGCTTGATTGTACTGTGTTTTTACTGACTTGGTTTAATTTTGAATTTTTGTATTTAACGGCACTTAAAACAATATTTCAAATTATATCGTATCGGATATTTTTAATTGATGGATGATACTCGAGTAATCCGTCAGAACTTCAAAAAGGTAATCAGAATTTGAAATGTATATAATGGTCAAAAGAAAATTCGCAAAACGTGTAACAATGGTCCATAAGACACAAACTAATGAATCCTACTAAGACGACGGGAGGGAGGGGGTAGTTACTCTAAAGAGGGTAAGTAGTTCCTACGACACTAGTGGGGTCAGTCATGACACTCGTCTAAGAATTGCAATATTTGGTGCAAGTCGAGAAAGAAGAAAGAATGGTATTGTAACTATCACAAACGAAACAGATCCATTTTCATCTTTTACAGGTATGTCTTAACGGTTAACCAACTGGTGACGGTAAAACCTTCGATTTGTGATGATTTTGACTTTATCAATAGGAGGCATTGAAACACACACACACATGTACATACATACATACATACACCGGATGCTTAACATTCCTTTTCTCCACATTGACAATTAACACACAATTCCCCATTACACCCATACACGGTAATTTGATAATGTTGAACGTTTCAGTGACTGTGGTAGAAATAGGCAAGCGACACATGTCTCCTTTTGACTCGAGATTAAGATATGTAACGACTAACCAAGTCGTTGCGACCGTAATACTTTGAAAATTAACCCTCTATCAAGGATTTGATTTAATGATTTGATTTGATTAATTGGGTTTCACGCCACTTTCAGCAATATTTCAGCTATATCATGGCGACCAGTTTTAGGGGTTGAGGAAGCCGGAGTACCCACAGAAAACCATCGACCATGGGCAAGCAGGCGCGAACCCACGTCGTATTGGTGATAGGCTTGTATGAGTTGTTAGGTAATCCAACTACCTATCTCATTATTCAGCCACTCGGGCCCCCCTCTATCAGGGAAACAGAAGCTATGGGACATCGTTTCAAGTAAGATGCACCGTATATACCTCATATGAATGAGTGCTGCTAGAACCGGGATAGGTTTGTGTCGCCTTTCTGTAGAAACGCCACGATATAGCTGAAATACTACTACAGTTGGCGTTAAAAATCAATAAATAATTGTTTCTGCAGAAGTCTGTGCCGTACACTGTTGATACATAAGAATGCCAACAGTATGTTGATAAAACATAACAATTTTGTTGTCGATCAACTATTTAAACATTTTGATGTGATGTCAGTACAGGTGCATCTGTTATACCTTGTTTGTATTGACTAGATATGTATATAGTACTACTGTATATGTATCTAATGAATAGAACATTATGTGTTTTAGGCTCTGGAGTAAGCAAAATATTCATAGAAATATCCACGAGCATCCTCGCTATACTGGCATTGAGATGTAACAAATGGTTTGTTGAATAGAAGAAAGTAACCACTGCGACTGTACTGTAGATGTCACACCAACTACGAATAGAACAGAAGAACCCACGTTGGTTTAATATGGAATATTTTTAATAGACGTTTTGATCACATATTTGTTGTGTTACATTAATAATGTAGTATTCATTATGCATTTAGAATGTTGCAAGGCAGCAGTTTCTGAGAGGCTATCTAGATCTGTATACAACGCTACATGTAAAACCGATGACGACATTGCACTTGTGATGGATTTTAGATTCTGTTTAATAGCTAAATATCATACTTCCGTCCTTTCATTGTAGATTATTGTAATTCTACGGTTATTTCAACTAAACGTTAAATATATAAACGATAACTTTTGTTTTAGATTAGAGCATTCTTATAACAACGTTTTTCACCTGATTATGTTTGGGGTAGACATTTTACTCATAAATGGAAAACATTTGCATGGCTGCATCATGGTTAGATGTGGTTTTGGCCTATCAAAAGTTTAATCTCGTCACCTTTTATTGAAATATTTTTATACATTGCCGATTTAATTCTGGAATGGGTCCTACAATGTGGAATTGTTTTTTTCATTTTTACTCCAATCAAGTTTTTATTTAATATATCTAGGTCTTGGTGACCTTTTCAATGTCTCAACCCACGGCAGAGATACCAGGCACGTCTGCTGGTGGAGAAAGGGGGCGTCATCTCGATAGGGGTTGTCAGGGTAACATACAGAAAACCTGGATGCGGACCATTGTGGGTTTTGTATGTGGGTGTTTATGTGCTTCAACTTATTTAGGGTATGTGATACCTTTTGGGTATAGTAATTATTTCTGTGTTGCTATGATTAACATGTACAAACCAGTGATTGGGCAAGAGACAAACTTGGTTAACTTTCTTGATAATTGCGGCTGCTTCGTATGTATTATCTAACACTATATATTGATATGTTATGAAAATAAAAACATAATAGGTCGCATGATTAAGTCAAAGGCCGATATGAAATTATACTATACATGACAACTTATTTGTGGATAAAATAAATTTAGCAATTCATTATATAACGCCAATGTATATTATCATATTATTGCCTTTCAACTGAGAGACCTGTTTTCCTATAGTGTTGTCTGGTGATGTATAATTCTCGAGGTAGAAGGCAATAACATGTTTATTAAATGACATCTCATTCTGGACATACAAGAAAAATAAACACACTCAAATTCACCATTATAATAATAATCACAAAAATGCCAAGCTTTTTCATGTTGACAGCAAACAATATACAGATTGCAGCGCCGTATATTTGCCAAAAATATAGAAACATAACGCGGGAAAATATATTCCACAGGTGTAGTCTCCACAGGAAATAATTTCCTACTGGCATAGTTCCCATTGCTAGGCATAGTCTAGTCACCGCATTGCCAAAATTAAGCATAAACTGTTCAAATATATCAAACACTAATCATCGAATTAAAATAAAGCATTTTCATATGGTATGTAGTAAGCTGTAATATACCCTTGTACCACATCCGGTCATCTAATGATTTGCTACACTGGTTTATAATCTCATGAAACTAATTTACAGTTCAATTCCGGCGAGTGAAACCCGATTTAAATTTTGTCAATAGTGAATCATTTATGAAAAAATGAATATCTGTATAAAAATACACCAGTCCAAAACTTTTCTTTGTTTTGATAGGAAAGGTATTGGTCGATAAATTAACAAAGATTCAGGTGTAAAACATTTTTAGCTTCCATAACAGGAAAACGACCAAGCTGTAAATATGTATTAACACTTTGGCGATGGGATGTAAAAATACGCATTGCCGACTTCATATAGACCCACGAATGCTTATGTTGACTTAGCACCGGGATTGTAACAAGAGTAGCACAACGGGTGCCACTAGTGGATCAGAAACTGCTTAACTCTTATGGACCCCCGAGTTCACTGCTAGTGCGTACTATCGTTCATGGTGCTTATGTAGTTCACTTACGTGTCTTAACTTTTTGTTCCATGTTGTGATGTCAGCTACGATATTCGTTATTGGTATTTATTTATGTATAATGGTGTCCAATACTATTCCGTTACAGTAATACGACGGGTGCTACTAGTGGAGCATGAACGTCTGGAGCACCGGTGTTCACCCGGTTTTAGTGGGGTTGGTGTTGCTCAACCCTAAGTTTTCTGTGTAGTGTTTTGAAGATAATTGTTTATCCTTTTTCTTTTGACCATTGTTCTGTGTCCTTAGATTTACGACTTCTGATTACCGCTATGGTATTATCCAAACTGATACCAGCATCTTAAAAGTGTGATTTTATTTTGGAATATTGATAGTAAACATTTTCATACAAAGGATGAACACGCAGCCATAAGCATGGTTTGAAGGTTATAACTTCAAATTGGTTGATTGGTGCAAACGTCTGGTTTCCAGTGACGGATCATTTGCTCCAACGTAAAAACTCTAAACTGGAGACGTTCTGAAAGCTCCAGGTTAGAGTCATAGTCCTTGTAATGAACTGTATTAATTAATTGGATGAAAGATTTACGGTCTTGTCCGTAAACGATACATCCGTTATTCAATGTCGATCGATTCAACGAACCATGTAAATTAAATAAAACCGTGCTATCCACATCCCGTCGTTATTAGACTGTTAAAAGTAATTATTTTAATCTGTCCATACAGTGGCAGTTTTATGACATAATATTTTAGAATTTTAGGTTTTTGGAGAGACATAGGGAATTGTTGAAAGACAGTCTGCCAAATGTATTACCATTGATATATATCTGGTTTATTATTCATTTCCTATCAGTTTAATTTTGAGTGTCATTCCGTGATCTGTAATGTTTGGTTTCTTGGTTTAACAAATACAAGTTGCACCAAACTTTAGCTCATATTTTGGATAACAAACCCGTCTTACAGAGACACACTTATTTAAATTATTAAGTTTACCCCCCAAAAAAGACCTACATATTTTATTTGTTTGTATACTTTTTACATGATTGTTATACAATTTTAACTGTCTGGGTGGAGGTATCTTTTATTGCAAATACACGATAGGAAATAACGAAGAAAACAAAACAAAATCACAACACAATATTTGTTGTACACACTATGCGCAAACAAACACAAATAACATAAATAAGACATGGGTCCTCCTCCTGGAGCCAAAGACGAACCGGACACTGTTTTTATGCGGAAATCGTAATGAAAATCACAATGAGGAACTCAGAACGTAAAGACACATTATAGAACAGCACAAACAAAACTTAAAATATGAGCAACACGGACTCCACCAAAATCAGGGGATGAACTCAGGTACTTGCGAATGGTAAGTAGTTCCTGCTTCACCCGCCGTATAACTCATTTATACAGCCAAGTCATGTAAGTCCTGGTATCAATAGAGGAAAGAAAAAATATCCATTGATGTGAATATTTCGATACGGTAAAGCAGATTGTGATGACGACCGTAGAGTTTTTGAAGCGATGACTTCAACCTAGGAGCAACATAGCCTTGTTTGAGTACCTTTTTCGTGAGCAGTTGAGCTCTGTACTGGACACAAGCTCTCGAATAACGTATGAGTTGTGAAATGTATACTCCATGCACTTGCGGTGCTCGAATATTGCTACCCATGAAGGGGACGTTGACTATTGGAAAAGTGAAGAAATCGCGTTTGTCGTAGAGTTTTGTTTTTGATATTCCCCAGTTGTCGATTTCAAGATGAAGGTCAAGATGCATACTTTTGAGCATCAGTAATATCCTTTGCTTCAAGCTCATTTGGATAGATGCGATATAGACAATCACCGAACCGAAAATCGTTCCGTAACAGAACATCATCTATATAGCGGCAGCTGGAATTAAAGGTCTGGGTTAATTGTTATTTAACTTTGAGAAGCCATTGAAGGGATTCTGCCTCATAAGCATGTAGAAACAAATCGGCGAGTAGCGGAGCACAATTCGTACCCATTGGAATACCAATCGTTTGTTGAAAAACGTGTCCACCAAACAGGACAAATATGTCTAACATTTGAATGATTTCGTCCTGTTTATATTTATTAACTTGTTCTCGCCATGATATAGTCGAACAGTTGCTGAGTTGACATTAAGCAGGAATCACGCACTCACTCATTTATTGTAACAGTCTATACGAACGTTTTTTTAAGCAGGACAATTGAAATCCATTCTCCCATTTGGTTGTTGTTGATTAGACATATCTGTGATTATCTTTCAATACAGTTCATATTGATACCAGGAAGTCATTAACATTTAGAGAATCCTCAATGTTATCTATTATCAGTTAAAGCTTAGGCTATGCTGTTTATTTTAATACTTAATAATGTATCAGAGAGGTTACTTCTTGTTGAGATCGATATCGTCCTATCTTATTTACAATATAAAATAGATTTCCTGTTGTGTTCTCATTGTCTGTAAAAGTGATTGCTAAAACTAAGAAGACATTTCTGTTGTTCGAGTTAATCCGTTCTCTCCAGTAATTTCGCATTTTCTATTTGTAGACAGTTGCTTTCTTTAAGCTTCACCTTTAGCTGAGATACAATTTGACGAGTTATTGTCCGGGGTTTGTTTATTTGTTCATCGTAGTGCTGGTTGCCTTTCGGTAACAACTATTATCCACTGTTTGTTCACTTACAACTAGCACAATTTGGTTTACCATGTTACCTATCCTAATTATGTCATGGTCCTTAAAGAAGACTTTTGAGCAGGAACTTAGATGATTATACATTGTTCTGGTAGTATTTGTATGGTTGATTTTCAAAATAAGGGTTTCACCCGATTCACCTACTTATTCTGTGGAGGAAGTATATTCTAATCTTGATTGTTTTTATTTCTTCTGGGGGATCTGGGCGACTTATAAATAATTAAAGCGTAGTTTAAATTTACGCTAAGTCAATACATATTCCTCTCAACCAACTGAAACGAGGGGAAAAGAACCATTTTTAACAGTTCTTCATCGACGTCGTTTTGGTTCATTCGACATTATATGTACTAGCTTATTTGTTCTCGTCGTTGATGTAGCTGAAATACTGCTCATCTGACGTTCTTGTTCCGTGTTGTGACGCCCGTTACAATTTCCGCATACAACGATGTTCTGTTTTCCTTTACCCCCAATGGTTTGTAGGATGATTCGTGTCTTATTTATTTGTATAGTGGTATCCTACACGACTTGTCTATACGTGTAACATGACGGGTATATTAGAAGAAGCAGGAACTGCTGACCCTTCGATAACACCTGAGTTCACGCCGGTCTTTGGTGGGGTCGGTGGTTTAGTTTTCGGTGTGTCTTCGTCCTGTGTACTCGGTGTTGCCATTGTCTCTGCATTGTCCATTCTTGATTGTCCAGTCAGATGCAGACTATACGAAGGTGCTATTGTGCTGTTAAATTACAATTTATTAGTGGATTTTATTTACGTTAAGCATGTCAGTATGCACTTTTTAATATGATGAGGTCACACTGCCCAATATCCAACTCCATTTTGCCGCATTCCTGTAATGAAGTGATGTTGCCACAGATAAATAAAAGAAACAAACAAAACCTTTTTTTTTATTTTATTTTGTTTTCGTGTAGTTTCTGAGCTAATTTTAACGTGCTATCGCGGTTGATGTGATCAACACTAACAATTCAAGTGTCATTGATATTCACATCGTGTCATATATATATCCTTTTTGAAGTAGTGCTGGAAATGTATGAGGTCTCAGGTGGTCTTGAACCTAGCAACTGATAAAATACATCTGTTTCTTGTTTGAGAAATACATCGGGTATAATGATAGTTCGATATTTTGGGCTATAATTTATAGCATAATAGATCACGTTGATAGTACTTATTGTATTTTAAATGATTAAAAAGACTTACTTATTGTCTAGAATGCCACTCATTATCATTCTTACTGTTTATGTATTCTACTAAATTTTGACAGACGAGATTATTAGATTATACCATCATATATCATTACAAAAATACTCCACGATAACATTTTATGAATTTTTAATTACACAATACAGTAATTTTTGCTGTTTCCGAGAAAGTATTTACAAATTAAATATGATCCCGAAACTGTGTTGATTGATTAAAAAGGTAAAAGGGGACGAATGGATGAACTAATGAATGTATTTTTTCATTTCCAAACGGTATTATGATTTTGGATAAGGTCGAATTGTTTAATTCTTATTGATAATTAAATAGATTGTTGCTTTTAAAGTTGAAATCTTGACTGATCATCTTTATTTACTATAAACACGTTGAGAAATAATCAAATGTTGTTAGTAAACATATGATCATTCCTGATTTGAATTTTCAAAGCAACATTTTAAAAAGATTATCAAAAAGAAAGGGAGTAGATAATGAGTGATTTTGTTAAATGCTAAATGAGCATTTTTCTGCTATATCATGGTGAACTAATGGCATTTGATGAAATGATAATATTCTCTTTTTATCGCTATTTTGTTTATTGTCCCTTTGATGTTTAAAACCGATATATTTCATATCATGTGGGCGCATGATATGATTCCAATTATCGCTAATCGCTAAGCGTTGTCAAGGACGCACGTAGTATTATCTTGTTTTCTAATATGACGGTTAATGACGTCACATTACCAAATTCTTGATAATTAAGTGATTAACGATATAAAATATTAATTGTGTTTAAAAAAATTATCTAATTATGAATACAAAATAGCGATAAAAAAAGATGCTTTTTAAAACTTGAGGACGTTTCTCAGTAATCTCTCATCTCAGGGCTTCGCCCTTCGATGAGAGATGACTGAGAAAAGTCATCTCGTTTTTAAAAACATCGTTAATCACTTAATACTAGAACAACACGATTAGTTAGATCGTTATAGTGCGATCTTACTGAAAGAACAGCCCGCGGATAGATATGTCGCTCCACTCGGAGCCTACCAGTGTTTGCTCTTTATCCTTAATGATGCCTGCTTAGCGGAGAATCAACAAGTGCCAATTTCATAGTCTTTGGTTTGACCCGTCCGAGGCTCGAACTCATGATATACCACCCTGGAGGCTAGCACGCAAACCATTAAACCACCGATGTGGTTTTAATAACAACGGAATTGGTAGTAAGTCTAATAGGAATACAACAATTGAGCCAGTCATGCCCTTTACGAAACACACATACATTACACGTTAACCAACAGTTTTGCTTTGCTTTGAATTGTTAGATTGGCCCACTGAGGGCTTAGTGTATTGTTGTTTGGTGATACCGGTTCCCTTTTATCCGGCTGAGACTTGACGACAGTCCAAAGGCTTATTGGAACAAGTGTAACAGAGTGCATGCGCACTTATAATCGGATAATACTTGAAAATGTCTTAGCAGTGTGTGAAGATTTTATTTCCAATATCACTGTTTGCCGTTGATAAGGGGCGGATGTAATGTTTCATATAAAACATCTGCTGAAAAAAACATCAAACACCACATACATTTGCCAAGACATACAATTATGGTAAGAACATACAATGTATATATAATACTTCTCCATAAATGTGAGATATCAAAAGGGGCGACTACTTTTTTCTAACAGAGATGAGGTATGTAACTGAAAGATAGAAAATTCAATTTAATTAGATAGACAGTTACATGTTTTCTATTCCCTTTGTCATTAGCTTTTCAGGATTTTCCAACTGTAACACTACATAATACATGTAACAATGGTTTGGGTATTCGGTATATGATAGATATAGTACACCCTGTGATAATCATTGCAAAATTGGAAACAGAAGATGAGATGCTGACATTAATATTAGATTCATTGGCATTATAATTATTTGCTCTAAGACTAACTTTTATTCATAGTTCACATTTTAAACAAAGTATACTGAAATATATTTTTAAACCTAGACTGGATAGCAGGATTTGCTTTTCTAGATAGAACTCCAAACAATTTAGTTTTTTTAATCAATCAATTATTTTGCACTCACTAAATTGTTGCCCGACTGACTTTCCCATAATTGTATTGTTGACGAGTTCGAATTGTAGTTTTGTAATGAAGAATTCGTATTTAGCGACACCATTAACAGTATTTAAGCTATCTATATATACTACTAAATGTATTTAACAATAATGCCATTTCTTAAAAGAACAGTGGCATTATGTTACATTTTGTATAGTTATAGTTAAATAAAATTTATTTGATCAAATATCAACATACAATTATATTCAGAAGATTCCACATCTAAAAAATATTACAGATTAAAGTGTTGATATCAAATCTTGGACAACCCCTAAAACTTTTGAAATTAGCAAGACAGGAAGCGGAGTTAAATAAACTGCAATGAAGAAGAGTTTGAAGATACCAAAAAGGGCAATCAGAATCCGTATATCAAAGAACAGACAAAACAATGGGCTAACGAAAAAGAACAAACAACAATCTACAAAACGTACACGTAAAAACTAAAGATCAAGTAACACGAACCCCACTAAAAACCGGGGTTCAAGGTTACTGTTTTATTACTTCACACTCACAGATCTTCAGTGGTGTTAGTCATTATTTTTCAACAAATATGAGGTACATATATATCGCTGTTTCTAGCCCATTTGTTTATTTCTAATTTTATGTTATTTTTCTAGGGTGGTGTTCAATATACAGGATTCCTTATTGTCATTTGTTTTTGTGTTTTACAAACATGTTTCTGTGGTAAGTGAGATTGCTTTGTTGTTAATGTTGTACTACAGTTAGTTAGTTGTCTGTAGTATTAAATATAAATAAACGTTAGAGAATTACCGATGGTGCAATAAGACGAAGAAAAACACAACACCACAATACGCAATCCCTTCTTCCCACAAGTAACGTAAATAAGACATGCGCCGTCCTACAAACAACAGGGGGTCAAGACGAATCGAATATCGTTGTGTGCGGACATCGTAAGGGACATCACAACACGGAACTCAGAACGTACAGACACATAACAGGACAACACAAAAAACTAAAAAGATTAGCAACACGGATCCCGACAAAAAATCGGGGGGTGAACTCAGGTGCTCGCGAAGGGGAACCAGTTCCTGCTTCTTACAAGACACCAGCCGAGTTACTGATATATACAGTTCATGGCAGTGATAGAGGAAAGAAACAATCTACGTAAAAAGAATAAGGTCCATTGTCATTTGATGACGACCGTAAAACACCATCTTATCAATCCAAAAATGTTGTGAAAGTGAACACATTTCAATGTTTTTGTACTTTTACAATTCATCGTGATAATACACTAAAATTTAATGAATTATATGACACCATGAAAAGAGGGGGTGGCGGTTACTAATGTCCAACATTTAGACAACGTGAAGCTTCTCCTGATATGCAACATATTGTTATAATAGATGATCCTTTACAAAAGAACCAATTTCCGACCGTATCAATTATCTCCCCTTTAGATTTGTTAATCTAAATATATTGTTAGTACAGTTGGTCTGCACAAATCAGGAATAAACAAATCGTACAACTATGGAATTGTTTAAATGAAGGCTGATTGACAACTATATTAGAAACGTTATAAAAGAACGATATGGACATAATGAACAGAAAGAAACAGTTATGATACTTGATTTATAAAATCGAATGTTGTCATTATGTTACCTACAACGGACATTGAAACAAAAAACAATGAATGTTTTTATCTACTAACATTGTCGTTTTATATAGATTTTGCTATTTCAATCTTAAATCGAAATATTTGGTTTTTTTGTAGGGGCAGCAATAGTAAAAACTGGCACTGCATGTACATACAATGATAATTGTACATTAGCCAACACATTCTGCAATACAACGACTTGTCAGTGCCTTCCAACACATTTCTCCTCACAGAACAAGACACTTTGCGTGCTGATTAAGTATTAACTAAATTATAATCTACGTTTAATTATAAATCATGAAAGTATTGTATTATATTTAATTTTTAATTTCATATACGTACACCGTATACTGTCAACTACCTGATATTCAAATTTACGATTATTTTAATACACAAAACGTCTTATTTGCATTTTTGTGTTTCTAATAGAAATATCAACACCATTTTGGGTGAGATCAACTTGCAACACCCCGATAGTTCGGAAGCGAATTAATTTTCAGTCAGATGTGGCATTACTCTGAATAGACTCTCGGTCAAACAGTAAAGTTTCATTTGTGGGCAACTCGTATTTTATGCTCTACTTAACGAATGTCACATTAGGTATTTCCATCTCTTGGATACGGTTAATGCAATATTATATTTTTTTAATCACTATTTCCCACATTTTATATGATGGGTCTTTGTGGCCGTTTTCGTAAAGTAGTTTGCCTATGTACTTATTACCATATCAGGCTTCGTCCGAGTTCAACGAAATTGCATGATAAAGTCTGTAAGTATCATACCAAAGACCGGTCGAATTACCCGAAATTTTGTCAGAATAGGGTGACGTCGAAAATGTCTGAATACAAACTGCAATCTCGAGCGGTTGGAATGTTACTATCAAGGTGTGAAAACAATTATAATGACAAAATTGAAATCGTCTCATTTGTCATAAAAGCTGGTAAAAGGTTGACCAATGGTGTAAAATGTTAGGTAAATGTCAAGAAATGAGACAGAGGAATATGTTGCTGTTGTTTCATTTATCAGGAATTACTTATTCATTTGCAATATCCGGTTTTAATATTAAAATTGGATTTCTCTAAATATCCATTTTCAGATATTGCCGTGAATGACACATGCGAGGCAAGTGATAACAATCAATGCAAAGATCAACAAGCAGAATGCAGAAACAACAATGGGTACCGATGTCTTTCTAATGATAAACATTACCAAAAAGGCAACACCTGCGCACCTCGTATGTAATTAATTTTATCATATGCCGTATTTGTACAAGCAACGTACCCTGTTTAGTGATTAAACAGGCGTACCAATGTCAGTTAAAAGTTCTTTATAATTATCATTGAGTTCATCCACTCTTTCAGGGGGTTAGCTGTGAAGTGTTTGTAAATCATTGGTTGTCCCTTTTTCATTACGCCATTGTTATGTATGTTCTTCTTGATTACCCCTTTGGTATCTTCAAAACCTGACTTCGTGAACCTATACATGTCAAGAAAACAGAAGTAACTTGTAAATAAGGGTAATAACAAAATTACCGAATTCCGAACAATCTTACAAAGGGAAAGTCAAAATTCATAAGTATATAAACAGACAAAATCAGTCAACAACCGGAAAACTGTGAAAACCGTAATGACCCTGACTTGGTACAGGCATTTCTAAAGAAATGGTGGGTTGAATCAGATTTTATCTTACAAGAAATCGTGTACATTCGTAATATCCAGCTTTAATATAAAAACTGTATATCAATAACGTTCCATTTTCAGAAATTGCTGTGAATGAAACCTGCGAGTCAGGTGATAGCAATCAATGTGCAGATTCACAAGCAGAATGCAGAGACGACAATGGGTACAGATGTCTTTGTAAAGATACATCTTACCTAAAACACCACACTTGCGCACCTCGTATGTAATTATTTTGTTTTCATACCCCGTACTTGTACCAGTCAACGTTTAGTGATTAGACAGGTGTACCAATGTCAGCTAAAAAGTTCTTTATTAACATTGATAGGGTTTCTGGGACCAAATAAAGAGGAACTATAAGTTTGGGGTAACTAGATCAGCACTATTAATATTTGAAATAGAAAACCATTATAAAATGCAGATTTAATCTTGTGCAATTGCAACCCTCACTCATGGTCTAGGATGTCAAGATCTTATGATTCAAACATTGACATAGACTGCAATAGAAATGTGACATATTGAATCAAACATTATTGTGATACAGTCAAGTCCGCTTATAATCCCTCCTACAAACACTGATGATAAAGACGAAACGAGGATCGTTTCTATGCGTAAATCGTCATGGACTTCACAAGAAGAACCTACGAACGTAGCGACACATAATAAGACAGAATGTACAACACAAACCCCACTACTACTTAAAACCATGGATGAACTCAAGAGAGACATATACAACATTGAGCACAAAGACAAACAAAACACAAACACACCACAGAAAACTAGAGTAATATTTACCCCAAAGAAACCAGGGGATGAACTTGGGTGCTTACGACGGGTGAGCACTTCATGATTCTTATAAGACATCCGCTGTATATATACAGTAAAGTCCATTAAAAGTCTTGTCGGTGATAGAGGAAAGAAAAACATTTACGTAAAAAGGGGAAAAAATCATTGGCACGTGAGATATGGATATTTGGTAAATGTCAACCAGATCAACTAGCTTAACCCCGCCAGTGCCTGTACTACGCCGTGACTGTGACAACATTGGGGTGTATTTAGAGGATATCAATTTGCCTCTTTCTACTTTTTATCGATTGTATTCTGGGACTGTTCTGACAGTGTGGTATGTTTTTGTTTTTCATTGTTATCTTCCATAGGCATTAAAGTAAATGTAGATTGTGTAAAAGGAGACAAGGGTTGTATTCAACACACATTCTGTAACAGTTCTAGTATTTGCGAGTGTAGTAAAGGATACAGTTACAAAGGTGGTGCTTGTAAGTATTTGAAAAGTATCTATTTATATTACTTTGTTGGAAATAAAGAGAAGGAGATTACATTTTTAATTTCACTGATATGTAACACCATTATCAACGCTATTTCAAGTTATATCGTTGTGGTTGGTCACAATATCCTGTGCAAAAAACCTACACACCATCCATATGTCAATGAGTTACTTTATAAAATCAATCAATGTTATTGTCATATAACCAAAGACAGCTTATGACAAACGAAACAACATACAAACAATACAACAATTGTACGAATTGTTGTCTGCTCTACAAAGTATAATACTGTAATTTAATTTCCCCTTATTGGAAATCGATCATAATTGAAAAAAAAGTAAATAATGATATCAAGAAGAGTTTGAAGATAACCAGAATTCTTAAATCGTCATGATTTGAGTCAACAAACCTATTTTAACCCCGCCACGTTTAATTGATGTGCCTGTACCAAACCAGAAAAGTGAGTGGTCATGTATTTGTGTAAGGGTTATCGAGTTCGCCTCTTTCTAGATATTGGAAATGTTCCGACAATGTGGTATTTTGTTTTATTTTTGTTTTACTTCTGCTTTCACATCTTTGATGTTTATGTTTTACCATCATGTTCTCATGTTCACATTGCAAAACAAACTACATATTCATATGAACAAACTACTAATGAAGCATTGGCGTGTTTGACCAGTTGTTTATAATCTCAATCATCACGGTGGTTAAATGTCAGCAAGGACATTCTCACCAATTACCTGTCGACGAACATCACAACCTAAAAATAACTTTGGAAGTTTTGGTCATAGGAGAATGATAATTTCATGCTACCAGTGGATCACAATATTTCCCAACTCTCGATGGTTAATCTAAATTTCGAAGCTCCAAGTTTAAGTGCAAAATACTACACAGGAAACTAAATATTGAGCAACAAGAACCCCGCTTATATCTAGGGTGAATTTATGTGCAACAAAAGAGTGAACATATTCTGTGCATTCTCATATGCAAGTGATGTTGGAATATATCAATAGAAACCTTACAGGCATCTTTGCGATAAATTTCGCTATCAAAATCGACCCCACTATCAATTTACAGGTAAAGGTACAACACACATAGAGATGTGTCTATGGTATCCTTTGATTGCTGTCCAATGGAATAGATGCGATCAACATAGTCGTCAAACTTTTAATTATTTACTGAAAGGAACTCGTCTAAATAGAGGAATGTGAAATGTATGGACTTGGCCACTTTCCCCCATTTTTCTCGAGAATACATTGCGTGAAGTCTGCTTAATACCAATTTCCGATTTTCGGAAATCGGAGCTATCGTTCTTGATGCGAGTTATCTTTTCCTTAGAGACGGTATAGTTTACTTCCGATACCAAATTTTGATAGCAGGATTTTCGAAAGTCATCACCAAACTAAATGTAATTCGTCATGGATAGGAGAAGAACTTTTGAGGACTTCTTTGATATGAAGATGAATGGCTTACAGTCATATCTGAGAGATGCGGGCCTAATAGTAAGCGGAAATAGGAGGGAATTAGCGCAGAGGGAATTTGAGAATCTTGATACAAAGAAAGAATTGCATGTTGATCCTCCTAATGTAAATCTTGATAATGACCATGCTTCGAATCAGGAAATTCCAGAAATTGGAGAATAAACCTCGGGATGGAGTAGCGACTCATACCTTAGACCAACATTGTGCCACAAAGACATTGAACACTATTTCCTGAACAGTAGTCATAAGACAGAGGACAAAGGGAAGATACTTTGCTTCCGCCAATTCGTCCGTGGCTATAACTTTTATAAAGAACATTACGTACACAAAGTTATGACAAACATAGTTTTATTGACAACTGCTGTTATATCCGCTCAAAATGCTTTCCATCAATGAAACATGGCACTTTTACGCAGTGGATCCTAATAACTAGACAGGCACATTATCGTATTCATCAGACAAACTCCTCGTGTCCTGCTGAGTAGGTTTCTATGTTAGAGTTCTCTATGTTTCCTCCGTAAAAGTAGCATATACTTCATAAATCAAATACGTTTACAACAACAAAAATCTAGAAAGTATCAACCCACGTAGTTTTGTCAGTCTAAGTATGAAATTTGTTATAACATAAATGTTATCAAATGTATGTCAATTGAATTCATCTAGTTTGAAAATCATCTTTTTGGGCATTATTGTATATGCCTAAAATTAATTATCAATACAATTTATTAGTCAATTTCAATTTAAAACAAAATTCCTTTATGAAGTGTACATGTATTTTTGAAACTTAATCTAAAGTAACTGCAGCTGTCTTAAAGTGAATGCATTTTATTTGGTTTCAAAATTAAATTCAAAATGTTGCTTCGGGAATAAAACATGCTTCCTAAATTTCAAAATCTGAAAATGTTTAGTTTCATTTTTTAGTATTTATTTGATATAATCTTTGTCTGACAACGAACCTTCAATGACGCATCAAACAAACGATTTCTTACAACATGATCTATTCGCAAGATCTCATTTTTTGCTTTTCGTTTTGTTACATACCATCACAAGGGCGCATTTTGCATGTGTATTGGGGTCCCTCGTGGACCTACGGTAGTTGAATATACAACTACATATGCAATCGGTGAAAATCGCCACCAGAACTGTGAGTTCGAATCCCTCTTTCAACGGGATGTACTCGATGAACATTATTTGATTATGTTTGACAGTTATTGTCAATGATTTTCTCCTGTTTCCCCCACCAATAATACTGACCGCCACGATATAATGAAATATTGTTGAAAGTGGCATTAAACACCATAAACATAACCCTGCATGTGTATTTGATTCGTCCTGCTTAATGAAAGATAATATTCTAATTAACAATTAACAACTAATTTTTGAAACGTTATGGATAAAATGAAAAACAAAAAAAACACCACGGTTGGAACAATCGCCAAATCCAATAAATTTGCTGGTGTTTATTCACTAGAGGTGCATTATATTGCATGTGTCTAATGATGCTAGAGACAGCGAACATTGCTACAAAAGCACCATTTAGTGCCCACTGGCAGTTCAATTTTATGCTTAATATGCCATAAAAATTACATATCTTTGTAGGTGCAGCAAATGTCACGGTTGGTATTACATGCAAGGCCAATGGTAATTGTTCGCCCATACCAAATGCTGTGTGCAATAAAACTTGTCAGTGCTCTCCACACTATTTCGTCCCCTCATCAAAGAAGGCAACATGCTTGGCAAGTAAGCATAGCTTTTAATAATAAATGAAATGTAAATGAAATGATAAAATAAACTAAGTGATAACAGTAGTGTTTTATATTTGAGTAAGTGGTTGTTGTTTCACCCATAATAAGCAAATGTGCAGCTATATAATGGGAAGAACATATTACATTTGATGAACTGATAATGGTGTCCGCTTTGGTTTTGATTGTTAGTTGAAACAACAGTCCATAGGTAGACTTCTCGCTCCACATTACCCTGATTCAGAGCCAACCAGTCTTTGTTATTTCACCTTCATACTACGTGTTTATTGGAGAAGCAACCAATACCATTGTAGTAGCCTTTGACTTGACCCGACCGGGGCTCAAACCCTTTATCTACTGCACTCGAGTCGAGCACGCCAACTATTACAACACCGATGTGGTCTTTTATATTTGAATATAGCAATCATAAGTAAATTGCTTTGTTTTAATTTATTGTACATCTCTAATTGGAAGATAGTTTTACAACAATATATACATTATATTCATGACTGAACTCTACATGTGCTAGCGATATTGATGTAACAAGTGAAATATTAATTTACACATTGCTGATCTCATCTTGCAACCACATTATATTTCTCAAGAATGACATACATTTAACAGTTATGAATGTGGAACCATTGTTTTTTGACAGAATAACGAAACACATTAATTACTCTTCTCACAAATTGACAGAAACATACTTTTTGCAACATACACATTTTATTCAAAGCACCTGTTTTTACAGTGACCCATACATCCCAGGGTAGCTTAACATAGTGACCCATGTTAGTTAGAACGCTCATTTGTCCAGGGGGGAAATCAAATGAGCCACATGATACCCCCTTTGTACTATTAAGCTTACAGTCTATGATTTATTTGTTAATACATTGTACATTTAGTTTCACTATTATTTAAATATATACTCTATATATCATATTTGAACATACTGCTAATTTTATTGTCCTACCTGAAGTTGATATTACTATCTAGGTTAACAAATATTAATGTATAACCTTGTGTATGACTGTGGCTTTACGGACATGACGACGATATCAGTCAATGGTAAATGTACAGGAGACAGAGAGTCGATTCCATTTCTAGTAATATCATGTTTTTTTATTTTCCTAATTGTATTGAGCAGCGGGATACTTTTTGAGTCGCTTGTCAAAGCCTTTTCCTTCACCGTGGACGGGTACCACACGAAGAGCAGATACTGCGTACATTTTCGGCCTACCTGAGTTCACACCCGATTTTTAGTGGGAATCGAGTTCCGCGATCTTAAGTTTTCCGTGTAGTGTATTGTAGATCATTGTTTGTCCTTTTTCTTTAGGTCATTATATTATCTGTTCTTCGATTTACTCCTTTGTTATCTTCAAACATTTCCTAGAGCTTGATGTTTTTATTGTAGCTTTTGAGTATATTCACTCCATGTTCATCTATTCGATTTCTAGCAATCTATTTAAATCTCCACACTCGCTCATTTTCCTAAAAATAAAAAATTGGGAAGTTCTAATTTTAATTAGATTGTCATATTAGCAATTAAAACTTATATTTGCCGCAAGAGACATGGAGATGTTATTGTTATTCATAAGTTCAAAGTGTAATAAATATTACAATTAGATTTCAGCGAAATATATGTTATTATTTTATGTCGATTTAATAAATATTATTTTTCATTTTCAGAAATTGTTGTAAATGCAGTTTGCAATGCAACAGATAAACACCAATGCCGTGATATCAATGCAGAATGTAAAAATAGCAATGGAACTAAATGTCTGTGTAAAGATGCATATTACTTGAAAGGAACTGCATGCACTACACGTATGTCATTTTGTCGTACAATATACTTATATTCTGTAACAGGTTTAACGAGAGATTCAACCATTATACAATGTAATAGTATCGACCATTATTGGGGTTAGGGTTATGTATGGTGTTTAACGCCACTTTCAACAATATTTCAGATATCCTCTTGGTATATTAACATAGGACCCGATGTTCAATTGTAACCCATTAAAACAGGTCTCCAGTACAAAAAAATCATTATATCGAATATGCTACTTTTATGAATATGCCACCATTTCCAAACTTAGATATACAAAAGAAAACAAATAAAGACAACTATGGAATATTGAAGTATTTTCCGGATAAAATGTTTCAAATGAACCTTTTCAAACAAATTAGGAAAATGGATAAGTTAATATGTTTTTTTAAATTATCTTTTGTAGGTATTAAAGTAAATGGAACTTGTGCAAATGTGCAAAATGAATGTATTCAAAACGCAGTCTGTGATAAAAACCACAAATGTCAGTGCAAAGTGGGATACCCTTACAAAAATAAATCTTGTAAGTATTCAGAGACAATTATGATAGAACATATTTAAAGTGCAATCTGTTCACTTTACCGCCAACTAGAACAAGTAATTTTCTCGGGTAAATTTGTAAGTGTTTGGTCCGTTCATAGAATCATTTAGCTTAATAACAGTCGGATTAGTCGAATGCTAGTCTATTTCGAAGTAAACTCGTCGTTACCTTTGACAACGACAAAACGAGGTTTCAATGTACTGCGGTTTTACCGAATTGACTTAATTTTTGATTTTTGTATTTAACGTCACTTAAAAAACATTTCAAATTATATGGTATCGCATATTTTTAATTTATGATAGGAGACAGTTGCTCCAAAAATGGTAGGTAGTTCCTACTTCACTAGTGGCATCAGTCGTGTTGTTCGTGTCAGAAATTCGGTACAAGTCGTGAAAACAGAAAGGATGGCATTGTAACTATCAAACACGGAACAGAGCCATGGTCATCTGTTACAGGTATTCCTCAACGGTTAACCAACTGGTGACCGTAAACGTTCGAGTTGTGATGATTTCGACTTTACCACTAGCAATCCTTGGAACACACACACACACACACACATATATATATACATCGGATGTTGACAATGAATTCATTTTTACAATGTATCTTTTCCGATTCCTGTTCTCCAAACGATGTTCCACATTCACAATTTACACACAATTCCCTAATACACCATACACGGTTATTTGATAATGTTGAACGTTTCATTGACTGTGGTAGAAATAGGCAAGCGACACATGTTTCCTTGGAAGAATCGCTATTAACTTGTGTAACGGCTAATGAAGTAGTGTCAACCGTAAGAAAATTAATACTGTATCAAGGAAACAGAAGCTATGGGATGTCGTTTCAATAAGATGTATATACCCCATATACATGAGTGCTGCTAGAATGTTGCTACATATAAATGTTCACAATAGGAACAATCAGCTCTTTGTCGTAAATAATAAGTGTGTTCCGTACATTGTTGATACCCATAGCAATGCCACATCAACTACAGATAACAAATATATTGTCAATCAACTACGCCAGCATTTTGATGTGATCTAAGTTGCATCGATTACACCTTGCTTGTTGTTTTGAACAGAAATATTACTGTATATGAATCTAATGTATTAAACGTTATCTATTTTTAGGCTCTGGAGTAAGCAAAATATTCATAGAAATATCCACGATCATCTTGGCTATGCTCGCATTGAGATGTAACAAATGGTTTGTTGAATAGAGGAAGATAACCACTGCGACTATACTGTAGATTTCACAACAAATACGAATAGAATAGAAGGTTTATCTTTGGCTTCTGGTGGAATATTCTTAATAGACGTTTTGACCATACGTTTTGTTGTGTTGCATTCATATTGTAATATCCATTGTAGCAAACAGAATATTGTAGATACATTTAATACCTTAGACCTGTCAGCAATTTTTGAAAGGCTATCTAGATCTGTATACAACACTACACGTAAAGCCGATGACGAAATTGCACCTGTAATGTATTTTAGACTCTGTTTATTACCTCAATATCATAATTCCGTCCTTTCATTGTAGGTTATTGTAATTCAACTGTTATTTTAATTAAATATTATAGATGCACATGCAAACTTGTTTTAGATTGGAGCATTCGTATAACAACGTTGTTCACCCGATTATGTTTGAGAGTAGACATTTTACTGAAAAGTGGAAAACACTTGCATGATCGCATCAGTTCATAGGTGAGGTCTGGGTCTTTCAAACTAGTCTAACCCTGTAGCATTTTATTGAAATTCCTGTACTAAGCCAAGAAAGTGGCCGGTCATACATGTGTTTGCGCGTATAGATTTTGCCTCTCTACGATTTTTCGATGGGATATTGAAACTATTCTAACAGTCTGGCATTTTTTGTTTTACCTTTTTACTCCAATAAAGTTTTTATTTAATATATCGCGGTTATGGTGACCTTTTAAATGTCTCAACCCACGGCAGAGCTACCAAGCACGTCTTCTGATGGAGGAAAGTGGATGTCATCTCGATAGGGGTTGTCTGGTAAAATACAGAAAACCTGGATGTGGACCATTGTGGGTTCCGTATGTGGGTGTGTATGTGCTTCAACCTCTTTGGGGTATGTGATTCTTTTTTGGATATAGTACTTATTTCATGTACAAGAAATTGATTGGATAAGAGATTAACTTGGTTAATTTTGTTGATAATTTTGGCCGGTTCGTATTTATTATCAAAAATTATATATTGATAGGAGGATAATGTATTGTCACATATAGATTGAAATAAAAACAGAATAGACAGAATGATTAAGCCAGAGGCATTCCGGCCCATGCAAATTGTGTATGTGGAATTTTCCTATTCATGACAAGTTGTTTCCTTGGGGATAACGTAAACTTAACAATTCATTATGTAATGCCAATGTGTATTATTATATTATTGTCTTCGCCCGAGGGAACTGTTTTCCAATAGTGTTGTCTGGGGAGGAATAGATTCCGAGGGAGACGACAATAAAATGTTTAGTAAATAATATATCATCATACAAGAAAACCAAAACACACTCAAATTCAACATCATATATAAATAATAATCACAAAATTGCCAAGCTTTGTCATGCTGACAGCAAACAATATACAGATTACAGCGCCGTCTACGTGCCAAAAATATAGAAAAATATCATTTTCTACTGGCATAGTTCCTGTGGCTAGGCATCGTCTAGTAACCCCATGACCAAAATTAAGCATAAACTGTTCAAATATAGCAAACACTCATCATCCAATTAAAATAAAACATTTTCATATGGTATGTACTAAACAGTAATAAACCATTGCATCACATCCGGTCATCTAATGATTTGCTAAACTGGTTTATAATCTCATGCAAGAGTTGAATTCCGGTGGATGAAACCCGATTGAAATATTGTCAATATTGAATAAATTATGAAAAATGAATATATGTTTAAGCATACACTGCTCCATAGTTTTTTCTACGTTTTGAGAGAGGAGATATTGGTCGATACATTAGCAAAGATGTTTTTAGTTTCCATATCAAGAAAACGGTCAAGCTGTAAATATGTATTAAAACTTTGGCAAGGGGATGTAAAGACTAATTGCAGACTTCATATAGACCCGCGAATGCTTATGTTGACTTAGCACTGGGGTTGTAACAAGAGTAGCACAACGGGTGCCACTAGTAGATCAGAGACTGCTTTACCCTTATGGACCCCCGAGTTCACTTCTAGTGCGTACTATCGTTCGTGGTACTTATGTAGTTCATTTACGTTTACGTGTCTTAACTTTTTGATCCATGTTGTGATGTCAGCTACGATATTCGTTATTGGTATTTATTTATGGATACTGGTGTCCAATACTATTCCGTATCGTTTAACAGTAATACGACGAGTAATACTAGTGGAGCATGGACGTCCGGAGCACCTGTGTTCACCCGGTTTTCGTGTTGCTCAAGTTTTCTATGTAGTGTTTTGTAGATCATTGTTTATCCTTTTTCTTTTGACCATTGTACTGTCTGTCCTTAGATTTACGACTTCTGATTACCGCTATGGTATCATCCAAACTGTTACCAGCATTTTAAAAGTGTGATTTTATTTTGGAATATTGATAATAAACATTTTCATACAAAGGATGAAAAGACAGCCCTAAGCATGATTTGAAGGTTATAACTTCAAATTGGTTGCATAGTGCAAACGTCTGGTTTCCAGTGATGGATCATTTGCTTCAACGTAAAAACTCTAAACTGGAGACGTTCTGAAAGCTCCAGGTTAGAGTCATAATCCTTGTAATGAAGTGTATTAATTAAAAGGATGCAAGATTTACGGTCTGGTCGTAAACGATACGTCCGTTATTCAATGTCGATCGATTCAACGAACCATGTGAATTAAATAAAACCGTGCTATCCACATCTCGTCGTTATTAGACTGTAAAAGTAATTATTGCAATCTGTCCATACAGTGGCAGTTTTATGACATAATGTTTTAAAACTTTAGGTTTTTGGAGAGACATAGGGAATTGTTGAAAGACAGAGTCTGCCAAATGTATTATCATTGATATATATCTGGTTTAGTATTCCTTTTCTATCAGTTTAATTTTGAGTGTCCGTCCGTGATCTGTAATTGTTGGTTTTTTGGTTTTAAAAAATACAAGTTGCACCAATCTTTAGCTCATATTTTGGATAATAAACCCGTCTAACAGAGACACACTTTTTTAAATTATTAAGTTTACCCCCCCCCCCCCCCCCCCACAAAAAAAAGACCTGCATATTATATTTGTTTGTATATTTTTACAGGATTGTTATACAATTTTAACTGTCTGAGTAGAGTTTTCTGTTATTGCAAATAAACGATAGAACATACCGAGGGGGCAATCAATAAATGGACAATCCAGAGAAACTGGCAACAAGACGAACAAAACAAAACAAAAACACAACACACTATTTGTTGGACACCGCTATGTGCAAGCAAACACAAATAACATAAATAAGACATGGGTCCTCCTCCTGGAACCAAAGACGAACCGCACACCGTTTTTTTGTGGAAATCGTAATGAAAATCACAACGGTGAAATCAGAACGTAAAGACATATTATAGGACAACACAAAAAAAATAAAAATAATGAGCAACACGGACTCCACCAAAATCCGGGGATGAACTCAGGTACTTGCGAAGGGTAAGTAGTTCCTGCTTCTTATAAGACACCCGCCGTATAACTCATATATACAGCCAAGTCATGTAAGTCCTGGTATCAATAGAGGAAAGGAAATATATCCATTGATGTGAATATTTCGATACGGTAAAGCAGATTGTGATGACGACCGTATAATTTTTGTATCGATGACTTCAACTTAGGATCAACATAGCCTTGTTTGAGTACCTTTTGCGTGAGCCGTTGAGCTATGTACTGGACACAAGCTCTAGAATAACGTATGAGTTGTGAAATATAAACTCCATACGCTTGCGGTGCTCGAATATTGTTACCCTTAAAGGGGAAGTTGACTATTGGAAAAGTGAAGAAATCGAGTTTGTCGTAGAGTTTTGTTTTTAGCATTCCTCAGTTGTCGATTTCAAGGTGGAGGTCAAGATGCATACTTTTGAGCATCAGTAATATCCTTTGCTTCAAGCTCATTTGGATAGATGCGATGTAGACAATCACCCAACCGAAAATCGTTCCGTGACAGAACATCATCTATATAGCGGCAGATGGAATTATAGTTCAGTGTTAATTTTATTTAATCTTGAGAAGCCATTGAAGGAAGTCTGCCTCATAAGCAGGTAGAAAGAAATCGGCGAGTAGCGGAGCACAATTCGTACCCATTGGAATACCAATCGTTTGCTGAAAAAACGCGTCCATCAAGCAGGATAAATATGTCTAACATTTTAATGATGTCGTCCTGTTTATATTTATTAACTTGTTCTCGCCATGACATAGTTGAACAGTTGCTGAGTTGACATTAAACAAGAATCACACACTCACTCATTTATTGTAACAGTCTATACGAACGTTATTTTAGCAGGACAATTGAAATTCATTCTCCCATTTTGTTGTTGTTGATTATACATATCTGTGATTATCTTTCAATAGAGTTCATATTGCTACCAGGATGTCATTAGCATTTAGAGAACCCTAAATGCTATCTATTATCAGTTAAACTTAAGCTATGTTGTTTATTTTAATACTGAATAATGTATCAGAGAGGATACTTCTTGTTGAGATCGATATCGTCCTATATTGTTTTCGTAAAATAGATTTCCTGTTGTGTTCTCATTGACTGCTAAAGTGACTGCTAAAACTAAGAAGACATTTCTGTTGTTCGAGTTAATCCATTCTCTCCAGTAATTTTGCATTTTCTATTTGTAGACAGTTGATTTCTTTAAGCTTAGCATTTAGCTGAGATACAATTTGACGAGTTATTGTCCGGGATTTGTTTATTTGTTCATCGTAGTGCTGATTGCCTTTCGGTGACAACTCTATCCACTGTTTGTTCACTTACAACTAGCACAATTTGTCTTACCATATTGCATATCCTAATTATGTCATGGTCCTTAAGGAAGACTTTTGGGCAGATCTTAGATGATTATGCATTGTTCTGGTAGTATTTGTATGGTTGATTTTCAAAATAAAGGTTTCACCCGATTCACTTACTTATTCTGTTGAGGAAGTATATTATAATCTTGATAGATATTGGGGGGGGGGGATTGTTCTTACTTCTTCTGGGGGTCTGGGCGACTTATAAATAATTAAAGCATAGCTTGAATTTACGCTAAAACAATACATAGTCCCCTCAACCAACTGAAACGAGGGGAAAAGAACCATTTTTAACAGTTCTTCATCGACGTCGGTTTGGTTCATTCGACATTATATGTACTAGCTTATTTGTTCTCGTCGTTGATGTAGCTGAAATACTGCTCATCTGACGTTCTTGTTCCGTGTTGTGACGCCCGTTACAATTTCCGCATACAACGATGTTCTGTTTTCCTTTACCCCCAATGGTTTGTACGATGATTCGTGTCTTATTTATTTGTATAGTGGTATCCTACACGACTTGTCTATACATGTAACATGGCGGGTATATTAGAAGAAACAGGAACTGCTAACCCTTCGATAACACCTGAGTACACGCCGGTCTTTGATGCAGTCGGTGTTTTAGTTTTAGGTTTATGTATGTCTTCGTCTTCGTCGTATTGCGCTGTTAAATTACAATTTATTAGTGGATTTGATTTATGTTAAGCATGTCAGTATGCACTTTTTAATATGATGTGGTCACACTTCCCAATTCCAACTCCATTTTGCCACATTCCTGTAATGAAGTGATGTTGCCACAGATAAATACAAGAAGCAACAAACAAAACCTTTTTTATATTTTATTTTGTTTTCGTGTAGTTTCTGAGCTAATTTTAACATGCTATCGCGGTTGATGTGATAAGCACTAACAGTTCAAGCGCCATTGATATTCACATCGTGTCATATATATATCCTTTGTGAAGTAGTGCTGGAAATGTATGGGGGTCTCAGTTTGTCTTGAACCAAGCAACTAATAAAATACAAATGTTTCATGTTTGAGAAATACATCGGTATAATACTAGTTCGATATTTTGGGCTATAATTTATAGCAAAATAGATCACGCTGATAGTACGTATCTAACATTAGAGTTTATATGACTGAAAATACTTACTTATTGTCTAGCATGCCGATCTTTATCATTCTTACTGTTTATTTTATTTCAATAAATCTTGACAGACGAGATTATTAGATTAGACCACCATACATCATTACAAAAATACTCCACGAGAACATTTTATGAATTTTGTTGTACATGTTGGTAATTGTCCATGAAAGTTTTTACAAATTAAATGTGATCCCGAAAATGCTTAAAATGAATGCCAAAACAGAAAGGAAATATTCGTTTTGGATAAGGTGGAACAAAAATGTTTATTTGGAATAGCTGCAATGGTTTTTCAATGCAAGCAGTGTGTCATTCTCCAAACAATATGAACCCAATAACGCCATATCCTAAGGCCGATCTGTGTAGATGATTCCTTTTGAACAACTAGAGGATGTCCCTTTCCTCTCTTAGAGAAACGTCATATTTTTATTCCTCATGAAAGCAAATGCAATTGCATTTCTTGTCGGGCGTTTTCATGTAACCGGATCATATCTAGATCTTCACGGAAGCATCTCTTCGTTCTTGGCCACTCTGTATTCCACTTGTTTTGTAATATATAGTATCGTTTTGTTTGCGATAATAATGTTTGTGGTGCAATATTGCAAAGACGGCGAGACACAAGATGTAAGATGCGATAAAAAGTAAATTTTTGGCAAAATAACCCGATTGAGAATCAGTTAAATCGACCTCAGTGGCCTCAATCGTTGACTGAATGAGGAAGGCTACAACGGGTCTTATAGAAACATGGAGCATGGCTCATTCTAAATACGTTACCCACTAAGATTCAGTCAGGCCTTCATTATAACTTAACGACACCTCGTCGCTTATCAACCTTATCCGGCAGCTGGGTAGCGTTGTCTGTTGAGTCCTGGGATACGTAATAAATACTCATCAGTGGTGGCGTCATAATATCGTTCCATAGTTATACATATAAAGATGAACTTACTACAAATATATTTCTTATTCTTAGCCCACCAGTATTTGCTCTTTATCCTTAATGCTGCTTGCTGAGCGGAGACGGACAGACTACTAATTTTATAGTCTTTTGTTTGACCCGTCCGAGGCTCACTTGAGACTATCCCGTTATCCATTAAATGACCGCTATGGTTTTAATAAAATAAAAAAAGGGAACCTATAGCTAGTCTAATAGGAATACTACAATTGAGTCAGTCATGTCCTTGATCAAATAAACATACAGTACAACGTTAGCTTATATATTTGCTTTGCTTTGAATTGTTAAATTGGCCTACTGAGAGGTTAGGGTATTGCTATGTTTGGTTATACCGTCTCCCATTTATCTGGTTGAGACTTGAGGACAGTCCAAAGGTTTATTAGAACAAGTGCAACAATGTGCGTGCGCACTGACAATCGGATAATACTTGGAAATGTCTTAGCAATGTGTGAAGATTTTATTTCTAATATCATTGTTTACCGTTGATAAGGGGCGGGTATAATGCTTTATATAAAACATCATTTGATTAAAAAAATAATAGAATTCAGACACTACATATATACATTTAACAAGACATACAATTATGGTAAGAACATACAGTGTATATATGAGTGAGTGGTTGTTAATTAACGCCAATTCAGCAATTTGTCAGCTATATCTTGGCGAGAACAAGTTAATTTGCAATGAAATGATGATGAGGCCTGCTTTGTATTAGACCAACGCGCTTAGTTGGAGATTTATAGTGCTAGCTCATTGAAACAACAGCCCGTGGATAGACAAGTCGTCACACTCGGACACATTTTCCTGCTTCCGAGCCAACCAGTCTTTGCTCTTTCTCCTTACTGATGTGTCCTTAGCGGAGAAGACACACATACCAATTGTATAGACTTTGGTTCGATACGACCGTGGCTCGAACCCTCGATCTACCATACTCGAGGCGAGCACGCTAACCATTATACCACCGATGCAGGTCAGTGTATACATGAAAGATAGCAAAAGGACTGACTACTTTTTTCTAACAGAGGTATATATATGTAATTGAACAATATAAAATTCAATAATTTACATAGAACCACATTTAAATAGATAAACTCTCACAGATCTTTTATTACCCTTTGTCGTCATTAATTTTTCAATATTTTCTCACTATAACACTACATAATAGGTACAGTACATGGACATAAGTATTTCATATAAAACCACATTATTTCAAAATATTTTTTTAAAGCTATCTCTGGGGAGATTTTTATGAAATGTATTTCAAGACACGCATAATTCTGTGAATTTTATTTGTTGATCTGATAGTAATCTTTGTCTGCATGGTTTTTGTTTTCTTGTGATTTAAACACAAATGTTGAAGATTCCGATTTTATTTTAGTTAAAATGTATAGCAAAGTTGACGTCAGAAAACAAAAAAAATGTCTTTAAATCATAAGAAAATAAAGGCAATCTAGCAGCAAATTGTGCTAAAATAAGCAAATAATCGTTAAATATGTCTGCTTCTTCTGGTGCAAAAATGATCAAAACCCGATTAGAATTGACTTCACAATGATGTTTTTGAAAAATGTAGTTTTATATGAAATATATAGCGTAAAATCGAGGGTGACGAATACTTATGTCCATTGACTGTACATGTAGCAATGTTTTAGGAGAAATAATATATATACGTACCGTGATAATCATTGCAAAATTGAGGGGAAAAAAATATGATGCGCTGACATTAATATTAGATTCACTGACATTATAATTATTTGCTCCATGACTAACTTCTATTTCTTGTTCATATTTTAAGCATACTGAAATACATTTTTAAACCTAGGTAGGATAGCAGGATTTACATCTATAGATTGAACTCCAGGCAATTTAGTTTTTGATATTTAAGCAATTAATTACTTTACACTCATAAAATTGTCGCCCGACAGACTTTCCGCTCTATTTTTGATGAGATCGAATTGTGGTGTTGTAACGGATGATCAGGAAACCGTAAACTCAATTCTAATATCATAAATTTTCAAAATATGTGCAGCAATATACCAGCTTCTCCTGCATATGGTGTTTACATCTCGCAATTGATTCGTTATGCAAGGATCAGTAGCAATTATTCTGATTTCTTGAAACGTCATCTTCATTTGAGAAACAGGCTACTGGACCAGGGCTATAAAAAGATTCCCTTTTTCGATCTCTTAGAAAGTTTATATTCCGATACCAAAGATCTTGTCGAAATATATTCCGTCTCTGCAGAGACGATAATAAACGATGCATTTTCACATAGTGAAAATGTATTAAGATAAGGAAGTCAACAAAAATGTCAAAAATATTTTTTCATCAATGTGTGACGTAAAAGTGTCTTTGACATTTACTTCGCTGAGCTTGGTGCTGCTTTGACAACTATTTTACCCATTTTGTTCCAGTATTGTTATAAATACTGTTATAGTGATAGCCGTAACCTTTGAGCCGTAATGAAAGCGGGAGGTTTGGCGCTTTAAAATCTGATTTAACCCACCATTTCTTTAGAAATGCCTGTACCAAGTCAGGGTCATTACGGTTTTCACAGTTTTCCGGTTGTTGACTGATTTTGTCTGTTTATATAATTATGAGTTTTGACTTTCCCTTTGTAAGATTGTTCGGAGTTCGGTAATTTTGTTATTACCCTTATTTGTAAGATTGTTCGGAGTTCGGTACTTTTGTTATTACCCTTATTGATGGATTCGTGTTTAGCAATAACTTTAATATTATTTCTGCTATGCATATTCATATATTACTAATTACATCTAACAAATATGCCATATAGAAAAAAAAACTAATTGATATAGTGTTATATTATAATTATTACTCTTCATGTAAGAAACTTTCATTATAATTGACATGATTTTATCGAAACATAATTTTACAAAGAATACATAGCGTCGTTGTACTATGCACTCGCATAGTACTATTGGTGGAGTCATTACTATGCTGATGGGCGGAGCTTAGAACAATGGTACGTCATTCAAATAGGCGGGGTCTAAACGGGATCACCTGGGCGCTTTTAACAGTGTACAATTTACAATGTATTTTATGTTTTTCTTTAACGTTGATGCTGTCGTCTGTCAAAACAATGGCCAGTTCCAGGTTTGGAAATTAAATATTTGACAGTTCATTGTTATTGTTGAAATTAAATATTTCTTGAATTTAAATTAGTATTATTTGCCAATCTTTAAACTATCAATACATTTTAGACAAATTTCATTTCTTAAGATCACCAAAGACATTCAGAGTAATACTAACAATAATATTTTTTTGATCAAATATCAAAATACAATTATATTTAGAAGAGTTTGAAGATACCAGAAGGGTAATCAGAATCTGTAAATCGAAGGACAGACAACACAATGGCTAAAAGAAAAAGGACAAACAACGATCTACAAAACATACCCAAAAAATAGAGATCGAGCAACATGAACAACACTAAAACCCGGGGGTGCTCACGGAAGTGTAAACAGTTCCTGCTCAACTAGTGGCACCTTTGTGTTAATCTAATTACAAACCCGGTGATAAGTCATGAATGATTCAAAAGCTAACTAATATAACAGATTAAAGTCTTGATATAGATTCTGGGACAAGATTGCAGATAGATAAGGGGTTGCAAGAGGTGCGTACAACAGAATGGCGAAAAGAAAAAAAGGCAAAAAAAACACAAGAAAATTATCAACAAAAACAAAACATAAAACTATAGATTAAACAATATGAACCCCACAAAAAACCGGAGAAGAACTCTGAAAGGGGAAGCAGTCCCTGTTCGACTAGTAATTTTATTATTAACTAGAAATGTTATTATTAACCTAGACTAGCAATACAAGACCCTTAGAAATAAAACATACTTGTCCATACAACAATCGGATTATATGTGCAAATAAAAGAAACATTAAAAAGATAAAACCAAATATTTAGAACGTATTTTATTTAACTATATTTTTGTTCTTTTTAAATAAATCATATAAATTGTTGAATTTGTAGTCGATTAAAACATGTTTTAATGAATAATTGGGATCACGCGGAATAGATTACTGTCGTTCTTCATTATTTAACAAATAACTATGAATAATTCTACCATGACCTTTAGGACATCTTGTCAACACTACTTGTTCTACAACATGCCAAGGAATGTGTTGTGTTCATTGTTGCTCCATAACATAGAGCAATTGCCGATACTGTTTGGCTGGTCACATAAGCAGCCCGCAAAGAATCAAGTATATCTAATGGAAGGAGGTGGCAACATGTGTATATGCGATATGTCATGATGGATGTAAATGAAAAAATAAATTATTGTATTTTTATATAAAAAAGTGTCGAGTTTCTTGTGTTGTTCAGCATATACTGTTTACCTTATGCAATGTAATATATTAGTGGGCACGTATTGTCAGCACAATATTCCTGTACATATATTAATAATAAGTGAGTTATTCATATTTCAACATTAATTTGCTCGAATTTTAATTAACTTTATCGAATTAACATGTTAAATGAACAGGAAAGCAAATACGTTTGTCCAAAATTTGAAAGCTGCATCGGTATTTTAAATATTTTGTTATTTCAGTCGAAGGGGGTCTTCAATGGCGGTTTTCATTACTTTCTAAACAAATGATAGGTACTAATATATCGCTGTATAATTACTAGCCAATTTGCAATATCGAATTTTATGGTTTCTTTCAGGGTGGCGTTCAATATACAGGATTTCTTATTGCTATTTGTTTTTGTGTTTTACAAACATTTACGTCTGGTAAGTAAGATCACATATTTTCGAGATATTTTTGCAAATGTTGCACTACTGTTAGCCTTTGGCAGTATCTAATATAAAACATCATTTTATCAATGCAAGAATATAGTAAAAAAACATATTTCAATGTTATTGTACTTTTATCACAATTCATCATGTTAATACACTTGAAATTTAACTGGAATTTTTATATGAATTTATACTTGGACCATGTCCAACGCTATGAGACTTGGATTTTAAAATCGAACTGTCGTTATGCTAGCTACAATCAATGTTGTTCTCTATTAAGAGACCGTTTCGTTATATATAGTTTTTGCTATTTCAATTTTATATCGAAATAATGAATTGTTTTGTAGCGGCAGCAACAGTAATGACTGGCACTTCATGTACAGCCAATGATACTTGTACATTAGTCAACACATTCTGCACTACACAAACCTGTCAGTGTTTTCCCACACATTTCTCCGCACCAAACAAGACACTTTGCGTGCAGAGTAAGTATTAATTTAATCAAAGAGCAAGGCTAAATACATACAAGCAATGTTTTATACCGTGTTACATATAAGTACACCGTTTACTTTCAACTAGCTCATATTCAAATTTACGATTATTTTAATACACAAAACGCCTTCGTGTGTTTCTGGTGTGGAAATATCAACATTTGTGACGAGATCAGATTGCAGCACCAATACCTTAAAGGGATTTAGTTTTCAGTCAGTCGTTGGATGACTTTGTGGTATATTGATGGAATCCAGTTACCAAAGTTTGGATTATTAATGGACAGAGCATCAGCAATATACATGGAAGTGAGACTAAAGGCATTAACTTCTGTATTTTGTTGTCTTTGACAGGATATTGTATAATCTCAGACTCATAGGAGTATAGGAAAATAATGTCAACAGGAAGAACACAGTTTAGGCATGCCGATGATTTGTAGAAACATGTGTCCTCCGAACTCGACAATGAAGTCCAACATACTGATGACTTCATTTTATGCTAAGCATCTTTTGCATTTCGTTCCGTGCTTGTCAAACTAAGTTAATTCGTGACCCAGAACTATAAACGTGCAACGTTTCCTACGATTTTAAAAGTAAAATGCATTTTGAATAATTTCCTATAAACGTGTTTGTAATTGTTCATGAGGAATAGTACTGCAAAGTGTAGAAAGGACAATGCACGACCTAGTCATCACTTCGAATGACCACAAATATCTTCCGTTCGTCCACATCACAAGCCAGACCTTTCGTCAGTCCCCGGGTATGTAGCACCACTAACATGGTGGGTTTTACTAGTGGATCAGGAACTGCTTATTCTTCCGGAGCATTTGAGCTCACCACCGGTTGCTAGTGGGTTTCTATGTGCTCGATTCTTACATTTATGTGCCGTATTTTGTATATTGTTGTTTGTTTTTCTTCTTCATTTGGTCATTGTATTATCCGTCATTCGATATACAGCTTCCGATTACCCATTTTGTATTTTCAGAAATTGCCGTGAATGGCATCTGCAAAGCAAATGGTGATAGCAATCAATGCGCAGACGAACACGCAGAATGCAGAGACGACACTGGGTACAAATGTCTTTGTAAAGATACATATTACATAAAAGACAAAAATTGTGCACCTCGTATGTAATTCATTTGATCATATACCGTTATTGTACTGACGGTGAGTCAACGCTCACTTTTTAGTGATTAGACGGGCGTTCCAATGTCAGTCAAAAAGTTCTTTATTTTCATTGACAGGGTTGTAAGCGTATACATAACATAATGTAATGAAACTCTAGTCTCGCAATGTTGTTCATGATATCACAATTGATTGATTGACGTTTACCGTCAACTGTGGCAGTATTCCAGCTATATCATGGCGTGAGCAAATGGTATAAATCATTTCCTTAGCTAATGATATTACAATGAGTGTCGTTCAGGATACATGTCTAAATTTATTCAAGCTTTGTAGTGTCCCATGAATTTCATGTGAAAACGTGCAGTCGGTTCTCGGCAAGATGGTAAATACTGAGACCAGAAAATTGAACATATTTTGGATGGTGTTTGTTGTACATATGTTTTACTTCACGTTCGTGTTGTACTGTTGTTATTGCTGTTTCCTGGTCAATTGCTTGGTATTAATAGCATCTGTTTGACCTATGTTTGACTCCGGTTTGAATGCATTTGTGCGACCAAGTCATCACTTCGAAAATGTTACTGTAGCCACCATGACTTAATTAACCGCTAAGGAATGTCTGTGTCACAAATGACCACGGATAGCTTCCGTTTGTCGAAACCACAATCCGGTCTATTTCCCGGTCTTGACTTATCACCAGGTGTGTAACAACACTAACACGACCGGTGATGCTAGTGGAGCAGAAACTCCTTATTCGTCGGGGACATTTGAGTTTACTCCCGGTTTTAGCGGAGTTCGTTGTGTTCGATTTTTAGATTTCAGTGTAGTATTTGGTACATTATTGTTTATTGTTTTTTTTCAATTGGCCATTGTAATGTCTCTCATTCGATATACAACTTCTGATTACACCTTTGCTATCTTCAAACTTTTCGTTCTTGAACCTTGTCAAGGAAATAGATGTTATTCGTATTTGACAGGAATTCTTACACATTTTTAATATCCTGTTTTAATATAATAATTGGATATCTATAAATTTCCATTTCAGAAATTACCGTGAATGGAATCTGCAAAGCAGGTGACAGCAATCAATGTATAGACCTACTAGCAGAATGCAGAGACGACACTGGGTACAAATGTCTTTGTAAAGATAAGCATTACCAAAAAGACAACAATTGTGCACCTCGTATGTAATTCATTTGATCATATACCGTACTTGTACCAGTCAACGCTCACTTTTTAGCAATTAGACAGGCGTCCCAATGTCAGTTAAAAAGCTCTTTATTTTCATTAATACACGCGTACATATAACATACTGTAATGGATCTTTAGTCTCTCAATGGTGTTAATGATATTACAATTGATTGATGATTGATGTTTGACGCCAACTATTTCAGCTATATCATGGCGTGAGCAAATTTTTTAAATTATTTCCTCAACTAATGATATTACAATGAGTGTCGTTCATGATACATGTCTAACTATGCATTGTAATTGACTTTATTTAAGCTTTGTAGTGTCTCACGAATTCCATGTGAAAACGTGCATTTGCTACCTGGCAAGAATTAAATACTGAGCGTAGGAAACTGGATATATTTTGGATGGTGTTTGTTGTATATATGTTATACTTCACGTTTCTGTTGTACTGTTGTTATATCTGTTCACGTGTTTGATATTTAACTCCTAGCGCTGAAGTATTCTGCCTGTTGCTGTTTTCTTTTCTACTTCGAAAGTGTTACGGTCGCTACGAAATCTGTCCCAAATGACCACGGATATGTTCTGTTTGTCGTAATCACCATCACTTTCGTCAGCCATGACGTATCACTGGGTATGCAACAAGAACAACACAACAGGTGATATTAGTGGAGCAGGAACTGCCTCCCTTTCCGTAGCACTCCGAGTTCACCCACTTAATTAGGGTATTCGCTTTGCTAGATCTTTAGTTTTTTGTGAAGTATTTGTATATCATTGTTTGTCCGTTTCCTTTGGCCATTGTGATGTCTGTTCTTTTGATAACCCTTTTGGTATCTTCAAGCATGTCTTCTTTGAACCTACATATGTCAAGGACAGAGTGCTTACTTCTATCTGACAGGAAATCTTGTACATTCGTAATATCCGACTTGAATATGTAAACTGTATATCAGTAAATTTTCATTTTCAAAAATTGCTGTGAATGATATATGCGAAGTAAGTGATAGCAATCAATGTGAAGACCCACAAACAGAATGCAGAGACGACAATGGATACAAATGTCTTTGTAAAGATACATCTTACCTAAACGACCACACTTGCGCACCTCATATGCAATTTTTTTTTTATATACCGTATCTGTACCAGTCAACGTTTAGTGATTAGACAGGTGTACAAATGTCAGTTAAAAAGTTCTTTATTAACATTGATAGGGTTTCTGTGACCAAATAAAGAGAAACTATAAAGCACCATTATGAAATGCAGATTGAATCTTGTATAATTGAAAAACTCACTCATGGTCTAGGATGTCAAGATCTTATGATTCAAAAATTAACATAGACTGCATTAGAAATGTGACATATTGAATCAAACATTATTGTGATGCAGTCAAGACCGCTTATAATCCCTCCTACAAACACTGAGGATAAAGACGAAACGAGCATCGTTCTCTTGCGTAAATCGTCACGGACATCAGAGGGAAGAACCTAAGAACGTAAAGACACATAAGAAGACAAAATGTACAACACAAAAAACACTTCTTAAAACCATGGGTGAGCTCAAGAGAGACACAGACAACAATGGGCACAAAGACAAACAAAGCACAAACAAAACACATAAAACTAGAACATAGAGTAATATGTACCCCCACAGAAACCAGGGGATGGACTTAGGTGCTTTCGAAGGGTGAGTACTTCATGATTCTTATAAGACATCCACTGTGTTACTCATATACATATAGTAAAGTACATTAAAAGTCTTGTCGGTGATAGAGGAAAGAAAACAAATTACGTAAAAAGGAAAACAAATCATTGACACTTGAGATATGGATATTTGTTAAAGGTCAACCAGATCAACTAGTTTAATCCCGCCGGTGCCTGTACTAAGCCGTGACTGTGACGACAATGGGATGTATTTAGAGGATATCGAATTTGCCTCTTTCTATACTTTCTGTCGATTTTCGTATGGGACTGTTCCGACAGTGTGGTATATTTGTTTTTCATTGTTATCTTTCATAGGTATTCAAATAAATGTTGCTTGTGTAAAAGTAGACAAGGGTTGTATTCAACACGCATTCTGTAACAGTTCTAGTATTTGCCAGTGTAGTAAAGGATACAGTTACAAAGGTGGTGCTTGTAAGTATCTGAAATGTATCTATGCTATATTACTTTGTTGGAATTAAAGAGAAAGAGATTCCATTTTTGATTTCGCTGATATGTAACACCATTATCAACGCTATTTCAAGTTATATCGTTGTGGTTGGTCACAATATCCTGTGAAAAAAACTCACAGACCATCCATATGTCAATGATCTACTTTATAAAATCAATTTTATTGTCATATAACCAAAGACAGCTTATGACAAAATAAATAACATACAAACAATACAACAATTGTACGAATTGTTGTCTGCCTGTACCAAACCAGAAAAGTGAGTGATCATGTATTTGTGTAAGTGTTATCGAGTTCGCCTCTTTCTAGATATTGGAAATGTTCCAACAATGTGGTATTTTGTTTTATTTTTGTTTTACTTCTGCTTTAACATCTTTGATGTTTATTTTTTTACCATCATGATCTCCTGTTCACATTGCAAAACAAAATACCTATTCATATGAACAAACTACTAATGAAGCATTAGCGTGTTTGACCAGTTGTTTATATTCTCAATCATCACGGTGGTTAAATATCAGCAAAGACATTCTCACCAATTCCCTTTCGAGGAACATCACAACTTAATTTTGGAAGTTTTGGTCATAGGAGAATTAGAATGTCATGCTACCAGTGGATCACAATATTTCCCAACTCTCGATGGTTAATCTAAATTTCGAAGCTCCAAGTGTAAGTGCAAAATACTACACAGGAAACTAAATATTGGGCAACACGAACCCCGCTTATATCTAGGGTGAATTCATGTGCAACAAAAGAGTGAACATATTCTGTGCATAAGTGGCTTCATACTCATATGCAAGTGATGTTACAATATATCAATAGAAACCTTACAGGCATCTTTGTGATATATTTCGTTATCAAAATCGAACCCACTATCAATTTACAGGTAAGGGTATGACACACATAGAGATGTATCTATGGTATCCTTTGATTGCTGTCCAATGGAATAGATGCGATCTACATAGTCGTCTAACTTTTATTTATTTATTGAAAGGAACTCGCCCAAAGAGTGGAATGTGAAATGTAAGGACTTGGCCAGTTTCCCCCATTTTTCTCGAGAATACATTGCATGAAGTCTGCTTAATACCAATTCCAGATTGTCGGAAATCGGAGTTATCTTTTCCTTAGATTGAATTCATTTAGTTTGAAAATCATCTTTTTGTGCATTATTGTATATGCCTAAAATTAATTATCAATACAATTTGTTACAATCAATTTCAATTTGAAAACAAAATTCCTTTATGCAGTGTACATGTGTTTTTGAAACTTAATCTAAAGTAACTAAAGCTGTCTTAAAGTGAATGCATTTTATGTGGTTTCAAAATTAAATTCAAAATGTTGCTTCGGGAATAAAACATGCTTCCTAAATTTCAAAATCTGAAAATGTTTAGTTTCATTTTTTAGTATTTATTTGATATAATCTTTGTCTGACAACGAACCTTCAATGACCGCATAAACCAAACTTTTTTCTTACAACATGGTCTATTCGCAAGATACTAATTTTTTGTTTTTCGTTTTGTTACATACCATCACAAGGGTGCATTTTGCATGTGTATTGGGGCCCGTCGTGGACGTACGGTAGTTGAATATACAACTACATATGCAATCGGTGAAAATCGCCACCAGAATTGTGAGTTCGAATCACTCTTTCAACGGGGTGTACTCGATGAACATTATTTGATTATGTTTGACAGTTACAGTTATTGTCAATGATTTTCTCCTGTTCCCCCCACCAATAAAACTGACCGCCACGATATAATGAAAGATTCGTCCTGCTTAATGAAAGATAATATTCTAATTAACAATTAACAACTACTTTTTGAAACGTTATGGATAAAATGAAAAACAAAGAAAACCACCACTGTTGGAACAATCGCCAAATCCAATAAATTTGCTGGTGTTTATACACTAGAGGTGCATTATATTGCATGTGCCTAATGATGCTAGAGACAGCGAACATTGCTACAAAAGCACCATCTAGTGCCAACTGGCAGTTCAATTTTATGCTTAATATGCCATAACAATTACTTATCTTTGTAGGTGCAGCACATGTCACGGTTGGTAGTACATGCAAGGCCAATGGTAATTGTTCCCCCATACCAAATGCTGTGTGCAATAAAACTTGTCAGTGCTCTCCACACTATTTCGTCCCCTCATCAAACAAGGCAACATGCTTGGCAAGTAAGCATAGCTTTTAATAATAAATTAAATGTAAATGAAATGATAGAATAAACTAAGTGATAACAGTAGTGTTTTATATTTGAGTAAGTGGTTGTTGTTCCACGCCTAATGAGCAAATGTTCAGCTATATAATGGGAAGAACGTGTTACATTTGATGAAATGATAATGGTGTCCGCGTTGTACTAGATCAACTGGCTTAGTTGGATTTTTATTGTTAGTTGAAACAACAGTCCATAGGTAGACTTCTCGCTCCACTTCAACGTATTACCCTGATTCAGAGCCTACCAGTCTTTGCTATTTCTCCTTCATACTACGTGCTTATTGGTGAAGCAACCAATACCAATAGTGTAGCCATTGGCTTGATCCAACCGGGGCTCACACCCTTTATCAACTGCACTCGAGTCGAGCACACCAATCATTACAACACCGATGTGGTCTTTTATATTTGAATATAGCACGCATAAGTAAATAGTTTTGTTTTAATTTGTTGTAGATCTCTAATTGGAAGATAGTTTTACAACAGTATATACATGTATGCATCACTGGACTCTACATATGCTAGCGATATTGATGTAACAAGTGAAATGTTATTTTACACATTGTTGATCTCATCTTGCAGCCACAGTATATTTCTCAAGAATGACATACCTGTAACAGTTATGAATGTGGAACCATCGCTTTTTGACAGAATAACAAAACACATTAATTACTCTTCTCACAAATTGACAGAAACATACTTTTTGCAACATACACATTTAATTCAAAGCACCTGTTTTTAAAGTGACCCATGCATCCCAGGGTAGCTTAACCTAGGGACCCCTGTTAGCTACAACGCTCATTTGTCCAGGGGAAAAATCAAATGTACAGGAGACAGAGAGTCGATTCCACTTCTAGTAATATCATGTTTTTTTTATTTTCCTAAATGTATTGAGCAGAGGGATACTTTTTGAATCGCTTATCAAAGCCTTTCCTTCACCTTGGACGGGTGTCACACGAAGAGGAGGTACTGCGTAACCTTTCGGAACACTTGAGTTCACACCCGATTTTTAGTGAGAATCGAGTTCCGCGATCTTAAGTTTTCTGTGTAGTGTATTGTAGATCATTGTTTGTCCTTTTTTTGTCATTGTATTGTCTGTCCTTTGATATACTCCTTTGTTATCTTCAAGTTTTTCTTACAGCTTGATGGTTGTTAGTAGCTTTTAAATATATTCCCTCCATGTTCGTCTAATCGATTTCTAGAAATCTATTTAAATCTCCACACTCGCTCATTTTCCTAAAAATAAAAAATTGCAAAGTTCTAATTTTAATTAGATTGTCATATTAGTAATTTAAAATTATATATGCCGCAAGAGACATGGAGATGTGATTGTTATTCATAAGTTCAAAGTGTAATACATATTATAATTAGATTTCAGCGAAATATATGCTATTATTTTATGTGGATTTAATAAATATCATTTTTCATTTTCAGAAATTGCTGTAAATGCAGTTTGCAATGCAAAAGATAAACACCAATGCAAGGATATCAATGCAGAATGTAAAAATAGTAATGGAACTAAATGTCTGTGTAAAGATGCATATTACTTGAAAGGAACTGCATGCACTACACGTATGTCATTTTGTCGTACAATATACTTATATTCTGTAACAGGTTCGAGAGATTCAACCATTATAAAATGTAATAGTATCGACCATTATTGGGGTTAGGGTTATGTATGGTGCTTACCGCCACTTTTAACAATATTTCAGCTATATCGTGGCAGTCAGTTTTATTGGTGGAGGAGACCGGAGAAAACACCGATCTGCCGCAAGTCACTGACAAACTTTATCACATAAAGTTGCATCGAGTGGTCCGCGCATTACGCAGGATTCGAATTCACAAATTTAAAGGTGACTCTCAAAAGTCACGTGATCTCAAAGCGAGAATGACAAGATGGCAGAACGAAGTAGGCGGGATCAGTTAATATCGAGACATTTGCTATGATAATAAGCTAGAAATGAATAATAATGAATAAGTAAATATGAAAAGCAATAGATAAATATGTAACGAAACGAATTATCCACATGACTCCGCTCTCACAAAGCTCTTTGTTGTGAAAATGACTGTTGAAAGGTGCAACAAAATCAAGGTGGCAGTTTCGCAAATTTTTGATATGGTGAAATCCGCAGCCCTATGGTCGCAAATATCAGAAAACAGGCCAAGGACCATAAGGGCTACGGTTCCAAAGTTACGAATAACCAAGTCGTTGCGACCGTAAGACTTTGAAAATTAACTCTATTTCAAGGATTTATTGCGTTTAACGCCACTTTCAGTAATATTTCAGCTATATCATGGCGACCAGTTTTAGTGGTTGAGGAAGCCGGATTACCCGCAGAAATCCACCGACCATGGGTAAGCAACTGGTAAGCTTAATCACTTGCGGCTGCGAGTCGAGTGCACCCTTTTATGTAAATTACAAAGCCGGACGCGAACCCACACCGTATTGGTGATAGGCTTGTACCTAACTCATTATTGAGACACCCGAGCCCCCCTCTATCAAGGAAACAGACGCTATGGGACATTGTTTCAAGTATGATATACCGTATATACCTCATATGAATGAGTGCTGCTAGAATGTTGGTACATATAAATGTTCACAATGGAAACAATCAGCTGTTTGTCCTTAAAGAACCGGGATAGGTTTGTGTCACCTTTCTGTAGAAACGTCACGATATAGCTGAAATACTACTACAGTTGGCGTTAAACATCAATAAATAATTTGTTCTGCAGAAGCCCCTGCACAAAGTCTGTCCCGTACACTGTTGATACCCATAAGAATGCCAACAGTGTGTTGAAAAAAACATAACAATTTTGTTGTCGATAAACTATTTAAACATATTGATGGGATGTCTGTACATGTGCATCTATTACTATTATACCTTGTTTGTATTGACTAGATATAGATCTACTACTACTGTAAATGTATCTAATGTATAGAAGGTTATCTGTTTTAGACTCTGGAGTAAGCAAAATAGCCATAGAAATATCCACAATCATCCTCGCTATACTAGCATTGAGATGTAACAAATGGTTTGTTGAATAGAGGAAAGTAACCAATGCGACACTACGAATAGAACAGAAGAACCCACTTTGGTTTCATATGGAATATTTTTAATAGACGTTTTGATCACATATTTTGTTGTGTTACATTAATATTGTTATATTCATTATGCATTTAGAATGTTACAAGGAAGCAGTTTCTGAAAGGCTATCTAGATCTGTATACAACGCTACATGTAAAGCCGATGACGACATTGCATTTGTGATGGATTTTAGACTCTGTTTAATAGCTAAATATCATCATTCCGTCCTTTCATTGTAGATTATTGTAATTCAACGGTTACTTTAATTAAACGTTATATATACAAATGATAACTTCTGTTATAGATTAGAGCATTCTTTTACCAACGTTGTTCACCCGATTATGTTTGAAGGTAGACATTTTACTCATAAATGGAAAACATTTGCATGGCTCCATCATGATTAGATGAGGGTTTGGCCTATCAAAAGTTTAATCTCGTCACCTTTTATTGAAATGCCTGTACATTTTAGATTTAACTCTGGAATGGTTCCTACAATGTGGTATTTTGTGCTTTTTCATTTTTACTCCAATCAAGATTTTATTTAATATATCTCGGTCATGGTGACCTTTTCAATGTATCAACCCACGGCAGAGATACCAAGCACGTCTTCTGGTGGAAGAAAGGGGACGTCATCTCGATAGGGGCTGTCAAGTTAACATACAGAAAACCTGGATGTGGACCATTGTGTGTTTCATATCTGGGTGTTTATGTTCTTCAAATTCTTTGGGGTATGTGATACCTTTTGGGTATAGTCATTATTGTTGTATTGGTATGATTAACATGTACAAACCATTGATTGGACAAGAGACTAACTTGGTTAATTTTGTTGATAATTGGAGCTGCATCGTATTTATTATTTAACACTAAATATTGATATGTTATTAAAATAAAAACATAATAGGTCGCATGATTAAGTCAAAGGCATCCCGGTCGATACCAATTGTGTATATGCAATTTTATTATACATGACAACTTGTTTCCTTGTGGATAAAGTAAATTTAGCAATTCATTATATAACGCCAATGCATATTATCATATTATTGTCTTCAACTGAGGGACCTGTTTTCCTATAGTGTTGTCTGGTGATGTATAGTTCCCGAGGTAGAAGTCAATAATATGTTTATTAAATAACATCTCATTTTGGACATACAAGAAAAATAAACACACTCAAATGCACCATTATAATAATAATCACAAAATTGACAACTGTTTTCATGTTGACAGCAAACAATATACGTAGTACACGCCGTATATTTGCCAAAAATATAAAAAAAATAACGCGGGAAAATATATTCCACAGGTGGTCTCCACAGGAAATCATTTCCTACTGCCATAGTTCCCATTGCCAGGCATAGTCTAGTCACCGCATTGCCAAAATTAAGCATAAACTGTTCAAATATAGCAAACACTAATCATCCAATTAAAATAAAGCATGTTCATATGGTATGTAATAAACTGTAATATACCCTTGTACCACATCCGGTCATCTAATGATTTGCTAAACTGGTTTATAATCTCATGAATCTAACTTACAGTTCAATTCCGGCGAGTGAAACCCGATTTAAATTTTGTCAATAGTGAATCATTTATGAAAAAATGAATATCTGTATAAAAATACACCACTCCAAAAAAAATCTATGTTATGATAAATAAGGGTAATAACAAAATTACCGAACTCCGAACAATCTAACAAAGGGAAAGTCAAAACTCATAAGTATATAAACAGACAAAATCAATCAACAACCGGAAAACTGTGAAAACCGTAATGACCCTGACTTGGTACAGGCATTTCTAAAGATAGGAAAGGTATTGGTCGATAAATTAGCAAAGATTCAGGCGTAAAACATTTTTAGTTTCCATAACAAGAAAACGACCAAGCTGTAAATATGTATTAACACTTTGGCGAGGGGAAGTAAAAAGACGCATTGCCGACTTCATATAGACCCGCGAATGCTTATGTTGACTTAGCACCGGGGTTGTAACAAGAGTAGCACAACGGGTGCCACACGTGGATCAGAAACTGCTTAACCCTTATGGACCCCCAAGGTCACTTCTAGTGCTTACTGTCGTTCGTGGTGCATATGTAGTTCACCTACGTGTCTTAGCTTTTTGTTCCATGTTGTGATGTCAGCTACGATATTCGTTATTGGTATTTATTTATGTATAATGGTGTCGAATACTATTCCGTATCGCTTAACAGTAATACGACGGGTGGTACTAGTGGAGCATGAACGTCTGGAGCACCTGTGTTCACCCGGTTTTTAGTGGGGTTCGTGTTGCTCAACCCTAAGTTTTCTGTGTAGTGTTTTGAAGATAATTGATTATCCTTTTTCTTTTGACCATTGTACTGTGTCCTTAGATTTACGACTTCTGATTACCGCTATGGTATTATCCAAACTGATACCAGCATCTTAAAAGTGTGATTTTATTTTGGAATATTGATAATAAACATTTTCATACAAAGGATGGAAACGCAGCCATAAGCATGATTTGAAGGTTATAACTTCAAATTGGTTGCATAGTGCAAACGTCTGGTTTCCAGTGACGGATCATTTGCTTCAATGTAAAAACGCTAAACTGGAGACGTTCTGAAAGCTCCAGGTTAGAGTCATAGTCCTTATAATGAAGTGTATTAATAACTTTGGATACAAGACTTACGGGCTGGTTCGTAAACGATACATCCGTTATTCAATGTCGATCGAATCAACGAAACATGTAAAATAAATAAAACCGTGCTATCCACACCCCGTCGTTTTTAGACTGTGCAGGTAATTATTTTAATCCAAATATACGGTGATAGTTTTATGACATTCTAATTAGTACCTTAGATGTTTGGACAGACATAGGAAACCGTTGAAAGACATAGTATGGCAAATGTATTATCTTTGATGTATATGTGGTTTACTATTAATTTTCTATGAGTTAAATTTTGAGTGTCCGTCAGACATCTGTAGTTTTTAGTTTTAAAAATACAAGTTGCATTAAACATTAGTTTTTACTAGCGCCCACATTTTGGATAAACGAGCCAGTATAAGATGGACACACTTTTTAATTATTAAGTGTTATATTTTAAATGAGGAAGAAATGAAAGTTTACACAAAAAAAAACCAAAATATGATATTTGTTTAATTATTTTTACAGGGTTGTTATACAATTTAGATAGAGTTTTCTTTTAATTGCAAATTATCTTGTTCTTGCCATGATATAGCTGAAACAGCTCTTAGTTGACGTTAAACAAGACTCACTCATTTTACGGGTTTTGAGCTAGACAATTGAAATCCATTCTCCATGTCCCATTTTCAATTTAGATTAGACATAACTGTGCTTGTCTTTCAATACTGTTGATATTGATATCAGGAAATCATCAACATTTAGAGAATCCTCAATGTTTTCTATTATCAGTTAAAACGTCAGCTATGTTGTTTATCTTAATACTTAATAATGTATCAGAGAGGATACTTCTGGCTGAGATCGATATCGTCCTATGTCGTTTACAATATGACTAGAATTCCAGTAGTACTCTCATTGACTAAAAAGTGATTTCTAAACGAAGAAGACCTTTCTGTTGTTCGCGATTATCCATTCTTTCCTGTAATTTCACATTTTCTAATTGTAGATAGTTAATTTTCTTGGATGATTATGCATTGTTCCATTATCACTAGAGTGGTAGATTTGCAAAATATGGGTTTCGTCGGTTTCTCTTACTTATTTAGTTGGGGTAGTATATTCTAATTTTCGTCCTTTATACCCGATGTTGCCATGGTCTCTGAGATTGTCCATTGGTGAGTGACCCTTCAGTTTTCATTTACATTTAGTTAAAAAACAATCATTAAGGGCGGACAGTACTGTTGTAGGGATAGAAGATGATATGTTGCTGTCTAATAACAATTTATTAGTAGATTTACATTACGTTAAGCATGTCAGTATGTAATATTTAACATGATGAGCTCACACTACTAAAGTTCACCTCCATTTTTTCGCATTCCTATAATGAAGTGATGTTTCCACAGATAAAAAAAAGTTTTTTTCTAATTTTTTTCGTTGTTTTCGTGATGGATGTGATACTCACTATCAATTCAAGTCCAATGGATATTCACATCGTGTCATACATATATTGTCTTTGAAGTAGTGGTGGAAATGTATGAGGTCTCAGTTGGTCTTGAACCTAGCAACTAATAAAATACATATATTTCATGTTTGAGAAATATATCGGATATAATGACAATTCGACATTTTGGGCTATAATTTATAGCATAATATATGACGTTGATAGTACGTATTATATTTTAAATGATTAAACAGACTTACTTATTGTCTAGCATGCCGATCATTATCATTCTTACTGTTTATTTTATTTCAATAAATTTTGACAGACGAGATTATTAGATTATACCATCATATATCATTGCAAAAATACTCCACGAGAACATTTTATGAATTTTGAATTACACAATGAGGTAATTTTTGCTGTTTCCAAAAAGTATTTACAAAGTAAATGAGATTCAGAAAATGTGTTAATTTGATTAATATGAAGGTAGAAGAAGACTCTTGGATGAATGAATGAATGTATTTGTTTTATTACCAAAAGAGAAATGTATTGTGATTTTGGATAATGTCGAACAACATTGTTTAATTGGAATAGCTGCAATGGGTTTCCAGTGCAAAATGTGTCATTCTCCAAACAGTAGGAACCCAATAACGTTCTGTCCTAAGGGTGATCTGTGTAGAGGATGCCCCTTTTAAAGAAAAAATGTCATATTTATATACCTAAAGAAAGCAAATGCGATTTCATTTCTTGTTGGAGTTTTCATTGTTTTGATGTAACCCGATCATATATACATCTCTTAGCACTTGTCTGCTCTGTATTCCACTTGTTTTGTAATATATAATATCGGTTTGTTTGCGAGTATAATTTTCGTGTTGCAATATTGCAAAGACGGCAAGATGCAAGATGCGATAAAACATCCATTTTTGGCAAACCATCCTTATTGAGGATTTGGCAAATCGACCTCATTGACCTTAATTGTTGATTGCTTAACCTCTATTTACTTGTTCATGCATATTGAGGACGTGAACAAGTTCAACTATATCCCAAAACTATACAACAATAACGGCGGCTACAAAAGGGTCTTAAAGATACATAATAGCATGGCTCACTCCAAATACGCTACACACTATGATTTCTTTAGAAATGCCTGTACCAAGTCAGGGTCATTACGGTTTTCACAGTTTTCCGGTTGTTGACTGATTTTGTCTGTTTATATAATTATGAGTTTTGACTTTCCCTTTGTAAGATTGTTCGGAGTTCGGTAATTTTGTTATTACCCTTATCCACATTCAGGCCTTATTTATAACCTGATGACACCTCGTCACCTTATCAGGTTCCTGGCTAGATCTGTGGTTTTTGCCCTGGGATACGTAATAAATAATCAACAGTTGTGTCATATTGATTGATCGATTGATTTTCTGGTGTTTTAACGCCACTTTCAGCAATCATGGCGACCAGTTTTAGTGGTGGAGGAAGCCGGAGTACCAGGAGAGAACCACCGACCCCGGGCGAGCAACTGGCCAGCTTTATCACCTGCGGATGCGAGTCGAGTGCACCCCTTTTTGTAACTTACAAAGCTGGGCTCAAACCCACGCCATATTGGTATGAGCTGTTAGATCCAACGACCTTACTCATTGAGCCACACAGGCCCCTAGTTGTGTCATAATGCCGTCTCATAGTTATACATAGACAAATAAACTTGCTACAAATATCTTTGATATTGATAATTCCTCTAAATAAATTGTTGCTTTTAAAGTTGAAATCGTGACTGATCATCTTTACTTAATAGGAACACGTTGTGAAATAATGAAAAGTTGTTAGTAATCATATGGTCACTCACGATTTGAACTTTCAAAACATTTATGAAGTGATACTTAATAAGAAAGGGAATGAGTACATAAGTGATTGTTGTTAAACGATAAATTAGCAAACTGTTCAGCTATATCATGGCGAGAACAAATGGCATTCGCTGAGATTATAATGTCCGCTTTGTACTAGACCAACACGCGTAGTTGGATCTCTATAGTACTACCTTAATAAAAGAATATTTCGCGAGTAGGCATGTCTTTTCACTCGGACGCATTGTCCTGATTCCGGGCCAACTGGTATTTGCTCTTTATCCTTAATGCTGCTTGCTTAGCGGAGAAGGAAAAAAAAATACCAATTTTATAGTCTTTGGTTTGACCCGTTCGAGGCTCGAACTCACAATCAACCGCACTCGAGGCTAGCACGCAAACCATTAAACCACCGATGAGGTTTTGAGTCAGCCATGCCTTTGACGAAACTCACATACATTACACGTTATCTAATATTTTTGTTTTGTTCGGATGGCCTACTGAAGGATCAGTGTATTGTTGTGTTTGGTGATACCGGTTACCTTTTATCCGACTGAGACTTGACGAGAGTGCAAATGCTTATTGGAACAAATGCAACAATGTACATGCGCATTGGTAATCAGATAATACGTCAGAACGTCTGCATAGCAATGTGTGATGATTTTATTTCTAATATCATTGTTTACTGTTGATAAGGGGCGGGTGTATTGTTTTATATAAAACATCATTTGCTCCAAACAAAAATTAGATTTCGTACACCACATACATTTGACAAGACATACAATTATGGTAAGAATATTCAATGTATATACGATATTTTCCCATACACGTAAGATATCTAAAGGGCTGACACCTTTTTGTCTAACAGAGATATGTATGTAATTGAAAGAGAGCGAAGTCAACTTCATACTTAGAAACACATTTAAATAGATAAGTAGTTCCAGGTCTTTTATTATGCTTTGTCGTCATTAGTTTTTCAGTAGTTTATGACTATAACACTGCACATAACATGCAACAATTCATAATACATGTGTTATTATGATAAATAATAAATATATTATGTACAAGTGTATGAGTGAATGACTGCTATTTAACGCCAAGTGAGCAAATTTGTTCAGCTCTTTCATGGGGCGAACACATTACATCTCGATGAGAGGATTATCTGTACACTAGACAGACACGATTAGCTGGATATTTATAATGAGAGGATGATCTGTATACTAGACAGACACGATTAGCTGGATATTTATAACGCTAAATCACCGACACAACAGTCATCATTATCCTGATTCCGAGTTATTGAGTTTACTCGACCAACAGAACAAATAGTAATTGTGTAGTTTTTGGTTTGACACGACCGGGCTGCTCAAACACAAGATCTACCGCATTCATGCTGACCAGTATCCCATCGACATGGTTGCTGAAAATAGATGATGAGGTGACATGTTAATTCCAAATTCATAGACGTTAAATTATTTTGCCAATAACTAACTGTTCTATATCTTATTCCGATTTTAAACCAATTATATTTTTAAACGTTGGCAGGATAGTCGGGACCTACATGTTAACATACATTCAACATGTTATACCGTACGAGGAAGAATGCATTCAAGTTGTTGATCCCTATTTAAAATAAAATAATGAGTTATCATAATATAATATTTACGACGTTTACAAAATGTAAACATAGCTGGCATCTTACGGTGTAAGGGTTTTCTTTATCATAGGAACACGGTTTTCTTTAGCAACGATAGCAATTATAATTATTATTAATTGCAGGTCCCGCGAAGGAGTCGTTGATGGCTCCATTACAAGTAAACATGTTCCTACCATTTTCATCATGTCCCCTTTCCCTAGTGGCAGTCAAAACATCCGTCCATCATAGTGCCACCTATATACATTGTACGTAATACAAGGGAAAACAAAAAAATACCACACTGTCGGATCAGCTCCAAAATTGTATGTAAATGTCCGCTCATTATTCTGCATTGGTACAGGCATTTCAATACAGTAGCAGTGGTACACTATTTGTATGGTCAAAAATCTCCCCTGTTAATGAAATGATGTGGTCATGGAAGTGTTTTCCACATCAGAGGGCGAGTTGTGTAACCGTTTCGTCGTTCGAAGTATCGTCTGTAATAACGCTTAAAATGACGGTTTCGTACACGTATGCTGCTGTTACTAATTTAATGTTTATTTTTAGGGCGGCTTTCAATACACAGGCTTGTTTATTGGCCTTTACATTGGAGTCTTATTTACATTTGCATCTGGTAAGTTACAAAACATATTGACTAGGTTAAACTAATTTGCTTTTCAGAATTATGAACAGATATATCATGTCTGGCAAGGATATTAGCGAACAATTCCCTTCCAGAGACTATGCAACCTTACGATCCGATTGGCGAAGGAAATTTAGTCTCCAGACGGGTATTTTTTGTTGCAAATATCCTCTCAAACATATAAATTCTGCTTAATTACACCCAATATCATTCAAAACAACTGTTAAGTAATTAGTACAATTTTATCTTTCTGTTTCAACCAATTTTCTGTTTTAAATGTTATATTACGTATAACGGTAAAGAGTCCTGACGATTTTGACAGGCTGAAGCTCGCGATAGTTAGAAAAGGTGAATAACTTCTTGGCAAATATACCGGCACAGAGGGAATAAAAGAATTATCATGTATCATGTGGTAATAAAATTTAATGAAATTAATTCGAAATATAAACATACATGAAAAATACACCGGCTAACGTTTGTTTGTTTATATTGCAGTATAAGAATCAGTTATCAAAATGGGTTCCTATTAACCGGTTTAACCTCGTCATATTGTTCTGCATGTCCCAAGTCAGGACCTGAAATTTACAACATCATGTGGCATGGTCTTTTCGTGTTCAGTGAGTTCAGTTAAGATGAAATGTAATTGTTCGTTTTGTTGATATTGGTGGATTTGATGATGCATCACTGTTTAAACTTTCTTTTCGCAATTAGCATCCAATCAAAATCCATGATACTTGTATAATGTGTAATTAAGTTAATAGCTTAACGTTATTACTCTTGATTGATTTATTGTTTTTTAGCGTCACGTCGGTAATATGTAAGCTATTCTAATGACAAACATGCATGCATATAGGTAAAATAAAGTCGCCATAATGGAAAGTAAGATTGACAAAAGGAAAACAAGGATATATGCGAATAAAAAACATTTTATAGCATAAATTTTATCCAATATATGTCAATTTCATTCATTATTTTGAAAATCACCTTTTTGTACATTATTGTATATGCCTAAAATTAATTATCAATACTATTTATTACAGTCGATTTCAATTTGAAAACAAAAATCCTTTATGAAGTGTACATGTATTTTTGAAAGTAACTGCAGCTTTCTTAAAGTGAATGCATTTTATAATACATTGTGGTTTCAAAATTAAGTTCAAAATGTTGCTTTTTTTTTTTTTTTTTTTTTCAATATCACAGATTTTATTTAGTAAATATCTTGTTACATTTTTACTTCAGAGTCCAAGTTCCTCTGAAGTATCCCTGTGAAATTCTGTTTTGAATATCCAGGGAAATACTCAAAACTATAATTACATATAAAACTATTTTATTCTAATATATTCTATTGCATAAGTTATGATCACAGTTTATTTAATATATGATTGAACAATGAATTCATTCCTAGTAATTTATTTTCCTTCATTTTTCTTTGAAATTCATTTTTTAATAACAGATAACATCAATTGTCTTTGTCTTTTGTTCCGATACATAATAGGATTTGTAAATTGTAAATGCCAATATAGTTAAAAAATAATTTAAGTGAAAATATTCTTTGTCGAAAAGTTTGTACCCAAATACTAAATGTTGAAGTTTGATATTGTTTTCTAATTGTACCTTTTTTAACATTTCATTTATTTTATTCCAAAATATGTCTAAATATTTACACGACATGAAAAAGTGATCATAATCTTCTTCTACTTTACAAACATTACATAAACTGTCAGTTGATATTTTCCATTTGAACAGATGTGATTTGGTTGGAATAATAAATTGTAATAGTTTCCATCTAAATATTTTCAATTTGTTTTCTAACAAAATTTTAAAAATAAATTCATATAAGTCTGTTATATTTTGAAAATCTTGGATATCCAAGTAAGTTGTCCAAAAATGTATACCTATAGGTTTGATAAAAACTTTGTTTTTGATAATATTGTAAAAATCTTTGTTAACTAATTTATCCATATCAATCACCCTACCAGCAGAAATAATATTTTCTTTTTTTATATTAATAGTAGTTTTCACAGATTTTTCTTCTGATAATTGCACATACCACTCTTTAGTAATTGCCTTTTTTAGTCGACTAAATTCACTAAAAAAATTAATTTTATTTTTCAATTTCTCTATCAAATAGTCTTGTGATATCCTTCCATTTTCGTCAGTTATGTCGTTCACATACAACAGGTTGCTATCAATCCAGTTTTTATAAATTAAACTTTTATTATTAAATTTTATATATTTATTTCCCCAAATATTTTGGTTTCTTATCTCTCTAAAATTAGTTGGTGTTTTTGTTTGTCCACCTCCAAATTCTACCCAACAGTTTATTATTTCTTTATAGAACTCTGGGATATCATTAAAATTTTCTATTGATTTACCATTGTCCATATTCATTTTAAAAATTAGCCAGTTTTTTCCAAATTTATCTAAATATTTTCTTGGTATAACTTTCCAATTTGATGTTTTTGAACTAAGCAGTCTTTTGACCCATGACACTTTAAGCGATTTAAAATAACTGTTTATATCAACCATATTCAACCCCCCCTTTTCATAATCCCCTATTAAAGTTAATCTCTTGATTTTATCCGGCTTCCCATTCCAGATAAATCTGTAAAAACAAGATTCAATTTCTTTTATATACATCTTTGGTACTACACATGAACTGGCTAAGAAGGTAAATTTCGGCAGGATGAGTGTTTTTATAATAAGAATTCTCCCCATAATAGTTAGATTTCTTTTTCCCCATGCTGTAAATTGATTTTTCATTTCTTCAATTCTCTTTTCCCAGTTAAGTTTTTGACATTCTTCCTTGTCATGTCCAAAGAATATACCTAATGCTTTAACAGGATTCTGTGTCCATTTAATACCTCTAATTTTGTCTTTGCAATTTTTTAGTTTACCGATTCATATGCCCTCTGTTTTATTTCTATTTAGAATTAACCCTGAAAATGACCCAAATATTTCAATTTCATTCATGGCTAAAGCTATATCAGTTTTGGAACTCACAAATAACGTTGTGTCGTCTGCTAATTGAGATATTTTAATGATGTGTGCTTTATCATCAATTTTTACTTTTATCCCGTTAATATTTTTATTTTCTCTAAGCCTTAACGCCATAATTTCCACGGAAATAACAAATAAAAGGGCAGATAAAGGACATCTTTGACAGATTCCTCTAGTGTTTTTAAAAATTTCAGATATCCATCCATTATTTATCACACAGGTTTGTATATTATTATATAATGTTTCCACCCAAGTAACAAAAGAATAATTGAACCCATAATGTTTTAGTGTTGAAAACATAAAATCCCATTCTAAAGAATCAAAAGCTTTTGAAAAATCTAAAAAGATAATTGCCCCTTCTATCTTATAAATGTTTGAATAATCTATAATGTCTTGAATCTGTCTTAAATTAAAACCTATAAATCTATTTTTAATATAACCGGTTTGATCTTCGTTGATAAGTTTTGGCATAATTTTCTTCAAACGTTGAGCTAAAGTGTACGAAAGGAGTTTTAGATCAACATTCAATAGAGATATTGGTCTATAGTTATCTAATTTCAATGGGTCATCTTTTTTAAATAAAAGAGTTAGTACACTTGTTCTTTGAGAAAAAGACAGTTGCCTATCTTCGTGACACTTATTTAAAATAAAGACTATCAAATATTTTATACTTTCCCAAAATGTCCTATAAAATTCTACCGTTAATCCGTCTATGCCGGGAGATTTATTTAATTTCATTTTAAAAATAGCCTCTGTACATTCTTCCACCGATAACTGTCCATCACATACGTTCAAATCTTCTTGATTGGCTTTACTTTCTAGTTTTGTTCTATATATATAATCATTTAAGTTCTGTTTATCTGGGTTTGTTGATGTATACAACTTTTTGTAATAATATTTTATTTTATCTAAAATGTCTTTTTGGTTTGTAATTATATTCCCCTCATCATCTAATAATTTTGTGATCGACTTTTTAATTTGTCGTTTCTTTTCTAAACCTAAAAAATAAGCATTGTTTTTTTCACCAAATTCTACCCATTTCTCTCGAGATCTAATCTGCGCGCCTTTTGCCTTTTGCTCGTAAATTTGTTCAAACTCTTTTTCTAACTTGTCTATTTCATTGTTTAGTATTTTATTATCTATATCTGCAGTGTCACTGCATGCTAGTTTAGCTTCTAATGTCTTTTCTAAAGTTCTCGTTAGCTCCCTTGTTTCTTTCGCTTTTATTTTACCAAACGTCATAGTTATCTCTCTTATTTCTACCTTAAGCGCGTCCCATAATAGTCTGCAGTTTTTTAAATCATTATTGATTTTAGCGGAATATTTTAATATTATGTCGTTTATCTTATCTTGATAGTCTTTATCATTTAAAATTGAATTATTTATCTTCCAAAAACCCTTACCTTTTTCTTCCACACTTGATAAGAAATTTAAGAATACACTTTGATGATCTGTATATTTAATACATACTGGTTTAATTTTACACCAGTTGATTCTAGACTTGAAATTTTTATTAACTAAAATATAATCAATTCTACTAGCTTGTGATTTGTCTTTTCTGCGCCAAGTGAATTGTCGTTTATTACTATTGAGTTCTCGCCAGATATCAATTAAATCATTTGTTTTCAATAACGTTTTAAGACTATTTACCGTCTGATATTTTGTTTTACTACTGTTGCTTCTTCTATCTATTTCCTTTAATGTTTCGTTAAAGTCTCCTGCGATCATAAGTATTCCTATTCCGTGATCTTTTAAAAAGGTATTTACTTTTTTAAAGAAGTTATTTTTTGTTGTTTTACAATTTGGTGCATATAAGCAAACTAGGGTAAATATAGTATCTTTTACATTTATATTCAGTAAAATTATTCTTCCTTCAGTATCTATAAATTGACTTATAATTTGGTAATCTAATTGATTTCTTATTAAAATAGCCACCCCCTACTTGAGTTATTTCCATGACTACAAAAACATTGATAATCTGACTGTTGTTTATCTTTCATCTGCATCCCATTTACGTTGAGGGTGCAAAAATTAATTATATTGTTGGACATTATCATATAACAAAATGATCAAATTAATTTCGAATAAAATCTCACATCTGAACAAAAAAGTCAAATATTTACAAACACAATTTTCATATTTGCACATAATGACAAATTTCGGACATAGGTACGTTTTGATTCTCACTTTTATATTTACAATGTATACATTACAAATTCTCCTTACATTGCGCACTATGTATTGATTTCTATAGTTATAATAATTGACCTTGTACCCGCTCTTGAATGAACTTTCTACCACACGGGTAATGTTTATAAATTTTCTAAAAAATAACTTTACAACAACACATATGAACAAAAAAGTCAAACCTTTACAAACACAATTTTCTTTCTTGTACATGATGAGAAATATCTCACATAAGTACATTTCGTTTTTCACATTTATATTTACAATATTACTGTATACATTACACATTCTCCTAACATTCCACACCATGTTTTGATTTCTATATTTGTAATAATTGACCTTGTACCTGCTCGTGGGTGAACTTTCTGCCTCGTGTGTATTAATGTTTATACATTTTATAACCATCGACTTTACTACGATATATATATTGGGATTTACCGATTTATTTTTATAGACTATTCTATGTTTGTGTATGTAAATAATGCAAGTGTGCTTTATAAATATTACGAAGAGTAAATTCGAAAAGTTATGTACTGGTAAAAGGACAATAGACGATTTTCTGATTACATAAGGTAAGAACATTTCATTTTTTTTTATGAAATCTTTATATGTACTTTCACGGTGTAATGTTTTCATTTGTACCCTTGTATATATCATCTCTTTTATTTGCTGATAAAAAAAGACTATAAATAGAGGTATTTCATTGATGCATTTGCTTTTAAAGTTGTGGAATGGTTTTGTAGTCCAACATATTGATAACATGATTCTTACTTGGAATATTATGTTCCGCAAATATATTAATATTTCATATAATAAAATGACATATGATTTCCACGGGTACATCGCTGTTTTACCACCCATATTTTTGTGTTTATAATTATCTTGAGTACGTAGCGGTAAACTATTTCTACATTTAATGCCAATCACATGTTGTTTAATTACACGGTACAAATGACCCATTTTCTCGACAGGTAAGTTTAGGTGTACTTTTATTTGTTTACGTCTATTTTTAGCATTGGGAAACTCCACTGTTATAACGGTTTTACATACAATATACACTATACTTCTGACTATAATTTCGGACGCATATATGACATATAATTTCTTCAAATGATATATTAAATCACAAATTATAATGCCTATTACATACAAAATCGTGACTACATTAATATTCATAATATTTTCAATTACATCCTCAAATATAGCATCACATTTTTTTTCTATATTTCTACAGTTTTGTACTCTTATTTTGAGCTTTAGATTCATGTTTTTTATATATTTTTTTTAATAATTATATATATGTATAAGATAAAATCGAATTGGCTATATGTATATATTGTTAAAATGTAAATTAACTAAATTTAACCATTAGACATTTTTTTTTTTTTTTTTTTTTTTTTTTCTCTACTAGGTGGTGTGGGCGGAGTGTGTTTGGAAGTAGATTTTAGCTTACTGGCTGGTGTTGTAAAGCTCTTAATGCTACTTTGCCCAAGATTGTTTTGTTCTTTTCTCATTGATGCTTCATTATCACTGGCTTTGATTGATCCTGACTTGCCATTATTTTTATTTGACTGTCCTTTTGGCTTTCTTCCAGAATCATTCACATTGTTTTTATTACTGTTTTGTTCTATATTTTGACTACACTCCTCATTCTGATGTTCAGTTTATCTTTCTTCTTTTTCAATTTCAATAGTTTCATTTTGTTCTTCACTTTGCACTTGTTCTCTATCTTTGTTTTCCTCATGCACATCTCTTATATCATGACTAAACTCTTCCCTTTGTGGCATCTCTTCATCAAATCGAGTTCCATCATTAGCATGTGGACAATCTATTTGCTTGTGTCCAGTCTGTTTGCACCTTCTGCATTTCCACTCATTTTCACAATTAAAATAAAGTGTCCAGGCTCAAGACACTTGTGACAAACCACTTCAGGTCTTGTCTGTTGTGGTTGCCCTTGATGGCTTATATATGCATTGTATCTTCCTATCTTAACTGCTTTAAGCATTGGGGATGTTAATGTTTTACTGATAATAATTCTGTCCCCTGTTTCACAACCAGTGAGTCTACCATCTACTCTTAGCTGTTCCCTATACATGTGCAGAATTTCCCCATCTCTTACTTTTATCATGACCTCAAGTGTTCTTCTGATTTGTCCATCATCTGCAGATAATGGTACTCCTTTCACTCTTATTCTTGTTGTATCTGGTCTTTGTCTTGCAGGATTTCTGGGATTCTGTGTGTGAAATCCTACATGTCAACCTCTCATTGTAACACCTGATGTTATTAATGTTAATCTGTCTATTTCGTTGTCCATGTAGATCCTCCACATAGACCTGACTCTTTGTATGCCCTTTATAGCTGCTGGATCTACAATAGCACCTATTGTCTTGTATATCTCAACGTGTGTGACCCACATGGGTTTTGTTACCTTGACACTACCAAAAATGTCCTGGTCTTGTAAGAAAATAGGTTTAACAGTGTTTGGATTGTCTATTTCATCTTCATTTGGGTCTTGAACATCTGGGGGTTTACTGTTCCTACTCAAATATGTTTGAACAACATTGGCATAGGACGCCGCCATTGTTTGTTGTGATTGTTCATCGTCACTTGATTCATTCTCATATTCATTTTCATTCATTTTCACCTGTTTTTGTCGTATATTATTACAGGAAAATCAACTGTGCAACTAATTTACACCATTTAACGTCTCTGTTATCTCTTGAAAAAGTCGATTTATGTATTTTTTGGAACGTCCACTTAAAGAAGCCTTAGCATTTAAGGGACGTAACTCCAAAATGTTGCTTTAGGAATAAACGTGCTTGCTAAATGTTAAAATCTGAAAATGTTTAGTTGCATTTTTTGTGGCTAAAAGTCAATCATTTTGCTACGAAATATATTATGTTTAACATTTAACCACATTGGATCAACATTACAGTCGTTGAAAATGTTTGAAATTTGAAATAGATGTATAAATACACTAAAACCGCTTTCTGTCGTATTCATTTGATATAATCTTTGTCTGGCAACGAACCTTCAATGACCGCTTATTACAAGCTTGTTCCTACAACATGATCTATACAGCAGACACTCATTGTTTGTTTTTCGTTTTGCTACAAACCATCACAAGGGCGCATTCTGTATGTTTATTGGGACCCGTAGTGGCCGTATGGTAGTTAGGTATACAACTACCTATGCAATCGGTGCCTATCGCCACCACATTTGCGAATTCGAAACCCGCTCACGACAGGGTGTACTCGATAAACAATATTTGATAATGTTTGAAAGTTACTTGTGAGTAGTTTTCTCCTGTTTCCTCCACCGATAAAACTGACCGCCACAATATCATGAAATATGGTTGAAAAAGTTGTTAAACACCATAAACCTAATCCTGTATGTTTATTTGATTCGTCCTTCTTAATGACAAAAATATTATAATTAACAACTAATTTTCCAAACGATATGGATAAAATGAAAAACCAAAAACAGCACGGTCAGAACAGTCGCCCCAATCCAATAAATCTGCTGGTGTTTTTACACGAGAGATGCACTAAATTACATGTGCCTACTGATGTTAGAGGCTGCCAAAATTGCTACCAAAGCACCATCTAGTGCCCATTGACAGTTAAATAGTATGTTAATATGCCATAAACAGTTCATATCTTTGTAGGTGCAGCAGATTCCACGCTTGGTAGTAAATGCACGGTCAAAGGTGATTGTTCAGCCATACCAAACTCTATGTGCAATAAAACTTGCCAGTGCTCTCCAAACTATTTCGTCCCCTCATCAAGCAAGCCAACATGCTTGGAAAGTAAGTATATATTTTAATAATAAATATAATGTAAATGATATTATACAATAAACTAAGTAATAACAGTAGTGTTTTATATTTGAGTGAGTGGTTGTTGTTTAATGCCATATGATCAAATATTCAGCTATATCATGGCGGGGACATGTTACATTTGATGAAGTGATAATAATATCCGCTTTGTACTAGATCAACAAGTTAAGCTGGATTTTTATTGCTAGCTCGTTAAAATAACGGTCCACATGTAGACTTGTCGCTCCACTCCAAAACATTATCATGATTCATTGCCAACCACTCTTTGCTATGTATCCTGCATGCTACGTGCTCAACGGAGAGGCAACCAATGCCGATTTTGTAGTCTCTGGTTTGAACCGACCGGGGCTTAAACCCATGATCTACCACACTCAAGTCGAGCACGCCAGTCATTACAACACCGCTGTGGTGTTCTATATTTGAATATTGCAAGCTTAATTAAATCGTTTTGTTTTACTCTATCGTGCATCTGTAGCTTAAGAAATAATTCACGGAAGCCATAGTGTGTGTCCAATTATTACATGGGTAACATTATTTTGTACAAAATTTTATCCCGAGCGAAAATTCAATGAAAATAATGTTAAAACGTTATACAAACTATGGCTTCCATAATTATTTCGATTCTTGTAGGAACAATCTTACTTATTTTGGAAGTGGAATAACAATACATTTCATAACAAACCTCTATGTGTACAGTTGTTTTTCTTTTATTTATAACTAGACTGTGATGCAATTAAGTTACCAATATTTTCCAAATGTAATAACATTTTTAATTTAGCAACGTAAACAAGAAAATGCTCACAAAATCCTGAGATAAATCAGTAACCAGCTTGTGTCAATGTCACCAGGATTCATTGAAAACTACGTCACCGGAAGACGACTAATTTCAAAAGTCAAAGTCGATAGATGGTTGTCTTAAGTTTTTGTTCGAAAAGAAAATTTTATGTCGAAAACAATATGGACATTTCTATGTTTGTATGCACCACGGTCTTGTATGAATTCATTAAGGAAAGATGTTTGTAATTTGTTCGTATATACTCATGTGCGAATTAAAATATATCGTGAGTGTTATCATTGTATTATTTATATAGCCAATGAAGGACGTCATGTTAGAATGACCGATAGTTTTAAAACAATATATGTATTCATCACTTGACTCTACATTTGTTAGCGATATTGATGTAACAAGCGACATATTAGTTTACACATTGCTGATCTCATCTTGTAGCCACAGTATATTCTTCAAGAATACCATACATGTAACGGTTATCAATGTGGAACCACTGCTGTTCGATAAAAATAAAGAAGCACAACATTAACTACATGTACTCCTCTGAAAAGTGATAGAAACATTTCTTGTTGCAACATACTTCTTATTCAAAGCACATGTTATTACAGTAACCCAAGCAGCCCAGGTTAGCTGAAGATAGGAACCCCTGCTAGGAATATATATCATTTGTCCAGGGGGGGGGGGGGGGGGGGGGGGGCAAATGATGCACACAATACTCCCTTTTTTACTATTACGATTTATTTGTTAATACAATGTACATTTTGTTTCAATATTATTGTAATATATACTATATACATCATATTTGAACATAATGTTAAATCTTGTTTTCCTTCCTGAAATTGATATTACTATCTAGGTTAACATATATTAATGTAGAACCTTGTGTATCGCTGTGGCTTTACGGACATAACGACGATATTCATTAATGGTACATGTACAGGAAATAGAACTTCGTTCTCTCTTCTGGTGATATCGAGTTTTTTTTATTTTCCTAAATGTATTGAGCAGAAGGATACTGTTTGAATCGCTTGAATTTTTGTTTACCTTAGACGGGTGCTACATGAGGAGCAGGTACATGTCGATGAGTTAACCCCCGATTTGTGTGGGGTTCGTGCTCCTCGATCGTAAGTTTTCTGTGTAGTATTTTATAGATCATTGTTTGTCCTTTTTTCTTTGGCCATTGTATTGTCTGACCTTCAATTTACGACTTCTGATTACTGTTTTGTTATCTTTTCTCAGAACTTGACGTCTTTTATAGCCTTTCAGTATATTCCTCCATGTTCGTCTATTCGATTTCTAGCAATCTATTTATATCCGCACACTTGCTCATTTTCTTCAAAACATTTATTTTTGAATTGCGGAGATCTAATCTTAATTAGATTGTCAGACTAGCAACTTAAAATTATATATGCCGCGAGAGACATAGAAATGTTATTGTTATTCATAAATTTCAAAGTGTAATATATGCGAAATATTTGCCATTTTGGGATTTTATGTGGATTTAATAAATATCATTTCCCATTTTCAGAAATTGCTGTAAATGCAACTTGCCATACACAAAATCAACACCAATGCAAGGATGTCAACGCTGAGTGTAAAAGTAGTAATGGAAATAAATGTCTGTGTAAAGATGCATATTACTTGAAAGGAAATACATGCACATCACGTATGTCATTTTGTCGTACAATACAATTATATTCTGTAACAGCTTTAACGAGAGATTCAACCGTAATATCGACCATTATAAGGGCTAGGGTTATTATGTTTAACGCCACTTTTAGCAATATTTCAGTTATATCATGACGGTCAGTGTTATTGGTGAAGGAAACCGGAGAAAACTACCGCCCTACCGCAAGTCACTAACAAACTTTATCACATAAAGTTGTATCGAGTACACTGTGCAATACGCGGGATTCGAACACACAACTTTAGTGGTGATAGGCACTGATTGCAAAGGTAGTTATAAAATTACCATACAATTACGACCACGACTACCCGTAGTAGTATCTGAGTAAGAAATTACTATTAATTGTGATTTGTATTGTTTTTTGCCACAGGGTGGCGGAATGACGTATATAATTTTATTTATTACAAGGCATTTATATAGCGCTTATCTAATTACACAATTACCCTAAGCGCTTAACATGTAAAACTGACAAATTATATGAAGAGTACATACAATAAAATTATATATGAACTTAACTATTAAAGTAATAAGAAAAGCAAAAAGTATTTACGTTAACGAGCAAAACCCATATGATATATACAAATCAAAAGTAAGGACAAATCATCCATAGTGATAACAGTTAACTATTTACGAATTCATATTAAAAGACATATTTTGATCACAGTGAGTTAAACAGATTAAGGCAATCTTACTAAGAATCATTAAAAAAAGTGTTTTAGCTAAAAATAGGTCAGAACCAAAAAGCAACTTTAACTAAAAGATGAAATAAAACTGGACAGTAATAAAAAATCAATATAAATGACAGAGATTTTGCAAATATATGGTAAAAATAGCTAAAAGGAAATAATTTACTAAGTAAAAAGCATCTACATCAAAAATAAAAATAGTAAATCATATAAATAATCGTAGAATAATAATAAGAAGAACGGACCAAGACAGTTATTCTCCAAAAAATGAAATTGAAATGAAATCCTTGTGTAAAAATTCTTCTGAAGTAGTCGCCCATTACGTGAAGATTGTCGTATTGTTGTGTAATTAATATCTGCATTATAACATTAGAATGAAAAATACCGCATTTTGGAATGAAAATGGGTTTTCATCACTTATGCATGGTCCCACTGATTACAATAAAATGTGATTTTCATTCAACGACTAGTGACAGTAGTATTACAATGACAAATATCATATTGAATATGTAACTTTTAGATTAATATTATTTATTCAGAAGTCACTTGCCATTTAATGAATATGTTACCATTTTCAAATTAGATATGCATATAAGCAGACAACTAGGCCGTATTGATATACAGCTACAAATAAATTAATTTTAGAGTCGCATGTAATTTTATACGTGTTTTGATTGGTTTAAAAAGTTGAAGTTATTTTCGAATGTACGGAATATAAAAATAAACGTCGTTCTCAAGGCGTCGCGTGCCGTTGTCATCGGGTGACTTTCTTTAAATGAGGTACTTTTGGGGTTATTTTAATTAATTTCCGTTCAATTGCCTTATTTTGCTACGCAGGTTACACGGTGTGTACAATCTGATTGAGATTATTTCTTGAACCGAATACAAATTGCGATCAATCCTTAAATGTATTTTAAGGATCAAAATATTTGAAATATAGATTTTAAAACAAATGGTCTTCAGCAATAATACATGCTTTTTTAATTATCTTTTGTAGGTATTCAAGTAACTGAAAATTGTGCAACTGCGAAACATGGTTGTCTTCAAAACGCATTCTGTAACAAAACTGACATATGCCAGTGCAACGTGGGATACACTTACAGAAATAAATCTTGTAGGTATTCAGAGAAAATTATGAAAGACATATTTAGATTGCAATATGTTCACATTATCGCCAACTAGGAAAGGTCATTACCTCGGGTAAATTTGCAAATATTTGGTCTGTTCGTAGAAGCATTTAGCTTAATTACAGCTGGATTAGTCAAATGCTCGTTTATTTTGAAGTAAAATTATAGTTGCATTTGACCAGGACAAAACGTGGTTTGATTGTATTGTGTTCTAACTGAATTGATTTAAGTTTAGAAAATTTTATTTAATGCATTTTAAAACAATATTTCACATTAGATCGAGGTAATTTGAACTACAAAAGGTAATCAAAAGCTCAAAACTTATATAAAAAGAGAGAAAAAGTCCAACAATGGTCCACAACACATACAACTAATTAATGCATCCTATTGGCACCAGTCGTGGTACTCGTTTGAACAATTCGGTACCAGTCGAAAACAAGAAAGAACAGTGTTGTATCTATCACACATGGAACAGATCCATGATCATCTGTTACATGTACGTCTTAACGGTTAACCAACTGGTGACCGTAAAACTTTCGATTTGTGAAGACGTTAATTTTACCACTAGAAATCCTTCAGACACATACCCACAACATCTATTATAGGCTAGACTAGGCTCATTGTGTTTCATGCCACTTTTAACAATATTTCAGTTATATCATTGCATTGATTATACCTTGCTTGTGGTAAAGTATATATATATAGTACTACTGTATCTAATGTATAGACCGTTATCTGTTTTAGGTTCTGGAGTAAGCAAAATATACATAGAAATATCCACGATCATCCTCGCTATACTGGCATTGAAATGTAACAACTGGTTTGTTGAATAGAAGAAAGTAACCACTGCGACTGTACCGTAGACGTCACACCAAATACGAATAGAACAGAAGAACCCACTTTGGTTTTATATGGAATATTTTTGATAGACGTTTTGATTACACATTTTGTTGTGTTACATTAATATTGTTATATTCATTATGCATTTAGAATGTTACAAGGCAGCAGTTTCTGAGAGACTTTGTTTAATAGCTAAATATCATCATTCCGTCCTTTCATTGTAGATTATTGTAATTCAACGGTTATTTTAATTAAACGTTATATATACAAATGATAACTTCTGTTTTAGATTAGGGCATTCTTATAACAACGTTTTTCACCCGATTATGTTTGAGGATATATATTTTACTCATAAATGGAAAGCACTTGCATGGCTGCATCATGATTAGATGAGGTTTTGGCCTATCAAAAGTTTAATCTCTTCACCTTTTATTGAAATGCCTGTATATTTTCGATTGAATTCTGGAATGGTTCCGACAGTATGGTATTTTGTGCTTTTTCATGTTTACTCCAAACAAGTTTTTATTTAATATATCTCGATCTTGGTGACCTTTTCAATGTCTCAACCGACGGCAGAGATACCCAGCACGTCTTCTGGTGGTGGAAGGGGTCGTCATCTCGATAGGGGTTGTCAGGTTAACATACAGAAAACCTGGATGTGGACCATTGTGGGTTTCGTATGTGGGTGTTTATGTGCTTCAACTTATTTAGGGTATGTGATACCTTTTGGGTATAGTCATTATTTCTGTGTTGCTATGATTAACATGTACAAAAGAGACTAACTTGGTTAATTATGCTGATAATTGCGGCTGCTTCGTATGTATTATCTAACACTGTATAGTGATATGCTATGAACATAAAAACATAAGGTCGCATGATTAAGTCAAAGGCATCCCGGTCGATGACAATTGTATATATGCAATTTTACTATACATGCCAACTTGTTTCCTTGTGGATAAAGTAAACTGAGCAATTCATTATATAACGCCAAGGTATATTATCATAGTATTGTCTTCAACTGAGGGACCTGTTTTCCAATAGTATTGTCTGGTGATGTATAGTTCCCGAGGTAGAAGACAATAATATGTTTATTAAATAACATCTCATTCTGGACATACAAGAAAAATAAACACACTCAAATTCAACATTATAATAATAAGCACAAAATTGCCAAGCTTTTTCATGTTGACAGCAAACAATATACAGATTACAGCGCCGTATATTTGCCAAAAATATAGAAACATAACGCGGGAAAATATTTTCCACAGATATATTCTCCACAGGAAATCATTTCCTATTGGCATAGTTCCCATTGTTAGGCATAGTCTAGTCACCGCATTGCCAAAATTAAGCATAAACTGTTCAAATATAGCAAACACTAATCATCGAATTAAAATAAAGCATTTTCATACTAAACTGTAATATACCCTTGTACCACATCCGGTCATCTAATGATTTGCTACACTGGTTTATAATCACATGAAATTTAGTTCAATTCCGGCGAGTGAAACCCGATTTAAATTTTGTCAATAGTGAATAATTTATGACAAAATGAATATATCTGTATAAAAATACACCACTCCAAAATCTTTTCTATCTTTTGATAGGAAAGGTATTGGTCGATAAATTAACAAAGATTCAGGTGTAAAACATTTTTAGCTTCCATAACAGGAAAACGACCAAGCTGTAAATATGTATTAACACTTTGGCGAGGGGATATAAAAAGACGCATTGCCGACTTCATATAGACCCGCGAATGCTTATGTTGATTTGGCACCGGGGTTGTAACAAGAGTAGCACAACGGGTGCCACTAGTGGATCAGAGACTGCTTAACCCTTATGGACCCCCGAGTTTACTTCTAGTGCATACTGTCGTTCGTGGTGCATATGTACTTCAGCTACGTGTCTTACCTTTTTGTTCCACGTTGTGATGTCAGCTATGATATTCGTTATTGGTATTTATTATGGATACTGGTGTCTAATACTATTCCGTATCGTTTAACAGTAATACGACGGGTGCTGTTAGTTGAGCATGAACGTCTGGAGCACCTGTGTTCACCCGGTTTCTAGTGGGCTCGTGCTGCTCAACCCTAAGTTTTCTGTGTAGTGTTTTGAAGATAATTGTTTATCCTTTTTCTTTTGACCATTGTACTGTGTCCTTAGATTTACGACTTCTGATTACCGATATGGTATTATCCAAACTGATTCCAGCATCTTAAAAGTGTGATTTTATTTTGGAATATTGATAATAAACATGTTCATACAAAGGATGAAAACGCAGCCATAAGCATGGTTTGAAGGTTTTAACTTCAAATTGGTTGATTGGTGCAAACGTCTGGTTTCCAGTGACGGATCATTTGCTTCAACATAAAAACGCTAAGCTGGATACGTTCTGAAAGCTCCAGGTTAGAGCCATAATCCTTGTAATGAACTGTATTACTAACTTTGGATGCATCCGTTATTCAATGTTGATCGAATCAACGATCCATGTAAAATAGATAAAACCGTGCTATCCACACCCCGTCGTTATTAGACTGTTAAGGTAATTATTTTAATCCAAATATACTGTGACAGTTTTATGACATTCAAATTTGTACTTTAGATGATTCGACAGACATAGGAAATCGTTGAAAGACAGAGTCTGGCAAATGTATGAGTTAAATTGTAAGTGTCCGTCAGAGATCTGTAGTTTTTAGTTTTAAAAATACAAGTTGCATCAAACATTAGTTTTTACTAACGCCACATTTTGGATAAACAAGCTAGTATAACATAGACACACTTTTTAATTATTAAGTGTTATATTTGATATGAAGAAGAAATGAAAGTCTACAAAAAAATAAGACCAAAATATTATATTTGCTTAACTATTTTTACAGGGTTGTTATACAATTTAGATGGAGTTTTCTTTTAATTGCAAATTAACTTGTTCTTGCCATGATATAGCTGACACATCTCTTAGTTGGCGTTAAACAAGACTCACTCATTTTACGGGTTTTGAGCTAGACAATTGAAATCCATTCTCCATGTCCCATTTTTCAATTTAGATTAGACATAACTGTGCTTGTCTTTCAATACTGTTGATATTGATATCAGGAAATCATCAACATTTAGAGAATTCTCAATGTTTTCTATTATCAGTTAAAACGTCAGCTATGTTGTTTATCTTAATAGTTAATAATGTATCAGAGGGGATACTTGTGGCTGAGATCGATATCGTCCTATTTTGTTTACAATATGACTAGAATTCCGCGATTATCCATTCTCTCCTGTAATTTCACATTTTCTAATTGTAGATAGTTAATTTCCTTATGTTTCACATTTAGTTTAGATACAATTTCACTAGTTGTCAGGAGGTTGTTTATTTGTTCAAATTTGTGCTGATTGCCTTTCGGTGTAACACTCTCCCCACTGTTTGTTCAATGTCAACGATCAACATTTGGTTTACTATGTTGGCTATCTTAATTATATCATGGTCCTTAAGGGAGATTTTTTAGTATGATCTTGGATGATTATGCATTGTTCGATTATCACTAGAGTGGTGGATTTGCAAAATATGGGTTTCGTCGGTTTCTCTTACTTATTCAGTTGGGGAAGTAGATTCTAATTTTCGTCCTGTATTCCCAATGTTGCCATGGTCTCTGGATTGTCTATTTGGTGAGTGGCCCTTCAGTTTTCATTTACAATTAGTTAAACAACAACCATTAAAGGCGGACAGTACTGTTGTAGGGAAAGAAGATGGCATGTTGCTGTCTAATAACAATTTATTAGTGGATTCGCATTACGTTAAGCATGTCAGTATGTAATATTTAACATGATGAGCTCACACTACTAAAGTCCACCTCCATTTTTTCGCATTCCTATAATGAAGTGATGTTTCCACAGATAAAAAAAAGTTTTTTTCAAATTTGTTTCCTTGTTTTCGTGATTGATGTGATACCCCTAACAGTTCAAGTCCAATGGATATTCACATCGTGTCATACATATATTGTCTTTGAAGTAGTGCTGGAAATGTATGAGGTCTCAGTTGGTCTTGAACCTGGCAACTAATAAAATACACCTGTTTCTTGTTTGAGAAATACATCGGGTATACTGACAGTTCGATATTTTGGGTTATGATTTATAGCAAAATAGATCACGTTGATAGTACGTATTAGATTTTAAACGATTAAAAAGACTTACTTATTGTCTAGCATGCCGATCATTATCATTCTTACTGTTTATTTTATTTCAATAAATTTTGACAGACGAGATTATTAGATTAGACCATCATATATCACTACAAAAATACTCCACGAGAACATTTTATGAATTTTGAATTACACAATGCGATAATTTTTGCTGTTTCCAAAAAGTATTTACAAAGTAAATGTGATCCAGAAAATGTGTTAATTTGATTAATATGAAGGTACAAGAGGACTCTTGGATGACTGAATGAATGTATTTGTTTTATTACCAAAAGAGAAAATTATATCACACTTGATTTGTACAAGTGCGGCTTAATACCTTTGTAAATTTGAAAGGGAGTTTCAGTGTCTTTTTTCCCATTCAAATAAACATTTGTAATACCTCATTTCCTATCTAACATTTAAATAATTGTAAAAACCATCTGTTTAGAGAAATCACCATTAAAAGGGCTGCAATTGATTTAGAAAAATCTCGCATTGCATCTGATATATGAGCTCTCACTATTAGAGAACATTTTATTTTATTCATAGAACTCTTAAATGGAATTAGTGATGTCCATTACGATTTTTGCATAAAAACGATTTTCGGTACGTCTTATCCCTAGTTGTTTGGAGGAGGGCTCATGTATTATTTGGTTTCTGTTTGCGTGCGTGTAGTAGTGTCAAACACGTCTCGTCTATATAAGTAACATGGTGGGTGTCTGATACAGGGAAAATACTGCTTACCCTTCTTGAGCACATGGGTTCTACACCGATTTTTGTTCGTGGGATCCATGTCATCTTTTGGGCGCACTACGTTTGAGCGCATTTTCAATTTTAGGTGTGTTACGTTTGAGCGCAAATCTTTCCTACGTTTGAACGCATTTTATCTGTGGTTTACCTGGGGAATTTAATATATAAAAATGTGAAAAACAGAAATAAAAATATATACACTTTATCATAAACGATTACAGCACTAAAAAACACATCATGAAAACATCATAGGATTTATTTAAAATATTTTATGAAATAGATTTAAGAATGTTTAAAAATGTCTATAAAAGTAGCACTAAAATCTTACAAATCGGTTCTTGCGGAAAATTTCAAACCCATTGACTTCATGTAAGTTGCACTAGAAATTTCCCCTGTCTCTAAAATAGTGAACACAACCATCATACCGTGAAAAACCGTATGCAAACTAAATCTTTAAATTATTTTTTTCATTATAAAAATCAGTTTTAATAATTTTTTAAAGATCATTTTTATAATAATTTTCTCAGGTAAATAGCTACGGTAAAATGCGCTCAATCGTGGATTTTTTTGCGCTCAAACGTATGATTTTTTGCGCTCAAATGTAGGACCAATGCGCTCAAACGTGGTGCACGATAAAAACGCATCTTTTTCGTAGATTTCTGTTCTTTTTTTTGTTTTGTTTGTCTTCGTCCAGTAGACAGTTTCGGTACTGACATGGTTTTTAGATATATTTGCTATTGAAATTTACAGGTCCTAAATAAAATAATTATTATTAAAACTAAGGTTATACTCTCTCAGGCACAGGTAACCTTAGTTGATTTTGACGATCTTGTTAAGGTCCTTTGGTGTACTTGCTCCCAAAATGTTTTAAATTATTTCGCTTTGATCGTTCCTAATCAAGGTTATTCCAGAAACGTGTCGTATGCACTAAGTTTGATATCTACGTTTTATTCGTCCTCTGTCTTGTGTGCTCAATGTTGCTAGTGTCTCTGGATTGAGCATAAAGGTATTCTGGAAAATCTTTGGGAAACATTTGATGACATTGTAGTCTTTGTTTGTCTTGCTGGGCATGTAGTGTTACCCATTCTGTTTCATCATACAGTAACTGTCTTGATGTTACGTTCGTACCTCCTGTAACTATTCTAACTGTCTCTAATTGTGAGCGTTCTAAGATATTTTTGAAAATTCAGGGACATTCTCCCTCTATGTCATCATATTTCATTACTGGGTAAAGAAATGATAAATAAGTAATTTATGAATGTCTGCGCTTTGATTTAAACCTAGAGTTTCGAGCTCGGGTTAAAAGGGACGAAAATATTTCAATATTTTTAAGTGACAAACAATGATACACAAAACACTACACAGAAAGCTAAGACTTGAGCAATACGAACACGCAAAAAAAAATACGAGAGTTAACGCAGGTGTTCCGGAAGTGTTGGCAACACTTGAGTGTTTATGTGTTTCATATTCTTTGTCATTATTTCTGAAGTTTTTGGATTAAAATGTACAAACCATTGATTGGCAAGAGACCAACTTGGACAATTTGGTTGATATATATAAATGTATGTATTTTGTATATTTATTTAACTCCCGAAAATGCTACCTATTTCATAAAATTTTGTCAGTCACACTGATTCTTAGAAACCTATTTCCTGCTATGATAAAAAAAATAAAACTAAACTACTGTCTGCATTATGTTGTGTTTTTTCTCAAAAGTAATTACATTTATATATGATGCACATATCGTCAATAATGCATTGCCTTAGCATTAAAGGAATATTTGGTAATATTTCGAACGAATGATAACGTTATTGTGTTTATAGCTGTATAGGTGTTGGCGTTAAGGGATGCGTGTTATCTAGTCCAGGGTTCTGTCGATTTCCCAAGTTCTCAGTGGATACAGGATAGAGCTCTGATAGTGAGACCATGACTTGATCTGTTCCAGTGATTTCTAGCATTATAAATTAATTGATTTGCATTCATATTTCAGGGAATGCGGACGGCCACCACTCCCCAGTAAATTCGCGGCTGATAGTAATGTCGCTGGCACGGTAGTTAGGTGATATTTACATACATCTATGTCTATCCAATCAGTGTCAAACAAAGCTTGAGTTGTGAGTTTGATTCACGCCATGTTCATGACTTGAGTTGTGAGTTTGATTCACGCCATGTTCATGACTTGAGTTGTGAGTTTGATTCACGCCATGTTCATGACTTGAGTTGTGAGTTTGATTCACGCCATGTTCATGACTTGAGTTGTGAGTTTGATTCACGCCATGTTCATGACTTGAGTTGTGAGTTTGATTCACGCCATGTTCATGACTTGAGTTGTGAGTTTGATTCACGCCATGTTCATGACTTGAGTTGTGAGTTTGATTCACGCCATGTTCATGACTTGAGTTGTGAGTTTGATTCACGCCATGTTCATGACTTGAGTTGTGAGTTTGATTCACGCCATGTTCATGACTTGAGTTGTGAGTTTGATTCACGCCATGTTCATGACTTGAGTTGTGAGTTTGATTCACGCCATGTTCATGACTTGAGTTGTGAGTTTGATTCACGCCATGTTCATGACTTGAGTTGTGAGTTTGATTCACGCCATGTTCATGACTTGAGTTGTGAGTTTGATTCACGCCATGTTCATGACTTGAGTTGTGAGTTTGATTCACGCCATGTTCATGACTTGAGTTGTGAGTTTGATTCACGCCATGTTCATGACTTGAGTTGTGAGTTTGATTCACGCCATGTTCATGACTTGAGTTGTGAGTTTGATTCACGCCATGTTCATGACTTGAGTTGTGAGTTTGATTCACGCCATGTTCATGACTTGAGTTGTGAGTTTGATTCACGCCATGTTCATGACTTGAGTTGTGAGTTTGATTCACGCCATGTTCATGACTTGAGTTGTGAGTTTGATTCACGCCATGTTCATGACTTGAGTTGTGAGTTTGATTCACGCCATGTTCATGACTTGAGTTGTGAGTTTGATTCACGCCATGTTCATGACTTGAGTTGTGAGTTTGATTCACGCCATGTTCATGACTTGAGTTGTGAGTTTGATTCACGCCATGTTCATGACTTGAGTTGTGAGTTTGATTCACGCCATGTTCATGACTTGAGTTGTGAGCTTGATTCACGCCATGTTCATGACTTGAGTTGTGAGTTTGATTCACGCCATGTTCATGACTTGAGTTGTGAGTTTGATTCACGCCATGTTCATGACTTGAGTTGTGAGTTTGATTCACGCCATGTTCATGACTTGAGTTGTAAGTTTGATTCACGCCATGTTCATGACTTGAGTTGTGAGTTTGATTCACGCCATGTTCATGACTTGAGTTGTGAGTTTGATTCACGCCATGTTCATGACTTGAGTTGTGAGTTTGATTCACGCCATGTTCATGACTTGAGTTGTGAGTTTGATTCACGCCATGTTCATGACTTGAGTTGTAAGTTTGATTCACGCCATGTTCATGACTTGAGTTGTGAGTTTGATTCACGCCATGTTCATGACTTGAGTTGTGAGTTTGATTCACGCCATGTTCATGACTTGAGTTGTGAGTTTGATTCACGCCATGTTCATGACTTGAGTTGTGAGTTTGATTCACGCCATGTTCATGACTTGAGTTGTGAGTTTGATTCACGCCATGTTCATGACTTGAGTTGTGAGTTTGATTCACGCCATGTTCATGACTTGCATCAGGTTGTTTTGTTTTTTCTTTTTGTTGTTTGCCTTTTGTTTTCGAAAAAAGGGGGGGATATTGCGACATACTCTACTAATACAAGTGACCTCCACTATAGTATAGTTATTGTATTGGTTAAATTGACGTTAACACCAGTACATTCTCCCCCTAACCCAACTGTAATAAACATTTTTACTTTTCGTCATCGACATCATTATCTACAGTACATAAAAGGCACGTACTTCAAATAAGGCGCATTTTAAATTTGCGCCCTAAGGTGGAGTTGTGTATTAAATTCATACCCCACAACTAGTGGACGCCCCATACAGAGGGGTTGTACCTCCCCGCGGAACAAATACGTAGCCTTATTTATATACCCCTCTGTTCGTTTGGTGTGAATATAAGACACTAAGATTTGCACGCATTTACGCATGCACCAAACAAAACGCTTTAATTTTTCAACGTATGATTTTTAGCATAAAAGTGGTAATAAAAAGGAAGATACCCAATTAAGTGCACACGACGCGTTTCTGGAATAACCTTCATTAGTTACGCTCATAATCAAAATATTAGGAGTAAGTACACCTAAAAAGGGCCTAAACATGATAGCAAAAATCGGCTAAAGTACCTGTGATTGAGTGAGAGATTATTAATGGTTTTAATAATAATTACATTATTTAGGAACTGTAAATTTTAAATATAAATATAATAAAATGAGAAACACAAATATCACACTGTCGGACATATAATTGTACTTTATAAACCATGTCAATGAGTACTGGACGGATGATACCCACGATAACCTAGTCTGTCAGCAGAGGTATCGACCCAGTGATAATAATAAAAGAACATTATATATAACCCACAATACTTTTAGTTTCGATAACAATCACAGGATTAGTAATTGTGTTCAATATTTAATCTACATTTATGTCACTATGATTTTTGTGTGAAAACACCCCATAAAGTTTGTCAACATTTGTGAAATTTAAATTAAAATCAAAAGAACAAGTTATATCGACCCTTCAGTGGAGATGATTTAGTTGTTTGAGATAATGATGATCGTAAATAGTATATCGCTAGATTTTTCATGTCCAAAAAAGAAATACTCTGATTTTTGTATTATACGAAAAAAATGAACTGGTTTATTTGTTCTCGTGATTGATGTAGCTGAAATATTGATCACCTGACGTTGTTGTTCCGTTTTGTTATGTCCGTTACAATTTCCACATAAAATGATGTTCGGTTCGTCTTTACCCCCAGTTATTTGTAGGAGGCCTCATGTCTTATGTATTGCCTAAAGTTGTATCCTACACGTCACTATACAAGTAACATTGCGGGCGTCTTGTAAGAAGCAGGAACTGCTTACCATTTGCGGGCACCTGTGTTCAATAGCGGTTTTTTGGTGGGGTCTGTGTTTCTCATCGTCTTAGTTTTCTGTGTTGTGTTTTTCGATTTGTATGTCTTCGACCTGTGTACCTAGTGTTGCCATTATCTCTGGATTGTCCATTCTTGATTGACCTTTCAGTTTTCTCTAAGTTTAGTAAACAACAATCATTAGATGCAGACAGTATGGATGCCGGGCACAAAAGGGGCTACTTTGGAGTCAAATTACAATTTAATAGTGGATTTGATTTACGTTAAGCATGTCAGTATTTGATTTTATAAAGATAAACTCGCACTGCCCAAATCCAACGGCTTTTTACCGCATTCATGTACTGAAGTGGCGTGGCCATAGAAAGAAAGAATAACACCAAAGAAACAAAAGCTTACTTTTTGTGGAGTCACGGGGATAATTTTCAGATGTTATCGTAGTTGATGTGATAAGCACTAACAGTTCTAGTGCAATTGATATTCACATCGTGTCATTTATCTTTTGTGAAGTAGTACTGAAAATGTACGAGGACTGAGCAGATCTTGAGCATAGAAACTAATACAAATACATCTGTTTCATATTTGAGAAGTACATGGGGTATAGTGATAGTTTGATATTTTGGGCTATAAATTATAGAAATGTAAATCGTGGTGATGGTAGCTACCTAGCATTATATTTTAAATGAGTGAAAAGGTCAATAACGTGCTGTCGTAAGGACGATTTGCGTAGTTGATTCGTTTTGCACAACTAGAGGATACCCCTTTTGGAGAAACTAGACAAATGCAATTTCAGAGCTTTCGTTGCTTTTTTTGTATGTTTTATCTTTGAATTTATCCATTGCCTGTTTCAATGTTACCGAATCATACTGTGATGCCAACATCTCTTCGTATTTGAAAACTCTCATTTCCTTTTGTTTTGCAATATATACTGTCGTTGACATGTTTGCGAGAATAGATTACCCAAAAACTCAATTTCCAGCAAAATATATCAACGATCGAATCCTTATTGAGAATGGGTAAAATCGACCTCAGTGGCCTTAATTGTTGATTGATGCTTGGCCGCTTAAACTCTATTAACTGAGGACATGAACAAGTTCAACAATATTCCAAGACTATACAGAAATGAGGGAGGGGAAGGGCAACAATTGTTGATTGCAATTGGAAAAGTGTGGAGAGTTGAGTATTTATCATTTTGTAGCAGCTACAATGGGCTTACTCTTTTCCGAAATCTACAAATATGTCTTAAGCAAAAGTAAAAGAATACCGAAGGGCAATCGACAGTGGTAAATCAAGGGAAACTGGCAACATAGGGTACACAAGACGAAGACAAACAAAACAAAAACACAACATAGTATGTGTTGGACACCACTATACACAAGCAAACACAAATAACGTAAATAAGACCTTAGTCCCCTACAAACAACTAGAGGTACAGACGAAACGAATATCGTTTGTATGCGGAAATCGTAATGGATGTCACAACGCGAAACGTGAAGACATATAATAGGACAACCCAAAAGATGATAAGCCACACAGACCCCACCAAGAAAAACGGGGTTGAACCCAGAAAGGGTAAGCAGTTCCTGCCTCTTATAGGGCACCCACCATGTTACATATATAGTCAATATGTGTTGGACACCACTTTACACAAACAAACACAAATAACGTAAATAAGATCTAAACCCTCCTACATATACAGGGAACGTACATCATACCCTTCAAATACGTTATTCGCAATGGTCCATAGTCAGCCTTTCCTTATAATAACCTGAAGACCCTTCATCGCCTATCAACCGTCTCGGGCAGATTGGTAGCTGTTTGTGTTTAACCCTAGGATACGTAGTGAATACCCAGCAGTGGTATTGCTATGTAACCCCATAATTATACATAGAAATATAAACTTGCTAAATATAGATAATATATCTGAGTAAATTAATGCTATTAAAGTTGAAATCCTGTCTGACAATTTATATTCATTATTCGCACGCTGAGGGGGTAGTGTATAGTTGTGTTTGGCGAAGCGGGCTCCCTTTTATCATGTTGAGACTTGAGGAGGGTCCAAAGGCTTCTTGGAACAAATGCAAAAATGTGCATGCGCACTGATAATCGGATAATACTTGAAAGCGTCTTCTTAGCCAGGTGTGATGATTGTATTTCTAATATCATTGTTTACCGTTGATAAGGGGCGGGTGTATCGTTTTATATAAAACACCATCTACTGAAAACAAAATATTAGATTTCGGAGACGGCATACATTTGGCAAAACAATTATGGTAAGAACATACACTATATACAATGCTTTCCTAGAGATATAAGATATAAAACGGACTGAATAACGTTTTCGCAGGGATATTTATGCAAATGTATTAGAAACAAAAATTGCAATTTATACATAGAAACAATTTAATTATTTGTATGTTTTTTATTTCTCTTTTGTCGTTATTAATATGTTTTAGTATTTCCCTACTATACCACTGGATCATAGATATATGTATGAATGTTTTGTTCATTTTGTATTAGACAAAATAGTAGATATACGTACCGTGATAATCATTACAAAAATCGAACACAAAGATGATGAGCTGACATTAATGTTATATTCATTGACATTATAATTATTGGCTCAATAACTAACCGTCTATTCCTTGTAATTATTTTAAATTAAAATAGACTAAAATGTATGCTTAAACCTAGGCAGGATAGCAGAGACCAGCGACACATACAGTCAACGAAAACATATTCTATAGTATATTTCATTTACTACGAGCGTACCAGATCAAGGTTATTCCAGGGACCCATTGTGTGCACTAAATTTCATATCTACATTTGTTTAACATTCTGGTTGTTGTTCGTCATTTAGATTAAGATTGTTGGTCATCTATGTACGATATTTACGCAACGTGTTAGCATCTTACAGTGTGTGCTTCTACCATAGGAACAAAGTTCATTTTCCCATCTATAGATTGATCTCCAAGCAAATTAGTTTTTTTAATCAATAAATTACTTTACACTCATACAATTGTCGCCCGATAGACTTTCTCATCAGTATATTGTTGACGAGTTCGAATTGTGGTTTTGTAAGGTAGGCAAAAGAGTTCGGATAACTAATAATGAGTGACGTTAGACATTGAAAAAGTCTCTCGGTGAGATTCTAGATTTGATTTGATTTTTGGTGTTTAGCGCCACTTTCAGCAATATTTCAGCTATGTCATGGCGACCAGTTTTAGTGGTGGAAGAAGCCGGAGTACCCGGTGAGAACCACCGACCATGGGCAAGCAACTGGTAAACTTTATCACTTGCGGCTGCGAGTCGAGTGCACTGTTTTGTAATTTATAAAGCCGGGCGCGACCCCACGGCGTATTTGTGATAGGCTTGTATGAGTTGTTAGGTAATCCAACTACCTAACTCTTTGAGCCACCCGGGCCCTGAGATTTTAGATGTTTATATATTATATATACGAGTGGCACACTCTAATCGTTGGTTTTTTCGGAGATTATTTCCGATATTAACTTTTTGTACCTTCCGTTGTTTTTCCACTATATGTCTGAAGATAATTCTTAGACTTGTGTCCCGTCAGTCATTATATGCCTACTTGGTATTTGTGTGGCATCCAATAAGTGGGTTGTCGTTGCCCGACATGAATGGTTAGTGTATATTGTTCATAAGCCAGCTTTCTTGCTAATTTCTAATGTATAAGTTCCAAGTTTGCTATGACGAACTGCAGAATTGTTATAGTAGACTCCATCTTTTGGGGCTATTTTGGGTTGTTGGAACAATTTTGAACACAGTGTATTAAATTTTCTTATGTATTTCACGAAACTTTTCACTGGACAACTTTCACTGTCTGAAAATATAAGAAAAATTATATTTGAAAAAGTTAGAAGTTATGACAATGAGTATAATTAGAAGGCACCATTGTATTGACTGTGTTTGCTATATATGTGTTGTTTTCTCTGATTGATTGATTGATTGATTGATTGATTGATTGATTGATTGATTGATTGATTGATTGATTGATTGATTGATTGATTGATTGATTGATTGATTGATTGATTGATTGATTGATTGATTGATTGATTGATTGGTTGCTTAAAGTCCAGCGAGCAATATTTCAGCTATATTCCGGACGAGTGTTTTCTCTGATGGTCCATTTCCTATGTTCAGTGTAATTTTGTCTTGTGTCACGTTGGAATTCCACAATATTTCACTCAAAATAATTACATCATTATTTTATAAGTTTGACAATTGTTTAGTTTCCTACTTTTTTATTATGAAATATGCAGCTGATAATCCAGAGGACCATCTTCCTATTTGTGAAAGTAAACATTTCAATTTGTATATAGAATGAAGCAGTTAAATGCACTACTAGTAGATCACTTGTCACTCATTGCACCAAGGTTTCTCTACTATTAAATTTAGGATGAAATTTATGAATTACCTTTTACTTCATACATTCTCCTATCTGATGACTTTTCTCCATCCATTTGGTGGTTTTTGTTTTTTTCATCTGTCGTTTTATATACAAAGAGTACACCATCAGAATTTTGCTGCACAGCAAAGTCTTTTCTGGTCAAAGAAGCCAGGTTTTCCCGTCCCCTCCTACCAAAATGTAACATCAAGTCTAAAAATACCTGAAAAAACACAGATTTGACATTTGTTAGTATTGCATAAACGTTAAGAGTTGTGCATTGTATGCAGCACAAAAATACATGTTTGTATTTGGCAACCTACAAAACTGGGGTGATTCCACTAATGTTCTATCAAGATTGTTTGTTGTCGAGAAACCTTTTTTTGTGATTATGTGTAAGTATATGTCATTTTATGGTAAAATTTGTACATTGTACATGTATTTTATCTTTCATCTATCAAATATTAATTGTGATGTCATAATTCCATTCAATATCATCTATACAATGGCGGCACATACATATACGCTAAGTCTGTTAACATTAAGCAGGTCGACTTCGCAATATGGTCTGAAAAATCATGTATCCATTTTGTGTACTACGATACTTGAATTGTAATTTTTGTTTAATTGTTTCATTTGGTCAATTATATCATTAAGCTGGGATATAATATAATAAATTGCTTGCATTATAGTAGTTGTGGATCTTCTCAATTGCTTGTCACATAGGCATACATAGTTTTCCGATCATTTTCTTCTATGTGCGGATAATGCTCAACAAAAGCCTTGCCAGCTTTTTTAAGCTCTTTGGTCATCCTTTGGAAAAAATTTCCGACTTTTAAAGTCCTCCCCCTTAAGAATAGTAATGTCTTGTGTTGTCTTTTCTAAATGTCGCTGTAAGCCATGTCTGTAGGCGATTAAAGTTGACATTTTGTACATTTCCCCTTTTTTGTTTCTCAGTTCAACATAATAACGAGAGAGAACATTGTCCAACTCGGCTTTTGAAAGGCTTTCAAAGTCTGCCGACGTATGTTTTGATGTCAAATATTCCCTAAATGTCCTCACAGCAGTGTTTGTGTGCTTTTTAGTATTAGCGGCATCAATATTTTCCTCAATTTCATGCATTTCTGCCTCGCTGATACTTGCAAATCTATCATCGTCTGCCATTTTTACTGAGTAAACACATGACATAATTTCATAGTAGAATAAAAGAGACGTTTTGATTGGATGGTTGATGAGAATATAAACCAATCAAGTTACGCTTTTGTAACTGATTTATATTGAGCAGCAATCGGGCAGCACACGACTAATTCCGTCAATTTCTCGAAGTCAATACGTATTTTTCCAAGTCAATACGTGATTGTTCAAGTCAATACGTGTTTCTAAGGAAAACCATGCGACTATTTCTTGGCCAAAAATGATGTTTAAATAATATAAAAAAATGATAAATATATATATATATATATATATATATATAAACGTCTAAAATGGTTTGTAAATCCTAGTGGGTAAGTTAAAGATATCACTTCCAAAGCTTTACGGTCAACATCATACTTGGTTAGCCATCATTATTTCATGCCTTGCCGTAATTTTTGCAAGGAACACGAACTGCATACACCCTCGGTGCACCTGCGTATTTAGGAGTCGTGTTCTCTCGACCTTTGTTTGTCGTCTTGTCTGTTTTCTTTTGACCATTGTATTGTATGACCCTTTCGATTTCATAGCATTTTATTTAATCCTTGGTATCTTCAAACGTTTTCTTATAGAGTGTCAGTTTTATAATGCTTCCTTTATATGTACAGTGAAACCTATCTAAACCGAACCCCTTTGGGATTGAATAATTTGTTCAGTTTAGACAGATGTTTGAATTACAAAGGTTCAAATTACATAGACATTTAGTAGATGGGACTGTAAAGTCTGTCTGGTTTAGGCAGGTTGTCGGTTTACTCAGGGTTCAGTAGATGGGACTGTAAAGTCTGTCTGGTTTAGGCAGGTTTTCGGTTTACTCAGGGTTCAGTAGATGGGACTGTAAAGTCTGTCTGGTTTAGGCAGGTTTTCGGTTTACTCAGGGTTCAGTAGATGGGACTGTAAAGTCTGTCTGGTTTAGGCATGTTTTCGGTTTACTCAGGGTTCAGTAGATGGGACTGTAAAATCTGTCTGCTTTAGGCAGGTTTTCTGTTTACTTAGGGTTCAGTAGATGGGACTGTAAAGTCTGTCTGGTTTAGGCAGGTTTTCGGTTTACTCAGGGTTCAGTAGATGGGACTGTAAAGTCTGTCTGGTTTAGGCAGGTTTTCGGTTTACTCTTGGCTCAGTAGATGGGACTGTAAAGTCTGTCTGGTTTAGGCAAGTTTTCGGTTTACTCAGGGTTTAGTAGATGGGACTGTAAAGTCTGTCTGGTTTAGGCAGGTTTTCGGTTTACTCAGGGTTCAGTAGATGGGACTGTAAAGTCTGTCTGGTTTAGGCAGGTTTTCGGTTTACTCAGGCTTCAGTAGATGGGACTGTAAAGTCTGTCTGGTTTAGGCAGGTTGTCGGTTTACTCATGGCTCAGTAGATGGGACTGTAAAGTCTGTTTGGTTTACGCAGGTTTTCGGTTTACTCAGGGTTCAGTAGATGGGACTGTAAAGTCTGTCTGGCTTAGGCAGATTTTCGGTTTACTCAGGGTTCAGTAGATGGGACTGTAAAGTCTGTCTGGTTTAGGCAGGTTTGCGGTTTACTCAGGGTTCAGTAGATGGGACTGTAAAATCTGTCTGGTTTAGGCAGGTTTTCGGTTTACTCAGGGTTCAGTAGATGGGACTGTAAAGTCTGTCTGGCTTAGGCAGGTTTTCGGTTTACTCATGGCTCAGTAGATGGGACTGTAAAGTCTGTCTGGTTTAGGCAGGTTTTCGGTTTACTCAGGGTTTAGTAGATGGGACTGTAAAGTCTGTCTGGTTTAGGCAGGTTTTCGGTTTACTCAGGCTTCAGTAGATGGGACTGTAAAGTCTGTCTGGTTTAGGCAGGTTTTCTTTTTACTCATGGCTCAGTAGATGGGACTGTAAAGTCTGTCTGGTTTAGGCAAGTTTTCGGTTTACTCATGGTTCAGTAGATGGGACTGTAAAGTCTGTCTGGTTTAGGCAGGCTTTCGGTTTACTCATGGCTCAGTAGATGGGACTGTAAAGTCTGTCTGGTTTAGGCAGGTTTTCGGTTTACTCATGGCTCAGTAGATGGGACTGTAAAGTCTGTCTGGTTTAGGCAGGTTTTCGGTTTACTCAGTGTTCCGTTTAGACAGGTTTCACTGTAATAGTTGTCACCAGTCATACAAGTCCGCTACTTATATTAATTGCAGATTTATACTTATTTAATTTAATGGTAAATTCGATGAAGCAGCCAAATAAATATTAGAACACTAGTTTGCTAAAATTCGAAATAAATTGATGCAATTAGCAAGACAGGAAGCGGAGTGAAATAAACTGAAATGAAAATACATTTCACAGCGTTACTCTTTTATTAATTCACAGTCACAGTGAGGTCTTCAGTAGCATTAATAATTATTGTTAAACAAATTTTAAGTACACATATATCACTCTTTCTAGCCAATTTGTTTATATCTAATTTTATGTTATTTTTCTAGGGTGGCGTTCAATATACAGGATTTCTTATTGCCATTTGTTTTTGTGTTTTACAAATATATACGTCCGGTAAGTGAGATTGTTTTGTTGTTGATAATGTTGTACTACATTTAGTTGTTTGTAGTATTTAATATAAATAAACGTTAGAGAAACCCGAAGGAACAATCAGGTATGGACAATTCAGAGAAACTGGTAGCATTGGGCACACAAGACGAATACAAACACAACTAACAGAAATAAGCCCTGATACCTCCTACAAATAACTTGCGGTAAAGATGAACCGAACCTCGTTTTTATGCGGAAATGGTAGCATACATCACAACACGGAACTCAGAACGTACACATTTGACAGGACAAAATGTTGGACATCATTATACGCACACATAAACAAAAAACACGTAAAAGAATGTAAAGACATATAATAGAACAACGCAATTTTTCTTTAAAAAGATGAACGGGGATGAACTCAGATGCTCCTGAAGGGTAAGCAGTTCCTGCTTCTTATAAGCCACCTGCCTTGTTACTCATATATACAGTAGAGTACGGTAAAGTCTTGGCAGTGATAGAGGAATGAAAAAATCTACGTAAAATGTTTAAGGTCCATTGTTATTTGAGATATGGATATTTCGTAATCTCCTCCTTTCCTTGTGGCATTCGTCATCTGTCAACAAGCTTACCTATACTATTTTTTGTTTTATTTGCTAAATTGTTCTCGTAATGAATAGTGCTAAAATATTGCTCACGTGACGTCAACCAGCAATCAATCATTACAAACAGTACACATATCTTTCTTTCAGCATTGTACATGTTACATAGGCATAGGGAGAGTTCGTATATCACTTGATACGGTAAAATACAGCAATATTCGGATTTGTAACCCTTGTCTGCAAGGATATGTTCCATTTGTCATAATCACAATCCTATCCTTTCCTCTTTCCTGACTTATCACTGGGAATGTAACAATAGTAACACAACGGGTTCTGCCAGTGGAGCAGGAACTATTTACCCTTCCAGGGCATTTGAGTTGACACCCAGTTTTCAGCGGGGTTTGTTGTGCTCGATCTATAGTTTTTTTGTGTAGTACTTTGTATATTATTGTTTGCTTGTCTTTTTCATTCAGTCATTGCAATGCCTGTCATTCGATATACAACCCCTGATTATCCCTTTAAGTATCTTCAAACGTGTCGATCTTGATACTTGTCAAGGAAAAAGATGAACTTGTATCTGACAGGAATTCTAGTACATTTGTAATATTCGGGTTGAATATGAATAAGCGTAGTAGAATACCGAAGGGCATTCAAAAATGGATCCTCAAATGAAACTGGCAGCAGAGGGTACACAAGACGACGAACAAAGCAAAACTACAACACAATATATGTTAGACACCAATATGCGCAAACAAACATATAACGTAAATAAGACATGAGACCTTCTACAAACAACTGGAGGTAAAGACGAACCGAGCACTCCCAGTTTTTAGCGGGATACATTGTGATCGATCTTTAGATTTCTGTGTGGGGTTTTGTATTTTAATTTACACATAGTTTATATCATTTTGAACAACATTTTATTTAACACACCTGTTTTACAGTAACCCAAACATCCCAGGGTAGCTGAAGTTATCCAAGGAAAAATCAAATGAGTCACAGAATACTCCTTTTTTTCACTATTTAACTTACAGTCTATGATTTATTTGTTAATACAATGTACATTTAGTTTCACCATTTCTTAAATATATACTCTATATATCATATTTGAACATACTGCTAACCAGATCGTGATGACGACCGTAAAACACTATTCTATCAATCCAAGAATATTGTAAAAAAAACATATTTCAAGGTTATTGTACTTTTACAAATCACCATGCTAATACACTGGAAAACTAAAATAAATCGGTATTGAAATATTGGATCTGTTTATAGGGACAGCAATAGTACAGACTGGCACTCAATGTACAGACAATACTACTTGTACATTAACCAACACATTCTGCAATGCCACAAAATGTCAGTGCCTTCCCACCTATGTCTCCTCACAGAACAACAATATTTGTGTGCAGAGTAAGTATTATATTGAATTATAAAGCAACGCAAAATACATGCAAGCAATGTTTTATATTTTGTTTCATATAAGTACACCGTATACTGTTAACTAGCTAAATTGCTTATAGTAGAATTTACGATTATTTAATACACAAAACGTCTTATTGGCACTTTTGTGTTAGTTATATATAGTTCTGTTGTTGAACAAGTAGAAGAAACGGCAATATACATTTCTCTATATGGATATGATGTAAATTATTACCCCTTCTTCGAATAATGACACTGGTATGAAGGATCGTTGGTGTCTTCTTCCAACGCAAGATTGTCCGACTTGATCCATAATCTCCTCCTTTCCTTGTGACATTCGTCATCTGTCAACAAGCTTACTTATAATATATTTTGCTTTATTTGTTAAATTGTTCTCATAATGAATAGTGCTAAACTATTGCTCACGTGACATCAACCAGCAATCAGTCATTACAAACAGTACACATATCTTTCTTTCAGCATTGTACATGTTGCATAGGCATAGGGAGAGTTCGTATATCACTTGATACGGTAAAATACATCAATATTCGGATTTGTAACTCTTGCCTGCAAGGATATGTTTCATTTGTCATAATCACAATCCTATCCTTTCCCCTGTCCTTACTTATCACTGGGAATGTAACAAGAGTAACACAACGGGTTCTGCCAGTGGAGCAGGAACTATTTACCCTTCCAGGGCATTTGAGTTCACACCCGGTTTTTAGCGGGGTTTGTTGTGCTCGATCTATAGTTTTTTGTGTAGTATTTTGTATATTATTGTTTGTTTTTCTTTTTCATTCAGTCATTGCAATGCCTGTCATTCGATATACAGCCCCTGATTATCCATTTAGTATATTCAAACTTTTCGTTCTTGAATCTTGTCAAGAAAAAAGATGAACTTGTATCTGACAGGAATTCTAGTACATTTGTAATATCCGGGTTGAATATAAATAAGCGTAATAGAATACCGAAGGGCATTCAAAAATGAACCCTCCAATGAAACTGGTAACAGAGGGTACACAGGACGAAGAACAAAGCAAAAACACAACACAATATATGTTGGACACCACTATACACAAACAAACATATAACGTAAATAAGACATGAGACTTTCTACAAACAACTGGAGGTAAAGACGAACCGAACACTCCCAGTTTTTAGCGGGGTACATTGTGATCGATCTTTAGATTTCTGTGTGGGGTTTTGTATTTTAATTTACACATAGTTTATGTAGCCGCAGTATATACTTCAAGATTAATACATGCGTAACGGTTATGAATGTGGAACCACTGCTTTTTGACAGAATAACGACACAAAACAATAACTACTCCTCTGACAAATTGATAGAAATATATCATTTTGAACATACATTTTATTTAAAACAACTGTTTTACAGTAACCCAAACATCCCAGGGTAGCTGAAGTTATCCAAGGAAAAATCAAATGAGTCACGGAATACTCCTTTTTTTCACTATTTAACTTACAGTCTATGATTTATTTGTTAATACAATGTACATTTAGTTTCACCATTTCTTAAATATATACTCTATATATCATATTTGAACATACTGCTAACCAGATCGTGATGACGACCGTAAAACACTATTTTATCAATCCAAGAATATTGTAAAAAAAACATATTTCAAGGTTATTGTACTTTTACAAATCACCATGCTAATACACTGGAAAACTAAAATAAATCGGTATTGAAATATTGGATCTGTTTGTAGGGACAGCAATAGTACAGACTGGCACTAAATGTACAGACAATACTACTTGTACATTAACCAACACATTCTGCAATGCCACAAAATGTCAGTGCCTTCCCACCTATGTCTCCTCACAGAACAACAATCTTTGTGTGCAGAGTAAGTATTATATTGAATTATAAAGCAACGCAAAATACATGCAAGCAATGTTTTATATTTTGTTTCATATAAGTACACCGTATACTGTTAACTAGCTAAATTGCTTATAGTAGAATTTACGATTATTTAATACACAAAACGTCTTATTGGCACTGTTGTGTTAGTTATATATAGTTCTGTTGTTGAACAAGTAGACGAAACGGCAATATACATTTCTCTATATGGATATGATGTAAATTATTACCCCTTCTTCGAAGAATGACACTGGTATGAAGGATCGTTGGTGTCTTCTTCCAACGCAAGATTGTCCGACTTGATCCATAATCTCCTCCTTTCCTTGTGGCATTCGTCATCTGTCAACAAGCTTACTTATAATATTTTTTGCTTTATTTGTTAAATTGTTCTCATAATGAATAGTGCTAAAATATTGCTCACGTGACATCAACCAGCAATCAGTCATTACAAACAGTACACATATCTTTCTTTCAGCATTGTACATGTTGCATAGGCATAGGGAGAGTTCGTATATCACTTGATACGGTAAAATACATCAATATTCGGATTTGTAACTCTTGCCTGCAAGGATATGTTTCATTTGTCATAATCACAATCCTATCCTTTCCCCTGTCCTGACTTATCACTGGGAATGTAACAAGAGTAACACAACGGGTTCTGCCAGTGGAGCAGGAACTATTTACCCTTCCAGGGCATTTGAGTTCACACCCGGTTTTTAGCGGGGTTTGTTGTACTCGATCTATAGTTTTTTTGTGTAGTATTTTGTATATTATTGTTTGTTTTTCTTTTTCATTCATTCAGTCAATGCCTGTCATTCGATATACAGCCCCTGATTATCCATTTAGTATATTCAAACTTTTCGTTCCTGAACCTTGGCAAGGAAAAGATGAACTTGTATCTGACAGAAATTCTAGTACATTTGTAATATCCGGGTTAAATATAAATAAGCGTAATATAATACCGAAGGGCATTCACAAATGAACCCTTCAATGAAACTGGTAACAGAGGGTACACAGGACGAAGAACAAAGCAAAAACACAACACAATATATGTTGGACACCACTATGCGCAAACAAACATATAACGTAAATAAGACATGAGACCTTCTACAAACAACTGGAGGTAAAGACGAACCGAGCACTCCCAGTATTTAGCGGGATACATTGTGATCGATCTTTAGATTTCTGTGTGGGGTTTTGTATTTTAATTTACACATAGTTTATATCATTTTGAACAACATTTTATTTAACACACCTGTTTTACAGTAACCCAAACATCCCAGGGTAGCTGAAGTTATCCAAGGAAAAATCAAATGAGTCACAGAATACTCCTTTTTTTCACTATTTAACTTACAGTCTATGATTTATTTGTTAATACAATGTACATTTAGTTTCACCATTTCTTAAATATATACTCTATATATCATATTTGAACATACTGCTAACCAGATCGTGATGACGACCGTAAAACACTATTCTATCAATCCAAGAATATTGTAAAAAAAACATATTTCAAGGTTATTGTACTTTTACAAATCACCATGCTAATACACTGGAAAACTAAAATAAATCGGTATTGAAATATTGGATCTGTTTATAGGGACAGCAATAGTACAGACTGGCACTCAATGTACAGACAATACTACTTGTACATTAACCAACACATTCTGCAATGCCACAAAATGTCAGTGCCTTCCCACCTATGTCTCCTCACAGAACAACAATATTTGTGTGCAGAGTAAGTATTATATTGAATTATAAAGCAACGCAAAATACATGCAAGCAATGTTTTATATTTTGTTTCATATAAGTACACCGTATACTGTTAACTAGCTAAATTGCTTATAGTAGAATTTACGATTATTTAATACACAAAACGTCTTATTGGCACTTTTGTGTTAGTTATATATAGTTCTGTTGTTGAACAAGTAGAAGAAACGGCAATATACATTTCTCTATATGGATATGATGTAAATTATTACCCCTTCTTCGAATAATGACACTGGTATGAAGGATCGTTGGTGTCTTCTTCCAACGCAAGATTGTCCGACTTGATCCATAATCTCCTCCTTTCCTTGTGACATTCGTCATCTGTCAACAAGCTTACTTATAATATATTTTGCTTTATTTGTTAAATTGTTCTCATAATGAATAGTGCTAAACTATTGCTCACGTGACATCAACCAGCAATCAGTCATTACAAACAGTACACATATCTTTCTTTCAGCATTGTACATGTTGCATAGGCATAGGGAGAGTTCGTATATCACTTGATACGGTAAAATACATCAATATTCGGATTTGTAACTCTTGCCTGCAAGGATATGTTTCATTTGTCATAATCACAATCCTATCCTTTCCCCTGTCCTTACTTATCACTGGGAATGTAACAAGAGTAACACAACGGGTTCTGCCAGTGGAGCAGGAACTATTTACCCTTCCAGGGCATTTGAGTTCACACCCGGTTTTTAGCGGGGTTTGTTGTGCTCGATCTATAGTTTTTTGTGTAGTATTTTGTATATTATTGTTTGTTTTTCTTTTTCATTCAGTCATTGCAATGCCTGTCATTCGATATACAGCCCCTGATTATCCATTTAGTATATTCAAACTTTTCGTTCTTGAATCTTGTCAAGAAAAAAGATGAACTTGTATCTGACAGGAATTCTAGTACATTTGTAATATCCGGGTTGAATATAAATAAGCGTAATAGAATACCGAAGGGCATTCAAAAATGAACCCTCCAATGAAACTGGTAACAGAGGGTACACAGGACGAAGAACAAAGCAAAAACACAACACAATATATGTTGGACACCACTATACACAAACAAACATATAACGTAAATAAGACATGAGACTTTCTACAAACAACTGGAGGTAAAGACGAACCGAACACTCCCAGTTTTTAGCGGGGTACATTGTGATCGATCTTTAGATTTCTGTGTGGGGTTTTGTATTTTAATTTACACATAGTTTATGTAGCCGCAGTATATACTTCAAGATTAATACATGCGTAACGGTTATGAATGTGGAACCACTGCTTTTTGACAGAATAACGACACAAAACAATAACTACTCCTCTGACAAATTGATAGAAATATATCATTTTGAACATACATTTTATTTAAAACAACTGTTTTACAGTAACCCAAACATCCCAGGGTAGCTGAAGTTATCCAAGGAAAAATCAAATGAGTCACGGAATACTCCTTTTTTTCACTATTTAACTTACAGTCTATGATTTATTTGTTAATACAATGTACATTTAGTTTCACCATTTCTTAAATATATACTCTATATATCATATTTGAACATACTGCTAACCAGATCGTGATGACGACCGTAAAACACTATTTTATCAATCCAAGAATATTGTAAAAAAAACATATTTCAAGGTTATTGTACTTTTACAAATCACCATGCTAATACACTGGAAAACTAAAATAAATCGGTATTGAAATATTGGATCTGTTTGTAGGGACAGCAATAGTACAGACTGGCACTAAATGTACAGACAATACTACTTGTACATTAACCAACACATTCTGCAATGCCACAAAATGTCAGTGCCTTCCCACCTATGTCTCCTCACAGAACAACAATCTTTGTGTGCAGAGTAAGTATTATATTGAATTATAAAGCAACGCAAAATACATGCAAGCAATGTTTTATATTTTGTTTCATATAAGTACACCGTATACTGTTAACTAGCTAAATTGCTTATAGTAGAATTTACGATTATTTAATACACAAAACGTCTTATTGGCACTGTTGTGTTAGTTATATATAGTTCTGTTGTTGAACAAGTAGACGAAACGGCAATATACATTTCTCTATATGGATATGATGTAAATTATTACCCCTTCTTCGAAGAATGACACTGGTATGAAGGATCGTTGGTGTCTTCTTCCAACGCAAGATTGTCCGACTTGATCCATAATCTCCTCCTTTCCTTGTGGCATTCGTCATCTGTCAACAAGCTTACTTATAATATTTTTTGCTTTATTTGTTAAATTGTTCTCATAATGAATAGTGCTAAAATATTGCTCACGTGACATCAACCAGCAATCAGTCATTACAAACAGTACACATATCTTTCTTTCAGCATTGTACATGTTGCATAGGCATAGGGAGAGTTCGTATATCACTTGATACGGTAAAATACATCAATATTCGGATTTGTAACTCTTGCCTGCAAGGATATGTTTCATTTGTCATAATCACAATCCTATCCTTTCCCCTGTCCTGACTTATCACTGGGAATGTAACAAGAGTAACACAACGGGTTCTGCCAGTGGAGCAGGAACTATTTACCCTTCCAGGGCATTTGAGTTCACACCCGGTTTTTAGCGGGGTTTGTTGTACTCGATCTATAGTTTTTTTGTGTAGTATTTTGTATATTATTGTTTGTTTTTCTTTTTCATTCATTCAGTCAATGCCTGTCATTCGATATACAGCCCCTGATTATCCATTTAGTATATTCAAACTTTTCGTTCCTGAACCTTGGCAAGGAAAAGATGAACTTGTATCTGACAGGAATTCTAGTACATTTGTAATATCCGGGTTAAATATAAATAAGCGTAATATAATACCGAAGGGCATTCACAAATGAACCCTTCAATGAAACTGGTAACAGAGGGTACACAGGACGAAGAACAAAGCAAAAACACAACACAATATATGTTGGACACCACTATGCGCAAACAAACATATAACGTAAATAAGACATGAGACCTTCTACAAACAACTGGAGGTAAAGACGAACCGAGCACTCCCAGTATTTAGCGGGGTACATTGTGATCGATCTTTAGATTTCTGTGTGGGGTTTTGTATTTTAATTTACACATAGTTTATGTAGCCACAGTATATACTTCAAGATTAATACATGCGTAAAGGTTATGAATGTGGAACCACTGCTTTTTGACAGAATAATGACACAAAACAATAACTACTTCTCTGACAAATTGATAGAAATATATCATTTTGAACATACATTTTATTTAAAACACCTGGTTTACAGTAACCCAAATATCCCAGGGTAGCTGAAGTTATCCAAGGAAAAAGCAAATGAGTCACTATTTAACTTACAGTCTATGATTTATTTGTTCATACAATGTACATTTAGTTTCACCATTATTTAAATATATACTCTATATATCATATTTGAACATACTGCTAATTTTATTTTCCGACCTGAAATTGATATTACTATTTAGTTTAACAGATTATCCTTGTGTATCCCCTTCTAGTAATATCGTGTTCTTTATTTTCCTAAATGTATTGAGCAGAAGGATATTTTTTGAGTCGCTTATCAAACCATTATTGGTTTTGTATGAGTTGTTAGGTAATCCAACTACCTAACCCAATGAGCCACCTGTGGCCCCCTCTATCAAGGAAACAGAAGCTATGGGACATCGTTTCAAGTAAAATACATATACTCCATATGCATGAGTGTTGCTAGAATGTTGCTACATATAAATGTTCACAATTAACACAAAAATCTGTTTGTCGTTAAAGAACCGGGATAGGTTTTTGTGGACTTTCTGTAGAAATGCCACGATATAGCTGAAATACTACTACAGTTGGCGTTAAGCACCAATAAATAATTTTTTTTCTGCAGAAGCCCCTGTACAAAGTCTGTCCCGTACACTGTTGATACCCATAATAATGCCAACAGTGTGTTGAAAAAACATACCAATTTTGTTGTCGATCCACTATTTAAACATTTTGATGTGATGTCAGTACCTTGCTTGTTGTAAAGTATATATATAGTACTACTGTATATGTAACTAATGTATAGAACGTTATCAGTTTTAGAGTCTGGAGTAAGCAAAATATCCATAGAAATATCCACGATCATCCTCTCTATACTAGCATTGAGATGTAACAAATGGTTTGTTGAATAGAGGAAAGTAACCAGTGCGACTGTACTGTAGATGTCACACCACATATGAATAGAACAGAAGAACCCACTTTGGCTTCATATGGAATAATTTTAATAGACGTGTTGATCACATATTTTGTTTTGTTACATTAATTTTGTAATATTCATTATGCATTTAGAAATTTACAAGGCAGCAGTTTCTCAAAGGCTATCTAGATCTGTATACAACGCTACATGACGACGACATTGCACTTGTGATGGATTTAGACTCTGTTTAATAGCTAAATATCATAATTCCGTCCTTTCATTGTAGATTATTGTAATTCAATGGTTATTTTAAATAAACGTTATACATGCAAATGATAACTTCTGTTTTAGATTAGAGCATTCTTATAACAACGTTTTTCACCCGATTATGTTTGAGGGTAGACATTTTACTCATAAATGGAAAACATTTGCATGGCTGCATCATGGTTAGATGAGGGATTGGCCTATCAAAAGTTTAATCTCGTCACCTTTTATTGAAATGACTGTACATGTTAGATTTAATTCTGGAAATGTTGTATGTGGTATTTTGTGCTTTTTCATATTTACTCTAATCAAGTTTTTATTTAATATATCTTGGTCATGGTGACCTTTTTAATGTCTCAACCCACGGCAGAGATACCAAGCACGTCTTCTGGTGGAGGAAAGGGGAGTCATCTCGATAGGGGTTGTCAGGTTAAAATACAGAAAACCTGGATGTGGACCATTGTGGGTTCCATATGTGGGTGTTTATGTGCTTCAACTTCTTTGGGGTATGTAATACCTTTTGGGTATAGTAATTATTTCTGCATTGCCATGATTAACATGTACAAACCATTGATTGGACAAGAGACATGCTTGGTTAATTTTGTTGATAATTGCGGCTGCTTCCTATGTATTATCTAACACTATATATTGATGTTATGAAAATAAAAACATAATAGGTCACATGATTAAGTCAAAGGCATCCTGGTCGATGACAATTGTGTATATGAACTTATACTATACATGACGATACATCCGTTATTCAATGTTGATCGAATCAACGAACCATGTAAAATAAATAAAACCGTGCTATCCACACCCCGTCGTTATTAGACTGTTAAAGTAATTATTTTAATCCAAATATACGGTGATAGTTTTATGACATTCTAATTAGTACCTTAGATGTTTGGACAGACATTGGAAACCGTTGAAAGACAGAGTCTGGCAAATGTATTATCTTTGATGTATATGTGGTTACAGAGACAATGATAGACCTTTTCATATAGTGAAAATGTATAAAGATAAGGAGGTCAATAATAATGTCAAAAATATTGTTTTATCAATGTGTGACGAAAAAGTGTTTTTGACATTTGCTTCACTGAATTTGGTACTGCTTTGACAACTATGTTACCTATTTTGTTCCAGTATTGTTATAACTACTGTTATAATGACAGCCGGAACCTTTGAGCCGTAATGAAAGCGGGAGGTTTGGCGCTTTAAAATCTGATTTAACCCACCATTTCTTTAGAAATGCCTGTACCAAGTCAGGGTCATTACGGTTTTCACAGTATTCCGGTTGTTGACTGATTTTGTCTTTTATATACTTATATGAGTTTTGACTTTCCCTTTGTAAGATTGTTCGGAGTTCGGTAATTTTGTTATTACCCTTATTTACTATTAATTTTCTATGAGTTAAATTTTGAGTGTCCGTCAGAGATCTGTAGTTTTTAGTTTTAAAAATACAAGTTGCATCAAACATTAGTTTTGACTAGCGCCCACATTTTGGATAAACGAGCCAGTATAACATAGACACACTTTTTAATTATTAAGTGCTATATTTTAAATGAGGAAGAAATGAAAGCTTACAAAAAAATAAGACCAAAATATTATATTTGTTTAATTATTTTTACAGGGTTGTTATACAATTTAGATGGAGTTTTCTTTTAATTGCAAATTAACTTGTTCTTGCCATGATATAGCTGAAACATCTCTTAATTGACGTTAAACAAGACTCACTCATTTTACGATTTTGAGTTAGACAATTGAAATCCATTCTCCATGTCCCATTTTTCAATTTAGATTAGACATAACTGTGCTTGTCTTTCAATACTGTTCATATTGATATCAGGAAGTCATCAACATTTAGAGAATCCTCAATGTTTTCTATTATCAGTTAAAACGTCAGCTATGTTGTTTATCTAAATACTTAATAATGCATCATCAGAGGATACTTCTGGCTGAGATCGATATCGTCCAATTTTGTTTACAATATGACTAGAATTCCAGTAGTACTCTCATTGACTAAAACGTGATTTCTAAACGAAGAGGACCTTTCTGTTGTTCGAGATTATCCATTCTCTCCTGTAATTTCACATTTTCTAATTGTAGATAGTTAATTTCCTTAAGTTTCACATTTAGTTTAGATACAATTTCACTAGTTGTCCGGAGGTTGTTTATTTGTTCAAATTTGTGCTGATTGCCCTTCGGTGACCACTCTCCCCACTGTTTGTTCAATATCAACCATCAACATTTGGTTTACCATGTTGGCTATCTTAATTATATCATGGTCCTTAAGGGAGATTTTGAGTATGATCTTGGATGTTTATGCATTGTTCCATTATCATTAGAGTGGTAGATTTGCAACATATGGGTTTCGTCGGTTTCTCTTACTTATTCAGTTGGGGAAGTGGCCCTTCAGTTTTCATTTACAATTAGTTAAACATCAATCATTAAAGGCGGACAGTACTGTTGTAGGGAAAGAAGATGATATGTTGCTGTATAATAACAATTTATTAGTAGATTTACATTACGTTAAACATGTCAGTATGTAATATTTAACATGATGAGCTCACACTACTAAAATTCACCTTCATTTGTTTGCATTCCTATAATGAAGTGATGTTTCCACAGATAAAAAAAAAAAAATTTCTAATATTTTCCCTTGTTTCCGTGATTGATGTGATACTCACTAACAGTTCAAGTGCCATTGATATTCACATCGTGTCATACATATATTGTCTTTGAAGTAGTGGTGGAAATGTATGAGGTCTCAGTTGGTTTTGAACCTAGCAACTAATAAAATACATATGTTTCATGTTTGAGAAATACATCGGAGTATAATGACAGTTCGATATTTTGGGTTATAATTTATAGCATACTAGATCACGTTGATAGTACATATTAGATTATAAATGTTTAAAAGGACTTACTTATTGTCTTGCATGCCGATCATTATCATTATTACTGTTTATTTTATTTCAATAAATTTTGACAGACGAGATTATTAGATTAGACCATCATATAACATTACAAAAATACTCCACGAGAACATTTTATGAATTTTGAATTACACAATGAGGTAATGTTTGCAGTTTCCAAAAAGTATTTACAAAGTAAATGTGATCCAGAAAATGTGTTAATTTGATTAATATGAAGGTACAAGAGGACTCTTGGATGAATGAATGAATGAATGCATTTGTTTTAGTACCAAAAGAGAAATGCATTGTGATTTTGGAAAATGTCGAACAACATTGTTTAATTGGAATAGCTGCAATGGGTTTCCAGTGCAAACAGTGTGTCATCTCCAAACAATATGAACCCAATAACGTCGTGTCTGAAGGATGATCTGTGTAGGGGATGCCCCTTTTAAAGAAACAATGTCATATTTATATACATAAAGAAAGCAAATGCAATTGCATTTCTTGTCGGAGTTTTCATTGTTTTGATGTAACCCGATCATATATACATCTTCACGCAAACATCTCTTCGCACTTGTCTGCTCTGTATTCCACTTGTTTTGGAATATATACTATCGTTTAGTTTGCGAGTATAATTTTTGTGTAGCAATATTGAAAAGACGGCAAGATGCAAGATGCGAAAAAACATCTATTTTTGGCAAAATATCCTTATTGAGGATTTGGCAAATCGACCTCCGTGGCCTCAATTGTTGAATGCGTAACCTTTATTTACTTTTTCATGCATATTGAGAACGTGAACATGTTCAACTATATCCCAAAACTATACAACAATAACGGCGGCTACAAAAGGGTCTTAAAGATACATATAGCATGGCTCACTCCAAGTACGCTACCCACTATGATCCAGTCAGGCCTTATTTATAACCTGATGACACCTCGTCGCCTAATCGGGTTCTTGGCTAGCTCTGTGGTTTTTGCCCTGGGATACGTAATAAATAATCAGCAGTTGTGTCATATTGATTGATTGATTGACTTTTTGGTAGTTTAACACCACTTTCAGCAATCATGGCGACCAGTTTTAGCGGTGGAGGACGCGGAGTACCCAGAGAGAACCACCGACCCTGGGCGAGCAACTGGTAAACTTTATCACCTGCGGCTGCGAGTCGATTGCACCCTTTTTGTAATTTACAAAGCTGGGCGCAATTGGTGATAGGCTTGTATGAGATGTTAGATCCAACACCCTAACTCATTGAGCCACCCAGGCCCCTTGTTGTGTCATAATATCGTGTCATAGTTATACATAGAAATATAAACTTGCTACAAATATATTTGATATTGATAATTCCTCTAAATAAATTGTTGCTTTTAAAGTTGAAATCGTGACTGATCATCTTTATTTACTATGCACACGTTGTGAAATAATGAAAAGTTGTTAGTAATCATATGGTCACTCACGATTTGAACTTTCAAAACATTTATAAAGGGATAATTAATAAGAAAGGGAGTGAGTAAACAAGTGATTTTTGTTAAACGCTAAAATTAGCAAAATGTTCAGCTATATCATGGAGAGAACAAATGGCATTCGCTGAGCTTATAATGTCCACTTTGTACGAGACCAACACGCGTAGTTGGATCTCTATAGTAATATCTTAATAAAAGAACATTTCGCGGATAGACATGTCTTTTCACTAGGACGTAGTGTCCTGATTCTGAGCCAACTGGTATTTGCTCTTTATCCTTAATGCTGCTTGCTTAGCAGAGAAGGAAATAAAATGCCAATTTTATAGTCTTTGGTTTGACCCGTCCGAGGCTCGAACTCACAATCAACCGCACTCGAGGCTAGCACGCAAACCATTAAACCACCGATGAGGTTTTGAGTCAGCCATGCCTTTGACAAAACTCACATACATTACACGTTAGCTAATATTTTTGTTTTGTTTTGAATAGTTAGGTTGGCCTACTGAAGGATCAGTGTATTTTTGTTTTTGGTGATACCGGTTAACTTTTATTTTGAGACTTGACGAGAGTCCAGAGGCTTATTGGAACAAATGCAACAATGTACATGCGCACTGGTAATCAGATAATGCTTGAAACCGTCTGCATAGCAATGTGTGATGATTTTATTTCTAATATCATTGTTGACTGTTGATAAGGGGCGGGTGTATTGTTTTATATAAAACATCATTTGCTCCAAACAAAAATTAGATTTCGGACACCACATACATTTGACAAGACATACACTTATGGTAAGAACATTCAATGTATATACTATATTTTCCCATACACGTAAGATATCAAAAGGGCTGACACCTTTTTGTCTAACAGAGATATGTATGTAATTGAAAGAGAGCGAATTCAACTTCATACATAGAAACACATTTAAATAGATAAGCAGTTACATGTCTTTTATTATGCTTTGTCTTTATTAGTTTTTCAGCAGTTTATGGCTATAACACTGCACTTAGCAGGCAACAATTCATAGTTCATTTGTTATTATGATAAATAATAAATATATTATGTACAAGTGAATGAGTGAATGACTGCTATTTAACGAGCAAAGTTTTTCAACTCTTTCATGGGGCGAACAAATTACATCTCGATGAGAGGATTATCTCCGTTGCGTACTAGACAGACACGATTAGCTGGATATTTATAATGCTAAATCACCGACACACCAGTCATCAAGTAAAAATTTCGGACACATTATCTTGATTCCGAGTTGTTGAGCTTACTCGAACAACACAACACATAGCAATTGTGTAGTTTTTGGTTTGACTCGACCGGGGCTGTTCGAACCCTAGACCTAACGCATGCATGCTAACCAGTATAAATCGACATGGTTATTATAATAGATGATGGGGTGGAAGTTAATTCCAAATTCATAGACGTTAAATTAGTTTGCCAATAAATAGAAATAATAATTGTTTACTAGACATTTGCAAGATTAAGAAACAACTAAAACATTATGTCGTATGCAAAATTATGTTGGCAAATTATATCACACTAGATTTGTGCATGTATGGCTTAATACCTTTGTAAAGTGTAAATGGAGTTCCAGTGTCTTTTGTCCCATTCAAATAAACATTTGTAATACCTCATTTCCTAACTAACATTTAAATAATGGTAAAAACCATCTGTTATGGAACGCCGTTTAAACATATACTCGAATGTTTAGAGAAATCACCTCTAATTAATTTAATGACTTTAAAGGGCTGCAATTGATTTAGACCCTATTATAATAAGCGATTCTATACATTATTCTTTTCGGATGTTTTGAAAGTCCCATCTGATATAAGTGATCATGATGCATCAATAATATTTATAGAATGTCCTAAATTTCAAACCAGATCATTTCAAAGGGAGGTATGGTTATATGAACGAACTGACAATGAAAAAATTGCAAGCAAACTAGATACCGTCGATTGGAATGCATTACTTTCTGACTCTCAGGATGTTGATGAAATGTGTAATACTTTCACCGAGACATTCCTCAGAGTCGCAAGGGAGTGCATTCCAACCAAAATTGTCACAATACGTAATAACGATCGACCATGGTTTAATAGTGAACTCAGAAGAGAAATTAGAAAACGAGACCGTATTCGTAAGACAGTAAAAAAATATAGCAAACAATCAGATATCGACAAATACAAGAAACAGAGAAATAGAGTTAATAACTTAAAAAAGATTGCTAAAGAACATTTTGAACAAAATTTAGACAATATAATCTTAGAAAATATATCAAATCCAAAAACTTACTGGAAAATAATGAAGATGTTAATTAAATCTAATAAAGGATGTAGTAATATTACCCCTCTCCAAAATATAATTCAGGATGAAGGACTAGAGGAGATAGTTTACGGAGACGACGAGAAGTGCGAATTACTAAATAAATATTTTAGTTTTATTTCTTCATTGGAAGATGCGAACGTTCCTCTTCCAGATATTGAACTTAAGACCGATAATTTTCTACGAGATATAGTCATTACCACAGAGGAGATTGTTGATATTATTAAAATAATAAATCCTAATAAAGCATCGGGGCCAGATATAATAAGTCACAAAATGTTAAAAATCTGTCCTGAAAAAATAGCAGCCCCTCTCCAAATAATTTTTAATAAATCTCTTCTACAATGTAAATATCCAACCAGCTGGAAGATTGCACATGTGATTGCTATTTTTAAAAAAGGTGACAAGTCATTACCGTCTAATTATAGACCTATATCTCTCATAAGTTGTGTTGGAAAAATAATGGAACGAGTTATCTACAAATATGTATTTAACCATCTACAAAGAAACAAGTTAATTTATGAATATCAATCTGGTTTTCTCCCAAAATATTCAACAGTACACCAACTATTAGAAATGTATAACTGCATTTTAAATTCACTAGAAAAAAAGGAAATTAGCTGTTTTGTATTCTGTGACTTTTCTAAAGCATTTGATAAAGTTTGGCATAAAGGGTTGATACATAAAATTAAATCATACGGTGTGGATAGTAATTTATTAAATTGGTTCTCTAGTTACCTGCAAGATCGACAACAGAGAGTATTAATAAACAAGTCGTCTTCTTCACTTTGCAATGTTTCAGCTGGTGTACCCCACAGATCAGTCCTAGGCCCTCTATTATTTATTATATATATCAACGATATTGCTGAGAAGTTAATCTCTCTTACCCGACTTTTCGCAGATGACACTTCCTTCAGCTATTCCAACCGTGATGAATTACAGATAAAAACTGTGATTGCTCACGATTTGAAAGAGCTGGATGAATGGTCAAAGAAATGGTTGATGACTTTTAACTCAGATAAAACAGAAATTATGCTATTTTCAAATACGGATATTCCAGAATTCAATTTTACATTTAATGAAAGAACTATTCCTATTACAATTTCTCACAAACATTTGGGAGTTACATTTAGCAGCGATGCTAAATGGAATATACATGTCGAAAATATATTGTTAAGTATTTACAAACACCTGAATGTTCTTCGAAAGTTAAAATATAAACTTTCTCGGAAAAATCTAGAGAAATTATATTTAGTTTATATCAGACCAATTTTTGAATACGCTTGTGAAGTATGGGATAATTGTGGGGTAGGGAATTCTAATAAGCTTGACCATTTGCAACTTGAGGCTGCTAGAATCGTTACTGGTCTTCCAATATTTGCTAGTTCAATTTTAATTTATAAAGAATTAGGCTGGGAATCATTGGCAGAAAGAAGAAAAAGGAGAAAATTACAAATGTTTTATAACATACAAAATAATAATGCACCCATGTATCTTTGTGACTTAATTCCACCATCAATTCAAAGTACAACCGTTTATCCATTGCGTAATGGAAGTGATATTATAATGCCATTTTGTAGACTATCGAATACTTATGATTCATTTATTCCTTCAACTATACGTCAATGGAATAGCTTAGATCCATCTCTTCGAAATGTGGATTCTATTGCAAAATTTAAAGCTGAATTAAGAAAGCGGAAAGATATTAGCCAAGTTCCTAAACATTACGAAATTGGACCTCGAAAACTGAATATTATTTTAACCCAGCTTCGATGTTTTGCTTCTTTTTTGAATTACGATTTGTTCCAAGTAAATATAGTCTCAGATCCGTCTTGTCGTTGTGGTGCCAATCGCGAAGACTCCTATCATTTCTTCTTCGATTGTTCCCATTATTCAAATATAAGACATACATTGTTTCAAAATCTCAACTGGCTACCTAATTATTGTGCTTTAGACCTTACACTTTTGACCTGTGGTAATCCTACACTCCCGTATGAACAGAACGAAATTATTTTTAAGCATGTGTTTGATTATATAAAGAGGTCTGAAAGGTTTCTTATTGTCTAGTTGTTCACCAAAACAACAATCGCACACATCACCACCACTAACCCTCTCTCTCATTCCTTTCTTCATTCTCTGTTTTAGTTCAATCTACACATATTAATGTAAGAAATATTTATATACATGCATGCTCTATCAAATAATGTTGTAACTTATTGTATATAGGAGAAGACTTCATAAGTTTGTTTAACTTGTGTCTTATCCTTTTTGCACATTTGAGCAAATAAAATATGTTTAAACTAAAAAAAACTAAAAAATTGATTTAGAAAAATCTTGAATTGCATCTCACTATTAGAGAACATTTTATTTTATTCATAGACCTCTTAAATGGAATTAGTAATGTCCGTTACGATTTTCGCATAAAAACGATGTTCGGTACGTCTTAACCCTAGTTGTTTGTAGGAAGGCTCATGTATTATTTGGTTTCTGTTTGTTTGCGTGTAGTGGTGTCAAACAGGTCTCGTCTATATCAGTAACATGGTGGGTGTCTTATACAAGGCAAATACTGCTTACTCTTCTTGAGCACATGGGTTTTACATAGATTTTTGTTGGTGGGTTCCGTGTCATCTTCTTTTTAGATTTCTGTTCTTTTTTGTTTTGTTTGTTTTCGTCCAGTAGTCATTTTCGGTACTGACATAGTTTTTACATATATTTGCTATTGAAATTAGCAGGTTCTAAATAAAGTAATTATTATTAAAACTAAGGTTATACTCTCTCAATCATAGGTAACTTTAACCCATTGTGGCTATCTTCTTTAGACCCTTTGGTTTACTTGCTCCCGAAATCTTTTAAATTATTTGGCTTTGATCGTACCTGATCATGGTCATTACAGAAACGTGTCGTGTACACTAAGTTTGATATCTACGTTTTATTCGTCCTCTGTCTTGTGTACTCAATGTTGCTAGTGTCTCTAGATTGTCCATTCTTAATTGTCCCTTCGGGTTTTTCTAACATTTATTTAAGCTAAATACATGTATCTCCAATGACCACCAATACCTATCAGCAATAAGTGTATACTAGACAGATTGATCCATTGGTGTTTAACAACAACTTTTGCAATGTTTCAGCTATAGCGTGGCGTACACTGGAAAGATAATGTTAGATTTGCAAAAAGTTTTTGATAGGTAGATCATATAATTGTATGTAATACATTGATTATATGCATCCTATCAATTAAATGGCTTCAGTGAACACAGGTGCTCGTGAAGGGTAAGTATTCCTGCTTGTTATAAGACAAACAAATATGTCACGAATGACCAAATAACGCAGTAACTCACGAATGCGCATGAGTAAGTTACAACGTTATTTGGTCATGAGAGACATATTTTTGATAGTGAAACTCGTCAATTAGTTATAGTATTTATTATATAGATAACAAAAATGTTTCGAATCGAATTTAATATAAAATGAGTTTAATTGCACTATATTACGTGTGTAGCGTAGTGATGTACTATAATGTGTATCGCTTCAAAAAAACATGGCGCCACCCACGACAATAAAATAATTAAAATGCTTACCTTGAAATATTATTTTAGTTAAATGAAGCGTACACGAAGCCAAATAACGTCGACAACGAAATGGCGCGAAATATAGCGAGAGTGAAATTATTTAACTCGCAAAATTCTGTAATTCACAGGTATCTATATAATACTTAAACAATATTTATGGCCTCATCCTATAGTGTTGTGCTTTGTTTAACGGTATAACTCAATAAGAAAACAATTGTTGAATTGAAAATGGTCATTTATTATTAAATGACATAATAAAACATGCACTAAACTACAAAACTACACATAATTAAAATTGCAGTAAACTACACAAAAATAACTACACATAATAACCAGATATTATATGAATCATATAAAAAACATTTTCAAGACAAAGTTCTAGATATTTACTAGAAACTAAAAAACCGTCAACGATGGGGGTAAAACGCTACAAAACTACACATAATTAAAATTGCAGTAAACTACACAAAAATACCGCCAACATCAAAGATAATTTTTTTTTTTTTTTTAAGATAGGGAGGGTGGGAGGGTGTTTGTAAAATGAAGTTTCAAAGCATGAAATTGATGATGATGTGAACTGTGTAATGATGGCTAGCGAGAATGACCAGTTGTTTCTAGGGCATGCGCAAATAGTTAAACCATTAATGAACTCTGAAAAATTTTACTTTTCAAAGGGAAGTAATTCAGATAATTTTAATGGGATGTGCCATAAAAATATTTATAAAATATAAAATGCCTTTATGGCCCCATCCTATAGTGTTGTGCTTTGTTTAACGGTATAACTCAATAAGAAAATAATTGTTGAATTGAAAATGGTCATTTATTATTAAATGACATAATAAAAAATGCACTAAACTACAAAACTACACATAATTAAAATTGCAGTAAACTACACAAAAATAACTACACATAATAACCAGATATTATATGAATCATATAAAAAACATTTTCAAGACAAAGTTCTAGATATTTACTAGAAACTAAAAAACCGTCAAAGATGGGGGTAAAACCGCCACATTATTGTGCATTGAGCAATATGTAATTTTGTTCAATAGACATATTGTGAAAGAAACAATATACCCCATCCACAACACTTTCATTAAACTGAAAATGTGCATTGCATACAGATTTATTTTAACATAAACTTTTTAACACAGGAGAATGTTTGTAATCAATAAACCGCATAATGACAAAATTACTATATTTTAAACACTGAGGCCCTTGTCCCCAATTGTTTACTTAAGACTCAACTGAGGTATTTAACTTACATCATTCATCAGTACTGAGGCCCTTGTCGCCAGTACTGTACTATACACAAGCCATAATAAAAAAATATGTACATAGGAAAAAACATATTGCACAATAAAATCAATAAAAGACATTAAACAATAATAATCATATACCCACTGGCTGGCCAAAGAAAAACTAGAACACTGAGGCCGTTGTCCCCAAGTGTTTACTGAAGACTCAATAAAGGTATTCGAATATATTTCTTAAATGCTTTGCTATTCCAACGACCCATTTGTTGAATTTGTTCTTCGGAAAACCCCTTAGCCCAAGCAGTCGTAGCTGCTCCAATTCGAAAACTATGGGATTTGTAGTTTTTAACATTTAAACCTGCAAATTTTAAGGATAGCTGCAATTGGCTATTGAAAAATGATCTTGTAATGGGGGCATTGTCCATGAAGGAGAAAAGGGGCTCGACATTGGAAGATTCCTTACCCCTTAGTTGTAAATAAGACCATAGAGAATGAACCGGACAAACTGCCTTATTACTGTTGTTACTAGAAAGAAACAGCGCAGGTATATGTTTACCTGTACTATGCTTAAATTTAGACATTTGAATTTCAAGGCCCTCACTATCACCATGAAGAAATTTGATATCATTTTCACTAAGACAATTGCCTAGTGGTGGGGGTAATCCAGTTATTTCTCCAATTCTTAAAAATGCATGAAATGCAAGCAAATACATTGCATGCAACATTAATTGTAAAAACCTTGAAGAACAGGTTTTGGGTAGAGATTGACATAAACCTTTTAATATTGATGGCGTAATGGGCAGTCTGCTGTCTTTAGCAGCCTTTTCTTTATGATAGCCTCGAAGAGTTTTACTGATAATAAAGTGACCAGTTAAGTCTTCATAACCACCTAATTGTAACAAGAAGCTTATAGCTGACATATAAGTTAAAACAGTAGATGAAGCTAATTTTTTCTGAAAACAGTAAGCAATAAATAAAGTAAGATGTTCCAAAGAAGCTGGAAAGACCATTTCTTGTGGGAAGTACAAAAGCATAAATTCCTTATAAAAGGCAAATACTCGTCTATAAGACTCTTTAGACGATTTTGCTAAAGACCCATGAATCAGATTTGTAGCTACATTTTGTATTTGTTTCAAAGTTGCGGAATGTCCACAGAGTTCACTATTGGAAGTGGATCCATCAATGGAAATTCTTCTCTGAACTTCTGAATCTGCAAACGAGAAAGATGATCTGCTGCAGTGGTTTTTATACCGGGTATATGGACAGCTTTAAATAAAATATTAAATTGTAATGTGAGAACAACAAATTTCCTTACTAATTTCATAATTGTAGGATCCTTAGAGGACTGCTTATTGATGATATGGACAACCCCTGAATTATCTGTGAAAAATGTGACACATTACCCCATAATTGTATTGCTACTACAATAGGAAAATATTCCCGAATAGTAATATGGTACTTCAACCAGTCAGTAGGCCATTTGATTGCGAACCAATGTTTTCGAAACAGACCCCCAAATCCAATATTGCTTGCATCTGTGTACAAGTTTAATTGTTCGGATGTTTCCCATCTATCTGATAAGAAGAGACATTTTCCATTAAAACTTTCCACAAAGATCAGCCAAGCCTCTCAATGTGGCTTTTTTCTTGAACTTAAAATGATTCAATTGATCCTTCAATTTGCCTAGTTTGTCAAGAGGTAAACGGATTTCTATCAACTCAGAGTCAAGCTCGAGACCCAAAAATGTCAAAGTTGTAGTGGGAAAAACAGTTTTGTCTGCTTTAATGGGCAAACCTATCTGTTTTGACATTGTCAAATTTTTTTCTAACGTTTGCAGACAAAGTGGGGAATTAGCTGGCCCTACAAAAAGAAAATCATCTAAAAAATTAACACAGCCCGAGCCTCCTAGCTTATGATCAATAATCCAGTGAACTGCTGTACTAAAAGTTTCAAAAAGTTTACAAGAAAAGCTTAACCCCCTAGGTAATATTTTATCAAAAAAAATACTGATCCCCTAATGGGAATCCTAAAAGCTCATGGTCATCCGGATGTATCGGTATTATTTGAAACTATTCTCAATGTCAGCTTTAGAAAGTAGGCAGCCTTTGCCATAAAATTTCATCAGTTTAACAGCATCCTCAATGGTCTGATATTTTACTGTACATTTGCTTTCAGGAATCCCACTATTGATAGACTCATTTTCTGGATAGGATAGATGATGGATAACTCTGAACTCCCCTGGATTTTTCTTTGGAACTAATCCCAAGGGAGATACTTGAATATTGAGAAAGGGGGGTTCATCAAATGGACCAGATGCCCTGCCAGCTGTAACTTCCTTTGAAATTTTTTGTTTGAGAATATCTAAATGTTTTGTTGCTGATGGGAGGTTCCTATTAAAACGGAATTTCCTAATTCCCTCATAAGGTATCCTAAACCCTTGAGTGAAACCTGTAAATAAAAAGTTTGTTGAAGTTTTGTCATACCCTACAAGGTAATTCTTAATGAGTTCTGGATGAATAGGGGTTACCACTTTAGGGGACGGCAATAATTCATTTGTTATTGGGGACATTGTCGTTCTTTGGTCTGTTGTTAAACTTTGGTTGACTCTTTCCTTTATATGGTTGTCTGCACAGTCTCTTAATATGACCCCCGCCACACTTTTCGCATACATGTGGGTATTTGCAGTTTTGCCCGCGCTCACATCTGCCATCGTTGTTGTTAAAGCTGTAACAATATTTCTTGGAGCTCCACGAAGAGCTCCTTTGTGGAGCTCCGCTGACTGGAAAGGGCAATGATTTTAAATTTTTACTGAGATTGTCAAACTTAATTTTTAGACCTAAGGACATAGCCTCTGAGTACAGTTCATTATTGACTTGGTCCCAAGGTAAACTTTCATAATCATGTTCGCGCCATTCTCTATAAGTACGATCATATATATAAGCAGCCACATCACATGATCTGCGGGCTAGAGTCTGAATTATATCCGCATATTTCATAAGGGATCCTGTTTCTTTAGGATAATTTTCAGAATAAATACTGACAAAAATATGAAATGCAGACAGCCAGTGGGAAATATTTTCAAACCTATAAGTGGGTGGTTGTTGTTTTTCCCAAGCCATACCCCCTTCACTTGTTTCAGTAGGCTGAAATTTCACTTTAGACTGCTTCTTATTTAATAGACAGCCTAAATCAATGTATTCTAGAGCCCAAATTTTTGCTTTTATTTTGGGGTCAATGCCCAAAGCAAGTGGTTTTGAAATACTGGCACGAGAATAATTTACTGAGTTGTCAGCTGTACGTAAATCAGCCTCCAATGTAATCGGCTGTAAAATTGAATTTCCGATATTTGGTCTTGTAATATCATGAATATTGTCAATACCTGGATTCAAAAAGTGATGAAGTGTTTCAGCATTTGCAACATTATTGTTGCCTCTCTGACCAGTAGGCATGTTCAACACAGGATAAGTGGTAGTTTCGTTCTGAAGAGGTGTCTGTGAAGGCTGCAGAGGTGTGCTGTTAGTATCCGGTTCAGCATGTACAGCTGTATCATTTACACACTGTGTAGTTGGAAATGTTAGGCCATGTACCTTTAACGCGGAAATAACAGAATTTGTTATATCCGGTATAGCAGCTTGTATGCCTGCTTGAATTTTCTCAGTAATGTCAGAACCCTCAGACTGGGCAGTGCTACATGTATTTGATTGAGCTGGTATATGTACCTCCTGATTATCTTCTATGTGGAGGGCTCGAGACCTTTTTGAGGAAATTCTTCTGGATTTACGTAGTGGTTCTGCCATCTCCTAAGAAATTAAAATCTTGGTTTATTGTACCCATGTACATACTAATCTGTTGTACAAATGTATGTAGATGTTTAAATGTAAAGTGTTCTTATATCATGGAATTGTGTACAAGTGTACCCAGTGATATTCATATGTATATAATGTAATGTTGTATCAATGTATACAGTTTTATCAGTCCCACTGTACAAAATGAACTGTTGTATGTAAATGTTTTAATGTATATTGTATTTATGTCATGGAATTGTGTACAAGTGCTCTAAGTTAGACCAATATTATTGATACAATTACATTAGAAATGTATACTGTAATATCATTCATTGCAGTTGTTGTTATGATTGTATTGTAACTGTCGGTATTCCTTTCATTTGGATTGCATACCAATAAATAATCGAATGGAATTACAAAGTTTGATTTGCATGGATATACTGGTAATTGTATACCAATGTACAGTTTTATCCCAGTATATTTAATGTGTCATTAAATTTGTGTACCAGTGTACAAAATTACATGTACAAAATGTACATACCACTGTATAAGCAATGTATCATCAGATTGTTTTGCAATGTGTACCAGTGTACAATCATTTCATATTGCAATTGTGTACCAGTATATGATCATTTATTTCTTCTTTTGCCATTGTGTACTAGTGTACCCAACTACGTACCAGTGTACGAAATGCAAATGTGTACAAGTGTACAGTTTTGTAAACACAAAGACAAGTGTACCAGTGTACACTAAGTACATGCTTTAAAAAGCAGTGGAGTATGCATTAATGTACAACTCATGTAATTATGTATTTAATTAAGTAGTCTAAAATTTCAATGAGGAAATAACCTTACATCAAAGTCTGTAAGACTGTTTAAACTAACAAGGTGGAGTTAATGTGGTGTCTGCAACCTGTCAGACTTGTTTTAATCCTGAAATATAATACTGAAACTGAAAATATGTGTTAAATTGAAAATAATAATAACAAAAATATGCACCAGTAAAACAGACAATAAATACCACCTATTCATTGTACCTATGCATTTTCAAAAAGCATAACAGGAAAAGGGGGACCCCAAAACTGCTTGCAAATTTACAATAGTAAAATAATTATTCACATATAACAATAACAAATTACTTTATCAGATGATAACAGTAAACTAATTATGTCAAACAGAACGGATGGCATTTATAATAGCTCCTCTAACATTCCTGTAATAGCGGAGGTTGCCTTCTGCGTTGAAGTGGACACCATCCAAGTATATGTTGGATATACAATTTTTCATATTCCGGAGATTCCAGTATATAATTGTAGAATGGGATTTCAATTCTCGTTTTAAATGCTGATTAAACTGACACACAATAAAGTTGTAATTGTCTACTGGTACATTGTATGTAGATCTACGACCTGTTAGCTGTAAGACAGTAATAGTCTGAATATTGTATCTGCCTTTCCATGATGATAGTATGGACAAAAGCCGGAACACCATTTCCTCAGTAAAACCCTCACAGCTGTTTTGATCTAAATCGTTTCCACCAGCATGAAAAACTAAATGATGTGGACGGATATCAAAAATCACTCTCTCCCATCTGGTACAATGTTCCTTCTTATTCACTCTACCGCCACTAATTCCGTAAAAACGTACCAAAGGGTCATTCCCAAATGAAAAGTTTCTTGTAGAGCAATTGGAATTCACATATGTCCTTAACCTATTTACGTGTGAACTGCCTATTATCAATACACGCGTCATGATGCTGATTGTAAACAAAGTCTAATAAATATTCATAAATCTATAATTAGTGTCTCATGAATATTCATATATGGTAGTTTGACCTACTTGGACACCTGCGTCTCTGTGTGTATGTTTGTTTATCACAAGTGAAGATCATGAGCAGTTGTGACATAATACTAATATTCGAACAAAACTAATGTCAAATATTTACCTCAAAATAAACGAATATCAAAATCCTGGTTGATTCTAAATCGAGTTTTGAATAACTGTAGTTTTGGCCAGTTTTATAGTTCTAAGTAACACAAGTTGAAGAGAATCTGTATGGATATACATGTTAGGTAACGGACTTCATATCGACGAAAATGTCAAATAAAACAGTTTGTTATTGTCCAAGACAATAATTATGTACATCCACAAAAGATAATTTAACACATCCTATGTGTAAACTTCTCGCTTTAAATATCGGTATAGAAATCCTTTTACGTGTTTGTAAAATGAAGTTTCAAAGCATGAAATTGATGATGATGTGAACTGTGTAATGATGGCTAGCGAGAATGACCAGTTGTTTCTAGGGCATGCGCAAATAGTTAAACCATTAATGAACTCTGAAAAATTTTACTTTTCAAAGGGAAGTAATTTAGATAATTTTAATGGGATGTGCCATAAAAATATTTATAAAATATAAAATGCCTTTCTAATAATTGTAATTAATTGATCAATTTAACACCACATTAAGGTGACGTAAACGAATAACCAATTAAAAAACAGAGGGGGGAAATTGGAAGTTACTGACCTCAACGTCATTGTTGTGTTTTGCGACAGACATAATAATATGAGTAGTATTTCAGCTGTATTGATTATGAGAACAAGTCCCCAATAACTTACGTAGGTAAAACGGTGACAGGCCTATGGATGGAAATTAAAATTACCACAGAAAAAAAAGAAATAGTACACAGGATCGGTAAAGTTGATCTTGACAATAGGCAATTAACGTTCTTCACTAAGGGCGAGTTGTGTAACCGCCTCGTCCCGCACATCCAGCGGACGCCCCTTTCGATTGGGTTGCAAATAAAACGTAGATATCAAATTTAGTGTCTTTATTATAAGGTTTTGTATATGTATTCTGTTGCTACTAATTTAAAGTTTATTTTTAGGGAGGTTTTCAATACACAGGATTGTTGATTGGCCTTTACTTTGGAGTCTTATTTACATTTACCTCTGGTAAGTTACAAAACATATTTACTAGATTAAACTAATTTGCTTTTCACAGTATATAAAAATAAATTAACTTCAGAATTATGAACAGATATATCATGTCTGGGAGGGGTATTAGCAACAAATACCCACCCAGAGACTATGCAACCTTCAGATCCGATTGCCGAGAGAAATTTAGCTTCAAGACGGGCATTTTGTTGTCGTTGCAAATATCCTCCCAAACATGATAATTATGTTTTCTTACATCCAATATCATTCAAAAGAACTGCTAAATAATTAGTACAACTTTTTTTTCTGATTCCATCAATTTTCTGTTTTCAATGGTGGTTTCAGGAAAGTTTGTTTTATGCTATGCTATTTTATGCTATCGTATGACGTTTCACTTTCACTTCGAAACGCTTCCGTTTTTCAAACTTGATGGTTGGTTTATGAATTAGTTTCAAATTTGAAAGAAGGTTGTATTACGTACAACGATAAAGATTTTGGCGGGTTGAAGCGAAGGCTAAAAAGATAAAAAGAATATTGCAAATACCACGGCACAGAGGGAATGAAAAAGTTATCATGCAAATTCCCGGCGGGGGTAAAATTGAATGAAATTAATTCAAAATATAAACATACGTGAAAAATACACCAGCTATCGTTTGTTTAAATATGAATTGCTCTTTGAGATTCAGTTATCAAGAAAGGAGGGTTGGGATCCTATTCACCGGTTTAAGTCCACCACACTTGTGTGCCTGTCTCAAACCAGGACCTGGAATGTCAACGTCATATGTTGTGTTCAGTGAGTTCAGTTAAGATGAGAGGTGATTGTTCGTTTTGTTGATATTGGTAGAATTGGTGATCATCACTGTTTAAGCTTACTTTTCGTGATTATCATCCAATCAAATTACAGGATACTTGTATAATGTGTAATTAAGATAATACTATAACATTATTACTTTAGATTGATTTATTGATTGCTGTTTAACGTCACGTCAGCAATATGTCAGCTATTCTGAAGAAAAAACATACATTCATGTAGGTAAAAAGATCGCCATAATGGAAAGTAAGATTGCCAAAAGTAAAGCAAGGGTATATGCGAATAAAAAAAAAGTATTATAACATAAATTTGGGAACAAAATGTGCTCAGTAAATTTCAAAATCTGAAATGTTTAGTTTCATATATTTTGGCTCAAAGTCAATCATTTTGGTACGAAATATATTATTGTTAATATTTAACCACATTGAACCAACATTACAGTCGTTGAAAATGTTTGAATTTTGATATAAATGTATAAATCACTACGATATTGGAAAAAAACGTTTTCAGTAGTATTAATTTGATATAATCTGGCAATGAACTTTCAACGACCACTCATAACAAATTACTGGTATTACTCAGTTTTATTTTAAAACAAGATGCATACAACAGACATTCATTTTTCCTGTTTTTCGTTTTGTTACATACCACCACAAGGGCACATTTTGTATGTGTATTGGGGCCCGTAGTGGCCGTTTGGTAGTTAGATATTCAACTACATATGCAATCGGTGCCTATCGCCTCCAAATTTGCGAATTCGAATCCTGCTCACGACAGGGTGTACTCGATAAACATTATTTAATAATATTTGACGGTTACTTTCGGCATTGTCGCTGGTTTCTCCTGTTTCCTCCACCAATATGTGTCTGGCAATGAACCTTCAACGACCACTCATAACCAATTACAATATTACTCAGTTTTATTTTAAAACAAGATGGATACAACAGACATTCATTTTTCCTGTTTTTCGTTTTGTTACATACCACCACAAGGGCACATGTTGTATGTGTATTGGGGCCCGTAGTGGCCGTTTCGTAGTTAGATATTCAACTACATTACCTATGCAATCGGTGCCTATCGCCACCAAAATGCGATGCTGCTGACGACAGGGTGTACTCGATAAACATTATTTAATAATGTATGACGATTACTGTCGGCATGTCGCTGGTTTCTCCTGTTTCCTCCACCAATAAAACTGACCGCCACGATAGAATGAATGAGAATGTTGTTGAAGGTTGGGTTAAACACCATAACCTTATCCCTATATGTGAATTCGATTTTTCCTGCATAATAACAGAAACTATTATAATTAACAACTAATTTTCCAAACGCTATGGATAAAATAAAAACCAAAACACCACGGTCAGAACAGTTGACAAATCCAATAAATCTGCTGGTGTTTTTACACGAGAGGTGCATTATATTGCATGTGCCTAATGATGTTAGAGGCTACCAACATTGAGAAAAAAAAAACACATTTATGTTCATTGCCAGTAAAATTTTATGTTAAATATGCATTAAATGCCGTCACGATTGGTAGTCAATGCACGGACAATGGTAATTGTACACCCATACAACACTCGGTGTGCGATGCAACAAACAAAACCTGTCAGTGCTCTTCACTCTTGTTCGTCCCCTCATCAAACAAGACACTATGCCTGGACAGTAAGTATGAATGCTAATCATAAATTGAATGTAAATGTAGTGTTTTATATTTGAGTGAGTGATTGTTGTTTAACGCCAAAATGAGCACATTTTCAGCAACATGGTACATTTGATGAAATGATGATGATGTCCGCGTTGTACTAGATCAACAGGCTTGGTTGAGTTTTTATTGATAGCCCATTCAAACAACAGTCCACTGGTAGATTTGTCGCTCCACTCCAACATATTATCTTGATTCCGAGCAAACCAGTCTTGCTATTTCTTATTCATGCTATATGATCAGCAGAGGCATAACTAATACCAATTTTGTAGCCCGACCTGGCCTTAACCCTATCATGTACCACACTCGAGTCGAGCACGCCAACCATTACAACACCGGTGTGGTGTTTTATATTGTGAATATTGAAAGCATAGGTAAATTGCTTTGTTTTAATTTATTGTACATCTCTAATTGGAAGATAGTTGTACAACACTATATACATGTAATCATCACTGGACTCTACATTTGCTAGCGATATTGATGTAAAAAGCAACATATTATTTTACACATTGTTGATCTCATCTTGTAGCCACAGTATATTCTTCAATAATAACATACATGTACATATAATTGCTATGAATGTGGAACCACTGCTTGTTAACAGAATAAAGAAGCATTACCATTAACTACTCCTCTAACATATTTATAGACATATATCTTTTTTGAACATACATTTTATTCAAAACACATGTTATTACAGTAATCCAAACAGCTCAGGGTAGCTGAAGTTAGGGGTTCCTGTTAGTTACAAAGCTCATATGTCCAGTGACAAAAACAAATGAGTCACACAACTCTTCCTTTTTTCACTATTTAACTGGTATTTTTTGGTTTATTTGTTCATACAATGTACATTTAGTTTCAACATTATTTAAATATATACTATATATATCATATTTTGACATAATCCATTCTTGGCTAAAACAAAATTCCTACCTGAAATTTATATCACTATATATGTTAACACATATTAATGTGGAACCTTGTGTATGGCTGTGGCTTTACGGACAGAACGACAGTATCCATTAATGGAACATGTACAAGAGATATAACGCCGATCCCCCTTCTAGTCGTATCTTGTTTGTTTTTTATTTTCCTAAATATTACACCTTTTTGATTTATTATTTAATTTATGTTTTTTATGATGTTAGATTGGTTTTTATTGCCCTCCAAACTACATGTTGACCGACCTTATGCATTGAGCAGAAGAATACTTTGATGAATTGCTTGTTAAAGCTTTCTTACCTTACCTTAGACGGGTGCCACATGAGTAACAGGTACTGAGTACGCCTCCAGAACACATGAGTTCACCATCGATTTGTATAAATAAAATTAGATCTTCAAACATGCTCATGTAATTTTTTTATAATTTTTTTTTAAACATTTTGTTTGCTTGGGCGCTACGTGGGAGATCAAACAACATCACATTAGAGTTAAAGCAACAGCAAAAAACACGAGCGGAGATCTATATGGATTTAATAAATATCATTTTATATTTTCAGAAATTGCTATAAATGCAGCTTGCCATACACAAGATGCACACCAATGCACGGAAATATCAATGCAGAATGTAAAAGTAGCAATGAAATTAAATGTCTGTGTAAAGATGCATATTACTTGAAAGGATCTGCATGCACCTCACGCATGTCATTTTGTCGTACAATGTAATTATATTCTGTAACAGGTTTAACGAGAGATTCAACCATTATAAAATGCAATAGTATCGACCATTATAAGATTAGGGTTATGGTGTTTAACGCCACTTTCAACAATATTTCAGCTATATTGTGGTGGTCAGTTTTATTGATGGAGGAACCCGGAGAAAACTACCGCCCTACCGCAAGTCACTAACAAACTTTATCACAATACGCGGGATTCGAAGACACAACAATAGTGGTGATAACCACTGATTGCAACGGTAGTTATAAAACTACCATACAATTACGACCACGACGACTCCTAGTAGTATCTGAGTAAGAAATTACTATTAATTGTGATATTACTGCTTTTTGTCACTAGGTGGCGGAATGAAGTATAGAATAATAATATGAAGAACTGACCAAGACGTTAGTCTCCAAAAAATGAAATTGAAATGAAATCCTTGTGTAAAAATTCTTCTGAAATAGTCACCCATTACGTGAAGATTGTCGTATTGTTGTGTAGTAAATATCTGCATTATAACATTAGAATGAAAAATGCCGTATTTTGGAATGAAAATGGGTTTTCATCACTTAGGCATGGTCCCACCGATTACAATAAAATGTGAGTTTTATTCAACAACTTGTGACAGTAGTATTACAATGACAAATATCATATTGAATATGTAACTTTTAGATTAATTTTTTTGCCATTTAATGAATATGTTACCATTTTCAAACTAGATATGTATAAAAACAGACAACTAGGCAGCATTGAAATACAGCTATAAATGTATTTTAAAGATCACAATATTTGAAATTTTAAAACAAATGGTCCTCAGCAATAATACCTGCTTTTTCAATTATTTTTTGTAAGTATTCAAGTAAATGTCAATTGTGCAACTGCGAAAAATGGTTGTCTTCAAAACGCATTCTGTAACGCCACACACATATGCCAGTGCAACGTGGGATACACTTACAGAAATAAATCTTGTAAGTATTCAGAGAAAATTATGAAAGAGCATATTTATATTGCAATCTGGTCACAGTTAACTGTACCACTAGAAATCCTTGGAACACACACACATATGCATGCATATATCGGATGTTGAAAATTGATTCATTTTTACAACGAATCATTCCCGATTCCTTTTTTCCAAACGATATTCCACATTCACAATTTTCATACAATTCCCCATGACACCATGACATTTTGATGTGATATCTGTACAGTTACTTCGATTACACGCTAGACTAGGCTGATGGTGTTTAGCGCAACTTTCAGTTGCATTGATTATACCTTGATTGTTGTAAAGTATATATATAGTACTACTGTATATGTATCTAATGTATAGAACGTTATGTGTTTTAGGCTCTGGAGTAAGCAAAATATCCATAGAAATATCCACGATCATTCTCGCTATACTAGCATTGTGATGTAACAAATAGTTTATTGAATAGAAGAAAGTAACCACTGCGACTGTACTGTAGATGTCACACCAACTACGAATAGAACAGAAGAACCCACGTTGGTTTAATATGGAATATTTTTAATAGACATTTTGATCACATATTTGTTGTGTTACATTAATAATGTAGTATTCATTATGCATTTAGAATGTTGCAAGGCAGCAGTTTCTGAGAGGCTATCTAGATCTGTATACAACGCTACATGTAAAGCCGATGACGACATTGCACTTGTGATGTATTTTAGACTCTGTTTAATAGCTAAATATCATACTTCCGTCCTTTCATTGTAGATTATTGTAATTCTACGGTTATTTTAATTAAACGTTAAATATACTAACGATAACTTTTGTTTTAGATTAGAGCATTCTTATAACAACGGTTTTCACCCGATTATGTTTGGGGTAGACATTTTACTCATAAATGGAAAACATTTGCATGGCTGCATCATGATTAGATGTGGTTTTGGCCTATCAAAAGTTTAATCTCGTCACCTTTTATTGAAATATTTTTATACATTGCCGATTTAATTCTGGAATGGGTCCTACAATGTGGAATTGTTTTTTTCATTTTTACTCCAATCAAGTTTTTATTTAATATATCTAGGTCTTGGTGACCTTTTCAATGTCTCAACCCACGGCAGAGGTACCAGGCACGTCTGCTGGTGGAGAAAGGGGGCGTCATCTCGATAGGGTTTGTCAGGGTAACATACAGAAAACCTGGATGCGGACCATTGTGGGTTTTGTATGTGGGTGTTTATGTGCTTCAACTTATTTAGGGTATGTGATACCTTTTGGGTATAGTCATTATTTCTGTGTTGCTATGATTAACATGTACAAACCAGTGATTGGGCAAGAGACAAACTTGGTTAACTTTCTTGATAATTGCGGCTGCTTCGTATGTATTATCTAACACTATATATTGATATGTTATGAAAATAAAAACATAATAGGTCGCATGATTAAGTCAAAGGCCGATATGAAATTATACTATACATGACAACTTATTTGTGGATAAAATAAATTTAGCAATTCACTATATAACGTCAATGTATATTATCATATTATTGCCTTTCAACTGAGGGACCTGTTTTCCTATAGTGTTGTCTGGTGATGTATAGTTCTCGAGGTAGAAGGCAATAACATGTTTATTAAATAACATCTCATTCTGGACATACAAGAAAAATAAACACACTCAAATTCAGCATTATAATAATAATCACAAAAATGCCCAGCTTTTTCATGTTGACAGCAAACAATATACAGATTGCAGCGCCGTATATTTGCCAAAAATATAGAAACATAACGCGGGAAAATATATTCCACAGGTGTAGTCTCCACAGGAAATAATTTCCTACTGGCATAGTTCCCATTGCTAGGCATAGTCTAGTCACCGCATTGCCAAAATTAAGCATAAACTGTTCAAATATATCAAACACTAATCACCGAATTAAAATAAAGCATTTTCATATGGTATGTAGTAAGCTGTAATATACCCTTGTACCACATCCGGTCATCTAATGATTTGCTACACTGGTTTATAATCTCATGAAACTAATTTACAGTTCAATTCCGGCGAGTGAAACCCGATTTAAATTTTGTCAATAGTGAATCATTTATGAAAAAATGAATATCTGTATACAAATACACCAGTCCAAAATCTTTTCTATGTTTTGATAGGAAAGGTATTGGTCGATAAATTAACAAAGATTCAGGTGTAAAACATTTTTAGCTTTCATAACAGGAAAACGACCAAGCTGTAAATATGTATTAACACTTTGGCGATGGGATGTAAAAATACGCATTGCCGACTTCATATAGACCCACGAATGCTTATGTTGACTTAGCACCGGGATTGTAACAAGAGTAGCACAACGGGTGCCACTAGTGGATCAGAAACTGCTTAACTCTTATGGACCCCCGAGTTCACTGCTAGTGCGTACTATCGTTCATGGTGCTTATGTAGTTCACTTACGTGTCTTAACTGTTTGTTCCATGTTGTGATGTCAGCTACGATATTCGTTATTGGTATTTATTTATGTATAATGGTGTCCAATACTATTCCGTAACAGTAATACGACGGGTGCTACTAGTGGAGCATGAACGTCTGGAGCACCTGTGTTCACCCGGTTTTAGTGGGGTTGGTGTTGCTCAACCCTAAGTTTTCTGTGTAGTGTTTTGAAGATAATTGTTTATCCTTTTTCTTTTGACCATTGTACTGTGTCCTTAGATTTACGACTTCTGATTACCGCTATGGTATTATCCAAACTGATACCAGCATCTTAAAAGTGTGATTTTATTTTGGAATATTGATAGTAAACATTTTCATACAAAGGATGAACACGCAGCCATAAGCATGGTTTGAAGGTTATAACTTCAAATTGGTTGATTGGTGCAAACGTCTGGTTTCCAGTGACGGATCATTTGCTTCAACGTAAAAACTCTAAACTGGAGACGTTCTGAAAGCTCCAGGTTAGAGTCATAGTCCTTGTAATGAAATGTATTAATTAATTGGATGAAAGATTTACGGTCTTGTCCGTAAACGATACATCCGTTATTCAATGTCGATCGATTCAACGAACCATGTAAATTAAATAAAACCGTGCTATCCACATCCCGTCGTTATTAGACTGTTAAAAGTAATTATTTTAATCTGTCCATACAGTGGCAGTTTTATGACATAATATTTTAGAATTTTAGGTTTTTGGAGAGACATAGGGAATTGTTGAAAGACAGTCTGCCAAATGTATTACCATTGATATATATCTGGTTTATTATTCATTTCCTATCAGTTTAATTTTGAGTGTCATTCCGTGATCTGTAATGTTTGGTTTCTTGGTTTAACAAATACAAGTTGCACCAAACTTTAGCTCATATTTTGGATAACAAACCCGTCTAACAGAGACACACTTATTTAAATTATTAAGTTTACCCCCCAAAAAAGACCTACATATTTTATTTGTTTGTATACTTTTTACATGATTGTTATACAATTTTAACTGTCTGGGTGGAGGTTTCTTTTATTGCAAATACACGATAGGAAATAACGAAGAAAACAAAACAAAATCACAACACAATATTTGTTGTACACACTATGCGCAAACAAACACAAATAACATAAATAAGACATGGGTCCTCCTCCTGGAGCCAAAGACGAACCGGACACTGTTTTTATGCGGAAATCGTAATGAAAATCACAACGAGGAACTCAGAACGTAAAGACACATTATAGAACAGCACAAACAAAACTTAAAATATGAGCAACACGGACTCCACCAAAATCAGGGGATGAACTCAGGTACTTGCGAATGGTAAGTAGTTCCTGCTTCACCCGCCGTATAACTCATTTATACAGCCAAGTCATGTAAGTCCTGGTATCAATAGAGGAAAGAAAAAATATCCATTGATGTGAATATTTCGATACGGTAAAGCAGATTGTGATGACGACCGTAGAGTTTTTGAAGCGATGACTTCAACCTAGGAGCAACATAGCCTTGTTTGAGTACCTTTTTCGTGAGCAGTTGAGCTCTGTACTGGACACAAGCTCTCGAATAACGTATGAGTTGTGAAATGTATACTCCATGCGCTTGCGGTGGTCGAATATTGCTACCCATGAAGGGGACGTTGACTATTGGAAAAGTGAAGAAATCGCGTTTGTCGTAGAGTTTTGTTTTTGATATTCCCCAGTTGTCGATTTCAAGATGAAGGTCAAGATGCATACTTTTGAGCATCAGTAATATCCTTAACTTCAAGCTCATTTGGATAGATGCGATGTAGACAATCACCGAACCGAAAATTGTTCCGTAACAGAACATCATCTATATAGCGGCAGCTGGAATTAAAGGTCTGGGTTAATTGTTATTTAATTTTGAGAAGCCATTGAAGGGATTCTGCCTCATAAGCATGTAGAAACAAATCGGCGAGTAGCGGAGCACAATTCGTACCCATTGGAATACCAATCGTTTGTTGAAAAACGTGTCCACCAAACAGGACAAATATGTCTAACATTTGAATGATTTGTCCTGTTTATATTTATTAACTTGTTCTCGCCATGATATAGTTGAACAGTTGCTGAGTTGACATTAAGCAAGAATCACGCACTCACTCATTTATTGTAACAGTCTATACGAACGTTTTTTTAAGCAGGACAATTGAAATCCATTCTCCCCTTTGGTTGTTGTAGATTAGACATATCTGTGATTATCTTTCAATACAGTTCATATTGATACCAGGAAGTCATTAACATTTAGAGAACCCTAAATGTTATCTATTATCAGTTAAAGCTTAGGCTATGCTGTTTATTTTAATACTTAATAATGTATCAGAGAGGATACTTCTTGTTGAGATCGATATCGTCCTATCTTATTTACAATATAAAATAGATTTCCTGTTGTGTTCTCATTGTCTGTAAAAGTGATTGCTAAAACTAAGAAGACATTTCTGTTGTTCGAGTTAATCCATTCTCTCCAGTAATTTCGCATTTTCTATTTGTAGACAGTTGCTTTCTTTAAGCTTCACATTTAGCTGAGATACAATTTGACGAGTTATTGTCCGGGGTTTGTTTATTTGTTCATCGTAGTGCTGGTTGCCTTTCGGTAACAACTATTATCCACTGTTTGTTCACTTACAACTAGCACAATTTGGTTTACCATGTTACCTATCCTAATTATGTCATGGTCCTTAAAGAAGACTTTTGAGCAGGAACTTAGATGATTATACATTGTTCTGGTAGTATTTGTATGGTTGATTTTCAAAATAAGGGTTTCACCCGATTCACCTACTTATTCTGTGGAGGAAGTATATTCTAATCTTGATTGTTTTTACTTCTTCTGGGGGATCTGGGTGACTTATAAATAATTAAAGCGTAGTTTAAATTTACGCTAAGACAATACATATTCCCCTCAACCAACTGAAACGAGTGGAAAAGAACCATTTTTAACAGTTCTTCATCGACGTCGTTTTGGTTCATTCGACATTATATGTACTAGCTTATTTGTTCTCGTCGTTGGTGTAGCTGAAATACTGCTCACCTGACGTTCTTGTTCCGTGTTGTGACGCCCGTTACAATTTCCGCATACAATGATTGTTCTGTTTGCCTTTACCCCCAATTGTTTGTAGGATGATTCGTGTCTTATTTATTTGTATAGTGGTATCTTACACGACTTGTCTATACGTGTAACATGGCGGGTGTATTAGAAGAAGCAGGAACTGCTGACCATTCGATAACACCTGAGTTCACGCCGGTCTTTGGTGGGGTCGGTGTTTTAGTTTTCGGTGTGTCTTCGTCCTGTGTACTCGGTGTTGCCATTGTCCATTCCTGATTGGCCAGTCAGATGCAGACTATACGAAGGTGCTATTGTGCTGTTAAATTACAATTTATTAGTGGATTTGATTTACGTTAAGCATGTCAGTATGCACTTTTTAATATGATGAGGTCACACTGCCCAATATCCAACTCCATTTTGCCGCATTCCTGTAATGAAGTGATGTTGCCACAGATAAATAAAAGAAACAAACAAAACCTTTTTTTTAATTTTATTTTGTTTTCGTGTAGTTTCTGAGCTAATTTTAACGTGCTATCGCGGTTGATGTGATCAACACTAACAGTTCAAGTGCCATTGATATTCACATCGTGTCATATATATATCCTTTTTGAAGTAGTGCTGGAAATGTATGAGGTCTCAGGTGGTCTTGAACCTAGCAACTGATAAAATACATCTGTTTCTTGTTTGAGAAATACATCGGGTATAATGATAGTTCGATATTTTGGGCTTTAGTTTATAGCATAATAGATCACGTTGATAGTACGTATTATATTTTAAATGATTAAAAAGACTTACTTATTTTCTAGAATGCCACTCATTATCATTCTTACTGTTTATTTATTCTACTAAATTTTGACAGACGAGATTATTAGATTATACCATCATATATCATTACAAAAATACTCCACGATAACATTTTATGAATTTTTAATTACACAATACAGTAATTTTTGCTGTTTCCGAGAAAGTATTTACAAATTAAATATGATCCCGAAACTGTGTTGATTGATTAACAAGGTAAAAGGGGACGAATGGATGAACTAATGAATGTATTTTTTTTATTTCCAAACGGTATTATGATTTTTGATAAGGTCGAATTGTTTAATTCTTATTGATAATTAAATAGATTGTTGCTTTTAAAGTTGAAATCTTGACTGATCATCTTTATTTACTATCAACACGTTGAGAAATAATCAAATGTTGTTAGTAAACATATGATCATTCCTGATTTGAATTTTCAAAGCAACATTTTAAAAAGATTATCAAAAAGAAAGGGAGTAGATAATGAGTGATTTTGTTAAATGCTAAATGAGCATTTTTCTGCTATATCATGGTGAACTAATGGCATTTGATGAAATGATAATATTCTCTTTTTATCGCTATTTTGTTTATTTTCCCTTTGATGTTTAAAACCGATATATTTCATATCATGTGGGCGCATGATATGATTCCAATTATCGCTAATCGCTAAGCGTTGTCAAGGACGCACGTAGTATTATCTTGTTTTCTAATATGACGGTTAATGACGTCACATTACCAAATTCTTGATAATTAAGTGATTAACGATATAAAATATTAATTGTGTTTAAAAAAATTATCTAATTATGAATACAAAATAGCGATAAAAAAAGATGCTTTTTAAAACTTGAGGACGATGAGAGATGACTGAGAAAAGTCATCTCGTTTTTAAAAACATCGTTAATCACTTAATACTAGAACAACACGATTAGTTAGATCGTTATAGTGCGATCTTACTGAAAGAACAGCCCGCGGATAGACATGTCGCTCCACTCGGAGCCTACCAGTGTTTGCTCTTTATCCTTAATGATGCCTGCTTAGCGGAGAATCAACAAGTGCCAATTTCATAGTCTTTGGTTTGACCCGTCCGAGGCTCGAACTCATGATATACCACCCTGGAGGCTAGCACGCAAACCATTAAACCACCGATGTGGTTTTAATAACAACGGAATTGGTAGTAAGTCTAATAGGAATACAACAATTGAGCCAGTCATGCCCTTTACGAAACACACATACATTACACGTTAACCAACAGTTTTGTTTTGCTTTGAATTGTTAGATTGGCGCACTAACAGAGATGAGGTATGTAACTGAAAGATAGAAAATTCAATTTAATTAGATAGACAGTTACATGTCTTCTATTCCCTTTTGTCATTAGCTTTTCAGGATTTTCCAACTATAACACTACATAATACATGTAACAATGGTTTGGGTATTAGGTATATGATAGATATAGTACACCCTGTGATAATCATTGCAAAATTGGAAAAAAAAGATGAGATGCTGACATTAATATTAGATTCATTGGCATTATAATTATTTGCTCTAAGACTAACTTTTATTCATAGTTCACATTTTAAACAAAGTATATTGAAATATATTTTTAAACCTAGACTGGATAGCAGGATTTGCTTTTCTAGATAGAACTCCAAACAATTTAGTTTTTTTAATCAATCAATTACTTTGCACTCACTAAATTGTTGCCGGATTGACTTTCCCATAATTGTATTGTTGACGAGTTCGAATTGCAGTTTGTAATGAAGGATTCGTATTTAGAGACAACATTAACAGTATTTCAGCTATCTATATATACTACTAATTGTATTTAACAATTATGCCATTTCTTAAAAGAACAGTGGCATCATGTTACATTTTGTATAGTTATAGATAAATAAGATTTATTTGATAAAATATCAACATACAATTATATTCAGAAGATTCCACATCTAAAAAATATTACAGATTAAATTGTTGATATAAAATCTTGGACAACCCCTAAAACGTTTGAAATTAGCAAGACAGGAAGCGGAGTTAAATAAACTGGAATGAAGAAGAGTTTGAAGATACCAAAAAGGGCAATCAGAATCCGTATATCAAAGAACAGACAAAACAAAAAGTGTCTTGTTCTGTGAGGAGAAATGTGTTGGAAGGCACTGACAAGTCGTTGTATTGCAGAATGTGTTGGCTAATGTACAAGTATCATTAATGATAAGCGGGACGACTTCAATTTTAAAATCATAAATTTTCCAAACATGTGCAGCAATATACCAGCTTCTCCTGCATATGTGTTTACATCTCGCAATTGATTCGCTATGCAAGGGCCAGTAGCAATTATTCTGATTTCCTGAAACGTCATCTTCATCTGAGAAACAGGTTACTGGACCAGGGCTATAAAAAGATTCGCCTTATTCGATCTCTTAAAAAGTTTATATTCCGATACCAATATCTTGTCGAAATATATTCCGTCTCTGCAGAAAAAATTATAAGCGATGCATTTTCATATAGTGAAAATGTATAAAGATAAAGAAGTCAAATTTTTTTTTTGTCAATGTGTGACGTAAAAATATTTTTGACATTTACGTCACCGAATATGGTACTGCTTTGACAACTATTTTACCTATTTTGTTCCTGTATTTAAATACTGTTACAGTGACAGCCGGAACCTTTGAACCGTAATGAGAGCGGGAGGTTTGGCGCCTTAAAATCTGATTCAACCCACCATTACTTTAGAAATGCCTGTACCAAGTCAGGGTCATTACGGTTTTCACAGTTTTCCGGTTGTTGACTGATTTTGTCTGTTTATATAATTATGAGTTTTGACTTTCCCTTTGTAAGATTGTTCGGAGTTCGGTAATTTTGTTATTACCTTTATTGTCTGTACATTCAATGCCAGTTTTTACTATTGCTGCCCCTACAAAACACCAAATATTTCGATTTAAGATTGAAATAGCAAAATCTATATAAAACGACAATGTGAGTAGATAAAAACATTCATTGTTTTTTGTTTTAATTAATTTTATCATATGCGTATTTGTACAAGCAACGTGCCCTGTTTAGTGATTAGACAGGCGTACCAATGTCAGTTAAAAGTTCTTTATAATTATCATTGAGTTCATCCACTCTTTCAGTGGGTTCGCTGTGAAGTGTTTTGTAAATCATTGGTTGTCCCTTTTTCATTACGCCATTGTTATGTATGTTCTTCTTGATTACCCCTTTGGTATCTTCAAAACCTGACTTCTGTGAACCTATACATGTCACGAAAACAGAGGTAACTTGTAAATAAGGGTAATAACAAAATTACCGAACTCCGAACAATCTTACAAAGGGAAAGTCAAAAATTAAATAAACAGACAAAATCAGTCAACAACTGGAAAACTGTGAAAACCGTAATGACCCTGACTTGGTACAGACATTTCTAAAGAAATGGTGGGTTGAATCAGATTTTATCTTACAGGAAATCGTGTACATTCGTAATATCCGGCTTTAATATAAAAACTGTATATCAATAACGTTCCATTTTCAGAAATTGCTGTGAATGAAACCTGCGAGTCAGGTGATAGCAATTCAATGTGCAGATTCACAAGCAGAATGCAGAGACGACAATGAGTACAGATGTCTTTGTAAATATACATCTTACCTATAACACCACACTTGCGCACCTCGTATGTAATTATTTTGTTTTCAGACACGTACTTGTACCAGTCAACGTTTCACTTTAGTGATTAGACAGGTGTACAAATGTCAGCTAAAAAGTTCGTTATTAACATTGATAGGGTTTCTGGGACCAAATAAAGAGGAACTATACGTTTGGGGTAACTAGATCAGCACTATTAATATTTGATATAAAGAACCATTATAAAATGCAGATTTAATCTTGTACAATTGAAGCCCTCACTCATGGTCTAGGATGTCAAGATCTTATGATTCAAACATTGACATAGACTGCAATAGAAATGTTGAATATTGCAACAAACATTATTGTGATACAGTCAAGTCCGCTTATAATCCCTCCTACAAACACTGATGATAAAGACGAAACGAGGATCATTTCTATGCGTAAATCGTCATGGACTTCACAAGAAGAACCTACGAACGTAGCGACACATAATAAGACAGAATGTACAACACAAACTCCACTACTACTTAAAACCATGGATGAACTCAAGAGAGACATAGACAACATTGAGCACAAAGACAAACAAAACACAAACACACCACAGAAAACTAGAGTAATATTTACCCCAAAGAAACCAGGGGATGAACTTGGGTGCTTACGACGGGTGAGCACTTCATGATTCTTATAAGACATCCGCTGTGTTACTTATATACAGTAAAGTCCATTACAAGTCTTGTCGGTGATAGAGGAAAGAAAAACATTTACGTAAAAAGGGGAAAAAATCATTGGCACGTGAGATATTGATATTTGGTAAATGTCAACCAGATCAACTAGCTTAACCCCGCCAGTGCCTGTACTAAGCCGTGACTGTGACGACAATGTGATGTATTTAGAGGATATCAATTTGCCTCTTTCTACTTTCTGTCGATTGTATTCTGGGACTGTTCTGATAGTGTGGTATTTTTGTTTTTCATTGTTATCTTCCATAGGCATTAAAGTAAATGTAGCTTGTGTAAAAGTAGACGAGGGTTGTATTCAACACGCATTCTGTAACAGTTCTAGTATTTGCCAGTGTAGTAAAGGATACAGTTACAAAGGTGGTGCTTGTAAGTATTTGAAAAGTATATATTTGTATTACTTTGTTGGAATTAAAGAGAAAGAGATTCAATGTTCGATTTCGCTGATATGTAACACCATTATCAACGCTATTTCAAGTTATATCGTTGTGGTTGGTCACAATCTCCTGTGAAAAAAGCTCACAGACCATTCATATGTCAATGATCTACTTTATAAAATCAATCAATTTTATTGTCATATAACCAAAGACAGCTGATGACAAAATAAATAACATACAAACAGTACAACAATTGTACGAATTGTTGTATGCTCTACAAAATATAATACTGTAATTTGATTTCCCCTTATTGGAAATCGATCATAATTGAAAAAAAAAGTAAATAATGATATCAAGAAGAGTTTGAAGATACCAAAGGGATAACCATAATTCGTACATCTTCATGATTTGGGTCTGCAAAACTAGTTTAACCCCGCCACGTTTTATTGAAGTGCCTGTACCAAACCAGGAAAGTGAGTGGTCATGTATTTGTGTAAGGGTTATCGAGTTCGCCTCTTTCTAGATATTGGAAATGTTCTGACAATGTGGTATTTTGTTTAATTTTTGTTTTACTTCTGCTTTCACATCTTTGATGTTTACTTTTCTACCATCATGTTCTCATGTCCACATTGCAAGACAAAATACATATTCATATGAACAAACTACTAATGAAGTATTAACGTGTTTGACCAGTTGTTTATATTCTCAATCATCACGGTGGTTAAACGTCAGCAAGGACATTCTCACCAATTCCCTGTCGACGAACAACCTAAAAATAATTTTGGAAGTTTTGGTCAAAGGAGAATTAGAATTTCATGCTATCAGTGGATCACGATATTTCCCAACTTTCGATAGTTAATCTAAATTTCGAAGCTCCAAGTCTAAGTGCAAAATACTACACAGGAAACTAAATATTGGGCAACACGAACCCCGCTTATATCTAGGGTGAATTCATGTGCAACAAAAGGGTGAACATATTTTGTGCATAAGTGGCTCCATACGCATATGCAAGTGATGTTAGAATATATCAATGGAATCCTTACAGGCATCTATGTGATACTTTCGCTATCAATTTACATGTAAGGGTATGGCACATATAGAGATGTATCTATGGTATCCTTTAATTGCTGTCCAATGGAATAGATGCGATCTACATAGTCGTCTAACTTTTAATTATTTACTGAAAGGACCTCGTCTAAATAGCGGAATGCCATTTATTTTTCCCGACACTACATTGCATGAAGTCTGTTTAATACCAATATTGGGAGCAGCAGAGTTGGTACCGACAGGAATGTCCGTTGAACAATTTAGATTGGGTGGCATAAGAAACACGGTAAATAAACTGATCCCACAACGACTGAAAGTGCTAAGTCACTTTAGGATGTGATTATGTGCATTTAACGCAACTGTCAACGTCAGTTTTATTAGGCAAGGAAATCAATGTATCCGATGGAGATCACCAACCCACTAAAACCTTGTATCACACAAAGGTGGATCGAGTACACTTAGGAACAGATGGAATTTAATAGAAATAAAACTTGTGAATAATGGATTAATTGACCAAATATAACGTTTTTTATTATTTATTTTAGGTTCAGGAGTAAGCAGAATATTCATAGAAATATCCTCGATTATTTTCGCTGTAATTGCATTGAGATGTAACAAATGGTTTACGGAATAGATGATAGTAACCACTGTGACAATAGTGTAGCTGTCACACCAAATATGAATACAACAGAAGAACACACCTTGGTTTCTTATAGAATATATTTGATAGACGTTTTGATTACATATTTTGTTCTTATTTTGATATATATTGTATTTATTCATATACCACACCTGTTTTGAACAAAGTTTATTGCTACACACAAAATCTTGTACATACAATTAATATGTTAGAATATTACAGGGCAGCGATTTCTGAGCACAACACTGTACGTAAGGCCGATGACGAAATCGCACTTGTAAATCATTTTAGATTCTGTTTAATACTTCAACATCTTAATTCCGTCCTTTAATTGTATGTTAGTGTTATTTAATTCCTATTTTTTTTAAATTAAATAATATGCATTCAAATGATTTTGTTTTATTAAATATATCTTGGTCGTAATGATAGTTCCCATATCTCAACTCTCAGAGCTGTGGATAGGGGATGTCCTCTCGAATTCGATTGTCAAATAATAATACAAAAAACGTGGATCATAGTGATTTCCGTGTGTGGAGATAGCAACGCTCCTTCCACGTTAAAGACCCCATATATACATTCGGAAGAGTACATGCATTTTAGCCGCTAGCAATGGCTAAATGTGTTCGTCAATATCCAACTTCCCAATGTCAGTCAGAAATCGCTGACATTTTTTACCTCACACATTTCTGTATATTTCCATATATTGTTGAACTTGTTCTCGTCCTGATGAACTACTTACCTCTGGACATTAAACAATCAACCAACCATCATATATTTTATTATCCAGAAAGGAGCATGGGGCTAACAGAGTAATATTTCGGCTATATTTATGCCGAAACGGAGAATACAACCAATACATAATGTAGGTAACTAATTGATACACCGGTTAATCATATTCTGTTTGGGTTTAAGCATATCTGTAGTTTATACAACAACAAAATCCTGCATATTCCCATATGTTAAGCAATATTCCATGCTGCAGCAAAACACCTAATCAACACAACAAATACAACCTTCATCTATCGTTTAGATTTAATCAAGGTATAGCATATGTATCTGATAATTTTTTTTTTTCATTTTTCAATAAGACCCTAAGGTTTTAGGAGCTGTTACTCAATTGACACCGGAAGTCGTGAACCGGAAATGAAAGGGAGATAATTTCCCGCGTTTTCCCCCCCGCGTTTTCCCCGGAACTCCTTTAGATTCTAGGTACGAACAATGGAATTGTGGATCCAACCTGTATCGAGTCACTATAACGCTATTACCTCCTATGTTAAACCATTTTTCCCTCCTGAATTGTGCAGTCAGCCGTGATTAATTGACTCAGTGGTATGTGTATGCAATATATGACTGCATTTTCTATGTTCTTTTGTTTGTTTGGTTTTTTCGTAAATAAAATGTTATTCAGAATACGGGGCTTTACATTATAACAAAACGCCAAGTACATTTTCTAAGCTTTATTGATAAGACGATGCACAAAAGTCTTGACAATGTCTGTGGCTTCTCTCGGATGTCTCAATGTTCTCGTAGCATCACCCATGGATTTTCCGGCACATCTATGTATCAGATAAAATATACAGTGGTGTCCGCATACAGTGGAGCCTTCTTCTTGAACTCTAATGGCGTTGTAAGTCCAACTCGTACAATGTTTGTTCATAAAGTTCACGTAAGCCCTTAAAAAGGGTGGTCTTCCTGTGGGGTCGTAATATTCTCCTCTAGAATAGGCATCGATGTATAGGGCTACCCAGTGTGTTCCCGGTCGATCGTCCGGGTCCGTGTTCTCTATCAAGGCCGAAGGTACGCTTAATCTTCTGGATAGTCTGTTTCTGACGTATACTCCTTTGAAAACGTTTCTGGTACTTGGGTGTGTTTTCAGTACGTGGTCGATCTCTAAGGTGTTCATTTTAAGCACTGTAGTCAAACAAGACTTGTCTGCTTCTATCAATTCCGGTGGTGGCTGTGGCGTATATCCCTCTCTCAGTGGCGGTGGCGGCGTATATCTTTCTCTCAGCGGCGGCGGCGCGTATATCTCTCTCTCAGCGGCGGCGGCGGCGGCGTATATCTCTCTCTCAGCGGCGGCGTATATTCCTCTCTCAGCGGCGGCGGCGGCAGTTGTGGCGTATATCCCTCTCTCAGCGACGGCGGCGGCGCATATCCCTCTCTCAACGGCGGCGGCGGCGTATATCCCTCTCTCAGCGGCGGCGTTTTCTGTGGTCTGCCCTCTTAAATTCTTTTCCGAAGATGTTACAGGGATAGGTCTGTGAAGAATCTACATGGGTTTTCATGTGGCGGGTGAGACTGCGCTTCTCCTTAAACTGTTTCCCACATTTGTCACACACGTACTTCTGAAACGATACAATAGAAACATACGCTATGTTTGGGTAAAAAGTTATTATTTTATTCCTGTTTTGACATTTGATCGTCTCTTTTGTTTGTGTGATGCATATATATTTAGTGGAATGGCTCCTTCTTTAGTTTGTGTGTTTCTTGTCTCGTGTATCTAAATACGTAGTATCGACTCCCCCTCTGGAGCCTCTTTATTTCATTAATCATAATTGTTATGCTAAATTCGTAGTATGGATTCCCATCTGGAGCCTCTTTATTTCATTAATCATAATAGTAATGCTAAATTCGTAGTATCGATCCCCCCTCAGGAGCCTCGTTATATTTTCATACTATATTTAATAGTTATGTTTCATTTATCAAACCCAATGATTCAAATGTAAACACATAATTAAAAAACACTTACGTTGCTATCATCCATCTTCGTTGAATCTGAAACACAATGGATATTTAATAAGACCACCTGCTCTACTTTACGCGAAAAAGAACTGAATGATATTAATAAGACTATATACCACCTGCATAGATTATAAAATTGATACAAGTGCTTTGCATTAAATCACTGAATTCTTTTAAAATTATAACAATATGTAATAAAAATTAATTCATACTAAAAGTAAAAAACTGTAGCAAAGATAAAAGAAAATATTAAAAAGTTTTGTTTGGGTTTTGAATCGACTACCCCCATCGACTAATAACTTTTTGCACAGTGCGAAGAAAATACATTAATGCAACCTTTGTTTGGGTTTAGAGGCAGTCAACAATGAACAGCACCTGTCTTCGAAAATCGATTGATGCAATTAAAATTTGAAAATCCTTTGTGCTGATAACTATTTGTTAAAACGACAAACTATAACCATTTTGATAATGAATATTTCATGAGAATTATTCAAAAAGAAAATAAATCACCTTACCTGTACCTTGAAATAAATGTTCCGTGATCACACAAACACACACTACGTTGTATAAAAAAATCAAACTGTATTTCTGAAATAGAAAGAAAATAGTGGATGATAAATATCCAAGTTTAAAAATTTGATGACAAATATGTATAACGTAGACAAGGAATAGTCAACAACATGTCGACAAAAAATGACGCAAAGTTTATTAAATGTAAAAACTGATGAAACGTTAATTCTAATCTGTGAAGAAAATCCTCTCAAAATCGAATAAGAACTGACATTAATAATAACTCGGACTTGAATTCTGAAAAATTCTGAAAAATTCATACTAAAAGTAAAAAAAAAAAACACGTTACAATCTTACATAAAAAAATATTACCTATTAGCAATATGTAAATTTTCCTCGTTTTCTTCAATCTATTCTTTGTATTCTGAAAAGGAACGGGTTAAGATACTTTAAAGTAAATTGATTAAAACGTGTAAACGGGAAACATGTCACAACACGATCATCATACTATTGATTTTTTCATAAAATGTTTTCTGAATTAAAAATCAACTACATGAATTAATTTGATTAAAATATTATAATAAGATTGAGATGCTTACCTTTGTTCGAATATAAATTCTCCACAAGATAAACACGTCCTGTCAATAGCAAAGTTGGAGTAGAAATGATTATTTCAAAAAGGCGAGCGTGCAATGGAAGGTTGACGATTGGTCGTTCAAAAGAAGGCTTACCATTGGTGGGGTTCAAATATCGAAAGACCGACGATTGGTTGGATTTGAATTCGAAGTAAGAAGGAGTACGAATGGTGGGATTCAAATATCAGAAAGGCTACGATTGGTTGAATCCACAATTCCATTGTTCGTACCTAGAATCTAGAGGAGTTCGGGGGGGAAAGCGCGGGAAATTATCTCCCTTTCATTTCCGGTGCACGACTTCCGGTGACGCAACTTCCGGTTATGCAACTTCCGGTCGCGCATGTGCACACGATCACTTCCGGTACCCCCTCATAGCAACCCCTCAAATGCGGTTTGAGCTGTGCTTATATACTACTTAAGAGATAATCGGCTAAATTTCTAAAAAAAATATCTCATGATATTTCAACCGTGGAATTGATACCGTGAAAATTACAGCATTGTCCAATCACAAACCAGGGATATTAAACATATACATTAAGGGTATATCATTAATGCGAACAGTTGGTGGCGTTTGAAGGCAAACGTCACTCGTATGAATTTCTTCATTAAAATAATGTAATATGTGACACTTGTCATTATGACAATAAAGTTTATTATAATTATTAATTACATATTACATAGTTTGATAAGTGATCTTAGGAAAAGCAGTGATTTTCTGTTTTGACGGTACGATGTTAAGGCAATATAAATGACAAAATGTTTAATGGAATTGATGGCAGGATCACGTCGTGAGCACACAAATTAAATATCTACGTCTTTATTACCGTCCCCTCTCACGGATATGTAGGCCCTTAAATCAACAGAACACTCAATATTTACAAATAAAATGAACTAAATTTAACTAGTACACCGTAGGAGTTTTGATGTACACACCACGTGTAAAAAGATGGCGATCAGTGGAATCGAATTATTTAGTGTTCGTTTTATTTTTTCTTTATTTTTCGATTCAATGGCAATTACTATATTTTGATACAATACACAACAAATTGTAAATAGTGATAATTTGTATTAAATCCACTTTTGGGGGACTATGTACTTTATTAATAAGGAAAAACAAAGGGGCAACACGAGTTGACAATCCAGAGAAACTGGCAACATTGGGCACACAAGACGAAGACAAACACAAGACGATATGTGTTAAACACCACTATGAGCAAACAAACACAAATAACATTAAAAAAACATGAGCGAGCCCTCATGCTGTTTGCGAGCTACATGTATGAGACTTATATGACGCAACTGTTTATTAAAATTTCGAGCAGTCCGTTTGCTTTGTTTCCGTACTACTTTAGTGTTGTTTATAATTGTTTTTACCTGTAGAATCGTCACCAAAGTCGATTCTTACTTTTGAAATATATTTGAGCTTTCCCATATCGGACCACACGTCAATGAAGATCAATTCTGACAATACTAGTTATTACTTGACGCTAGATTAATCGCGCACATTCTTTGAAGTTGCATCTCTATGCATTGTAAATTTTGATGTATATTTCATTGTTGCTGCAGCTGAATGCATCAAACTGAAACGGTACCCTATTCTTTTACCATCTTGCAAGCCGTGGTCAAGCTTGGCAGGTGATTAATTTGGGAATTCACAAGAGAAAGCTCTGCTTCAATAACATATTATGTATCAACAATAATAATTATATCCATGTGTCAGTGGAGAAACGCGGATTACCTGTTGGCTAATAATATTATATACTGTAAACTCAGTATTCTACTTAGAAATGAATAATAAATTTGTCATAGTTTTTCTTTATATACTGCACATTCCCTTATATTTTTACAAATTTGTTCCGGTTCCAAAGACAGTGTTCAATCTGAACACAGATTGTTTTTTAGTTGATAATTATTTTATTTGATCAATGATACAAAGAGGTTCAGACACAAGTTTTACCAACTTATGAAGACTTCTCCTATATATACAATCATTATTACATTATATTCAGAATGCACAAGAAAACAAGAAAAATACAATTTTATCATATAATATAGCTGAAAATAGTATACGAATAAAAAGAAATGAGGAAAAAGTATGTGTGTGTGTGTGTTTGGATGGTGGATGGTGTTTGGTTAGTACATTAAACGATTAGAAATCGTTTAGACCTTTATATGAATCGAAAAACTGAATAAAAAATAAAGCAATTTCTTATTTCAGAATATTTGGTACAAACAAAAAAAGAAGTGGTTTGCATCTTCTTGGGGGGCACCGCAGCTACACGCTGGGCTAAATAAAATATGAACCTTGTATAGATCATGGTTGAGGAAAGAAGCTCTACATCTAAGTTGTGTTAGGATCACGTTTAACTTTCTAGGGAACTGAGATCTTATTTGATTGGCTGTTAAGACGAATAGCGTTTTTGAATTTGGATAATGAATCTAACTTTCTGATTGCAATGTCAAGTTTATTCCATTCTTTAACTGTGGAAGGAATAAATGACGAATTGGTTATAGAGTCTACAGAAAGAAACTATTAAATTATCACCATTTCGCAAAGGGTATATAGTAGTACTCTGAATAGTTGGGGGAACTAGATGACGCAAGTATGCTGGTGCCATTCCACATAATATATTAAAAAATAATTGGAGTTTTCTGCGATATCTCCGCTCTGATAGTGTTTCCCAACCTGTCTCAGCATATAAATACTCCGATTTTGTAAAAATGGGTAAACCTGTTACAATTCTGGCAGCGTCTAATTGAAGTTTTTCTAATTTGTCTGAATAGCCAATTCCACAATTATCCCAGACTTCACAAGCGTATTCAAAAAGGGGGCGAATGTAGACTAAATACAATTTTTCTAAGTTGGATCTATTTAGACTGAATTTTAATTTCCGTAATATACCTAAATGTTTTGTTATATTTGTTATCATATTTTCTAAATGTTCATTCCATTTTGCATTTTGGGAGAGGATAACTCCCAGATGCTTATGACTAGTAGATAAAGGGATACTTTTGCCATTAAAAGAAAATTCGATGTTGTCTATGTTACGGTATTAGAGAAAAACAAGATTTCTGTTTTTTCGGGATTGAATGACATTAGCCATTTACTAGACCAGGCATTTAGTTCGAGTAGATCATAATTGATTACAGTTTTTATTTGATCAACACTTTGACTAGAATATCCGAGTGATGTGTCGTCAGCAAATAATCTACTCAACGATATAATTTTTTCTCCTATATCATTTATGTATATTAAAAACATGAGGGGACACATATTGTTGAGACACAGGTGTGAAACATGTTGATCCCTATCTTCTGCTCAACCATAGCGGCTTGTAGATTCCCATATATTTTTACATATTTGTCTACTGTTATTAATTTGGACCTGTTACAATCTGAACACAGTTTGTTATGACACAGATGTGAAACGTGTTGATCATTATTTTCTGCTCTACAACCATTTTGTAAATATATTTTAAATCGATGAACACGTCGGTTAATTTGTCTTATTTGCCTTCGAAATTTTGACATTAGTACGAGGGTTGTCCGTAAAGTTCATGGACTATCTCAATACAATCTGACTGACATGTCCGAAATAATTGAAACTAGGATATAATTAACTACATGATTTACTGATTAATTGTACAAAATTTTATCACAGTACATGCTTAAATAATCGTATTTCCGTCAATTTAAAAATCAATAGAAACTCACACCCGGAGCACGGAAAAAATTCCTGACGTTCAACGACGTCAACAGTAGTAAAAGTTAACGTTTCTCGACGTAGTCCCCGTTCAACTCAACACATTTCTTACATCTCTTTAACCAGATCAAATATTTTCTCAAATTGTTCCGTTTTCATATTTATAATTATATTCATCACTTCCTGTCTTAGTTCCGGTAAATCATCGAACCTCTGTCCACGGAGAAATGATTTAATGTACAGAAATACTGCAAAATCCATTAGCGCTAAGTCAGGGCTGTATGGAGGATGCTTCAGACACTCGAATCCAAGTAAATCTAATTCTAGTTGAGTCGTTTGGGAAGTATGTGCCGGTGCATTATCTTGGTGTAGTATCACTTGGTCTAGATTGGCAGCTAAATAAGGACGTTTCTTTCTCAGTGTTTGTACCAAATCTCGCCTCAGTACCTAACAAGATAAATAAACTTTTTACCGTATTGCATCTATAAAATAAAATCGAATTGATAATATAAAATTAACTCTTTCAGATGAACACATTTTTGAAATGTTTATTATATTAGTTTAAATTTACAGGGAAAATAATTAATTCATTAATTTCAAAAGTAATTATTATGTTTATTACCTTGGAGTAGTATTCAGAATTGACAGTCTGGCCACGGGGAACAGTGTGTGTCAGTAGCATTCCTTTCCTTTCCATAAAGAGAATAAACATATTCTTTCCCAGTGATTTGGTTATTTTTGCCTTCTTTGGTGGAGGAGAGTTACAGTTTTTCCACTGACTTGACTGTTGTTTAGTTTCCGGATCATAGTAGTGGAACCAGCTTTCGTCGGTTGTAATTATTCGGTCTAGAAATCTTATGCCACCACGATTAACTTTTTTGATAAATTGTTTTGACAATTCCACTCTTTTTGTTAAATGTTCAGCTGTAAGAATTCGCGGTACCCATCTAGCACATACTCGGTTCATATTTAAATCATTTCCTAAAATTTGGTGCGCTGTAGTCTTAGAAATTCCACATTTGTCTGCAACTTCACGGACTGTTAGCCGCCGATCACCGTTAATAACGTCCCGAACTTCATTTTTTACAGCATCGGATTCTCTAAAAGATGGTCTGCCTTCCCGCTCATCGTCTGCTAAGCTGTCTCTTCCGTCCGCAAACCTGTTGTGCCACTTGAATATCAATGAACGGCTTACTTTACTATGTTTCTCTGACTGTTTTAAGAACTTGTGGGTATCTGATGGCGTTTTTCCGATGTCCACGCAAAATGTTATCACCACCCGCTGCTCCACCTTTTCCGCAAACGTCCCTTTTTTCAGTAATGCCGATCCTGCCTTCAGCGCTTCAAATCCAGATTTCTCAGCCATTTCGAAACTTTGACTTTTCAAATTCTAAACTAATAATTAGACGTTACTGATATTTGATAATTTTCTCATGTCATGTAACATTGTTAGTCCTAATTTTGCATCTATCGCTTTACTAATTGTCTTGGGGTTCTGATTTTATTTGATCAATTTCCATTACGTTCCACGCATGTTCTTATCTGGTGATGGTGTGTCATTCTGTTCACCGGTACTACCGACTAGTAGCAGTGACATCAATTTACAAAGAATAGAGTGTTGCCATTGTTTATTACTCTTTTGCTTAAGTATACAACCAGATTATCAGTTGATTTATATTTAAACAAGTACAATTGACATTAATACATGTGATATAATTGTTTTACATTGAAGTCTCCACATACAAATCTGCATTTAATTTCATATTTCTAAAACATGACTAAGTCGTCCCTATCACAATTGCTACAATTCAGTTTGCTCTGAGAACCTTTGACATTTTTAATTAACAATGGAAAAATATCTAGCAAAATGACAATAAACATATACTGAGAAAGTTATAATACTGTACGATAACTAGCCTCCTGACATGGGACCACAACAAATACTGAATATAATTTTAACTTCACTGTCCGATTTAACCGTAACCATCTTATCAAATGAAGTTACGTCCTGGTAAATTATGAAGTTTCTGAATCCTGTATAGTGCCTATTTTAGCGCTATTGGTGGATTTGACCAAAAAACGCCAAATATTTACACTATCAATATTTCATAAGTTAGGATATACCGCAACCTAATATTTACTAGTATTTATAGGTGAAATCACATAACTATAACATTTGCTTACAAACCAATCAACACATTTACAAAAGAAATCATTATAGTTGCTAATGCAAAACGGTATTAAAATCGTCAATAAACAGTTATGTGTTTCATTTATTAAAACATGACATTTATCAGCATTGTGGAAAAGGTCATTTAATCATTATCATAAATTATATAATAATTACATAACATCAAATGAATAAATGACATCAAATAGCAAAGGTGGGGACACAAAAGTGCCCCGTTGACAATAACTAGTATAATGATCTAAATTAAAATTGGATGGTATTTAAAGTGGGAGGGATTTAAAAAATGTCCAATATAATTTCGAACATCCGAATTGGTCGGCAGTGTGTTTGCAAAAGTACGTGCGGTAATTTCCGCGTATGCTAAGAATAGATGTTGACCAATCACAAGTGTACATTAATTTATCATGCACTGACTGTGTGAATTTACACACATTTTTCGGCAACAGGTTTGCAAAGAAACATGACCACGGATGTTGAAATAGATGTTAACCCATCAGGAGTTCGCATTAATCGATCATGCACTGATCCTCTGAAATAACCGTAATTTTACAGAAATTACATAACCAGAAATTGCATCATATATCATATACCAGTAAACAATCCTGTGAAATGATCTAAATTTACAGAAATTGCATAATTAGAAATTGAATCATACATATATCATTTTACCAGTAAACAATCACACTAGGATTAAGAATATTCTTAACATGTAATCAAACAATAATATTTAATATATTCAAAAACACAATTTTTGTAAAAAAAAACCCAATATTTATATTGTTGACATAAATGATTTTATTGTTCCAAAAAAAATTTATTTTATTCCGAAAGTTTTGGAATAGTGGTCCCCTCTCCGGCATTGTTCACTCTCGCTATATCGTAAAGCCTAGCTTTATATTCTATCGCGTGGGTTTCTCCGGGTACTCTGGTGCCCGCCAAAATATAACTGAAATATTGTTGAAAGTGGCGTTAAACATCATAAACCAACTATATTCTATCAGTATAATATAATATGTAAACATTTTGCCAATATTATTTTTATTAAAAATGCTTTAACATGCTGACAATTATCTTGTGTTTAGTGGAACCATAATCCAAAGAATGATTAATTGTTTACTTCTACCTATAAGTTGTCAAAATCGAACACATAACTCTTCGTGTAAATTGAAATAGATGGTATCAGGGAGATAACTCCATGAACATGATTGAATGATGTGGCCGACGACATTCTTTTAATTTTTTTATCAGTTATGACACAAGAAACATATCCAGCGACTTAACAAATTGCTGAATGAACTCTGAATATCTAAATAGAGATGGAGATGAATACTAACTAGAATATTGTATACTGATAATACTTTACAAATTGTATACTTATCAACTGATAGACACATGTATATATACATCGTATGTCTTAGTTCTTTGTCGATATATGTGTTTACGTATTGATTAACTTGTTCTCGTCCCAAATATGCACGATATATTTACAGCAAGACGTTACGAAATCCAACGATTGGGATAGTTATGTGGCGCAATTTAGATAAACAAGTAGTCCTTAGGACGACATTTAAAGAAGTGCCAACCTCCTGGCAAGTAAGACAACTTGAATCAGCTCCTAGTGACCAAATTTGTTAGGATGAGTCGTTAGTACCCTATTGGAAGGATTACCCCACTCTATCCACCACATGCTCTTATTTTTGTGGCAATTAACGCACATGTATATTCTGGTACCAGCCTTATACAACTACCACACGCCACTTTTGAAAGTCTCAATTATTATTTTTTTCCCTCCCGATAATAATCAACAACGATCAAATTATATCCCCTCTTTTCATGCACATTTGACTCCCCAACCCTTACTCTCTGTATATGCAATCATTATAAATGCCATTTTTTCTCTGTATAAATATTGCTGTAATATTGATCTTTATACATGAAGATCCAAGCAAAACAAATATTCAGCGTTCCCATATGCCTTATTAATATTTTGTTTAAATTCAATATTTTTTAGGTAAAATATTGCATTTAATTTTTTTGCCCTTTTAGGATGGCAACTTAAGAAAGAAGCAGCTAAGGTTTACTTCTAAAGATGACATCTTCCTGTTAAGAGAAGTTTTGGCAAACAACCCATTTAAGAATACATGTTGGGGAGAGATAGCAGAATCCATCACCAGAGCTGATTTTCAATTGGATGGCAGACGTGTCAGGGAAAGGTCCCAATTCGAATATAAAGGCCCAGCCCATGTGTACATTTGCACAACTCTATGGCTGCCCTGAATTATTTCGATTCTAATAGGACAAATACGGTAATTTTTAACCATTCGTGAACTGCATACACACGGCATTTGGTTGCTGTTCCATTTACCTCCTTCGGAAATTTTGAATTGATTTTGAACTATTTGTATTTGAACGAGATATTTTAAAACAAAGATATGGATGTTTACACGAAAAACATATTTATTGTGTATTTTCCAACATAGATTCGATTGAACAATTCCTGCGTAAAAATATTTAAGAAAAAGTCGGAGTTCATTCGTTCATCATTTCGAGCCTTAACAAGATGGCGGAGCGGAGTTGTCAAACATAATATCGAACACTTGAACAGTTGTTAATAATCGACAATTATTGTTAGATATGAAATAAAAAAGATAAATGCCAATGAAAAAAAAAGATTGTATTGTTGGCATAAAAAATAATTCCGGAAAAAATACTTAAGACAACCATCTATCGACTTTCACTTTTGTAATATATCGTCATCCTGTGACGTTGTTTACAAGGGACGCTGATTGACACAAGCTGGTTACTGATTTATTTTACGATTTTGTGAGCATTTTATTTGTTTGAGTAGCAAAATTCAAAATGCCATCAAATTGGAAAATATCAGTAACTTAATTACATCACCGTCTAGTTATCAATGTATACGTAGGAAAACAAGGTTAGTGTATTTTGTTATTCATGGCCGACACATATCAATGGAATGTATGTGACTGTGTGGAGATCCCCAAATGTAAATTTTCAAAACAAATGATAAAAAAATACTTAGTTGCAGAATATTTATTTATAACTGAAGGGGAATTTTTATTTTAAGGACTTTAAAGATACGTTATATGCCGGTGTTTTGTTTGTTTACACTCGGTGGTCACGGTAATTTCACAGCGGAAGTCACAATGGAACAGCCAGATTTGTTGTGTACTGCACTTGCGCTAAATATAGAGTTGTTGAGTATTATCGTGTGTGCTGTTTTATAGACGTCATATTAGAATTAAGAATAAATGTTGGGGAGAGATAGCAGAATCCATCACCAGAGCTGATTTTCAATTGGATGGCAGACGTCTCAGGGAAAGGTCCCAGCTCCTGATCGACCAGCACAAAAAGAACAATGCTGCCTCTTTAAAAAGTAGGTCTTTGTTTTCTGATAAATTTTGTGAAATTTAAAAAATCTCATTATTTATCACACCTAAGATTTTTTTTTAATTTGTTGATTCTGGATAGAAGGATTTTTTTTGTATTTGACACATCACCACACCACACTGCAATTACACCTGGGCCATTACAAAATGATAACAAAGTAAAACTCATAAAGTTGTAATGTACATGTACATACTATAGTATACTAAAATGATAAAATACTCGAGCATTAAACTATTTATTTTATAAGATCTGGTGTAGATGAGGATTATGGTGAGAGGTAGACACTTTTGGACGAGGTCATTGAGTTGTTAGAAGAGGAGGAATGACAGAGGCAACAAGAAAGAATAAAGAAGGAAAAAGAAGAAAATACAGCCAACGAAATACTGCACACCTAAGAAAGGTATAACTTTAGACATATTAGAATTTAACTGGATGTGCATCTTAAATTGTGCTTGCAACCCCTTTGTGATGCATTGATGAAAGGCGTCCCTGCATGTGTATGGTTATACATGTATATTGGAACAAAAAATATGTAATCGCATGCAGAAAAACATATTTGGTTGCTTTTTAAATTTCTTTTAGAAAAATGTCATTATTGTGATTAAATGATAGAGGTATGACCTGACAGTGATTCCAATTAGAAATGACAATGCAATTTATCACATTCAAGATCAAAATCAGAAATATTTACAAAGAATGTTATAGCATGTCCCAATGAAGTTCTGAATGCCAATAGAAAACCACCTGACATGTATTGTTGATATTCACAGAAAAACAAATCGGAGATAGACATAAAAAGCATTTTGATTAACAAAAAAAATAATAAGGTAAAAAAAAGTAAAACAAAAGATAAACAAAAAGGGGGCAAATGTAAATCAGAGTAATATTTCCATAAAATGATGAGGTTATTTTTGCCAATATATGATTGCAGAGATAAAAAGGTAGGTAGTCAACACACATATTTTCTTCTTTACGCAAAATACAATCCTTATTTTTCATGAAGGTAATTAAAGGTATCTTTTTTCTGTGAAACCTCTTTTTAAAAATAGAATTGTGATTACTCTATGTTTATTCATACAGGCCTAGGTGATGATGACAATTGTGATGGGACACCAGTTAAAAGAAGTGCTAGTAGTACCAACAACATAATAGGCTACCTGAAGGAGAACAATTAAAATGAAGTCAACCTAAAAAGGGAGGAAATGAATATCAGAAAAGAAGAACTAAGACTTGAACGAGAAAAAATTGAGTTGGACAGACAAGAAAGACAACAGAAAATGGAAGCAGAAAAACGGGAAAAGAAATTAATGCTTGAACCTATGACAAAATGCATTGGACAAAGACTTTAAATAAAAAAAGATTAAAAAATCAAAAGAAATAAACAGTAATTAAAAGTCTTTATTCCTAGAACTTCTTTGCTGGAAAAATGTTCAGTCCCTACTATCAACACAGCTTAACTTTATGTGCCATAATTATCAGACCCGTCCATTCGTCTGTAAGCAAAATCTGATTATCTCTCTGACTTTGTAGACATCTTCTGATGAAATACCTTTAAAACCCTCCCAAAAAATAAAGATCAAAGCATATATATGAATCAGTAAATTATGTCTGTCAGTATTTCTGTCTGTGCAATCCATGTACATCTTTGGTCCATACATTTACAATGCCCTTGATATCAAGCACCATGAAATATGCATAGGCCTCCATTTTACTTAAAATTGCTCTCATGGACCCAATCAAGAATATGAAGATTGTCCTCGGTTGTTTCATATTGATTTGCCATGCTTATTGATGACACTTGATTTTCATCATGATTGTTAAAATGTGTATTCTCAATGAGAGCAAATGAATAATAAACTGTTGACAGATCACAAATTTAAGATGATGGATATTGCAACTGAATATAAGGCCTGTTTTTTTAATTCTCAAACTTGTTTATGGATGAAAACAACCTGAAACATGTTTGAATCATAAACATAATACCACAACGAAAAAAAAAACACTCGACCGTAAGAATGTTTTAAACCAGGTTAATGGTTGAGAATTAAAAAAAAACATGCCTAAAGGAACACATAAACTAAAATAAATCTTTAAGTTCAAGATCACAAACCTCGAAGGCTGTGCGAATTTCAATGAATTTGAATTTTCGTGGTTAACGCCACTTTCAGTAATATTTCAACTATATCATGGTGACCAGTTTTAGTGGTGGAGGAAGCCGGAGTACCCGGAGAGAACCACCGACCATGGGCAGGTAACTGGTAAACTTTATCACTTGCGGCTGCGAGTCGAGTACACTCTTTGTAATTTACAAAGCTGGGCGCGAACCTACGCCGTATTGGTGATAGGTTTGTATGAGTTGTTAGATCCAGCGACCTAACTCATTGAGCCACCCGGGCCCCGAATGTCAATGTCAAATATGAGATATCGTTTGTTGAGGACATGTTGAAGGGAGAAAGGAGACAACGAAACAAGCTAAGAAGTCAGCAACGCGACTCCCCCCAAGCCACAAAAAATCTACAGTACAAAGAGAGACATACCATGACTAATCACTGAGATAGTGTTGTCCCACTCTAAGAATGGTACTGAAAATCATGTTTTGTTGATTTTCCTGAGAGTGGTTAGTTTTATCGTAGTAAGTAATGCCTGTTCTTTTATTTAACGGTGAACAAGTTAATAAAATTTGTTCTTGCCACGATATAGCTGAAATATTGCATTAGAAGGTGTTAAGCACCAATCAATCAATTAATGTTGAATGCCACCTTAATTAATGCTTTCCTTAGTTTATGATGGTCTTTCGTATTGGTGGAATAAATCACCGATATTCACCTGGAGCCCAGAACTATATATAATGAGACATAAATTCCCCGGCGGATAACGACCCATCCGAAAGGGTGTCTGCTGTTTGTGAGGTACCAGTGAATTATAAAACTCACAATTAGAAGCGGATGCAAATTAATGCTACGCTCCTTGAACATAAAAAAGCGAATTGTAGCAACTCCCGACTATAATGAACAATAGTCCGTTAACAGTGAACTAATTGGCCCATTATAAACCAAATATTAATTATTATATCCATTATTGTTTGCTTCCATGTAGCAGTTTAAAACACCCGTCCATAGACCCAACCAGTTACCCCTGTTTACATGTAGCAGCTTAAAACACCCGTCCATAGACCCAACCCTTTACCCCTGTTTAAATGTAGCAGTTTAAAACACCCGTCCATAGACCCAACCCTTTATCCCTGTTTCCATGTAGCAGTTTAAAACACCCGTCCATAGACCCAACCCTTTACCCCTGTTTACATGTAGCAGTTTAAAACACCCGTCCATAGACCCAACCCTTTACCCCTGTTTCCATGTAGCAGTTTAAAACACCCGTCCATAGACCCAACCCTTTACCCCTGTTTACATGTAGCAGCGTAAAACACCCGTCCATAGACCCAACCCTTTACCCCTGTTTACATGTAGCAGCTTAAAACACCCGTCCATAGACCCCACCCTTTACCCCTGTTTCCATGTAGCAGTTTAAAACACCCGTCCATAGACCCAACCCTTTACCCCTGTTTCCATGTAGCAGTTTAAAACACCCGTCCATAGACCCAACCCTTTACCCCGGTTTACATGTAGCAGCTTAACACACCCGTCCATAGACCCAACCCTTTACCCCTGTTTACATGTAGCAGCTTAAAACACCCGTCCATAGACCCAACCCTTTACCCCTGTTTACATGTATCAGTTTAAAACACCCGTCCATAGACCCAACCCTTTACCCCTGTTTACATGTAGCAGTTTAAAACACCCGTCCATAGACCCAACCCTTTACCCCTGTTTACATGTAGCAGCTTAAAACACCCGTCCATAGACCCAACCCTTTACCCCTGTTTACATGTAGCAGCTTAAAACACCCGTCCATAGACCCAACCCTTTACCCCTGTTTACATGTAGCAGCTTAAAACACCCGTCCATAGACCCAACCCTTTACCCCTGTTTACATGTAGCAGCTTAAAACACCCGTCCATAGACCCAACCCTTTACCCCGGTTTACATGTATGATTTATTGTTTGTTTAACTCATCCTGAATATAGCTGAATACTTGTCTTAATTGGCAGACTTCTTTCAACAGGTGTAGAAAAAATAAAAAAGGGTAAGTTGTGCTGGACGCATAATGTACATTATGCACAACTCGCCCTATGGACGATAAGTAAATCAGTGGCTTGTCGGGAGAATCCAATGTTCCATGGTGCGGAAAATGCAACTTCATGTGGTATTATGTAGCTTGGTGGTTGGTGGTCAGTAACAAGGGGAAATTTGTCGACCTTATCCATTTTATTCCTTTCTTTTGTGGAGCATTCGGTGTCAACATGACGTAATGGATACACCCAAGTCCAACCATTTGGTCAATATAGCTCATTTGACGTTGAATATCGATCAACGTCTGTTGGAAGGTGTGTACCCAACAGCAACAACAATAGTTCCTATTTCTATATACAATCTGGAAGATGCAGCGGCAGGCATATTAACTCTTTCCAAAAGTTAACAACGGTTGGCTGTTCTTCTTATCTTGGGATCTGCTGACCAGACCAGCAAGGTAACATTCTAATATGCAGACCTGAGAAGTTTACTTACAAGAACATTATTTGTTTAACATCCACCGAGCAGTCTTTCTGCTATATTCAGAACACTAAAACTATATAGAAATGATCTGTGGATGAACCAATCGTGGCAACGAGTTTCCTGGAAAAGGGAAATGGGTTAGGGACAACAATGTAGTCTTTTGTAGAGATTAAAATGCTCAAATTCTCTTTTTGCTCACTATAAAACCCAAAACAAGACATGTGTGGAGTGAACCAATCACTTTCAGTGTCACTATATAATAGTCGGAATGCGCTTATTTTGGAGAAATGAGGGTTAAATGTTGATGTATTCTTTAATTACCGCAGTATGCTGATACTAAATCTTATATAAGACATGCCACTCCTTTAATTACCACAGTATGCTGATACTAAATCTTATATAAGACATGCCACTCCTTTAATTACCACAGTATGCTGATACTAAATCTTATATAAGACATGCCACTCCTTTTATTACCACAGTATGCTGATACTAAATCTTATATAAGACATGCTACTCCTTTGATTACCACAGTATGCTGATACTAAATCTTATATAAGACATGCCACTCCTTTAATTACCACAGTATGCTGATACTAAATCTTATATAAGACATGCCACTCCTTTAATTACCACAGTATGCTGATACTAAATCTTATATAAGACATGCCACTCCTTTAATTACCACAGTATGCTGATACTAAATCTTATATAAGACATGCCACTCCTTTAATTACCACAGTATGCTGATACTAAGTCTTATATAAGACATGCCACTCCTTTAATTACCACAGTATGCTGATACTAAGTCTTATATAAGACATGCCACTCCTTTAATTACCACAGTATGCTGATACTAAATCTTATATAAGACATGCCACTCCTTTAATTACAACGGAAACCGTACATATCTTCGAGAATAACGAGAACTGTATATATCGTTAATACACAGTGACATGTTTTGTCCTTAAGCTAAGATAAATTTCATATTACTAGGATTCCTATTTTAAGATCTTGACATCAAATCAATTAATATTAAAACACTTGTTTTAAATTTTCTAACATACAAAATAACAAATCGACATTCCTAACGATATTAGGTGTTATGCATTTTATTAATTAATTACATTTCTATAAAAAATATTCAGTGAAATGATTGACTGTTTTCCATGGTTGTTACTTTGATTGAGATTGACCATAGCTGAGTATGTCTATCGTGTTTAGACCCTTTGATTTTCTTGCTCCAAAGACCTTTATTTGGCTTTCAAATGCGTCCATAATGAAGGTTATTCCAGAAACGCGTCGTTCCCACGAAATAATGATATCTACATTGTTATTACCATTATTTACAATGTTTATTGTATCATTGGTTTCTAATTGTTTGACTTCAAGCATTATTTACAATGTTTATTGTATCATTGGTGTCTAATTGTTTGACTTCAAGCATTATTTACAATGCTTATTATATCATTGGTTTCTAATTGTTTGACTTCAAGCATTATTTACAATGTTTATTGTATCATTGGTTTCTAATTGTTTGACTTCAAGCATTATTTACAATGTTTATTGTATCATTGGTTTCTAATTGTTTGACTTCAAGGGTTTTCTGTGTTATGGATGATAACACCACTTTATATCAATAGATATGATAAATGTACCATCATTATTTATTTGATATTTTCATGAACATTAAGCACATTTCAATGGTATTTACCATGTTTTTGTACTGACAGAATTCGAAGATAACTGTTATTTAACTTTCAATGGGAGTTTAATGCGTTCATTCTGCAGGAGAATGGCATGGTGTGATGATGTCATGTAAAATGTCTATAAATGATTTGTAGGAAGGAAATGTCATTCAGACGGACATTATTGACGTTATTACGTGTCAGATACAAACCCAAAGGAGGATACAATTATGTAACGTGTCTCTTTTATTACGAACAAATTGATTTTACCCAAATGATGACTGCATTGTTTTATATCCTGTATTCCCTTTACCTTATTACATCAATCAATCTTAGGGGTCACTTGAATCATTTGGTTCAGGATATAAACACTGGCAATTAGATTTTGGTTCAAAGTAGAACGATTGCATTTGACGTTTACACACTTATTGACTATTATGATGATAATAACATGTTTATTGTTCCCGGAGATACCAACTGTCACACAAGGTGAAGTCAAAGACAATAGTTGGTGTGAAGGGAAACATTAAACTTGAAATTTCTCGAATATCCAATCAATAAAATGCCGAATAGTATACACTTATTGACTTGGTATGAGGCTAATAGCACCTGTATTGTCCCCAAGGTACTAACTACTGTCCGAGGCTATTCCGAGGAAAATAGTTGGTACATAGGGGACAATAAAAGTGTTATTACCCGAATATCAAGTCTATGAGTGTTTTATTATACTGAACAACTGTCCAATTCTAAATTCTAAATTATAGGTCCTTTTCTGATGGATTTCTAGTCTACTTTGCTAATGTTTTTTAAAGCTAATACATCTTCATGTGTGTGCATTGGAAGAAGAAATTCATTAAAAAAAAGCATGTTTTATTTAGTTCGTTCGTTTTTGTATGGATATTGGGCATACAACTCTCTGTTTTTCTAATTTCAGCATAAAACTTTCTCAATGTCTCCGATACATCAGTTATATTTGCAGCCTCAAGATCTGCTATGACTTTGAATTGTCCATCTTTCACCTGCAGATATTCATGCACAATTCTAGCGGCACCTTCTATCACATTTTGGTAGCTTTCGAATGACTTCATTTGATTTAGAACAATGAGATGAATGATTTAGAAAAGTCCGGAAAATATGATTGCTGAAATTATCACAGGGGGAATAGTCCTAAAACTATTGACCGGCAACACCGGAGGAATAGTCGTAGCAAAACTACTGTCATATTTTTATAAAAGAAAAATTAGACTAAAGTATAACATAAGAGATTACAATATCACGGACAGACACAGAACCTGCTCACCATTCTTGTTGTCGTCTGCAGGTTGCGGGATAGTTCAACATAGGAACAAACCCAAGAATCTGGAATGTCCATTACCTTGTCTCCTCCAATAGATAAAGAAGATTAAAAAGTCCGCGAAAATATATCGAGTATCTGTTGAATAGCACATGAGAGGTGAATAGGCAATTTACCAGTAAATAGAACATTTATGAACATCTCTTTGTAATAGGAAACATATATTAAGGTATAGCAATATATATTATTACCTAATTATAATTTTTATACGTATTATTAGATGTGATTTATTTTTGACTATTTTGTTTAACGTTCAGAAGCTGTCTATTTCCCTGGGCAATAGATCGATCGATAATCCGGAATTTCTATCATGACGTTTCCCGCTTCGGAATTTAAAGCGTTTTAATGATTAAAACTTTAAGACTCCTCATTTTTATTATGAAAAAGATAATTGGTGTTATTCGTTGACTTCAGACAATATAACACCTTGGTGTTTCCCTGTACCTAGAGAAAAATAGGTTGATATATTGCCTACACTCCTATTAGATAACTGTATAATATTTAAGTTATTTTGAATAGAACTAACAATCTACGAATGACAACTTCTGTGTCACTAAGATTAAATATATATGTATAATACTCAAGAGTTCTTTGTAGTAATGCTGTTCTCCCGATTATATATGAAGAAAACACTTACATGACGTCATCATTTCTCTAAGAGGGGATGATTTAGAACGATGATGCATAACGGAGCATGCTAAAAAGATGAGCAACACGGACCCACCAAAAACCGGGGATGAACATAGGTGCTCGCGAAGGGCAAGAAATTCCTGTTTTTTGTACGACACCCGTCGTGTTTGTCATATAGTCAATTCAGGCAATATTCATGTCGGTGTTAGAGGAACGAAAACATCTACGTGAATATCAACCTTAAATACATATTTGTATCGAACATTTTACTCGTGTGTCCCAGAGGGTGGTGATAATTACGACATTTACATCGTTCATGCCTACAATATTGAGAATTTACTAATGTGCAGCAATGCGTGAATTGCATGGCTGTTTTAGACAGTGGCTATTTTCAGAACTTACTACAAAGAAGCATTGCAAGATATTAACATAGAAGGGTACCTTAAGAACCCTCTGACTTGTGACTGCTCCCACTCTCCTTTTCAATACAACCCATCTGGACATGTAATCACTGGTGATCTGAATATTATTCAACATGAGAGTCTCCGAAAGGTGATTTCTCATGGTCCTACATTCAGATAACCTCAACGCATCAATTGGAAACATAATTTCAAGATAATTATGGATGCTGTTGAAGATTATGCCAGAAGGTTGATAAAGAGAGAAGTAGACCAAGATCCTGAGTTAGAGTCCTTTTCAACCTGGGTTAGAACAATTAGGTCTCTAGTACAAGGTCGGATTCACAAACTCAAAAATTGTGTTAATAGTCGACCTAAGTCTGTATTTAAAGACCAAGAAGCTGTTAAGTGTCTTTCCTCTCTTCATGACATATATGTTATTGTTCCTGCGGACAAGGCTTCCAACAATATCGTGTTTGTATGTAAATCATATTACTTCGAATGCCTAATCAAGGAATTAGGCATAAATAACAACACCTCTAGTAACACCACATACAAACCTACTTCGTTCGACAAAGATGAAATCCTAGCTAACCACAGATCATTCATGACCTCTTTAAACATTCCCTCTGGTAAAGATTCTGAGAATTTACCCTATTTATATTGGATACCTAAGCTCCATAAGACACCATACAAAGAAAGGTACATAGCGGGATCATCAACTTGTTCGACGAAAGAATTGTCTATTCACCTGACAAAGATTCTGCCTGCAGTAAAAGAGGGACAACAGAAATATTGTGAAACTGTTTACTCGCGTAGTGGCATAAATCACATGTGGATTTTTGAAAAACTCTAAAGATCTTTTGGATAACCTTCAATCAAGATCTTTCTCTCAGGTATCCTCCATCAAAACTTTTGATTTTTCAACTCTATATACCACACTACCGCATGACAAATTAAAAACCCACTTAAAAGAAACAATTCACAAACTTTCAGTCATGGAAACTATGGCTCAAAATTTGTTGTGTTAGGCTACATGTACGAGGGTTGTCCGTAAAGTTCGTGGACTATCTCAATAAAATCTGACTGACATGTCCGAAATAATTGAAACTAGGATATAATTAATTACATGATTTACTGATTACTTGTACAAAATTCTATCACAGTACATGCTTAAATAATCGTATTTCCGTCAATTTAAAAATCAATAGAAACTCACACCCGGAGCACGGAAAAAATTCCTGACGTTCAACGACGTCAACAGTAGTAAAAGTTAACTTTTCTCGACGTAGTCCCCGTTCAACTCAACACATTTCTTACATCTCTTTAACCAGTCATCAAATATTTTCTCAAATTGTTCCGTTTTCATATTTATAATTATATTCATCACTTCCTGTCTTAGTTCCGGTAAATCATCGAACCTCTGTCCACGGAGAAATGATTTAATGTACGGAAATACTGCAAAATCCATTGGCGCTAAGTCAGGGCTGTATGGAGGATGCTTCAGACACTCGAATCCAAGCAAATCTAATTATAGTTGAGTTGTTTGTGAAGTATGTGCAGGTGCATTATCTTGGTGTAGTATCACTTGGTCTAGATTGGCAGCTAAATAAGGACGTTTTTTTCTCAGAGCTTGAACCAAATCTCGCCTCAGTACCTAACAAGATAAACAGACTTTTTACCGTATTGCATCTATAAAATAAAATCGAATTGATAATATAAAATTAACTCTTTCAGATGAACACAATTTTGAAATGTTTATTATATTAGTTTAAATTTACAGGGAAAATAATTAATTCATTAATTTCAAAAGTAATTATTATGTTTATTACCTTCTAGTAGTATTCAGAATTGACAGTCTGGCCACGGGGAACAGCGTGTGTCAGTAGCATTCCTTTCCTGTCCATAAAGAGAATAAACATATTCTTTCCCAGTGATTTGGTTATTTTTGCCTTTTTTGGTGGAGGAGAGTTACAGTTTTTCCACTGACTTGACTGTTGTTTTGTTTCCGGATCATAGTAGTGGAACCAGCTTTCGCCGGTTGTAATTATTCGGTCTAGAAATCTTATGCCACCACGATTAACTTTTTTGATAAATTGTGTAAGTTTCAGGTGAATTTTCGCGGAGTTTGATACTTAGAAAAACAAAAATTAAAAGCAGCGACTCGCATGTTATGTGGTATTTTTGCCGTGCTCCGGGTGTGAGTTGCTATTGATTTTTAAATTGACGGAATACAATTATTTAAGCATGTACTGTGATAAAATTTTGTACAAGTAATCAGTAAATCATGTAGTTAATTATAGCCTAGTTTCAATTATTTCGGACATGTCAGTCAGATTTTATTGAGATAGTCCACGAACTTTACGGACAACCCTCGTACAATTCCACATATTGTTCAAACAAAATTCATAAAGGTAAAACATGCTACTCCGAGGAACAAGTGATCAGTATGCTGGAGTTCCTCATCGATAACATATTTGTCTCCTTTGGAGGGATACTGTTTCAGCAGGTCGTCGGCATACCAATGGGTACGAATTGTGCCCCTCTTCTAGCCGATTTATTTTTATACTCATATGAGTCGGAGTTCCTTCAAAAGCTTGTAAAAGATAAGAAGATGCATGAGGCTAGAGCCTTTAATTTCACATACAGGTATATTGATGACGTTTTATCTATCAATAATTCTAGATTTGCAAAATTTCTTCCATTGATATATCCTCCAGAGCTGAAAGTTAAAGAAACCACAGATACGCTTCGTCCGCATCATTTTTGGACTTACACCTCGAATAAGACGACAGATTCTCCTGCATATGGTGTTTACATCTCGCAATTGATTCGTTATGCAAGGGCCAGTTGCAATTATTCTGATTTCCTGAAACGTCATCTTCATCTGAGAAACAGGCTACTGGACCAGGGCTATTAAAAGATTCGCCGTCTCTGCAGAAAAGATTATAAACGATGGATTTTCATATAGTGAAAATGTATAAAGATAAGGTTTCAACAAAAATGTCAAAAATATTATTTTTATCAATGTGTGACGTAAAATTGTTTTTGACATTTATTTCAATGAGTTTGGCGCTGATTTGACAACTGTTTTACCTGTTTTGTTCAAGTATTGTTGTACATACTGTTATAGTGACAGCCGGAAACTTTGAGCCGTAATGAAAGGGGGAGGTTTGGCGCTTTAAAATCTGATTCAACCCACCATTTCTTTAGACATTCCTGTGCCAATTCAGGGTCATTACGGTTTTCACAGTTTTCCGGTTGTTGACTGATTTTGTCTGTTTATATACTTATGAGTTTTTACTTTCCCTTTGTTGGATTGTTCGGAGTTCGGTAATTTTGTTATTACCTTATTCATAACAAGACGTTTTTCCTTAATATAAAGATGTCAATGCAATTGTCCATATATAATTCTAGGGAAGAGATAAAGTCACATCGAAGCTTAATGTTGACAATCTTAATGTCAAAATACAAATCCAACAAGAATTTAAAATATTGCGCTATGTCCCTTTGGTGGTGACAGAAATAAATTGGATTTTAAAATGAAGACATTTCTATATCTTGTATTCTCTTAGCTACGTGACATCAATCAGTGCAAAAAGTGAACTCAACAACCATAAGACCTAGTTATAATGAATAGAAGAAGAGTTTGAAGATACGAAAGGGGTAATCAGAATACGTAAACCGACAACATATCAGACATAAAGATACTAATTTCGCGAATCGGTTAAGTTACATGATCGTTTCATTTTAAGTGAACCTGCTCGTGAGGGTAACACATTTATACTTAAAACTAATGTACTATATTATTGCCCATATAGACACTAGTGGGCGGATGATACCCTCACATATCAGCTAGAATTCATCGAAATTGGTCAGTGATAATGTATAAAAATGCATTGGATATTAAAGGATCATGTATAGAGACAGTGTTCTTCGATCTGCTGTCATTCCGTCCGAAACACTGAGAGGGTACTTGTGATGTGTACTCTGTACCTATCACACTTTTCTTTCAACAGTATTCCAACATTGTACGTGTCAACTAGTTTCCTAAAGCTCAACAGGTGAAATGGGTACCAGAAAAGCTATATTTCTGTCAGTGATCGCATATAACACAAAATTATCCAATCAATACAATTTGACTGCTCGAATAAAACAAGTACCGGATGAAGAAACAAACAGTATGTTATCCTTTGTAAAAGATATTGCAAATAAATAATTACTGTAATTGACTCTGATAAAGTCATTTTATGCAATTTTAATAATGATGGATACAGGAAAATTATTATTTTATTTTCTGGTGTGATAAATCAAAATTGTGCATGTTCCTTCATACTTCAAACGTTACAGAACATAATGAATGCAGACTAAAGTACACAATTGAAAAGTTATTATATAGTTATCATATGTAAGTTTACTCTGCGATCAAATCATAAATTGGACACGAAATACATTGGGGATCGATGTTATGTTGTGGAATTAACTACAACCACTGGTTAATACAAGTTTGCAGATACCTTAAGCCATCAATCGAAGGATAAACCAAACACAATAACATTGGTATTTGCTGGTTCTCCGCTGAACACGCAGCATTAAAGAGTTAGATCAAAGAATTGTTTGATCGGAATCTGAATAATGACATGGAGTGACATGTCTACTAGCGGATTGTTGTGTCAGTGAGCTAGCACTATGAAAATTCAACTAAACGTTGCTCTAGTACAAAGCGGACATGGTCTCATCTATAGTAACTCATGTGGCGTTACACAAATCAATTACTAGCTCAATAAGGCGACATTTTTATGTCGCTCGTCAATTGTATTTTGGTAGATTATGTATTTTGACAGCGTATTATGTAGTAATCGTCATATGATAATCTAACAAATACCCATGACTGATCACCATCTAGCTTTTCCATTAAGAAAAGACATTTATCTTAATATATTCAAATGTAATGATACTGTCGCCGTAGGAACTTTCCAATTTTAAATAGCTGTTTTTATTTTATTTTTTTGTATTCCTACATATACTTGACTAAATCACATTATGTGTCAAATAGCAAGTGATGAAGTGGCATATGCTAAATTAATGCTTGTAAGGTTCGACGAAACTAAGCTTATAGAAATACATTACTATGATGACCGTAAAAGGCAATAGCCAATAATGAAATAGTATTAACAAGCACGGCTGTCGTGACCCTTTAATAAAATGGTATTGCATGGTATTTGAATACACTAATGTAGCTCTTTGTAATAGTGGAAATACAGATTTAAAACGATGTTGTAATTACAGAAAATTTGAAATATATTCCTGACGAGAGACTGATGAAAAAGTTATCACGTCAAGTTTTTGGAATTTGTCTTTGTTTAATAAGAATATTAAATAGAATTATGAAAAGAGAGTTTTAACAGTAATGATAAACAATGCTACCAATATCAACAAAATGAAGGATCACCCCCACATCTGAAATCAGTGTCTATTTCAGTATCTTTCTTGGGCAACATTAAACATTTGGACAAGACTTCAGAAACAACCAGACAATATAATAGAGGTAGTGAAAACAAACCTTAGAATACAGATAACTCCTATAATTTAGATATGTATGTTAGAACATATCACCAGAGACAGGAAGAAATTGATAAAAACAAACTTACTGGGTCGTATCAGATGTAACATTTAGTAGAATAGACGCAAGAGAAACCCGAAGGGCCAATCACGAATGAACAATCCAGAGACACTTGAAACATTAGACACACAAGACACAGGGTGAAGATAAAATAGGTAACACGGACACAACCTAACATATTTCTAATGCAAAAAACAACAAAAACCAGACAATACAAAAATGAGGAACACGGATCCCATCCCAAATATCTCAAATGAAAAGCATCAGATAATTATGAACATTCACTGTATACAGGGTATGCAGCTATTACAGCTTTGTGCTTGATATGTTGTTCACTTGTTGGGTTATATCCCACAAATTTCGAATTCCGATCTGAAGTACACCAAGTCTTCTGATGATAAATGAGCATTTCAATACATATGGAAAAATACAAGGCTCCAATATCCAATTAATAAGGAAATTGAATTGACTTAAGGGTAAACATACATCCAAGTGCCGTTATCTCCTACTCTCGGTTGATTATCTTTGTGAATGAATTCAAGACAACAAAATGTAAAGGTTACGAAAGTACCATTTAAGTCTCGAATGGGTCAGTAAATAATGTTTAATGTCAAATGTATCATATATCTTATTATTTTTATCCCTTTCCAAATGTATCTGTTTCAAGTTGTTATGTTATTTACTTTTTATTTCCATATTAGCAATCCTACTATGTTTACGAGGCGCCGTCTTGGCCGTGATTGTATAATAGGTGGATTGACAACAACTTAGGCATTCAGTGCCTATCATCACTTATGTTGTGAGTTCGAATCTCGATGAGGGCGAGGTGTACAACATATTGCTGAAAGTGGCGTTAAACACCATCAAGTAAACAAACCACTATATTACGAATTTAGTTTGTTACACATATTTCCATTGGTTCCTCAGCCCTGAATGTCAGCATATATTCGGAAAACAGACGGGGTATATATTTCAGTCCCCAAAAAAGATTAAAGCATGGGCGACAAAACATTACGCTTCACTGAATCAATGGTATAATACGGAATAATAAATGTATTTTTACCAAATTAAATGCAGTTTTTATACTCAAAACGGCTGCATGAGCAAACACATATTACAACGGTTAATTCCGTCACACATACCTGATCGATTCAGCAAACTCCTATGTTCCACGGCTGTACCATAACAAATAAACAAAACGTTGAGCCTTGAAAACATTCGACGTCATGGGGCCACACCAAGGTTTTATTTACATGTAGTTAACATTTAAATTATTCAAACTGTTTCGCAAACCCGTTGTTTTGTTATGTGATATATTAATGTTATATTTATTAAGTTTATAAAATTTACTACATATGAAACTGAATTGATTTAGAAATTTAGTACAGTATTTTCCTTCATGAGACACCCTATGCATGAAATATGACGTGACACCTATTTTGACGTCATTGAAGAATGAAGTCAAAGGTACGAAACGGACATCTAGAGATACGAAAAATGAAAATAAAAGAGGCAAATTTATTTAATACAGTTGGATGTTGTATTTAAAAAAAAAGGTTAAATCCGTAATGTATCTGTTATTCAGCTATCAGACAGGGTATATAATGTGACATTCCCGGCTTAGGATGTATATTCCCTTCGGCTGCCCCTCAGGGAATATAGATCCTAAGCCGGGAATGTCACATTATATACCCTGTCTGATAGCTGAATAACATATAATATATATGTAATAACATTTATATGAAAGCCAGATAAACAAACACTGACTGATGACGTATGTATTAAATTACCTCTTATTCTCTCAATTAGTTGTTATCCATACGTCCAATTGGACTTGAATCACTTGCCACCAGTTGACCTAGTTCTTCTATAGCCATATAGTACACTACCTATAGTTGTGTTTTGTAAAGTAACAGCTAATTAAGATTTTAACAAGTGACCGCCTTGCATAGAAATAGGAAAGATTACCTCCACTAGTGTGGGGTACAGCTCCCTATGAGTGTGGCGTCCGCTTGTTGTGAGGGACTAATCTGATACACAGAAAAAGTTTGAAGATACCAAAGGGGTAATTATTAGCCGCAATTCAATGAACATACAACACAATGGACAAAGAAAAAGAACAAAAAGACAAACAATGGTCGAAAAACATCGTTGGGGCAGTTTTATTGGTGGTGGAGACCGGATTACCAGAGGAAAATGACTGACCTGCCGCAAGCCCGTAGCAAACATTATCACATAATGTTGTATCGAGTACACCTCATCGGAGTGGTATTTGTACTCACAACGTTAGTGTTCAATAATAGGACAAAATAAATATTTCATATTATTAGTTTTCATATTGTTCCACGTCTTAATATAATACTCTATTATACGCTTAAAATAGGTTTTAATTCAAACATCGCAGTGTTCTTATTGATAGTGCACATCTACATGGAACTAATTCATTAGTTGTCCTGTTTGAACGACATTTTCAATTATATTTAAGTACACTGGTTGTTATCATACTAACATTGTTCTATTGTTAATGACATACTATCATGCCACATTTTTCCTGTAATCATTTGCACAGTCTTGTTTTTCCCGGATTTCAGTGTATCAATTAACTTTGAAATTTTGCTTTAATATTGATGCAATTTGACTTTTATTATATAATTGGTTATTTTTGTTTCAGATTGTCAGCTTCATTATTTTACTGTTTTCTGATTTTTAAGAGGTCGGAATCAGAAATAATTTCAGCTTAATATAGTTCTATTATTCAACGATCGATTTTTTAAAGACGCTAATTGAAATGACGCACGAATATGTAGGATACTGTTGGTTTCTTGCAGTTACATGACTAGAAGGGTCACAATGTCGTGAAATATCATCCAGTTAAAGAATATTTAATAACCTAGGAACGAGTATGTACTAAATCTTATTGAAACACCTTGTGTCATTCACGTTTTTTGTTTCGGGTTCGCATTGTTCGGTCTTTGTTATTCGTGGGTAACTGACGTATATGAATACAACTTGCAGCAGCTCATAATTAGCAAATGTGTTCGCTATATGAGTGATTGTTGGTTGGCCGTTGCAAAGCGATGTTTTCTTCTCTTCTATTATTGATGTTATTTGCTTCCGGACAGTGTTTCTATCTAAGCGCCCAGGCATATGTATTTACAAATGAATATAGCCGAAATACTGTTCACTTGACGATAAACTACAATCAATCGAATCAATGATTGATTGAGTGCTGTTCAATGTCACGTGAGCAGAATTTCGGCTATATTTATGACGGGAAACAAGTTATAAATCATACATCATCAAGTTCATAATTTTGTTTTGTGATATTTCTGAACATATTCGTCTAAAAATATTGCATTTTTGCTTGAAAACAAACGTGAATATGTCCATTTTGTATAAATTGACGGAAAAAAATAATCAAATCTGTGAATTTAAATAAGGCGACATTTTAATGTCGCTCGTCAATTGTATTTTGGTAGATTATGTATTTTGACAGCTTATTATGCAGTAATCGTCATATGTTAATCTAACAAATACCCATGACTGATCACCGTCTAGCTTTGCTTTTAAGAAAAGACATTTATATTAATATGTTCAAATGTAATGATACTGTCGCCGTAGGAAATTTCCAATTTTAAATAGCTGTTTGTATTTATTGTGTTTGTATTCCTCCTACATGTACTTGACTAAATCACATAATGTGTCAAATAGCAACTAATGAAGTGGCATATGCTAAATTAATGTTTGTAAGATTCGCCGAAACTAAGCTTATAGAAATATATCACTATGATAACCATAAGAGGCAATACCCAATGATGAAATAGTATTAACAAGCTGTCGTGACCCTTTAATAAAATGGTATTGCATGGTATTTGAATACACTAATGTAGCTTTTTGTAATAGTGGAAATACAGATTTAAAACGATGTTGTAATTACAGAAAATTTGAAATATATTCCTGACTGATGAAAAATTTATCAAGTCAAGCTTTTGGAATTTGTCTTTTTTTAATAAGAATATTAAATAGAATTATGAAAAGAAAGTTTTAACAGTAATGATCAACAATGCTACCAATATCAACAAAATGAAGGATCACCCCCACATCTGAAATCAGTGTATATTTCAATATCTTTCTTGGGCAACATTAAACATTTGGACAAGACTTCCGAAACAACCAGACAATATAATAGAGGTTGTGAAAACAAAACTCCTATAATTTGGATATGTATGTTAGAACATATCACCAGAGACAGGAAGAAATTGAACAAAACAAATTTACTGGGTCGTATCAGATGTAACATTTAGTAGAATAGACGCAAGAAAAACCCGAAGGCCCAATCACGAATGAACAATCCAGAGACACTTGAAACATTAGACACACAAGACACAGAGTGAAGATAAAATAGGTAACACGGACACCACCTAACATATTTCTAATGCAAAACAAACAACAACAAAAAACAGACAATACAAAAATGAGGAACACGGATCCCACCGCAAATATCTCAAATGAATGTACACTCTGAGGACTTTTGTATGTTGGTGAAACTCGTCAAACATTGCGAAGTAGGATGAGCGAACATCGATATGATGCAAAAGATCCGAACTACAGGATTTTGTATTATCATTTCAATCAACCGGGTCATGACCGCTGTTTGACGATGAAAGTTCGAATCATCGAGAAGATTTACCATCATACAAACAGTTCTATACTTAGTACACCTTACCGTACCGATAGAGAGTTGTTTTGGATAAAAGAGTTAGGCACTGCAATGCCTTACGGTTACAATGATAACATCAAAGGAGTGGGAAATTTGTCAAGTCATGGATGCAACGAAATCAACTTGATGAGCCTTTTTAATACTATTCCAAGAACTAAAAGTAGCCATGGTCATAAAAGAATTCAACATCCTAATGTTAAAAAGTCCTCTAAACCAAGAACGTTACAAGATACTTTTAATGATTTACTTTCTAATATACCGAAACCTCTTGGAATTCATCACAATCGTACAATCTTATTTTCACTACCTGTAAACTACCTCAAAGATCTTAGGGATTTTGGACTTGACAAAAGAGGCATAGATCCTTTTTCTCCTAAGTACAGATTGTCTAGTATTATATGTGACGTGGCGTCCTTTCGTCTTTTTAAACCAGTTCGATCTGAACCTCTTCATGATAACAACAGAACATTCCTCCATATTCCGTTTGCTAACAAAGGAATCGATGCTATTAACATCAGCAACATTCTTAATAGAAAAGAGGTCGTAAAAGAAATTCCACCATATTTCAAAAATCAATCTGTTCCCATTGTCTCCTATAGCTACACTAACAGCATTGGCCGTAAAATTTTCAACTACAAAGAAGCATTGCAAGATATTAACATAGAATAGTACCTTAGGAATCCTCTGACTTGTGACTGCTCCCAATCTTCTTTTCAATACAACCCATCTGGACATGTAATCACTGGTGATCTGAATATTATTCAACATGAGAGTCTCCGAAAGGTGATTTCTCATGGTCCTACATTCAGAGAACCTCAACACATCAATTGGAAACATAATTTCAAGATAATTATGGATGCTGTTGAAGATTATGCCAGAAGGTTGATAAAGAAAGAAGTAGACCAAGATCCTGAGTTAGAGTCCTTGTCAGACTGGGTTAGAACAATTAGGTCTCTAGTACACGGTCGGATTCACAAACTCAAAAATTGTGTTAATAGTCGACCTAAGTCTGTATTTAAAGACCAATAAGCTGTTAAGTGTCTTTCCTCTCTTCATGACAAATATGTTATCGTTCCTGCGGACAAGGCTTCCAACAATATCGTGTTTGTATGTAAATCATATTACTTCGAATGCCTAATCAAGGAATTAGGCATAAATAGCAACACCTCTAGTAATACCACAAACAAACCAACTTAGTTCGACAAAGATGAAATCCTAGCTAACCACAGATCATTCATGATTTAAACATTCCCTCTGGTAAAGAGTCTGAGGATTTACCCTATTTATATTGGATACCTAAACTCCACAAGACACCATACAAAGAAAGGTACATAGCGGGATCATCAACTTGTTCGACGAAAGAATTGTCTATTCACCTGACAAAGATTCTGTCTGCAGTAAAAGAGGGACAACAGAAATATTGTGAAACTGATTACTCGCGTAGTGGCATAAATCGCATGTGGATTTTGAAAAACTCTAAAGATCTTTTGGATAACCTGAAATCAAGATCTTTCTCCCAGGTATCCTCCATAAAAACTTTTGATTTTTCAACTCTATATACCACCCTACCGCATGACAAATTAAAAACCAACTTAAAAGAAACAATTCACAAAGCTTTCAGTCATAGAAACTATGGCTCAAAATTTGTTGTGTTAGGCTACAATTCCACATATTTTTCAAACAAAATTCATAAAGGTAAAACATGCTACTCCGAGGAACAAGTGATCAGTATGCTGGAGTTCCTCATCGATAACATATTTGTCTCCTTTGGAGGGACACTGTTTCAGCAGGTTGTCGGCATACCAATGGGTACGAATTGTGCCCCTCTTCTAGCCGATTTATTTTTATACTCATATGAGTCGGAGTTTCTTCAAAAGCTTGTAAAAGATAAGAAGATTCATGAGGCTAGAGCCTTTAATTTCACATACAGGTATATTGATGACGTTTTATCTATCAATAATTCTAGATTTGCAGAATTTCTTCCATTGATATATCCTCCAGAGCTGGAAGTTAAAGAGACCACCGATACAGCTTCGTCCGCATCATTTTTGGACTTATACCTCGAATTTGACGACAGTGGTCAACTCAGTACTAAAATTTATGATAAGCGGGACGACTTCAATTTTAAAATCATAAATTTTCCAAATATGTGCAGCAATATACCAGCTTCTCCTGCATATGGTGTTTACATCTCGCAATTGATTCGTTATGCAAGGGGCAGTAGCAATTATTCTGATTTCCTGAAACGTCATCTTCATCTGAGAAACAGGCTACTGGACCAGGGCTATAAAAAGATTCGCCTTATTCGATCTCTTAAAAAGTTTATATTCCGATACCAATATCTTGTCGAAATATATTCCGTCTCTGCAGAAAAAATTATAAGCGATGCATTTTCATATAGTGAAAATGTATAAAGATAAAGAGTCAAATATGTCAAGAATTTTTTTTGTCAATGTGTGACGTAAAAATATTTTTGACATTTACGTCACCGAATATGGTACTGCTTTGACAACTATTTTACCTATTTTGTTCCTGTATTTAAATACTGTTACAGTGACAGCCGGAACCTTTGAACCGTAATGAGAGCGGGAGGTTTGGCGCCTTAAAATCTGATTCAACCTACCATTTCTTTAGAAATGCCTGTACCAAGTCAGGGTCATTACGGTTTTCACAGTTTTCCGGTTGTTGACTGATTTTGTCTGTTTATATAATTATGAGTTTTGACTTTCCCTTTGTAAGATTGTTCGGAGTTCGGTAATTTTGTTATTACCTTTATTTACCGGAGAAAGTCTTAGACAAATATTTTGAAATTAAAGGAGTTTTGAACCTTATTACATGTAGTATGGGTTTTTTTGGGAGGGGGGGGGGGTGGAACTTTTGTCAGATTTCTTAGCTTCTTAATTCAATAACTAAAGGATAGAGAAAATTGCAGTGTCCCCCAATATTAACTTTTTGATGTTAAAAGCAATATAATTTTCATTCAATCATTAACTTAATACTTAATCAGGATGAGGGGAATGTGTTTTATTACCCATTCTTCAATGTTCCAGTTCATAGTTTTGTTATTTTACAACATTGTTATTATACATGTAGCTGACCTTTTAATAATGTTTTGTTTTTGCAATAAATATTTTCTTGTTAATGAATATTTGTTTAATTTTTGTGCTCTATAATTTACAAAAGTTATCGAGTTGAATCATTTACAAAGTACATGTACATGTACATATTTTCCCCAACCAAGACTGACTTGTTCCTGAATTTAGCACTTTTTCCATACTAATCCTTACATGTTATTATTGGTCTCCTGACATTGGCATAAGCAAGAAAGGATGGAGTGCCTCACGAACAGAAACCACACCATAATAATGTTCTTGACATACATGTAAGAATGGTACATGACTGTTAATGTATAGCCCTGTATCAGGACATACTATTTAACCCCTGTCTGTCTCTCCCTATAGTTTTGAGCTAGAGTTTTTGTAATATTTTGTAGTGTGTTTAATGCACAAATACTAAAGGTGTGCATTCTTACAGGATTTTGACTTCTAAAAAATCACAAAATGATATATAGTTGAACTAAGTCATTATTAAGTTAGTACAACTAAAGTGTCTTACACACACAGACTTAATACATTCTCTAACAAAAGGGGCACACCAGTTTTAAGTTGGGCCTTTTAAAAAGTTCTATTTGATGCTCCATAATATGATAATTTACAAATTGCATGTTTAATGTGATATAAATATGATAAACTATAAAACCATGCAGAAGTCTAACATAATGCCAACTTTAAAGCATTAACATTACAAAGCTGGTTTTTGTACGAATACCTGCCAGTCGGTTAGGGTGAAAAAGACTTCTTTTGATTTCCCTTTTTTATTAGGACCTCCCCTTTTATAGGATAGTCGGACAACAAAATATACAAGATTTAGATTAATTTTCTTCAAGTTAATTGATAAGTACCCGCTAGGATGATATATTTTATTTATTCTTGCAGGTCTAGGATGTTTTGTAAACAGTACTATTTGAGAGGTTGTGTCACAATATCCTTGGAAGTTAAAACTACTACATGTATTCTACTATAGCTGAATATTCACACAATCTCTCATTATTTTCAAGATCTATGGGATAAAGGTAGTCATAAATTATTTTCCTAACCAACAAATTCACGAAAACTTCCTTACGACCGTGACGATATGTACATAACTGCCACGATGAATAAACTGCGTCACCGTGTTTACAAATGCAATGACGTCTTGTTTACGTTTTTTCACTCCGATTGACCTTTGAGCCATAATGGCGGCGGTAACGTGAAATTGGTAACCGATAATTATCGAATCCTACACGGAAAGTAATGAGTCGCTAAAAATAACACGATTGCGCAACCCGATCGTCTCCTCTGGATTATTCCTAGAGCCAACTCCACCTTATATTTCTATTCGCTTAATTGCATCAGGTATTGATCAAATACACAATTGCCCAAAATGTCTCAAAGAAAAACACTTTCAAAACCTTATACATATATCAGAAACCCAGTATGGATAGAAACTGCTGTTTGATTGTTTTTTTTTGTATATATGTCATACAGTGATACATAGAAAGTTGCAAAATGTTGTGTACATGAAAATAAATTGATGTTAAAAAAAGGAGGGATGGGCAATCAGAGGCACCATAGGGTCCTGTCCACAAGAGCCTGTGCTCTTGAAGAGTGTCTCAGACCCTATGCTATGTGCAACATTTACATACTCTGTTATGTCTACTGGTAATCTCGTTGAGATTAGGATTCCGAAGAAATTTTCTGTCTGTTCTCCTATGAAGAACAGACATACAATTTCTTCAGAATCCTAATCTCTACGAAATTAGTCTACTGGTGGTCACTAGTAAACCAAATTTCTATTTTCAGGCAAAGTTGGTAAATAATTATATGTACATAAGCATAATTTTTGCATATGATTGCTCATCCAAGACCAAGGATATCTAATTAGTGATTAGCTTCGCGAGCTTTCCAGGCAGTGCCTGTTTCATATTACAACTTGGGCAGCTCATAATTAGCACATTTGTTCGCTATATGAGTGATTGTTGGTTGGCCGTTGCAAAGCGATGTTTTCTTCTCTTCTATTATTGATGGTATTTGCTTCCGGACAGTGTTTCAATCTAAGCGCCCTGGCATATGTATTTACAAATGAATATAGCCGAAATACTGCTCACTTGACGATAAACTACACTCAATCGAATCAATGCTACCAATACCAACAAAATGAAGGATCACCCCCACACCTGACATCAGTGTATATTTCAATATCTTTCTTGGGCAACATTAAACATTTGGACAAGACTTCAGAAACAACCAGACAATATAATAGAGGTAGTGAAAAGAAACCTTAGAATACAGATAACTCCTATAATTTAGATATGTATGTTAGAACATATCACCAGAGACAGGAAGAAATTGATAAAAACAAACTTACTGAGTCGTATCAGATGTAACATTTAGTAGAATAGACGCAAGAGAAACCCGAAGGGGCAATCACGAATGAACAATCCAGAGACACTTGAAACATTAGACACACATGACACAGGGTGAAGACAAAATAGGTAACACGGATATCACCTAACATATTTCAAATGCTAAACAAACAACAAAAACCAGACAAAACAAAAATGAGGAACACGGATCCCACCGCAAATATCTCAAATGAAAAGCATCAGATAATTATGAACATTCACTGTATACAGGGTATGCAGCTATTACAGCTTTGTGTTTGATATGTTGTTCACTTGTTGGGTTATATCCCACAAATTTCGAATTCCGATCTGAAGTCTTCTGATGATAAATAAGCATGTCAATACATATGGAAACATACAAGGCTCCCATATCCAATTAATAAGGAAATTGAATTGACTTAAGGGTAAACATACATCCAAGTGCTGTTATTTTCCACTCTCGGTTGATTATCTTTGTGAATGAATTCAAGACAACAAAATGTAAAGGTTACGAAAGTACCATTTAAGTCTGGAATGAGTGAGTGTATAATGTGTAATGTTTAATGTCAAATGTATCAGTGTCTATCACCACTTATGTTGTGAGTTCGAATCTCGATCAGGGCGAGGTGTACATACGAGGAATATATATTCCTGAAAGTGGCGTTAAACACCACCAAGCAAACAAACAACTATGTTTATGTAATAACATTTATATGAAAGCCAGATAAACAAACACTGACTGATGACGTATGTATTAAATTACCTCTTATTCTCTCAATTAGTTGTTATCCATACGTCCAATTGGACTTGAATCACTTGTCACCAGTTGACCTAGTTCTTCTATAGCAATATAGTACACTACCTGTAGTTGTTTTTTGTAAAGTAACAACTAATTAAGATTTTAACAAGTGACCGCCTTGCATAGAAATAGGAAAGATTGCCTCCACTAGTGTGGGGTACAGCTCCCTATGATTGTGGCGTCCGCTTGTTGTGAGGGACTAATCTGATACACAGAAAAAGTTTGAAGATACCAAAGGGGTAATTATTAGCCGTAATTCAATGAACATACAACACAATGGACAAAGAAAAAGAACAAAAAGACAAACAATGGTCAAAAAACATCGTTGGGGCAGTTTTATTGGTGGTGGAGACCGGATTACCAGAGGAAAATGACTGACCTGCCGCAAGTCCGTAGCAAACATTATCACATAATGTTGTATCGAGTACACCTCATCGGAGTGGTATTTGTACTCACAACGTTAGTGTTCAATAATAGGACAAAATAAATATTTCATATTATTAGTTTTCATATTGTTCCACGTCTTAATATAATACTCTATTATACGCTTAAAATAGGTTTTAATTCAAACATCGCAGTGTTCTTATTGATAGTGCACATCTACATGGAACTAATTCATTAGTTGTCCTGTTTGAACGACATTTTCAATTATATTTAAGTACACTGGTTGTTATCATACTAACATTGTTCTATTGTTAATGACATACTAGCATGCCACATTTTTCCTGTAATCATTTGCACAGTCTTGTTTTTCCTGGATTTCAGTGTATCAATTAACTTTGGTATTTTGCTTTAATGTTGATGCAATTTGACTTGTAATATACAATTGGTTATTTTTGTTTCAGATTGTCAGCGTCATTATTTCACTGTTTTCTGATTTGTAAGAGGTCGGAATCAGAAATAATTTAAACTTAATATAGTTCTATTATTCAACGATCGATTTTTTAAAGACGCTTATTGAAATGACACACGAATATGTAGGATGCTGTTGGTTTCTTGCAGTTACATGACTAAAAGGGTCACAATGTCCTGATGATACTGTTGGTTTCTTGGAGTTACATGACTAGAAGGGTCACAATGTCGTGAGGATACTGTTGGTTTCTTGCAGTTACATGACTAGAAGTGTCACAATGTCGTGAGGATACTGTTGGTTTATTGCCGTTACATGACTAGAAGGGTCACAATGTCGTGAAATATCATTGAAATGACACACGAATATGTAGGATACTGTTGGTTTCTTGCAGTTACATGATTAGAAGGGTCACAATGTCGTGAAATATCATTGAAATGACACACGAATATGTAGGATACTGTTGGTTTCTTACAGTTACATGACTAGAAGGGTCACAATGTCGTGAGGATACTGTTGGTTTCTTGCAGTTACATGACTAGAAGGGTCACAATGTCGTGAGGATACTGTTGGTGTATTGCAGTTACATGACTAGAAGGGTCACAATGTCGTGAAATATCATTGAAATGACACAGGAATATGTAGGATACTGTTGGTTTCTTGCAGTTACATGACTAGAAGGGTCACAATGTCGTGAAATATCATTGAAATGACACACGAATATGTAGGATACTGTTGGTTTCTTACAGTTACATGACTAGAAGGGTCACAATGTCGTGAAATATCATCCAGGTAAAGAATATTTAATAACCTAGGAAAAAGTATGTACTAAATCTTATTGAAACACCTTGTGTCATTCACGTTTTTTGTTTCGGGTTCGCATTGTTCGGTCGTGTTATTCGTGGGAAACTGGCTTATATTAATACAACTTGCAGCAGCTCATAATTAGCACATTTGTTCGCTATATGAGTGATTGTTGGTTGGCCGTTGCAAAGCGATGTTTTCTTCTCTTCTATTATTGATATGATTTGCTTCCGGACAGTGTTTCAATCTAAGCGCCCTGGCATATGTATCTACAAATGAATATAGCCGAAATACAGCTCACTTGACGATAAACTACACTCAATCGAATCAATGATTAATTGAGTGTTGTTCAATGTCACGTGAGCAGAATTTCGTCTATATTTATGAGGGGAAACAAGTTATAAATCATACATCATCAAGTTCATAATTTTGTTTTGTGATATTTCTGAACATGTTCGTCTAAAAATATTGCATTTTTGTTTGAAAACAAACGTGAATAGGTCCATTTTGTATAAATTGACGGAAAAAAATAATCAATTTGAGTTACACAAACTTCAATTAATTTTAAATGTCAGCTTAAATGATATTTAAAATTAGTTGAAAATCTGTGAATTTAAATTATTAGAAATATTTCATTAAATATAATCGATGATTTTACAGAACAGTACTAGCTAGGCTTTCGTGCATACACCTTTACAGTACCGTGGAGCAAAATTTGTTCAATATTTAACTTGTAACGTAAAACTGCCAAAACATAGTTCAACATTTGTACTTGTCGCAATGAAATCATCCATTCATAGCGCCAGCATTTACTAGCATGATTGATCTGAAATAGTATTTACTGGACGTTAGAAAACACTCGATCAATACTTATACTTAAAGCAAACAACAAACTGTCCGTTTGAAAATAAATGGCTTTCAATTTCCGACAAGTAGAGAACAATTCATTCCATCATCTTGTATAACTTGCTACATTATGCCATATAAGTTTTCTGTTTCCTCTATTTGAGAAATAATTCAAATCTTTGTAAACTGACATAGTTCTGAGGGTACAAATAATATATGTTACCTAGTTAATGTAGTTGTGAAGTCCTTTAAAAATAAAGGTTGGATGGTGTTTAACGACACTTGCAACAATATTTCAGTTATATCGTGGCGTAAAACTAAAGAAAATAAGTGTTTAAACAATCATGCTATGCATAGAAGGATACAATCGTGTATTTAGAAAAGATGTAATCTATAAAATTGTGGCACAAATTAGTTTCTTTAAAAAAAATAATTATATCGCCTGTCACATATTTGTAAATACACCCATAAAAAATAAATGTGTTGCCAACATCAACAACATCTTCAGAATAAGAAAAAATACATAGACTACAATCGGGAGAAATTTCAAATATAAGTAAACCTCGAGCGCCCAACACGACATATTATCATCATTTCATCTATGTGTGATCTGCAAATAGGACATAGGATGCTACACATTATTGGATGTTTCATACTATTTAGTGTTTACAGGTTCAAACATCCCCTAAAAACGTTTAAATTATTTGGTTTTTCTAATCTCTTGTTTATGAGTGTACCTGATGAAGGTAATTCTAAAAACGCGTCGTGCGCACTAAAGTTGATATCTACATTTTTATTGTAAGCTATATTTAACAATAACAGATTTTAGCTCAAATTTAGGTACAGGTCAAGTGCATCATTTGCTTCCTAGTCGTACGGTGGAATCCATAAATAAATAACTTCTTGCCAATAGCAGCAAGACTATGTCATCGTTTTGTAGGATTAATTGGTTTTTGGTTATAAAAGATTAAATTACTTATGAGTTTTGACTTTCCCTTTGTAAGATTGTTCGGAGTTCGGTAATTTTGTTATTACCTTTATTTCCGTTTCTTTCTGTTGCCCAACATGTATCAGCAAAACTATATTTTTGTCAGTGACCGTATATAGCAAAATGTTATCCAGTCGATGCAATTTGACTGCTCAAATAGAACCAGTGCAGGATAAAAACATTGCATGGTTTCTATATAGAATACATGTTAAATATAAAGACAACACGACAGACTATTATCAACGAACATAATTTGCTAGGCGAGTGTCAATTGAATGTAAATCTCAGTAACGGTAACAGAGATACATGGTGAGGTATCTAATGACTTTGTAATTAAGAGTCTGAAATCTTGATCAGAAAGGAAGTATTAGAGACAGATAAACGTAGGAGAGTGTCAATATCTTTATAAAGAGTCATCATTAAACAACTAAGATTAGTACGTTACTTCTATTATCATCTGTGTATCACTGGTATAATTGGGATCAATAATACCTTTGCCTAGTTGTCGCAGCGGGACAAACGCCTCTTAGAAAGGAGTGTGTTCCGGTTGTATCCAGAAAATCAAATACACATTGTGGCTTTATGACAAGGTGTTACTGAATACCACGTGTTGTTGTACAATATAGTTCACTATCATTGCGCATTATGGTAAGCGTGAGCCGTTGTGGAAATGTTCGTATGGTAGTTGGATATACAACTACCGACCGACGCAATCAATGCCTATCATCGCTAACGTTGTGAATTCGAATCCCAATTAGGCGATACAACATTATGTGATAGTGTGTCAGTGACTTGCGACAGGTCGGTGGTTTTTTCCGGTTACCTCCAACAATTAATACTAACCGCCACAATATAACTGAAATATTGTTGAAAGTGGTTTTAAGCACCATAATCCTAACCTATGTAATATATAGTGTATTAGAAAAGATTTTTAATTATCCGTAGCAAGGAAAAAATACCGACCCGAAATAAAATTATTTCTAAATGTTGCACTGTTTTTATTTTCAGTAATATATTTATTGTTATTACGTTAACCTACAACCAATCAACAAACAACACTCCTAACTTGTTTCTAAGTAGTTTTGTGGATGGTTCATAACACCCCATAAACTGGAAATGATATCTTGTTCATCACTGTGTGTTTCCAGATAACAGAATATTAAACACTTCCATCATCCATTAATATAATACAAATTGTAATTTGTCTTCATTTCGGGACATGTAAAAATCACAATTCTGAGTCTCAGTTTATATTTTCTTCTAGAAATGGGCATTTTATATCAATGGTTCTTGTATGTGGGGCACCGTTTATATAATGGAAGATAATAACGCAATATATCAAGTAGAAATGACAAAATATTGTCTGATCTAGCATGCACGCCATGGTGATCTTTCCTAATATGGAACGTATCGCCATGGTGGTCCTTCCTGGAACGTACGGTAAACTACGAAAATAAATTTATTATGAATACACATGATAATTGGGTATATGGACTTGATACCCTTTCAAAAGAAGGAATTCTAGTAAATGAAGTATGTTGCCAATCATTTGTGATTAAACTCCAAGATGGAGTATAACGTTTATATACACCACCAATGCAGTCCCCCAGACCAGGAACTGATACATGTTGTCTTTTACATGCAAAAAACATTCACTCATTTTAATCTCGCAATAAGTTGTATATTTGATTCACTCGGGACGACCATAATACACCACAATTGAAAGGCTTCTGCACTGCAGAGGAAGTTCTCTGTCCTTTTTAACAACTGATAAATAGATTGATAAATAATTGGGAAAATATTTTTAATCTAACAATTTGAACAGGTGAGTCGCATCTCCTAGAAGTTCAGTACAGGGACTATGAGGAAAACTACGAGACAAATCCCGGGTCCAGTAAGCAAGAGCAAGTGCCATCAATTAACACACACGATTAGATGTGTGTGGTATGCTGCTCTTCTTCTACAACATGTTGATTGCCTTCAACAAGCTAAAGATTATGTCAGAGGTTGCACATGACAACTGGAAAGGTTAAAACTATGTAAATGTTTCATAGATTAGTATTTCATAGAACAGATTACAGAAAAGTCCCGGGTCCAGTAAGTAAGAGCAAGTTCCACACGTTTAGATTTATGTGGTATACTGGAATAGTATTTTACGTTAGAAAACGTACACATGAACCGATAGCGAATTGTCGGTTTCTTCGACTAAGCATGTTGATCACGATATATCTGGTAAACTCCTGTTATTGGCGTCAAGCAAACATTTAGATAATTATTTCAGTAATAAATCCGCAAATAATGTATAGGATCGCGGACTGTTCTATACTAATCTAATAACAGGACATAGTTTATGATCTGTGTCGGAACGAAAAATGCAATCAGTCATTGCGCACTAACAATTTTTCAATGTTTGTTATCAGAAATCTAATAATCTATGTAATAAACGTCAAATATTAGGTTAATAAGCCACTTTTTACGCAACTTGTGTCACAAGTGATAGAGAACATATTTTATTGTTGAACTGTAGAGACGTAGCCATATGTAGTGTTAAATATTCGTGATGCTATTGTTTGCTTTGATAGTAGACAAGATGTAAATTATCAAGGATTAGAGACAATGAACGATGTCATGATTGGAAACAACTAATTGGACAAGGCACGCTTATATTACGCAGTGGGTAATAAAATGACGATTTTAATATTCTATAGGCTACGTGTTTTGTTTGTTTGTTTGTTTGTTTAGTGGTGTTTAACGCCACTTTCAGTTATATTGTGGCGGTCAGTTTTGTTTTGGTGGAGAACCCGGAGAAATCCACCGACCTGTCGCAAGACACTGACAAACTTTATCACATAATATTGTACTCCGCGTCCTGATCGAGATTCGAACTCAAAACATCAGTGGTGATAGGCAGGCACTGATTGCATAGGTAGTTGTAAATCCAACTACACTTGTTTCCGATCCGACATCTAAATACGTTGGCTACTTTTTCAGACGTTTATATATATATATATATATATATACGTCTGAAAATTAAACCAAACAGTGTTAGAATTAGATTTTAGAGCTGTCAAATTCTTGTTCTTCCCTCGACGGGATTTGAACCCACGTCTCGTAAGGAAAATCTAGGGATAGACGTAAGACATGTGTATAAGCGTGTGTAGATGGTACATATATACTTTAATATTATAATTTGACAGCAATCTAACTCAGCAATTTTTAATATATTGTATAGGATAATGAAGAATTCACTATACAGTCACAGGAAATAAAGTATATTATACAAACGTCTAGAAGCAAGTGACAACCATACAATATATCTGTCCCACTGGATCTCAAAGTTACTTTAAAGGATACTAGGTTAATACTAAATATTATATACGTCTGAAAATTAAACCAAACAGTGTTAGAATTAGATTTTAGAGCTGTCAATTTTTTGTTCTTCCCTCGACGGGATTTGAACCCACACCATTGATACACTGCAGCACCATTCGCTTAGCCTTACGTCCAGCGCCCTAGACCAATCGACTACATCCACTCCCTGAAAAAGGAGCTTCAATAGTCGTAGTGTTACCTTGTCTCGTAAGGAAAATCTAGGGATAGACGTAAGACATGTGTATAAGCGTGTGTAGATGGTACATATATACTTTAATATTATAATTTGACAGCAATCTAACTCAGCAATTTTTAATATATTGTATAGGATAATGAAGAATTCACTATACAGTCACAGGAAATAAAGTATATTATACAAACGTCTAGAAGAAACAACTGGTAGGTTTATGTTTCAAACTGTGCACTTTGCATGTAATGCCTCATATTTCTAGTCGTGTTCTGTCATCTTCCAAATTGATATTTATTGTTTGGTGAATATTTTGCTTTGCTCAGTAAAAGATAGAAAAAAAAATAAGACGTAAATAATTGCAAGAAATTAAATAAGCAGAAAAATGACTACAACACATTAATTAAACTTGCTTAAATTATTATCTAATGTAATACGATGTGCTGTTGTTTTGTAATAGTTTTGTCGTACATTTTATCAACTATTATCATTTAAGGAATATTTGAAATTGTTGAACAGGTTATACGATATAACCTGGTTTGGGTCAGTTTACGTTTAATAAACCGCGAAGCGGAAACTGACCCAAACCACGCTATGCAAGTATAACCTGTTCAACAATTTCAAATATTCCTTATAATTTAATTTTTACAACAAAATTTAATGATTCCTCCATTTTAATTACGATTATTTCATGTGACTATTTGATTTTATCGTTGGTGGATGAACACGTTGGTGACGTCACAATATCAACCCAGGTTATCGAGTATAACCAACATTTTCTCCAGGCGGATTAGCCAATCAGATTGAAATATTCAAATCAAATTAAATTATTGAAATATATCTCAGAACATCTGTGTCTAAATAATTTTAGATATAAACTTAATGTGAGGTTTCGCTCTTTGTAAATATGTCGCGAATATATAGACAGACAGACGAATATGTAGGTAACAGAACGTTCAATTCAATATCGACCAAGAGGGCAACATTTGATCTTTCTAGAGTGGCAACATTTTTGTGTAAACGTTCTTATATTAATACAGTAAAAAAGATGTCCTATTTTGGGTATTCTGTTCAGGCCCTTTGATTCTCTTGCTCCCAAAGATTTGTAAACTATTTGGCTATCCAATAGTTTGTCTTCAAGCGTACCTGATAGAGGCTGTTCCAGAAACACGTCGTGTGCTCTAGATTTGATATCGACATTTGTATTAAAGAACATCGGATGCATTCACGTGTAAAGAACAGAAACATTTGCTGTTTATTTCTTAAATATGGTTGACCATACATAACACGATGCATTCGTTCGATAGATTTTTATTTTGTGTAATCATCTGCCACACTTTTTGGATGATTGATTATTGTTTAATGTCCAGGCCGAGAACAAGTTCAGTAATATATTAACTATTTAGAAGTGAGGGAAGTTATTGGTCAACTGCGCCAACAACTTCTTTATAGTTTCATTTTGGGTGATAAATGGAAATGTCGTCTGTTTTTGTTGAGGCAACCGAGAACAGCAATAATTCTTTGACTGCAAGCAAATTCAAAATGTATACATTCCACACTCATGTATTGTCAAATCATCATAGGACTTTCCATGGGAACATCAGATAATGATAATTTGTCGACATTTCTCCGATGGCATTTTGCTTTTGCAGGAGCTTATTTTACAATATATTTGTTTTGCCTGATTTATGCCATTAGATTTCAATCAGTTCTGTCACAGTCATCTATTTGTGTTTTGAAGCTTAACGTGAGTAGTACAGGTTGCTATGATGATGGAAATCGCTGGTAATCATTCTTAACTGTCTTTTATAAATTTAATTGAAGGCAGAAAATGTGATGCACTTAATTACCTGTCATACACGGATACGATTCAAAACAAATATGTCCGATTGAGTTTGCCTAAGACTATTTGATAGATTTTCCCTTGCTCAATGATAATTGCATAACATCTAAGACTCCTTGATTTATATAACGTGCAATCAAATATAATGTTTCTAATATACGCTATATGTTATCCTAAGATACATTGTCTTAAAAGCAATGCATATTAAGTGTTGTGTGACTATTAATCACAGAACAGTACTACGTTCTGTCCATATAGATAACCGAACTATTTTGTAGTGGAGCGAAAGCTGAATAACAAGGATTTTCCAGATTTGATAAACCTTAACTAATGCACATGAGAATCACAACATCAATTTTAATGGATTGCACCCGCACCTATTGACGCTTGGTGGCGCTCGTGTACTATCAGTTATTCGTTCCGAACCTTTGCGGAAATGCTCGGACGTCTTCCTAACTTATCAGGTTTCAAGATAGCCGATCGTTACCTGCTGTGGCCAGTTCCTAAGCTAAAAATCGATCTGAGTCTACGTAATCCGTCGACACAGGGTCGTAAAACAGATTTGGTAGAAAGGAATTTCTATGCTATTGCTTTCTTTGTAAAACAGTTATATTACTCGTTCTTTAGCATGAATAAAGGTGATCATAAGTTACATAACAACAAACATTCAACAAGCTGAACACTTACACAGTATTCCGCCTTCATTTACTGATAGGGGTCCTTCTTCTTTAGTTGTAGCAGATTTTTGTTTTACAAGAGCCAATTAGCGCCGTAGGCTGTGTTCTTGGGTTAGAGTTAGTTAAGGGTTAGGGTTAGTTTTGTAGGACAGGGACCCCTAGAGTTAGACCGAATTATTCTGTCGTTTAGAAAGCCCTTTCTATCATTGTATATTTATCTTTTACTTATCTGACTTTTTATTTTGATTTGTTTATGCAAAATTTTAAAACAACAATCCATAGTCAAACGGAAACAAACAATTATCTGCTTATGTGCGTCATTACTGGTTGCACGGGGATATATATAAAACGGCCCGTTAAAATACGTTGGTTGGATTTTTTTTAAATTTTATATATACAATCATCTAAGGGACGGACCATTTAACTTCCAGGGGGGGGGGACGGTTTTTTTCTTAAAAAATATTCTGATTCCCAACGTTGTTGAAAAAAATATTCTGATTTTGGTGGAGGAAAAAAAAATAATCTGATTCAGAGTTTTTGTCATATGACCTAATGTTAAATTCTGGATAAACAAATATTCTAACTCTCGTGTTGTCCGAAAAAAAAATTCTGAAGGAAACAAAAAACCATAACCCCCCCCCCCCCCCCCCCCCCTCTGCAAGTTAAATGGTCGGTCCCTAACCACATCGGTGGTGTAATTGGCTCGCCTTTGCGGTGGTGAGTTTGATCTCCGATGGGGTCAAATCAAAGACTACGAAATTCGTGTTTGCTAAACCTTCACTAAACACACACATTTATACTAGATTTTTGTTTGTCTGTATCTTTGAATGACACATTACTATTATTACACAGATGAAAAAAAGAAATTCAGACTTTAAAGGAACACCAGTCATTCTTTCAGACCCATTATCACCACACTGGCCAATAGCAGGATTCAAACATCTAAGACCAGAGCACAAAATCCTGTTACCAAAAGGAACATTAGACCAGGTTGAGGCATACTATTTTACTTTATATATGATCAGTCTATCGCAACTTGTAATGGCGGAAATATAACGATAAGCTCCGATGCGGTCCGGGAGAGTTCCGAATGTATAACTGATAGTACACGAACGCCATCTATCGTAGAAAACCATTAGAACTTATATAAGATGTAATACTAACAATGTATCAGCTGGGGAATATAACAGTAAGATATTAGAGATCGGCAATTATGGGATGACGGAGGTTAAGTTTACTGAAAAGCTAATAATGTAAAACTAAATCTGTCTCCCCCAAAATGTATCGTATATAAAGTAGGAAAAAGCAAAAGTTAATATACCTTGATTTAAAATAGGATGATGGTACATATCTTTCTACAATTCATCAGAATGATTAATGGTAAATATATATAGTATAACTAATCGTAGATTTAGAATATCAAAATAAGACCACGAGTGACCGAAGTACGCATAAGGATTAAACGAATGGGAGGAACTTGTTAATGAGTATTCGGTCACGAGAGGCCTTATTTTGATATTCAAAATGTATGATTCAGTTATACTGTTTATTATATAGACCTTCAAAATATCTTGTATATTATTTTTTTATTTGTATATTTCATTCCACGCGTATGAATCTACGAGCAATGATACCAAGTGGTTCAGCTGGAAGTATCTGCCATCTTGAAAATGTGAAATCATACATGTTATATTTACAACAATACACAAAAATAATTAACCCTTACTATGCCAAGAGCCGATATATCGGCCTTTTTACAAGGACCGTAGAGTGCCAAGAGCCGATATATCGGCTTTGACGAAACTTGTGTATTTTGTAATGTCACAATGACGACGGCATCTATGACGGAACGTCGTCGTCGTCCCATCATCTTCAAATGGGCCTTTGAAGGGAAAACACTTGTTATTTTTGCATTGATTTGTAATGAAAAGTTTCCGATGTAGAGCCGTATGTTATACTCCTCATAAGCGTGACTGGCATCAACCGCGAATAAGGATGTTTACCGATTAATATATTGTCAGTTGGTAAATACAATTAACTATCCATGTGTACGTGGTCCGTGTGTCTCATGTGGTTTTAGTTTTTGGTGTTGAGTGTCTATTGTTTGTCGTTTTGTGTCTTTCTTGTTCCCGGCTTTGTCTTTGTCTTCGTCTTGATCTGCACTTCGGTTGTCTTCTCTTACTATTATAATAGCTAAGATGAGTTGAACTGAATGCACATTTTAATAAATTAATACCTAGGGGCCTCAAATTAGAATAAATAATTGATAAAGAATAAAGGCATTTTCTGTTTTGTAATTAAGACCTCCAATATATGAAACAGATATAAATAGATTCATTAAATTTATTGGATTCATGATTAAACATTTATTATTCTGCTCTACAGCGATGATTTCTCAAACATACAGGATGAATACCCTTTCTACATCTTCCACATATTGTCCTAGATCTTTTTCTCCTATCATTAGTAGAACACACTATGCAGTTTTTCTCTCTCTTTCCTTCTAGTCTTTCGAGAACACCTCCGTTTCTGAACGCATCTTCACGGTTTTCTCGCCTTTCAAGGGGTTGTTGGTTAACAAGGGGTCCGTTCGATAAAGCTTCGATTACAGAGGCGATAAAATCCGCTCGTGAAAGAAGTTGATCGTCGTCAGTATTGCGTCTGTACAGAATGTATGCATTGAGAAGCATGCAGTGGAAGATATTAATGGCGATGCGTTTCCACATTGACTGTCATTTGCGGTGATCGTCGTAAACTCCAGACATCATATCGTTCATGTCAACTTCCCTAGCAAGTCGGATTCTCTTAATAATTTCATTACCACGTGGGTATCTGGCATTTCGCCGTTTGGCACTGGGTCATACCGTTTTCCTCTATACGGAAAGAAATGAATGATATAACCGGAAACTGCTTCAACAAACAGCCATAATTTGATACCAAATTTGTGACTTTTAGTAGGAATATATTATGTCATCACGAAACGCGCTTTTGTGCCTACCAAAGCTTCATCTACCGAAAGTTCACGGTTCGGGGATATGTATCTCTTAAACACATTGTTAGCATGTTGCATAATTGGTTTAATCCACACGGCCGGATCATACAAGTTGTTGTTTCTTTGCGGTGTAACCCTGTTATCAACCAATTAAAAAAGCGGTAAATCAATTGAAATCGGTTTCTGGAAAACATTTTGCGAAACCATGGAGTGTTCGTACTTCCAAATCTATTTTGCCATTAGTCCTTTATGGATGGCTTACGAACCAAACCCATGTTGAATATTACAGCTAAGAAGCCTTTCATTTCCGACAATGTCACTTTACCTTGCCTTTCCCATAAGCGAAACCGAGAGGAATTTGCTAGGGTATTGGTCCGTCGTTTCCTTGTAATCATTTGCTTGGCATATCTAAGTAGAAAAAAAAAGGAAAATAGTCAATTTTGGTAACCATCAAGTATATTTGTAATACTAGTACCTCAAAACAATATCGTTATATATTCCGCATTAAACAGAGAGTATTCTTCAAGCTTGGCTACCAATAGATACTGACGTGAAATTCTATATTGTGTGTCGGCATTTCGACATAAACAAAATTATATATATATATATAGACCTATATAGATATTTCACCATTTGTGTAAGTTTAACATAAGGCTTACATTTATCGTCTACATCCGATTGGAATTTTGTTTTCCATATTCCATATTCCTTAATATCAATATGTGCTATCTCTTTGATTTTTTCCCATTACTTATACTCAACTCATCCGTTACTCGAGAGAGTGTCGCAATTACAGTGACTTTTTGACAGGGCCAAGCTGCTGACGCAAAAACTACTCAAACAGGGGGTGTGTTGTGCCAGAATTGAGGTCATCCTTTCACAAGTTCTATGGCCGTCATCACGAATTGATTGATCGCTATGGGATGCCTGTGTCCCGAATGACAACGGACCCTCTACCCTTCCGGAGCTCTTGCTGTTTTTTAGTTGTTGATGTTCAGTGTCTGTTTTTGTCGTTGTGTGTCTTTCTTGTTCCGGGGTTTGTCTTTGTCCATGGATTTCCCATCGTCTTGAACTGCGCTTCGGTTGTCTTTCCATTACTTATATATGTTTTTCATATACGGACAAGATACATGACACTTTAAAACAAAGTCCTGTAATGGTTACCTGTTAGTTTCTCCGACAAATGTTCTCAACAAATTCATTGTAAACATCAGGTAGAAATATGTAATTGGCGAAGAAATTCTTCTTGGAATGTTATTTAACCCGGGTTCATTTCTTAGGGGTTGCCTGTTCTGCTCTGGTTCCGGTTGATAAACTCTAACCCAAACTCGATATTGGGGCGCCAGCCATTTCTGCTATGCGCGCACTCGACCAAATCGGATGACGTAATTCGACGTTGGCTATTTATGACATCGATAACGTCGACAGTATGTCTCTATTTGGTGGGCTTTCTTAGTGTTTTTGTCTCTCGATATTTTTTTGTTCTGGGGGTGTCTCTATTCATTTTGTGCGTTTTCTTTTTTTATTTATTTTATTTTTCCGCATTGGGTTTTTAATCAATAATAATTAAAAAATATCATCGATTGTTAGAAAGTTCCGGTAATGTCCTGTATGAATTGAGTTTTGCTTCACCATAATCAGTACCCGGCTAGCACGGCGGCGGCTACATAATATTGATATTATTTATAATAACTGCAACTCTTGGTCTTTTTATGGTATATTTATAGGATAATTAATTGGAGAGCGTGAATATCGTAAATATTGTCTCGAGTACCGAAGAACGCATTGATTAAATGAGTGCGTAAGAGCTTAGTCGCATGCGTTCTCGGCACGAGTGACAATGTTTACGATATTCAAGCTCTCCAATTAATTATTCTGTTTATGATATAGATGTTTTAACATTAATTTCATCGTTTCCGAAAACATTATTGATTTTTTCACACGAGTGACAAAGTAGTCCCAATGACAGTTTGGCGGGAAAATACGCGAGTGTGAAAAGAAATAATTTATTTCACATTGTGATTTACCGAAATTTCTTTCACTTGGAAAATTCAGTAATTTATTAACTTCTATATAATAATAATTTATTTAAACGGAATTCGCATTTAATTTGGCCGTTAAATATTCTTTTGCGATTCACGGTAATATACATGTTGCATATGTTTACGATACAGTTAAGTATTCTTTTCTTTACGTTAATCACGGTAATACATGTAAATTGAAAAAGATGTAAATCTAGGAATGGTTCGTCATTACGCTGTCTAAACAGGTGCGTGGTCCCTATCATAGCACAAATTTAGGAGATTCTTTTATAATATAAAATAAATCATTATGTGCATTTTATTTGTGACATTGTGATGAAATTTTTAAACATTTACCACAATGTCATTATTTACTGTATACTGTAGATTAACGTAATATAGACCTTCGTTTTCAACTGAGCTTCGGTTGTCTTTCCCTTACTAGACCACATTCCAGACACACACAATCATGGCGATGTTTCTTTTAAATGAACAATAAACTCTAAAAAAGCTCCGGTTGATATTTAATTTGACGGAATATCGCATTCAGTTGAATCCTTTCGTATTCCCATATTGTACCCTAACGCAGATAGCGCATTGTAACGTCAAACAATCGTTTCTATGCGCGACGTCACTGAACGATCGATGTAAACGTTTCTTCAAAAATCGATTGACACTCTCCAGGAAAAATACGTGGCACTCAAAGGGTTAGAATGCCTACCTTGAAAACTTATTTTAGTTAAATTAGATCACATCTGAAGCGTACACGAAGCCAAATAATGTCTAATCTTTGCTTTTCAAACTGGAAGTCTTCATATGACGTCAATGACGTCATGCTGGTTATGTGCCGAAGTCGTCAATAACATTTCGCGGATTTTTGTCGGTTTACAATTAAGAAATAATTCATGGCAGGCATAAATTTGCACAACTCTATGCCTGCCATGAATTATTTCCATTCTAATAGGACAAATACGGTAATGTTTAACCATTGGTGAACTGTATACACACGGCATTTGGTGGCTGTTCCATTTACCTCCTTCGGAAATTTTGAATTTATTTTGAATTATTTGTATTTGAACGAGATATTTTAAAACAAAAATATGGATGTTAACATGAAAAACATATTTATTGTGTATTTTCCAACATAGATTCGATTGAACAATTCTTGCGTAAAAATATTTAAAAAAAAGTCGGAGTTCATTCGTTCATCATAGCCAGAAATGATGGGTACTTTGCTCATTTGCATATCTAAGATGGCGACGCCGGGACGTCTGCAATTTCATATGATCTATATAGACGATATCATTCATAATTGCATGTGTGTCATTTTCTGAACTTGAAAATGATACATTGAATCAAGCTGAATTAAATCAAATAAAAATTAACGAAAACAATTAAATATTCGAGGTTCCTGGACTAAATGAAAATCCGAGGCGACGAACCCTTTTTTGGCCTTAAGAGTCTATGTAAAAATGTCTGAAATACATGAAACTGGTGGCGTGTGACACAAAATTTAACAATGAATGACATTTGGCGACATATTTTCTGAAATTAATTTAGATTCCTCAATAATATATGTAATTATATTAACTAACCTTATATTTCTAGCTTCTAAACTCGGGGTTCCCACAATAAATATAATATGATCATTTTTGCATGATTGCGATATCAAAGACATGTCTAAAATCGTTACAAAACAAAAATATTTGAATTTTGACAGAAGAAAAACTTTGCGGAAATAAACAATAACTTTTAATTTTTAAATCATTGACGGACACATCGAATTTCCGTACTATAGGCTATTTTTGGACAAATCTAATAAACAATCCATAAAGCTTGAAACTGCAGTCACGTGATCAAAATCTAATTTAAATATGATGAATATTTATGAGGAAAGTACCCTCAATTTCTGGATATGTCATTTCGGGCGCTAACAAGATGGCGGAGCGGAGCTGTCAAACATAATATCGAACACTTGAACAGTTGTTAATAATCGACAATTATTGTTAGATATGAAATAAAAAAGCTTGTATTGTTGATATAATAAAAAATTCCGGAAAAAATACTTAAGACTACCATCTATCGACTTTCACTTTTGTAATATATCGTCATCCTGTGACGTTGTTTACAAGGGACGCTGATTGACACACGCTGGTTACTGATTTATTTTAGGATTTTGTGAGCATTTTACTTGTTTGAGTAGCAAAATTCAAAATGCCATCAAATTGGAAAATATCAGTAACTTAATTACATCACCGTCTAGTTATCAATGTATACGTAGGAGAACAAGGCTAGTGGCATAGTGCATTTTGTTATTCATGGCCGACACATATCAATGGAATGTATGTGTGCGTACTGGGGATCCCCAAATGTAAATTTTCAAAACAAATGATAAAAAAATACTTAGTTACAGAATATTTATTTATAACTGAGGGGGAATTTTTATTTTAAGGACTTTAAAAATACGTTATATGCCGGTGTTTTGTTTGTTTACACTCGGTCGTCACGGTAATTTCACAGCGGGAGTCACATTGGAACAGCCAGATTTGCTGTGTACTGCACTTGCGCTAAATATAGAGTTGTTGAGTATTATCATGTGTGCCGTTTTATAGACGTCATATTAGAATCGTATTTGTATTCACCGCAACACAACAAGGGACGTAACCTCCACACTTATAGTTGTGTAAAAGTAGTTCCGGCGGGGAAAAAGTGATATCTCACATGTGAGATACCGGAATTTATTTTACCGATAAATCCTCACAATTCACACCTATCTACATAATAAATATCTAATATCTCCTCTTACGTATATGTGTCTTTCCTCTATCAATGCCAAGACTTTACCGGACTTGACTGTATATATGAGTAACACGGCGGATGTCTTATAAGAGGCAGGAACTACTTACACTTCGCGAGCACCTGAGTTCACCACCTGTATTTTGGTGGGGTACATGTTGGTCATATTTTTAGGCTTCTATGTTGCCCTATTATGCGTCTTTTCTTTCTGAGTTCCGTGGTTTGATGTTCGCTACGATGACCGCATAAAAACGATGTTCAGTGCATCTGTACCTCCACTTCTTAGTAGGGGGAGAATGTCTTATTTACGTTATTAACTGTTTGTTTGCGTATAGTGGTGTGCGATGCGTAGTGTTCTTCTTCGTCTTGTGTACCCTATGTTGCCAGTGTCTCTGGATTGTCATTCTTTGATTGCCCCTTCCGTATTCTCTAACGTTTATTTATCTTGTGTACCCTATGTTGCCAGTGTCTCTGGATTGTCATTCTTTGATTGCCCCTTCCGTATTCTCTAACGTTTATTTATCTTGTGTACCCTATGTTGCCAGTGTCTCTGAATTGTCATTCTTTGATTTCCCCTTCCGTATTCTCTAACGTTTATTTATCTTGTGTACCCTATGTTGCCAGTGTCTCTGAATTGTCCTTCTTTGATTGCCCCTTCGGTATTCTCTAACGTTTATTTGTCAGTTTCTCTGGATTGTTCTTCTTTGATTGCCCCTTCGGTATTCTCTAACGTTTATTTGCCAGTTTCTCTGGGTTGTCCTTCTTTGATTGCCCCTTCGGTATTCTCTAACGTTTATTTGTCAGTGTTTCTGGATTGTCCTTCTTTGATTGCCCCTTCGGTATTCTCTAACGTTTATGTGTCAGTTTCTCTGGATTGTCCTTCTTTGATTGCCCCTTCGGTATTCTCTAACGTTTATTTGCCAGTTTCTCTGGATTGTCCTTCTTTGATTGCCCCTTCGGTATTCTCTAACGTTTATTTGTCAGTTTCTCTGGATTGTCCTTCTTTGATTGCCCCTTCGGTATTCTCTAACGTTTATTTGTCAGTTTCTCTGGATTGTCCTTCTTTGATTGCCCCTTCTGTATTCTCTAACGTTTATTTGCCAGTTTCTCAGGATTGTCCTTTGATTGCCCCTTCGGTATTCTCTAACGTTTCTTTGTCAGTTTCTCAGGATTGTCCTTCTTTGATTGCCCCTTCTGTATTCTCTAACGTTTATTTGCCAGTTTCTCAGGATTGTCCTTTGATTGCCCCTTCGGTATTCTCTAACGTTTCTTTGTCAGTTTCTCAGGATTGTCCTTCTTTGATTGCCCCTTCAGTATTCTTTACCGTTTATTTGCCAGTTTGAGTGGATTGTCCTCTGATTGCCTCTTCGGTATTCTCTAACGTTTATCAATTCAATTACAAACGTTAACTTAGTCCTTTTTCTAACATTGTTTTTTATTACTATAGAGAGTGAGTGCTTCATTCTTACGTATGACGAATGGAAATAGGATAAACAAGTGATTGATATCAATGAGATAGATATAATTCAAGATGGCCGTCGTTATTAAGCCACCATGTATATGATATAGTAATCTAAATTGATGAGAGTAGAGACAAAAACAACATAATCAATACACTTAAATTGTTACTGTCGTTTTCTTCATGTTAAAAGCTTATGATGGTCCTGTGAATGCACATGCCATATTGTTCATTCAACAAAAGGTTTTAGCTCACTTGACCCAAAGGATCATGTGGACGATCTCTGCCATCACTTGGCAACCGTCAATCTTTTCCTCTGAATCCAATTGAGCCAAACGTTGCACGATCTCAATTCGTTCTAATCAGACAAAGACATTGTTGCCACCGTCAATTGGCCAATACACAAAACATTGTCTTTTCTGAACATAATATGCCAATCGTAGCCAAATATTAAAGGAATGCTGTTTGAAATTAATTTTCATATATGTTTAATGATCGGAACAAGCATAGAAGAAGGACATACAATACAATGGCCGAAAGAAAAGGGAAACAAGGACAAAATATGTTCTACAAAACACTACACCGAAAACAAAAGATCGAGCAACACCAACCCTACATTGGATTGTATGCAGTTCCTGCTCCGTGAGTGGCATCCCCTTGTAACATTACGTTAATTTCTATTCAAAGATTTAGAAATCAGATTAAGCAATTATATAGTTTGATTGATATAGTAACATATTAAGAAAATAAAATATGTTACTCATCATTTAAATATTCCTTTTTGTGTTGTAGTTTGAAAATAAAAAGAAAGTTTGTTCCTCTTTACTACATTTAAAATTATTTATGTTCTATAAGAAGCCATAATATGTTGCTCAAAATGCAAGCAGAACATTTCATAATGAAAAACAAACGTATCAACTTCTGTCTTACAAAACAAAATTTTGGGCTCTGGTCCCTTTTTGACTTCATTCCTTTGGAACGGTAATAATGAGACATATACCAAAATGTTGGGACATTCCAGGCAGGAATATGTCAGTGGAATTCAATGAAAAAATGTGTACACACCGGACTGGGAATTAAAAAAATATATATAATTTTGTTATTGGTTCTTCTTGGTTCCTTTGACTCTTTCTATCTCTGAAATCATACGAGTTACGTCAAATATGGTTGCCAAACGTTGGCAGACAATTTCGTACGAAATCTAAGGAAGTAAAAAACTTCTCAAAATCTGCATTAAAATAAACAAAATTAAAATTGTATTGTTGGCTCCTTTTTATAGTATCAACAGTGGATTTGATTTAAAGATAATAGTACCTAAGTTATCGCTATCTTGAATCTAAGAACTGGTAGGCAAAACAACACATTTGGACTCTTGCGATTTGTTCGTATCTGGTTTAAATCAAACTATTCAAAAATAAAAGTCTTGGACAAAAGTTCCAACGAAATCTCAATTAATCATTGAATACATGTGACTTTAATTTCTTACCATTCATTGTGCCGGGGTGGTACGGTGACGGGCGTTGGTTATCTAGCTTTATTCTCGACACTATTTCAGCTATGTCTATCTTGGAGGTAAGAGTTAAAGCTTTATTGATAGAGGAAGTCAGAGTACCATGTGAAAATAACCGCCTTGTTGGACATCACTAACACACAGTATCTTATAGAATTTGTGTCGATTACAGCTCTCAATAAATGTGAATTAACTGAAGCACTATTTTAGTGTTAATGGGTACCGCTTGTGTAATGTCTAATCAAAATACCAGATGATAGCGAAAACGACGACCCTTAATTGATGAGAAGAGACAGATTAAACAGTTGACATAAAGGTCACATATTAATATTATTCGTTGCCATGTAATTTTATTCGTTGGCATGTAATATTATTCGTTGCCATGTAATTTGCAATATAACGGTTCAGATATTTGTCAACAGTGCATTCTACATATCTTCCCTAAATAAATACTTTCACAATAATACTCTTAACAAATGCAGAAGAAGAAAATAAACTAATTAATTAAACTAGTCGAAAAACACTGAAAATGGAGATAATAAATCATGTCTCTCTACATGAATAACATATAAAATAAATATTGATGTTTTTTCTTCATTAAATGAAATTGAATTCATTACTCTATACTAAAATCGAGATTGACGGTATATACTCAAGGATGTTTTAGAATATAATTATAAACTTGAGAGAGAAGTAAAATACAAATGTTGATGAATTTTGGCAATAAATCGACAAATAGTAGTGTGGTCGTTGATGGCAGGGTGCAAGACACATTTTTCTTATCGTTAATTTGCCGATCCGAGTGCCACCTATTTCCCTACATGTGTTATCCTTAGTATGTATTTTTGACGTCATCAATATAGCTCGCGTTCATCTTAATTATGCTTTACCATAGGTCTACCCACCACAACATAGAAGTAAAATGAAACAAGAGGCTCGCCTGAGTCTGTATCGTTCAACTGGTTATCCATGCATAGTTTGTATTCAATAAATTATAATTTATGGGAAGCATTATTTTATTCATTTTCTCACATGTCCTATGTTAAACTTCAGTCTATACAATTCGGAAACAGCAATAACGTTTGAGTTTAGTGCGTTTGTCCATTGTGGTCCACTCATGTGTCTGATACGGTCGAGGTTATTACAAATATATTAGAATGCCTCAATCAGGCATTGACTGTTGCTTCCGTTGTAAAGGAGACAGCCATGGAAAGTTATATGAGCTACGCTAAGTCTGTTGGAATCAATACATGTAGAACATCTCATAATCTAATGAAATAAAACCATATCAAATCTAAAATAGAAAAAACCCCAATTTTGTGGGTTAATCCCTTTTGACCCTGATACTTTTGAAATGGTAGAATAAAAACGTATATATCAAATGTATTGCAAACGACGCCTCTAATAAATATAGTCGAATATTACAGAAAGGCATATGTCAAAGGACATCAAATAAGAAAAATGCATACAAATCGAACTCAGAATGATAAATTAAATAGTTATCATTGTTGGCCTTGGTTCCTTTTCACTCTTTTATTTTATCTGAACACATACTAGTTATGTCAAATCTTTTAATCGAACGCACAGAGAAATTCTTATAGTGAATCAAAAGAAAATCAGCCTTAGAATGAAAATGCTGTATCTTTACAAATGACTAGGAAAACACATTTGGGCTCGTATGATCAAGCAATTTGTGGGTATCGGGTTCCAATCGAAACATAGAAAATAACATGTATTTGGCAATAGTACCAACGAAACTTATTCTCTTCTGTGTAGTCTCCAGAAGTATTTGAACACAAATGACTTTCTTACGGTTGATCGCGGTGGTTATTTAAAGTGATATTACACCAGTTTTGGGTGAAGAAAATTTTCCCTGAACATTCAATTTGGAATACAGCGGTACCTTTCCTAAGTTATTCATGCATGTTTCAAGTCGAAATATGTTCCCAACAACTAGAAATCTGCAAATCCTTGTGCATGTTCATCGTCCTCGCCATTGTTGTGGAGAATGATTAACTTTCGGTTGTTTTGTTCCGATGATTGCCGATCATGACCTCGTGAAGAACAGTTTTGATCCGATGATTGCCGATCATGACCTCGTGAAGAAAAGATAAACAATCATGGATGCTGAGTTAAGCACGCACACATTCCTGACAATGATTATTGAGGAATATGTCTGTTTCATGTCGTGTGAACCAATTTTCTTTTGCAATTATTCTTATGTGGTACACACGGAATATATATTTTTTTTCCATTAACTGAACATTGCGCATGAGCGATGATCTCACCGAAAGATTTCAAATCTTGGGTCACGCGTATATCATTTGCATTACTGTACGGGAAAACAGAATTATCTGCTGTCAAATATTTTGCGATTTGCTCTTAAAATCTGCTTTTGAGCGGAAATTTAATGTAATGCAGTTGATTTTGGTTAAAACAAGATATGATTATAATCTAACGATTATGAAGTCTCCCAAACCGGCCACTGACACTATCTACCCACATATTAAATTTTGATGATATCGGACAATGTTGAATTTTTACCCCCCATTTTTATGCCGTGTTTTGGCAGCCATTTTGAAAATGGCAGACATCTTGAAAATTTTGAAAACGCAGAATTGCTCCTCTAATGGTGACCTATCACTATGTCAAATTTTATGTCTCTATCATTATCCAGTTAGAAGTTATCAACATTAATGTACGAAATTTCAAGTTTCCCATAGGATTCTATAGGAACCCCCACCCCATTTGAACCCCTAAAAATATGGCTTTGTCCCCCTTTACCACAAATCTGAAAACTTTAGGATCAACTAGAAACATATATCTATAACTCCACCAAGTTTCATGAAATTCTGTCCTGTAGTTCCTGAGATCTGCCGTGGACAAGTTCATAGTGCACGGAAAGAAAGAAGAATAAGAATAATAATAATAAGAAACGGAGCAAAAACAATAAGTCTCCCAAACTTTCGTTGGGAGACTTAATTAAGTGACATATTAAGTGAACATATTTGCCTTTCATATTACATTAACATACTGTTGACACTGATTCAGTTAATTATATCTTGGGGGGTAATATTTACTGTTTACTGATAGGAACCGTATCTGTGGTGTGATCGTTAGCGTTTTCACCTCGAGTGAGGTAGATTCGTGGGTTCGAACCGCGATCAGGACAAACAAAAGACTATTAAATTGGTATTTGCTACTTCTCCGCTAAGCACACAACGCTAGGGAGAAAGAGCAAATACTGATTGGCTCGGAATCAGGATATGTTCGAGTAGGGCGATATGTCTATCCGCGGACTGTTGTTTCAGTGAGCTAGGACAATAATCAAACTAAGCGTGTTGATCTAGTGCACAGCGGACCTCATGGTTCTCGCGATCTAGTACACAGAGGACCTCATGGTTCTCGCCATGATATAGCTGACAAATGACTGAGTTGGCGCTAAGCAACAATCACTCACTCACTTTATTGATATGAAACACTAGAGTACCATAAGAAATCCACCGACATGTCAGAAGTCACTTACACACTTCATCATAAAGAGATTTTATCGATTACACCTCGCCACGTGCGTGAATGATTCAGGGTTGATTAGTATGTGTAATCTAACTACCAGATGATATTGAGAACGACGATCCTTAATTGACCAGGAGGACACAGTTGGCAATAAAGGTCACTTATTTAATATATCTAATATATCATTATTTGGAGTGTAATTTCCATAAAAAGTTTCAGATAATTGTCAATAATGAGCAGCCATTATCTTTCCTGGATACATACTTACACTGTAATGCTCTTAACAAAGGTCAAATGAGAGAACAAACAAATTACTTGGGTAGAACTCGGTCACAATTTGTCGAGTAACACTGAATATGAAGGTACTAAAATATGTATTTCTACACGAATAACAAATAACAACAAACATTGATGATTTTTTCATTAAATGAAATCGAATTTATTACTCTTTGGATTGAGATTGAGATTGACAATATATAATTAAAAGTGGTTTGAAACTTAATTATAAACTTAAGATAAACAATAAGATGTGGTCGTTGTAAGCTTTTTCTACTTTATCTAGTATCCCCCTAAAAACTAAAATAAATCTATTAAAACGCCGCCGATAAGTATTTTCTAGGGAATCACCTGCAGACAACCGCATACAATAAACTGAATAACAAAAATACTACACTGTCCGAACAGTTCCAATTTCAAGCGGAAAACATCGACACCCTTAACACACATAAACATATAGAGTTCTTGATACTACCATATGTAGTGCCAATGTTTTTCTTTTCCTTGTTCTCTAGTTTCCTCCATCACTAATCATGACCCCAATAATATATTTCATCTTGTGGCAGTGGAGTATAACTGAGAGACCCTTATTCTTAAATAGTAAGAGGAACCAGTAATTGGCTTGCAGTATTAGTAACGTGTGCAAATGTTTTCACACAGATTTAAAATTTTATTGATTTAAGTAGCACAATACAAAATAAACATCTTTTATTGAAGTGCCTATACTAAGCCTTGAAAACCACCGACTTGCCACAAGTCACTGACTAAATACGGGTAATAACAAAATTACCGAACTCCGATAAATCTTACAAAGGGAAAGTCGAAACTCATAATTATATAAACAGACAAAATCAGTCAACAACCGGAAAACTGTGAAAACCGTAATGACCCTGACTTGGTACTTTTGTATCGAGTACACATTGCCATAGGCGGGATTCGAACTGGATCACGACGGCCCCCACTCGAATATAGTTATAATACTGACCAGGGGATGTTAAGCAACACTCGAACAATTTAGGGATACACCCTTCAAAGTGTGTGTAACCTAGATGGATGTTTCATCATCGGGTCATAGTCAAATTAAAACTTTTAGAAATTATCGATTCATTGGTTTGAAGAATAATGCACATTACATTGATTTGATAAGTTATGACATGCATGTAATGTATGCTATATCATGCAATCTTGACATTCCTCGGTTTATTATCGGAAATTAAAGATCTCGACTGAAATAATTATAAATCTTAACTATATCGGTCAACATTGAACGTGTTGAACAGATTACGTTTAGTGATCATGTCGAGAGATTGTTGCTTATCTTAACACGCAATTGTTCAGCTATATCACAGCGATAGCAGGTAACAGTTACATTGGATGATGTTGATGCTAGCTTTGTACTAGACCAATATGTTTAGTTGAATTGCTATGATGCGACCTAGATAAAACTACAGTTTGCATAATGACTTGCCTCTCCATTTACATACGTTTTGCATATTTCGAGCCAATCAGTTGTTCCTCTTAATACTTTTTAAGAGTAAGAGTTGTCACTTTAAAAATACTGCAAGTGATAACGTTTACCAGTTGCTTGCCCATGGTCGGTGGTTCTCTCCGGGTACTCCGACTTCTTCCACCACAACCTGGTCACCATGATATAGCTGTAATATTGCTGAAAGAAGCGTTAAAACACCAAAGATCAAATCACTTTAAAAATAGAAATATATTGTTGGCGGAGGAAACTGGAAAACCAGAAAACAACTCTTCAATCGTTATCAGATATGGTAGCATCACATACCACTTACCAGGTAAGAGGTCCGAATTAAGACATCTTACAGGTTAAAGAAACATATTACATAAGTAGATGATCTGCGTACTATCACCGACATGCCTGTTTTATCTACGAAACCACATATACTAGTATTGAAGAAACGTAGATATAACATTTAGTGCGCACGACGCGTTTCTAGAATAACCTTCATCAGGTACGTTCTAGAATAACCTTCATCAGGTACGTTCTAGAATAACCTTCATCAGGTACGTTCTAGAATAACCTTCATCAGGTACACTCAGAATAACCTTCATCAGGTACGTTCTAAAATAACCTTCATCAGGTACGTTCTAGAATAACCTTCATCAGGTACGTTCTAGAATAACCTTCATCAGGTACGTTCTAGAATAACCTTCATCCATCAGGTACACTCAGAATAACCTTCATCAGGTACACTCAGAATAACCTTCATCAGGCACGTTCTAGAATAACCTTCATCAGGTACGTTCTAGAATAACCTTCATCAGGTACGTTCTAGAATAACCTTCATCAGGTACACTCAGAATAACCTTCAACAGGTACGTTCTAGAATAACCTTCATCAGGTACGTTCTAGAATAACCTTCATCAGGTACACTCAGAATAACCTTCATCAGGTACGTTCTAGAATAACCTTCATCAGGTACACTCAGAATAACCTTCATCAGGTACACTCAGAATAACCTTCATCAGGTACGTTCTAGAATAACCTTCATCAGGCACGTTCTAGAATAACCTTCATCAGGTACGTTCTAGAATAACCTTCATCAGGTACACTCAGAATAACCTTCATCAGGTCCGTTCTAGAATAACCTTCATCAGGTACGTTCTAGAATAACCTTCATCAGGTACGTTCTAGAATAACCTTCATCAGGTACACTCAGAATAACCTTCATCAGGTACGTTCTAGAATAACCTTCATCAGGTACACTCAGAATAACCTTCATCAGGTACGTTCTAGAATAACCTTCATCAGGTACGTTCTAGAATAACCTTCATCAGGTACGTTCTAGAATAACCTTCATCCATCAGGTACACTCAGAATAACCTTCATCAGGTACACTCAGAATAACCTTCATCAGGTACGTTCTAGAATAACCTTCATCAGGTACACTCAGAATAACCTTCATCAGGTACGTTCTAGAATAACCTTCATCAGGTACGTTCTAGAATAACCTTTATCAGGTACGTTCTAGAAAAACCTTCATCAGGTACACTCAGAATAACCTTCATCAGGTACGTTCTAGAATAACCTTCATCAGGTACGTTCTAGAATAACCTTCATCAGGTACACTCAGAATAACCTTCATCAGGTACGTTCTAGAATAACTTTCATCAGGTACACTCAGAATAACCTTCATCAGGTACGTTCTAGAATAACTTTCATCAGGTACACTCAGAATAACCTTCATCAGGTACGTTCTAGAATAACCTTCATCAGGTACGTTCTAGAATAACCTTCATCAGGTACGCGAAATATTGGAAAGCTAAATAATTTAAGAGTTGAAAGCACGAAGGGCAAAGGTCCTAAACAGGATAGCCTAAATTGGCTATGGCAACCTATGTCTGGGAGAAGAATCTTAGTTTTGATAAACATTGCATTATTTATGAACTGTAAATTTCAATAATAAATATATATCTTATAAAGCGTGTCAATGCAGAAACACTGACTACTGGGCGGATGATACACTTCGGGACTAATAGTTCACTAGCAGTGGTATCGACCAAGTGATGGTAATAACTACGTAGATGTCACACTTAGTGCGCATGAAGCGTTTCTGGAATAACCTTACTATGTCATGTGATACTTCCGGACATGGAAACGACGTTCTTTCACGATCGAGGAGGGCACTATTCATTACAAAACCTAAGTGTTCTTCGAAAATAAGAATTTAAAATATGAACCAATTAACTATCTCTAATTGACACTTAACATTTAAGCTAAATTTAAAAGAAGGACACTATCATTGTGTAGCGTGTGATTACTGACGAACATGATGAATGCTGATCAAGAGCAGACTTTTATCCTGCAATCAGTACATTTGCTGTACAAATATGCTATACGAATAAATTTTTGCTTTATTCGTACTAGACGAATAAACTTTTCAGCCTACGAATAAACTTTCCAGGTACCCTGTAGCTATGTACAGCGGAGGGCGCAGACAAGTATGAAACTGGTACTAATGTAACGCGGACCACGAAGAAGACACCCTTGACAACATTTATGAAAGGCGAGGAATGACGCTTGTTTCTGTCCTTTTTGTTTAAATCTGACAAGTTTTCCGACTTTTTTTACATTGCAGGATAAACACAATATACGTACATTGTCGTTAAATATAAAATGTGTACTCGCTGCGAAACAGGCATGAAAAGCTCGCCGAAGGATCGCTATTCTGCCTGTTTCTAAAGCTCGTACAAATAAATTTTATATTTACCGACAATGTACGTATATTGTATATGTACATGCATTTGAAACTAGATGGAATTGTTCATTAAATTCACTACTAGAAGAAGCGAAAATTATAACTACTACTTGTAAATAATTGTTTGTCATTGTGTTCTTTATGCCATTGTACTGTCTTTCTTTGATTTACGACATCTTTGATTTACGACATCTTATTACACCCTTTGGTATATTCAAACTTTTCACACTAGTAAACTGTTGGTCATTAGGTACTAAATTCAAGGGAAAACCAGGAACACATTTTAAACTATATGGAATGTTTAATTGGATTCATTACTAGAAGAAACATAACTCACATAATGCATTGACCTTTCTTTCTCATTACAACGTTATATAAGACACAATACTCTGTCTATATTAGTATTCGCTCCCCTTGATACTGTATTGGTATTCATTTTTTAACTAAAATGATGTTATAATGAATGATTGCGTTGAATATCACATTTGTTGTTTATGATCAACCTCACAAATAGGAATAGGTGAGTTATGCAGTGTTTAGATCAGAGGTATAGACGTATGTGCACAGTATAGAGATTCTTTAGATAGAGCACAGCTGTTGGTGCGAAAACCATTTTAACAGGGCCTTTTTGCTCCTAGGTTGAAGTCATCCCTACACAAAGTATACGGTCGTCATCATCAACGCATTGACCGTTACGAAATCCCCATTCCAAATGTCAATGAAACATTGTAGTTTACGAATTGGATAGGCCACAGTTCAATACGCATCACTTCTTCTGGTGTATCGTTGCCTAAAGATTCCCATTCATCCCTGATTTCTGTTGAACTACGAGACATCCTGTAGTGCCCAATACGACATCTGGTTAGTACCATCTGTTCCTTATATTATAATACATATGTATTTGAAAAGGAAGACTTGTATCTGATTCAGATATAGAATTCTCCCCGTGGTGTCAAATAAACAACGTATATCTTGTCATATCATTGTGTATTGCTTTTCTATGACGTATTTCAATCCAATTTGATTGTTTTTTGCAAAGATTGAACCTGGCTTGTCGGTATCTACCATATTCATGTGAATGACACGTTAATCCGTATAGAATGCCAATAAATATACCGTTTATTTTCTTTCACAACTAACTAGGTCCAATTAACCCTGGTTCGTTCTTGCACCCGGAGAGAAAATCGTGAGGTCTGAAAATAGGACCGGACCTAGTACCTAAATGAACTTTTGCATTATTTATTTATAGTTAAAATATATTGTTTTGCTTTAATATCATCTCATTGTTATTAATATTTACCTTGCTTACAAACGGCATCATCGGTTATGTAAATGAGTATCGTACTCGCATTGATTGTGGTTGATCGTTGATTTGAGCACCGGTAGTGGCAAACCAAAGACTATCCAATTGGTATTTGCTGCTTCTCCGCTAACCACACCGTATTAAGGAGTAAGATAAAAGACTAGTTTCCTTGGAATCAGGATATCCGAGTAGAGCGACATATATATGTACCCGCTATTCTAGTGCACTATCACTATACAGATCTAACTAAGTGTGTCGTTATATTACAAAGTGGATACCGTGCACTATCACTATACAGATCTAACTAAGTGTGTCGTTATATTACAAAGTGGATACCGTGCACTATCACTATACAGATCTAACTAAGTGTGTCGTTATATTACAAAGTGGATACCGTGCACTATCACTATACAGATCTAACTAACCGTGTCGTTATATTACAAAGTGGATACCGTGCACTATCACTATACAGATCTAACTAAGCGTGTCGTTATATTACAAAGTGGATACCGTGCACTATCACTATACAGATCTAACTAAGCGTGTTGTTATATTACAACGTGGATACGTGCACTATCACTATACAGATCTAACTAAGCGTGTCGTTATATTACAACGTGGATACGTGCACTATCACTATACAGATCTAACTAAGCGTGTCGTTATATTACAACGTGGATACGTGCACTATCACTATACAGATTTAACTAACCGTGTCGTTATATTACAAAGTGGATACCGTGCACTATCACTATACAGATCTAACTAAGCGTGTCGTTATATTACAAAGTGGATACGTGCACTATCACTATACAGATCTAACTAAGCGTGTCGTTATATTACAAAGTGGATACCGGGCACCATCACTATACAGATCTAACTAAGCGTGTCGTTATATTACAACGTGGATACGTGCACTATCACTATACAGATCTAACTAAGCGTGTTGTTATATTACAAAGTGGATACCGTGCACTCTCACTATACAGATCTAACTAAGCGTGTCGTTATATTACAAAGTGGATACCGTGCATTATCACTATACAGATCTAACTAAGCGTGTCGTTATATTACAAAGTGGATACCGTGCATTATCACTATACAGATCTAACTAAGCGTGTCGTTATATTACAAAGTGGATACCGTGCACTATCACTATACAGATCTAACTAAGCGTGTCGTTATATTACAAAGTGGATACCGTGCACTATTATTATACAGATCTAACTAAGCGTGTCGTTATATTACAAAGTGGATACCGTGCACTCTCACTATACAGATCTAACGAAGCGTGTCGTTATATTGCAAAGTAGATACCATCATCATCATAGAACTGTAACTTGTTCTCACCATGATATAGTGGAAACAAATCATTATTTGGCATTGAATAACATTCACCCACTCGCTCCTGTTTATAAATCTGGTATTCAATGTTCAATCTCTAACCTATATATAAATATACATATACTATTCTGATCATGTTCATGCCCTCTATCCATTAAACATAATGATGTTATATTCTGGCAGAAAACACACAGGGATTTTGTAACTTTGTTGTTAACGGAATGTACATATGCAATTAAGTTAATGCAAATCAGATATGCTTTATTTGCTGCTGCGATTTAATTAGCTAGTGCTGTAATGAAGATATTTTCGTAGTTACAAGTTATAATCAAATAAGCCTCAATAATAGCATATATTGTGATATTGTGTTCTCACAAATAACATGCTGCGTCATACTAATTTGAAATCATTATTACCCTACAGGTACCAATTGTTATCTATTTCTGTTACAATTTGTAAATTTCAGTATATACATTGCGCTATTAATGTCATGGGTATTCCATCGAATTTTCAATCTCTTTCATATAGACATCAAAAAGAAATTCTGATAAAGCGATATTCACGTGAGAAAATTATTTGCAACATACACTGCATTTATATTGGTAATTGTTATGTTTTTAAATTAATATATTTTTGTGTTTGATTATCCGATTGCTTGACAGTAAAAGGCAAAAATGAACAGTATTTCAGCTATATGTACGAGGAGAACTTGGTGATATACAATGCCTTATTTAAAATGGATGGCCAATACGCCATTGCTAATCAGAGATATTGTAAGCTAGTAGTGTGGCTTTTTCAGCAGACAAAACGTTACCTCCCAGATTGAGGAGGCAGTGATTTAGAGAGTGACGGGGGTAATCGAAGGTAGAGGGGACGGGGATGGCAGGAGAGGGACGCACGACAAGTTGTGTATTTAATTAATTTTTCCATTTACACAATCACCGGACACCTCCTTTAGGACAGATTATACTTCACATCGGAGAAACCAAGTACTATTGTATACCCATGCAGAGTGAGTAGATATGCATGAAGGACATATACTATGAATACTGTCGATTGATTGCGGCCCCAGGGTGGCTGCGCCTTTGAGAGAAAGTCGGAATGCCATAGAAAAGAGAGGGTTTATGGAATATGGTCAGCAATTAATATTTTGCCACGAACTACCAACTTTTTTTTTACAAAGCTTGCTCATTACTATCTCCTACAAGTTGTCCTTTACGAATGTGACATTCTCATGTAAATACACGACTCATTTACGTCACGTCCTCAGAACATGATACCTATTGTATTCGTCCTGCAGAAAGAAGAAACGACCTTTCCGAACTTTTGTACATGTCAGCGAAGAATACAGCTTTAATTCATATACCCTCTGGGACGCATTTGGTTTCGTAAATGGTCACATTGTATTATATTGATTTTGTATTAGTGTGTCTGAAATCAGAAAAAAACAGTTATTAAAAATCCATTAACTGAAATATAATGAGCATCATAACAAATGTGATTTTATATAGTGTTATAATTTACAGCCACGGGGTGATTCATGTTATCATGAAACCTTACTATACTGGTAATTACTTCTGGGTTTTGTACTATTGTAATCCGTGAAAAGTAGATGATATCTAGCTATTTTGTCTTTTGATTTCATAATGTAAAACGTGTTGGCACGTCGTAACTTATATATATATATGTATACACAGTGATTGTTGTTTATCATCAAACGTCAAAAACAAATTTACAACTGAAAACAAAATCATTTACTAGTAACACATGTTGCACTAGTACGAGCCAACAAATAGATCGTACATGGGGGAACAGAGGATATAGTAGTTATACAAGTATTAACGGTGATAGAGGAAAGAGCAAATCTACATAAAAAGGAAAAGACCCATTGCCATTTGAGATATGGATATTTCATAACCGTCTACAAGATCGTGAGGATGACCGTAGAAATTTTGTAGTTATGACTGCAACTTAGGAGCAACGTAGCCTTGTTTGAACACCCTTTGCTTCAGCAGCTGAGCTATGTCCAGAACATCACTCTACTAGGCAAAAGCTCGATAATAACGTATGCGTTTTTACACTCCATGCTCCTGGAGATGCTTTATTGTAATTTGTGTTTGTCATTTAAGCAGACACCCATTACAGTGAAAGCTGCCGTCGTGGTCGTGATTGCATTGTAGTTAGATTTACAACTACCTATGCAATCAGTGCTTTTCACCACTAAATTTGTCAGTTCGAATCCTGCTTCGACGAGGGTTACTCGATACAACATTATGTGATAAAGTTTCTCAGTGAGTTCACTTACTACAGGTCGGTTATTTTCTCCGGGATTTCCTCCACCAATAAATTTGGCCGCCACGATATCACTGAACTATTGTTACGGTGAGGAAAAAACTAAGTATTCGTTGAATATGCCTTGAATATGTTTTAAAATTTGCTAATTTATTCCAATCTAGAAATAAAATTAAGTTAAGACACCTTTGTAAATTTATCAAAATTATTTTTTCAAAAACACGTCCTCCTGGTTAGTCACCTCTCTCTCCTTCTTTGTTGTGTTTCTATTGTGTTACATCCATCATCTTGTCATGTGCATGCAAATATTGATATTGAATGTTTGTATCTATCTCTGTACCATTGTAATGCATTGGTTTATGAGAATAAAGAATCTTGAATCTCTTGAATATGCCTTGGTAAAGAAGTCGATAGCATGCAATTAGTATACAAATGAAACAGTCATTAACCTCACAAATTAACACATAGATAAGTAGATTAAATATTATATCATTAATCATCTCCAATATTTTCTAGATTTTGTCATCTCATTTTCCAATATTAAATTCAGAAATAACGATTATTGAAAATTTATGAAATTGTTATGGAATATGTCACTGCACAATGCCCCTGTGTTTTAATTCATGAAATACAACATTTCATTTGCATCATGAAATGTCACTAAATTTACGTTTGTCATATATAACTTTATAAATGCCATCACATTATGGCTCTTTGATTTACTTTCCGATAAGGAGCATCATTTTTATCTCAAATTGTTCGTTTGGCCTAGTTCCCTAAATGTGACATAATTCCCACTTCGCTTAGTTCCCGATATGACATATTTCGGTGTACTTTTCTATATTTCTGTATAAGTAATATTCCAACATTAAATCTGTCCAAACGTCAATTCAAATGAGATTTATATCATGACCACAAACAAATACAAAGCGCAACATATTTAATTTTCATATTATATATATTGTTTTTTTCTTTGAAATAGCGAACGTTTATGCAGTAAAATAAGCGTTTTTTTCAGTATTATATTTTAAGAGAGTATACTTTATCAAAGGAGTGATCCTTCGATTTGTATTAAACATGTTTACATTCGTAACCAGATCCCATTTTTGGAACATCTTGATATTTAAAACGGCCATAGTGTTTCAGCTGCTTGGTATATATCTGCCGACACCCGTTCCTCGTGTTTAAGTAATATCACATAGCGAGTAGTGGTCGTTTATAACGAAGTCACAATTTTCCGACGGTATCCATCATCTTCCCTCGCCTGATGAATTTAGCTGTAAGACTATTGTGTCTTTGTTATCACACGATTGTATATTCTACATTTATTTCAATCAGTAAACAGGTGAAGTGGTGACTAATAAGTCAATTGAATATTATAGACAAGAAATAGTTTAGGGTCTACAACTGACAACAACCCCCTTTTCCATTCGTTTAATAGTCTGAAAAGTTTATCAATAAATTAACTTCATGTAACGCGAATATGCAAATTTACCAAATTCAAATATTTTAAACATAATTATTCCATGTCATTCTTTCTTTTAGTTTCATATATTATGGTTGTTATGTACTTAAAAAAAACAGGACTGAATCTTCCACAAGTTTAAGTTACAAAGTTTCCATGTGACAGCTTTGTTATTCTGGTTCTAGATAAGTACGGGTACTTTAAAAAAATTTAAAAAATGTGACAGTCTTAAGGGGGTAGGCCTAGGGTATGGGAGATAACTCTATTTTCAGTGTCTTCTCAAATATATGATCATCTGTGCGTTTGAAAATTCCCCCTCAATTCCAAGCTTCTTGGTGATAAAGATTGTTTACATTGGATATGGCCAGTTAAAAAAATGACTCCTTTTCCTTTTTCCTTTCCATAGCTGTGCTCCTTAAAGCAGGGCTCACCAAACCAGGCGAAGTGGGCGAAATTCTCGCCCTATATCGGCTGAAGTCGCTCTCCCTCGACTACAAAGCGAAATTAAAGTCACCTTGTTTCTTTTTGCAAATCACTCTTTTCTTGCAAATAATCTTCGTTTTATGGTAAAGCTGATTGTCAAAATAATTTTAATCAATGGGAAGATACATAAGAATAAGAGGAAAAGGTTTTATTCAAGCAATAAAGAAGGTTTAATTTGTTGATACAAAAGTATCACGGCAAACTTCTGCAAATGTGTACTGACGAAATTCCAGGTGAATAATAAGAATACTAAATCCCAAATCTTAAAATATACAAATAGACGCTTCCTTTACCAAATTGGCCGTTGAATTGTGTTATATTCTAATTATTTTCACAAAACTTGAGTTATTTGTAGTTTTTTTTAAAGCTAAACAATCAACATGTCTAAATTTTAAACACGGTGAACATGGGGACGTAGGAAATCAGGGGAAGGAAACGAACATTTAGATGTCATTGACAGATTTCAAGGCAAAAATGAATAAATCTAAAATCAATAAATATAAGATCAATAATAATAATAATAAAACAAATACAAAACATGAATTTAATGTTAAATATGAAAGATATAAACAAGATATTAGCAATGACACACTTCAAATGCAAAAAAAAGGTGAAAAAACCCACATTTTTGCGAAAACATGTCTCCCTGTCATGCCTTCACTTCTCCCTCATGTTCTCTGAGGGAGAAATCAAGTCTCCCTATTTTTTGCAAGTGTGGTGAGCCCTGGGCTCCTTGTATTTTTATATCTTATTGCTGCTTATGCCAGTGTCAAGCAGTGTGTTATTATTATATGCCAGTGCCCACAAAATATCATTGAAATATCTCTTTCCAGAAAAAATGTTCATCGAAGTATGTTGTCAAAAATGCCAGAAATGTAACGCAATTTGTGTGACAACCTTTTTCTATATATTCAAGGGTTTGTGAAAGAAAAAAATTAAATATATACACCAGCATCTTAGATATTATGAAACTATAGAGCAAATTCATTTTATGGTAGTAAAAATAGAAAGCTATGTTTGGGAAAAAAATTGTAATATCTGATCCTCTCTTATACCGCCGCCCCCTTCTTCTAAGACAACTAAAGAATAACCAGAATCAAATGAATACAACTGGAGCACAGAATTTGCAGGAATTTAACAATTCAGCTGGGTGGCTGTCTGTGTTTTTTTGTGGTTGTTTTTTGTAATGAGTTAATAAAGTAGAGTCACCCTCAAGCCACCCCTCCCCTCCGAAAGCCGACTTGAAAATAAAAAAGACAAATGCAGTCATTTGGTAATTTGGACATCCACTTTGTCAATTATAAGAATTCAAAAGCTTTTTGTTATTGGTAACTAGTTATTTTTTATCTCACAAACAAAGAAACTAGCAAAGGATGGGTGTGTGATAACTTTCCTCGACAATTTCATTTTTTTCTGGGTGCCATCCGTGAAAAACATAAATTTAAATATTTTAAAAATCTGACGGTAAAAGTTTGTAACATTAGTGCAATGATGTCTATATGTCTATTCTTCAGTGTGATATTTTTTGGTGGAAATTAATTGTCAGGAATTTTTTTAATCCGATTTTTAATACCAAGGTGGTCCTCGGGGCATCCCCCCTTTTTTGCAGTTTCCACTGTTTTGCACGTGATTATCTCCAAACAGGATATTCAGATATGCTAGATATTTCATATTTATTCAACAACAACACTCTCAAGTGTACTAAAGCCAAAACATTCCCTTTCAATCAGAAATAAATGTGCATATCTATTAGAATCTTCCGAAACTAGTATTACCATCTGGCATCAAGAATACCCCCAAAATTGCTATATTTAGGATGTGCTATGGAGAAAACGGCACGGTGAAATTTTTTGAAACTTTGGCAAATAATGTATTTAGACATAACGATTCCATGATGCAAATTTAAAAAAAATTGAATGATGGGAAAATGTTAGTGTAACCCAGGTCTACCACCTTAAATGAAATTTAATAGAATTATTTTATCTTGAGGTCAGTCCAATCTCATAGATTAGTCATGATGGTACACAAAAGGTTGATTTAGGGTGATGCACCCATATTGCAAACATGTGTCTAGTTCAGATGGTACAAGCGTGCTGGCCATGTCAATTGCATGTCCTTGGCAATAAATGAATAATTCGACCGTAAGGACAGAGGTCAAGGTCATAGATGGACCATTATGGTATTCAATATATTGTTCTACGCTGATGCTCCCATATGGCAACTATAATGAGTCTAGATAAAAAGAAAAACGTTCTGCACCAAGTCACTGATCAATTTTATCACATAATGTTGTATCCAATACACCTCTCCATGTGAGGGATTCCAACTTACATTTTTTTTCTATTACATGTAAAAGCCCAGATGTGTCGAAAGAAACAAATGACAGAGAAACTGAAAATAGCACAATGACCGATATTTCGTCGTATATTGAACAGAAGGATTAACAAATTAAAATAAAATAGCCTGGAGCGGTCATAGTGCACACATACCCACCGTAACATCTTCAAAAGGTAGTATTTAAGGTGGCAGGAGCGTGACAACTAAGGATGTAGGCGCAGGCTTTGTGTATTATGAACAGAAAATCATCCAGAGAGGACATCCATGATCCGGCACAGGGACAACTAGGCAGCTCATTTTGGTTGAGCCTTGATTAGCGGAATCAGTACCTAACACAAAACGTTGGAAAGAAAACATAATGGGATACCACAAAAATACACTTAATAGAACAATTTTGTCATGTCAGCATACAAACACCTGTATATGCTTGGGTTCAGTTACCTTTGAAACTTAGGCCATATGAAAATATGATTTTTTTATGAAATCATAACGTTAGTCAATTTGCAAATATATCTATGGCCTTTTTATTAATGAAATTATAGTTTTACTTCAATTCAATTGAAGAATTTTCACATAGTCTATATTCGAATGAGTTGTCATTTGGAGCAAATGTCATACTGGTTTTTCCATTTTTCATCTGGTTTCCTCCAAACTGGTATTGTGTTTGCATTCCGTTACACATCCGTTGTTTTCTCTTACAACAAAAAGTACAAGATAATATGACATGCTTAAACTCCCTTTTAAACTTTTCCTAAAATGAAAGAAAGAAAAATAGCAACAATATCATACTTACACTTGTTATTACCCTTATTTAAATAATAATACGTGAATATAATGTCTACTTTGATATAAAACCATTGGTATTGAGTTGTGTGTGTTTATTATTCACTATGGTAATAGCACCAAGGGTATATGTATATTGCAGCGCAAAAACGAAAGTCGCAAAAAAATATCGCAAATATAGCTATAATGATCAACACATACGTCAAATTATCCACTAACATTTATATATACAAGTCGAATATATAGACTCATTGGTAACAGTTATCCTATGAAAGCAAGAATTTCATCTAGATATGCATTTATATACTATCGCCTTTTTACATTTGTGATTTCGATTGATTTCCGTGTCGCTAGTTTGATAGAGGCTAACAGAAGGTTGCTGATTTTGCGACATTATTGTCAGACTAATGTGTATCGCCGTCAGTCTTAAATAACCATAGTTGGCTTTCGTGTAATTGTATTTATTGTCTTGTTTGATATTCAAATTTGGTATTCCAAATGATTGGAGTTTAACACAACTGGCAAATATTAAATACAGAAGTATGTATATGGAGAACTTATTGCATACATAAATTTAGACTACAGCTACTGAATATGCATGCATTTATCAGCTGTAGCAGAATTCTTGGAAATGACTTTAAATTATAGCATTAATCAAATATGAGACAGACATTAACATTTGTCTAGGAGAAAAACAACTTACATTTAATAGTCCATATATAAAAGGATTGTAGCAGGAATTACTCATGGCCAGCCAGTTAAAACACATCCACACTATGTTGATGTACTTGAACCTATAAACATACAATGCGAAACTTGATCAATTTTTTAAAACATCAATCGTGGGATTTTTGAAAATTATAATGTGATTTTTGCTGATGTAATACAAGTTCCTGTGCAGGTACATGTGTCTATGTATATCATCGCAACCAGTCGATTGTATCCCCCCATGTGAATTCAGCTGGTATCTTAAAATTTAAGTAATCTCAATTCCTGTAATAGCTATCACAATACTGCAAAAAAGAATTGTCCATTTTTGATTGCCCCTTCGTTATTCTCTAACGTTAATTTTCAAAAGTTTCAACTTATGATTTACGCATGACATCTTAGTCTTTTGCCCGTTCAAGGTTAAATGGGGAATGTTTGTACATGATCTCACAAACAGCATTAGCACTACATAACAAATCATTTTAATTCGTAGTTTCCAAAATGAATATTTATTAAATTTCAAACCATCAAAAACCAAAATTCCCACATTGCGCATGTCACTGACCCAAACGAAATGAGGGATGCTTGTAGAGGATCAATTAAGAAATGATGCTTGTAGAGGATCAATTAAGAAATGATTCTTGTAGAGGATCAATTAAGAAATGATTCTTGATTGCCTTTGGGAATCGGCTTTATATTCTATAATGGATTGTTTATTACATGTGCTTTAGGTCCATTGTGAAATAGTTGATACATATTCAGGACGAGAACTAGTTCAATGATATTTACAGGAATGATTGAGAGATGAGACAAACGGGACTTTTGTCTGCCACTCACAAAGTATGAAAAGTTGGGTAGGGCCTAAAACGTTGTAGCGTCTACAATACACATACTCTTTTTTTTAATCTACAAAAAGGGTCTTTACCGCACAGGAACCAGTACCCCGCAACGCAAGACACGTTGCCTATTATAGTCCACAGGTTGTGCGTAATATTATATATGAGTGCACACAATAATCACCACGTTGTGATGCACTGTGTAGCTATGTGGGTTTAAACCCCCTAATTATTACCATAATCAAGTAGATACAATGCCACTTTCTGTGTGATCAATGGTTTCCGGTTATGCTCTTGTCCCTGGTACACCGCTAAAACACGCGGAAGAAATGCTAACACTCAATGTTTCATTTGTAAATTACGTAGAACTTCTTCAACTTCCCATTTGTCGGAGCTTAGCAGCGACTTGCGGCAGTGTTCTCTGTGTATTCCGGATTCCTCCATCAATAAAACTGAAAGCCGCATATACATGTAACTGAAATATTGTTAAAAGTGGTGCTAAATACCATAACCGTAACCCCTAAGTCTAATGTGAAAAATACCAAGTATATAATAAATATGTTATATATACAAGAACTTCCTTGCATCTGGTTAGTGGAGATTGTGTAAGCTTTTCCTTACTATTTGTTGATATTTTGATCGAATCGACTTACGATGTTATTTGGTCTTTATAAAATGGAACCAGTATATTGTATGCTTGAAGAGGCAACCAACACACTGCAAACAAACTTACAACAATAATTAGCATCTTCACAACCTGGAATAAAAAAAACATAACTCATTAATGTTAAGGAGATCGGTTATCATATTTACTCCTTTCTATACCATCTAACCTTTCTCGTCGCCATGACACTTATTACTTAATCTTAATGACGTCACTTCCGAATATTATTTTCTGGATTTTCGATAAGTATGTGAAATTTAGAATTTCCGAAATATTGTCGTAAACAAGTTGGAATAAAAATACTGCTAGTTTTCTTGACATATATAATAAATTGCTTGATTGTTGTATAAACCAAACTATAACTGTATTTCGTAAAAGTTTGAAGATATCAAAATGGTAATTAAAAGCCATACAAAAGACAGACAAAAGCCATACAAAAGACAGACAAAAAGACAGACAAAACAATGACTAAACAGAAAAAGGACAAACGATGATGTACAGAACATTGCACAGAAAACTAAAGATCGAGCAACTGGAACTCGATTAAAAGGGGTGACCTCAGCTGTATCATGGAGTGAACAAATTGTATTAACTAATTTCTAAAACTAGAAGACCCTTAGAAATGAAACTTTGACAAAATCATATTATATGTACAAATAAAGGGAAAAATTTAAAGATACAAATATATACACAATACTTGTGCACTGTCGAAGCATATTGGTAATATGTGTATGAGGCTTAGAAACGGGAAAAAAGGCGAGGCTTCGCGCCGAATACACGTATTTACCTATATGCTTCGACAGTGCACATGTATTGTATTTATCCTGTAATTTTAAATCGTAAATAAACGTTTACTGGACGATGATAAAAGTATTTGAAATAATTTTGTGTATGTATTTGAAAACAATATCCCCCGATGTGGGCGGAGCTTACATTTGTATGTTCTATTTATAACTGACCAATATCAAAAACAATATTGGGCAGGCTATATTGGTCGGTAAATGCTGTCATTGCAGGATAAATATATATATATATTTAGAAGGCTTTCAGTTTTATTGATGGGAGAATCCGGAATACCCAGAGAAAATTACCGCAAGTCGCTGATAAACTCCGAGAAATGTGAAGTTGAAAAAGTTCCACGTAATTTACAAATGAAACATTGAGTGTTAGCATTTCTTCCACGTGTTTTAGCGATACCAGGGACACGCACATAACCGGAAACCATTGATCACATAGAAATTTGCATCTATTTATATTTGTATTATTTAAAACATGCATGACCCACTCACTGAATAATGTGTTGCAAACACCAATAACACTTGGAATGGTCCAAGTTGATACAAGATAGTACCAATATGTATCATGGTCCAAGCTGATACAAGATAGTACCAATATGTATCATGGTCCAAGCTGATACAAGATAGTATCAATATGTATCATGGTCCAAGCTGATACAAGATAGTACCAATATGCATCAAGCCATTTATGTTATATGTGGTAATTTACTAAGCGATAAAAACAATACAAGTCAATACAATTTAAATTTTAATGAATGCAAACTAAAATAGAAGAAACACGACGAACCAACTTATCTGATATTAATTCATTTAACCATAACCATTTACTCCAGGCATGTCGTACTAATGAATTAAATATCAGCTTAAGTGGTGCTTAATCTATACAGTCAAATCGCTTCTAGAAGGATTTACAATTGATAAATTATCACGCTGTCAAATCAGAATACCCAAATGAAAAATAAAAGACAGAAAAACAAGGTCGAACCAAGGAGTACTTGTGTTTGTTTTTAATTCTGTTTCCTACTCGACATTTAATCCAAGGTAGCCTGAATGAATTGCTTTTTATCAAATAACACAGTGTAAAAGGGCATCACTAAACTGTATGAAGTAATCGGGACATGGAGGAGTCGGACACTGTAACAGTAAATGTGTTCCCTTGTGGCAAATATACTCAACGTCATTTGATACTTATCTAGAACCTTGACACAGATCTACGAAATATAATCAGTTTTATATAAATTGAAAACACCAGAAAAACTACCATCAAGAAACAAGAAAGAGAACAATCTGGCACTTCCGAATATCAGATTTCACATTAGCTTTCGAAATATAACATAGCGTTTTCACTTACAACACAAAGCAACATGTTTATCCTTGTATTATAATTAATAATCATTTTGTATATCAAAACATTTTAAAATTATAATAAATACATTAAATGAATGTTAGTGTTGTGTACTTGGTAATTACAAACAACTGTATGAGCCGTGGTAATTAATTGTACCCCATGCTATGCAATATTTATTATAACTATTAAAATGAATCAAAGCACGATGCTCGCGGTGATATAATAATACGCACTGAATTATTAATTTCTGTAATACATGTTTTATTTCAGGTAGCCTTCCACTCACTCCATATAACAGCTAATATATGATGTTGATTGGCTAAATTTGGCTAAATAACTTATATGCTTGCTGTTCCTTTAAATTGTGACCTCTATCGTGTTGGACAGAGATTTCGATCGATAACACTGGATCACCGGATTACAACTAACATTTTTAAAAAGCTGAGGAGGCAATCAAGAAAGGACAACCCAGAGACACTTGCAACTTTGGGCATGCAAGACACAGAAACAAGAAAAAAAATCCACAAAAAACTAAAACGATGAGCAACACGGACCCCATTAAAACAAATGGGGAATGTGAAGTATAAACGTAGGCTTCACATTTAGTGCACACGACTTGTTTAGGGAATAACCTTCCTCAGGTGACGCTCAACGCCAAATAATGTAAACGTTGTTATTGACAAGAAAACAAAAGGGTCTTAACATGATAGCCAAACTCTGCATAGGTCACTTTAGTTTAATAATAATTACGTGTCTTTCGGTAAAAATATATCTGATAAAACATGTCTGTGCCAAACACTGTCTACTGGACAGTTGATACCCTTGGAAACTAATAGTTTACCAGCAGAGGTATCGACCCAGTGATAGCAATACAAACGTAGACAGGCATCGACCCAGTGATAGCAATACAAACGTAGACATGTATCGATCCAGTGATAGCAATACAAACGTAGACAGGTATCGACCCAGTGATAGCAATACAAACGTAGACATGTATCGACCCAGTGATAGCAATACAAACGTAGACATGTATCGACCCAGTGATAGCAATACAAACGTAGACAGGTATCGACCCAGTGATAGCAATACAAACGTAGACATGTATCGACCCAGTGATAGCAATACAAACGTAGACATGTATCGACCCAGTGATAGCAATACAAACGTAGACAGGTATCGACCCAGTGATAGCAATACAAACGTAGACATGTATCGACCCAGTGATAGCAATACAAACGTAGACATCAAATTTAGCGCACGACTTGTTTCCTGAATTGTCTTCATCCAATACGCTCAAAGTCCAAATATATAACAGATACATAATTTAAAAGTCACTGAATGCACTTTAAGCACTCAGAGCAGTTGCATTTGACCTTCAGTTTGAAGTTAACATTGAAGTGTGATTTGACAAAAAACAACAACAGCTGTGTTTATGAATCGAGTATTTTAATGACGACGAAGTTTTGATAAACGTAATTTATTTTCACAGAAGAATTATCTTGCATGTTTGTTGGATAACAACATTTTCCATAATAATTGTAACCATGCAGAACCAAGCTTGAATACATCTATTGGAAATAAATGTGACAGTTTTAGAACTTAAATGAGTTCAAAAACTGGTCATATTGTTAATCAGCACATAAGAAGAAATCATAGGAAGTAGAGTAGTCCGGTAAACCTCTCCATATTCTAAATACATTAAGTCTGGAGTACCTGGATTCACTTCATTGTTTTGTGGGGTTCGTGTTGCTCAATCTTCAGTTTTACCTATTTTGTTCCAGTATTGTTATAAATACTGTTATAGTGACAGCCGGAACTTTTGAGCCGTAATGAAAGCGGGAGGTTTGGTGCTTTAAAATCTGATTCAACCCACCATTTCTTTAGAAATGCCTGTACCAAGTCAGGGTCATTACTGTTTTCACAGTTTTCCGGTTGTTGACTGATTTTGTCTGTTTATATACTTATAAGTTTTGACTTTCCCTTTGTAAGATTGTTCGGAGTTCAGTAATTTTGTTATTACCCTTATTTGCTATGGCTATTGTATTGTCTGCCTGTCTTCGATTTACGGCTTCTAATTGCTCCTCTTCGTATCTTCAAACATGTTTTGCAATTAACTTCCAAGTGCATAATGTTAAGTTTCACGCACCAAACTGAATACAACGTTATTTCTTGATAAATTGTAACCACTGGAAGAGTCACTAATAGCGCTTAGTACATTCTAGTAGAGTTTGGTTTATGGTGTTTAACGCCACTTTCAACATGTCAACAACATTTCAGTCGTATCGTGGCGGTCAGGTTTGTTGTTGGAAGAAACCCGATTACCCGGAGAAAACCACTGACCTGTCGCAAGTCACTAACAAACTTTATCACATAATGCTGTATCGAGTACACCTCGCCATGAACGGGGTTCGAACTCACAACTTTAGTGGTGATAGGCCATGACTGTAAATTTAACTACCATACAATCACTACCACGACGGCCCCTTTTTCTTGTAGGTTTACCACAATTAATTACATTCATATAATACTGCAACACTTTGTTCAAACTTTTTGACAGCGATATTATATTGCCTTTAGTGACATATTCACAAACATGTTTATAGAAGTAGTACGTTACATTAGTCTACTTTAAATATATTATACAGTAAAACATGTTTAAACCGGACGTCCCTTAGACCAACTTTTGTGACTGGTGTTCGTTGTATACAGGTCAAATTAACAAATATTTCCTACAATAGGACTTTATATTAAAGTTTGGTTTATTCAGGGTTCAGTGTAAGCAGATATTACTGTATTCCAATGATTGATTGATTGTTAGTTGCATAACGTCCAGTGGCAGTTCAGAGATTTCAACTGGTTCGGTATTTTTGGGTAAAAGATTCAAATATAAGTTTACAGATTACGGACAGAGGTCAAGTGATGACAATACCTCACGTGATCTGTCGGATCATGTGAACTAAAAAGGGAGAGATTTCAAATTCGTACCTTTTCCTCCCAAAGACATAGAAACATCCTCTGTGATGTAAACTAGTGTTTCATAATTCAAAACTATGAAAAGGTTGCATTTTCAATCGCAACAAAATAGGGAATGTTTGAAATTTATGATATTTTGAAACTGGACCCATCGTTACCCTAACCATAACCCCAAATCTTCACGGGATTTCCTAGAATACACGAACGGTTATTGTTTGGACCGAAGCCATCACAGTTTTAAAATGTTATTCATTAATTAAATCTTTCTTTAAATATTGATTTGGGTGAGTTTATTAGCAAGTTGACTCAGTATGCATAACAACTGATAATGCTTACATTAACTTTTCTTCGGAAAATATGTTTTCATAAACGAAACTAAATCGCCTTAATAACCAAACAATTGATATATGCTGCGTCTACTTCAAGTAGTACACTATATAAATTAAGTTAGCGCGGCAGTCTGACTTTTATTAATAAATGCATTTTAAGTACCCAGATACATTACTTTTGAACTTCCGTTTGAAGTTAACATTGAAATCCGATTTGAAAATAAATCAACAACTGTGTTTATGTATTTTGTATTTTAATGGCGACGAAGTCTTGCTAGCCATAATTCATTTTCACACCAGAACTATCTAGAAAGTTAGATATAATCAAATGTTTAACAGCATTTTCCAAAATAACTGGCATAATAAACGACACCTGAAAATGTCTGTTGGAGATCAATATCAACATTTAGTTCTTAATAAATAGAGTTCAAAAACTGTTCATGGTGTTAAATGCTGCTAAAATAACAACGCAAAGGAAGAAATCATAGGATACAGAATTCCGATTTATTCGGGTTCAGAGCTAAAAACAGGTGTCACTATTTTCCATTGACTAGTTGATTTTCAGTTGTATTACGTCCATTGGCAAATATAACATGATTATCCAGAAACGGAACAAGTTTACCAAATCATCTAAATACTTTACAGAAATTGATTTAGGGGGATGGCACAACGGGAGAAAAGACGTTTGACTTCACTATTATACGGATACTTGTTTTAAATCTACAAATGAGGTATTTAAACGCACATGGATAATGGGACTATCTACACACTTCACCGCTTTTGGGTTCTGTTCAGACTCTCCGTATAATAACTTCCCCCTTCCCATGACGACGCGTTTGGTATCTCGTTGGGTTGAGTGCACATTGACAAAACTACAGTTACATTATATACATTCGATACGAATATGATCAGTGTTCATTATTTCTAAAATGGTTGTAACCCATAGTCTGTAAGATTATTGCGGAATCGTGTGATATTTCTTAAAGAAAGCATTAAAACCTTTCCAGCAATAACTATATAGAATAATTCCAAATTGAAAGAAAAATGAAATTGCAAACGCGAACGTAGAAAGGAAACGTTTTCCTTTAACAGGAAAACTATGCCAACATTGATTGCTTAATAGTAAGTAAGGGTAATAACAAAATTACCGATCTCCGAGCAATCTTACAAAGGGAAAGTCAAAACTCACAAGTATATAAACAGACAAAATCAGTCAACAACCGGAAAACTGTGAAAACCGTAATGACCCTGGCTTGGTACAGGCATTTCTAGAGAAATGGTGGGTTGAATCAGATTTTAAAGCGCCAACCCCCCCCCCCTTTTCATTACGGCTCAAAGTTTCCGGCTGTCACTATAACAGTATTTATAACAATACTTGAACAAAACAGGTAAAACAGTTGTCATAACAGCACCAAACTCAGTGAAGTAAATGTCAAAAACATTTTTACGTCACACATTGATAAAAAAATATTTTTGACATTTTTGTTTTTGACCCCTTATCTTTATACATTTTCACTATATGAAAATCCATCGTTTATAATCTTTTCTGCAGAGACGGAATATATTTCGACAAGATCTTGGTATCGGAATATAAACTTTTTAAGAGATCGAATAAGGCGAATCTTTGTATAGCCCTGTTAGTAGTATAGAAGCACCATCCATCTATTATTTGAGGTGGTGCAGTGAGGTGGTGCCGGAAGTGATCGCGTGCGCGACCGGAAATTGCATCACCGGATATGACGTCACCGGAAGTTGCATCACCGGAAGTTGCATCACCGGAAATGACGTCACCGGAAGTCGTGAACCGGAAATGAAAGGGAGATAATTTCCCGCGTTTTTTTTCCGCGGTTTTTCCGGAACTCCTCTAGAGTCTAGGTGGGAACAATGGAATTGTGGATCCAACCTGTATCGGGTCACTATAGACCTATTACCCCCTATGTTAAACCATTTTTCCCTCTTGAATTGTGCAGTCAGCGTGATTAATTGACTCAGTGGTATGTGTATGCAATATATGACTGCATTTTCTATGTTCTTTTGTTTGTTTGGTTTTTTCGTAAATAAAATGTTATTCATCATACGGGGCTTTACATTATAACAAAACCCCAAGTACATTTTCTAAGCTTTATTGATAAGACGATGCACAAAAGTCTTGACTAATTATGGCTCTTCACTGGAACACCTGTCTCAATCGATAATGAAGTATTCCAAACCGGGTAAATTTACATAATTTTGTGTTGCTTAATGAAAGACCTCATTATTATTCTATTATTCTAAGTATTGTACCATTCATAGGGGTTTTAACACCGTGTTTTAATTACCAATAATAATGCATACTTTAATACAAATAATTACACACTGAATATATTACCAGACCACTGCAAAATTGTATGATTTTATAAGATGGATTTTTTATTACGGTCTATTAGGCAACCCTTAAATTTTATATTGGTTTTTTCTAAAGAGGCCCCGCGTTTAATTATGCATACGCGTGCCAGTGAAGTGGGTATTCGATGCGTGAAGTAATCAAAAGGAGATTAACCCCCAATGATCAGACAAGTTGAAACATGAATGTATTTACTACGTATGCCCTTAGGTGAACTTTAGGTGACTTAAATATAAACATAATACACAAAAAAAAAAAATCAATACCAAGTATTGCTAAATTGATTTCAACCGTACCCGACTGTTAAAATATGCAGATTATGTAGGGAAAACAACAGATATTGTTGTACCCGTGTGCTGTAACTATATTCTTTCGAAATCCAATAAGAATTTTTCTTTTGAAGAATTTAATTAGCGTTATATTTTTGACAAACTTTTCGTCTGCTAATTCTATTGATTTTATGTTATCGGATAACCAAGATATTTAAAATGTCCTTTCGTAAAAGTCGCGTGGCGTCTGCTGCATTCCTTACACGGTTTAGCTATATTTACTCTGGTGAAACCAAATGACGTTTATTTTACAGTTTTTGTCGTTGTAACATGAACTTTTACTTATTTTTTTTTTTTATTTTTTTTTTTTTTTTATTTATTTTTTTTTTTTATTTTTTTTTTTTTTTTTTTGGTGTTCTACCATCTAGAGCACACTGAACGACAACTTAGTTATTAGTAGTAGTTTTTATATTATAATATTATTTTTCACATCAGATATGTATAAATTTGAAATGTTAAGAATTTGGACTTTATTTATAACAAGGACGCTACTATACCAAGAGTTTCCTATGGGTTGAAGTTTTTCGCTCGCCACCATGACTCGGTTAGCCCTTACGGAATACCTGTGTCACAAATGACCACAGATATGTTCCACTTGTCGTAAGCACTTCCCGGTCCTTTCCTCATTAATGTGTATAACATTATTGTATAGAGCGGATATACTAAGTTGATATAACTTGTTTCTAATTGTGCATTTATGCCAATAAAAATATGTTTAAACAAAATTAATGGCTTATCGCCGAGTTCGTAGCTAAGGTAGCACGATGGGTGCCACTAGGGGTGCAGAAACCGCTAACTCTTCCAGAGCACCCGAGTACACCCCAGGTTTTATTTAGATTTGTGTTACTCGATCTTTAGTTTTTCTGTTTATTCTTTTGTCAATCGATGTTTGTCCATTTTTCTTTGCCCATTGTGATGTCTGTCCTTCGATTTTAATTGGTGAAACTTGATTCCAATTAGGTTTTTCCTTTTGTATCTGATATACAGTTGTATAGGATTTTAATTTGTTGTCATTTAGCTGGGATTTCCTTATTTCTTCTGGTTCCCAGTTTTTTTCAAAATTTCAGAATTCATTAGAATAGGTTCAATTGAATGACTCTGATTACTGCCAGTAGTTACCCTGATTTGTTATAGGGGTTGTAGCGCATGCAGGTTCACTCTTCTCTTCTGTATTTCTCTCTTGATGACGTAAGCAAACTTTACAAGGTCTCGGTGATAATGCATCTGCATTGTTGTGTTCCCTACCTGGAGATGATAATACAAGTCTGTTCACAGTCATCATTCCACTGAAATATTGAGCCTTTTTCACACAGCTTATGCAATGGTCTAGCTATGATTGCAAAGTATGTTCACATATTTCCTGTAATAGGAGCAAAGACCAAGAAAGCCCCCTCATTTGCTTAGGTGTTTTTTGGTCTGGGCCAGTCTTGAACAGTTTTAACTTTATCAGGACCTGTACTAATTCCTTCTTCTGAGACCACACCCTCCAAAAAAACTTAACATTAGTTTGAAAAAAAAAAAAAAAAAATTAACTAGATGAAAGGTTCGATCACCCCCAAGTCAAGCATTCTAAGTATTTTCTCCTTTTCTGTTTGTCTCTTACCATATGGTAAGCGTCTGAGTGGTTGCCTTATTGGTACTGCACTCCCTGTATTGATTTTATGTTGTATCAAATCTGTATGACCTAAATCACCTTTGGATTTTGAGAAAAAAAACATTTTGGTGTTTTGTTAACAATTTTGACGATGTGATTCGAGTTCTTTATACATTTTTCATGTTCATTTAAATTTTTAATCACTATTTTGTCCTTTTATTGTGTTTTTGTGCATCCGTGTTCAATATGTTCGTCATACATTCGTTTTGTTTTTTGTTTTTGACGTTTACTTTTTTGAGGTTTCACTCGGATTTTCGTGCTTATTCAACATCTTAATTACTATTTTGTTGACTTGTTGGAGTTTTGTCATAGATGTTTACGTTAGTATTCGATATTTTCATAATGTGTTTCATTCTGTGTGAGATTTTGTCGTTTACTTTTTTGATTCCTTCCTCCAATTTTCGTGTTTATTCAACATCTTAATCACTATTTTTGTTGACTTGTTACAGCTTTGTCATAGATGTTTACGTTAATATGTGATATTTTCATAATGTGTTTCGTTTTGTCTGAGATTTTTTCATTGGTGGAGGAGAAGGAGTATAGTCGTAGCCTGTTTCCTTCGGCGGCGCGGCTCCGCCACCACCCGCCGCTGCTGCTGCTGCTGCTGCTGAAGATTTCTTTCACTAATTATTCGTATTGTGGCTGCTGCTGCTGCTGCTGCTGGTGATTTCTTTCACTAATTATTCGTATTGTGGCTGCTGCTGCTGCTGATTTCTTTCACTAATTATTCGTATTGTGGCTGCTGCTGCTGCTGGTGATTTCTTTCACTAATTATTCGTATTGTTTTTGTTTTTGTTATATTTTTTCTTGAATTTTCACTAATTATTCGTATTGTTTTTTGTTTTTGTTATATTTTTTCTTGAACTTTCACTAATTATTCGTTTTGTTTTTGTTATATTTTTTCTTAAACTTTCACTAATTATTCGTTTTGTGTTTGTTTTTGTTATATTTTTTCTTGAACTTTCACTAATTATTCGTTTTGTTTTTTGTTTTTGTTATATTTTTTTCTTGCACTTTCTATCTATAAGGACGTTTCTTGATTCCGTCCTCTAATTTTTGTATTTATTCAACATCTTAATCACTATTTTGTTGACCGTGTCTTAATTACCAATAATAACACATTGAATATATTACCATACCATAAAAATCAATCATGAACTTAAAAACTCATACTGTCTTTCTAAGGTTATAAAAGTCCCTCCCCTCCAATAATGGGTTGAAGGTCAATACACCTATGAAAAAAACAGCTGTTCAATCTTCGTGTAAAACGACAAATTGTAGGCTTTTATAAGATGTATTTTTTATTACGGTCTATTAGGCAACCCTTAAATTTTATATTGGTTTTTCTAAAGAGACCCGGCGTTTAATTATTCATACGCGTGCCAGTGAAGTGGGGTATTCGATACGTGAAGTAATTATTAAACCTCCGATCTGTTACAACAATGCACACAAAACAGTCATCACTATATTGTAAGTTTAAATGGCAGTCAAGATTAACAGAGAAAACATAACTATATGTATTAAACCCATCATAAAAAAGCCATAAGTACGGCATTTAAATTTACGTTCCAATGATCTTTGAGCCGTAATGAGAGCGGGAGGTTTGGCGCCTTAAAATCTGATTCAACCCACCATTTCTTTAGAAATGCCTGTACCAAGTCAGGGTCATTGCGGTTTTCACAGTTTTCCGGTTGTTGACTGATTTTGTCTGTTTATATAATTATGAGTTTGGACTTTCCCTTTGTAAGATTGTTCGGAGCTCGGTAATTTTGTTATTACCTTTATTTATCAGACAAGTTGAAACATGAATGTATTTACGACACATGCACTTAGGTGAACTCCAGGTGATTTAAATATAAACATAATACACAAAAACCGATACCAAGTATTGCTAAATTGATTTCAACCGTACCAGACTCCAATGTTAAAAAATGCAGATTATGTTAAAAAACAACATATATTTTTGTACCCGTGTACTGTAACTTTATTCATGTTCCTAAAACAAGTCTGGGCACGACCATTTATAACTTCCATCTTTAATTTCTATCTATGTTACTCTGTTATTTCTATAAAGACATATAAAACAACATCCTTAAGCGCTGTACTCTGTAATTAGTTCACTTGGGTTTACCCAATAACAATCTAGATTCTTTTTTGAAAAATATTGGTGGCCCTGAAAAGGGCCGTTTTACCCTACTAGGATATCCTAGCAGGGATAAAGTGTTCTTATGAACACGCATGCTGTGCTTAGGCCACACACAACCTCTGCCACGACCGTTAGGTCAGTGGCCCAACACCACACCCCATCCTTCAGTGTCACACCGATGGTTTCAATCAGCTCCATTTTTTGAACGTGAGTGGTATCGTATGAGGGTAAACCCTCACACCACTCCACGGCTTTTCTGATACAGCCCTCCATTGACTCCTCGTCCAGGAACGTTGAAGCCAACGGCATGACATAGAGATGCCTTAATCTAATGTGATCTTTATCAACATAGACCTGCATTTTCGTCTCTTGGATGATGGTAGCTTAAATAAAACATGTTTTTATATGGAGGGAGGGGATATGGCACAATGGGAAAGAGAGGGAGGTGGGGTTTTACAACCAAATAAAAGCCGATAGATAGAATGTTTAACCCTGCCCTGTCTTTTGATTGATAGGGTTTGTGCTTGAAAGGGACGCTATTTGGCGCAACATAAATTTTAAAGGACGTTACAATAACTGTTCAAACGTTTAGCGATGTAATAACGCTCCAATATTCAAATCACACCACACAAAAAAGGGAAATAATAGGAATTGTTGAGATTTGGAGGTTTAATAATTACTTCACGTATTGAATACTTAAACGCGGGGACTTCTTTAGGAACCAGTATAAATATAATGTTGCACGATAGACCTTAATTAAAATACATCTTATAATGCGTTTTACACAAACGTTTGAACAGTTATTGTAACGTCCTTTAAAATTTATGTTGCGCCAAATAGCGTCCCTTTCAAGCACAAACCCTATCAATCAAAAGACAGGGCAGGGTTAAACATTCTATCTATCGGCTTTTATTTGGTTGTAAAACCCCACCTCCCTCTCTTTCCCATTGTGCCATATCCCCTCCCTCCATATAAAAACATGTTTTATTTAAGCTACCATCATCCAAGAGACGAAAATGCAGGTCTATGTTGATAAAGATCACATTAGATTAAGGCATCTCTATGTCATGCCGTTGGCTTCAACGTTCCTGGACGAGGAGTCAATGGAGGGCTGTATCAGAAAAGCCGTGGAGTGGTGTGAGGGTTTACCCTCATACGATACCACTCACGTTCAAAAAATGGAGCTGATTGAAACCATCGGTGTGACACTGAAGGATGGGGTGTGGTGTTGGGCCACTGACCTAACGGTCGTGGCAGAGGTTGTGTGTGGCCTAAGCACAGCATGCGTGTTCATAAGAACACTTTATCCCTGCTAGGATATCCTAGTAGGGTAAAACGGCCCTTTTCAGGGCCACCAATATTTTTCAAAAAAGAATCTAGATTGTTATTGGGTAAACCCAAGTGAACTAATTACAGAGTACAGCGCTTAAGGATGTTGTTTTATATGTCTTTATAGAAATAACAGAGTAACATAGATAGAAATTAAAGATGGAAGTTATAAATGGTCGTGCCCAGACTTGTTTTAGGAACATGAATAAAGTTACAGTACACGGGTACAAAAATATATGTTGTTTTTTAACATAATCTGCATTTTTTAACATTGGAGTCTGGTACGGTTGAAATCAATTTAGCAATACTTGGTATCGGTTTTTGTGTATTATGTTTATATTTAAATCACCTGGAGTTCACCTAAGTGCATGTGTCGTAAATACATTCATGTTTCAACTTGTCTGATAAATAAAGGTAATAACAAAATTACCGAACTCCGAACAATCTTACAAAGGGAAAGTCCAAACTCATAATTATATAAACAGACAAAATCAGTCAACAACCGGAAAACTGTGAAAACCGCAATGACCCTGACTTGGTACAGGCATTTCTAAAGAAATGGTGGGTTGAATCAGATTTTAAGGCGCCAAACCTCCCGCTCTCATTACGGCTCAAAGATCATTGGAACGTAAATTTAAATGCCGTACTTATGGCTTTTTTATGATGGGTTTAATACATATAGTTATGTTTTCTCTGTTAATCTTGACTGCCATTTAAACTTACAATATAGTGATGACTGTTTTGTGTGCATTGTTGTAACAGATCGGAGGTTTAATAATTACTTCACGTATCGAATACCCCACTTCACTGGCACGCGTATGAATAATTAAACGCCGGGTCTCTTTAGAAAAACCAATATAAAATTTAAGGGTTGCCTAATAGACCGTAATAAAAAATACATCTTATAAAAGCCTACAATTTGTCGTTTTACACGAAGATTGAACAGCTGTTTTTTTCATAGGTGTATTGACCTTCAACCCATTATTGGAGGGGAGGGACTTTTATAACCTTAGAAAGACAGTATGAGTTTTTAAGTTCATGATTGATTTTTATGGTATGGTAATATATTCAATGTGTTATTATTGGTAATTAAGACACGGTCAACAAAATAGTGATTAAGATGTTGAATAAATACAAAAATTAGAGGACGGAATCAAGAAACGTCCTTATAGATAGAAAGTGCAAGAAAAAAATATAACAAAAACAAAAAACAAAACGAATAATTAGTGAAAGTTCAAGAAAAAATATAACAAAAACAAACACAAAACGAATAATTAGTGAAAGTTTAAGAAAAAATATAACAAAAACAAAACGAATAATTAGTGAAAGTTCAAGAAAAAATATAACAAAAACAAAAAACAATACGAATAATTAGTGAAAATTCAAGAAAAAATATAACAAAAACAAAAACAATACGAATAATTAGTGAAAGAAATCACCAGCAGCAGCAGCAGCCACAATACGAATAATTAGTGAAAGAAATCAGCAGCAGCAGCGGCCACAATACGAATAATTAGTGAAAGAAATCACCAGCAGCAGCAGCAGCAGCAGCCACAATACGAATAATTAGTGAAAGAAATCTTCAGCAGCAGCAGCAGCAGCAGCAGCGGCGGGTGGTGGCGGAGCCGCGCCGCCGAAGGAAACAGGCTACGACTATACTCCTTCTCCTCCACCAATGAAAAAATCTCAGACAAAACGAAACACATTATGAAAATATCACATATTAACGTAAACATCTATGACAAAGCTGTAACAAGTCAACAAAAATAGTGATTAAGATGTTGAATAAACACGAAAATTGGAGGAAGGAATCAAAAAAGTAAACGACAAAATCTCACACAGAATGAAACACATTATGAAAATATCGAATACTAACGTAAACATCTATGACAAAACTCCAACAAGTCAACAAAATAGTAATTAAGATGTTGAATAAGCACGAAAATCCGAGTGAAACCTCAAAAAAGTAAACGTCAAAAACAAAAAACAAAACGAATGTATGACGAACATATTGAACACGGATGCACAAAAACACAATAAAAGGACAAAATAGTGATTAAAAATTTAAATGAACATGAAAAATGTATAAAGAACTCGAATCACATCGTCAAAATTGTTAACAAAACACCAAAATGTTTTTTTTCTCAAAATCCAAAGGTGATTTAGGTCATACAGATTTGATACAACATAAAATCAATACAGGGAGTGCAGTACCAATAAGGCAACCACTCAGACGCTTACCATATGGTAAGAGACAAACAGAAAAGGAGAAAATACTTAGAATGCTTGACTTGGGGGTGATCGAACCTTTCATCTAGTTAATTTTTTTTTTTTTTTTTTCAAACTAATGTTAAGTTTTTTTGGAGGGTGTGGTCTCAGAAGAAGGAATTAGTACAGGTCCTGATAAAGTTAAAACTGTTCAAGACTGGCCCAGACCAAAAAACACCTAAGCAAATGAGGGGGCTTTCTTGGTCTTTGCTCCTATTACAGGAAATATGTGAACATACTTTGCAATCATAGCTAGACCATTGCATAAGCTGTGTGAAAAAGGCTCAATATTTCAGTGGAATGATGACTGTGAACAGACTTGTATTATCATCTCCAGGTAGGGAACACAACAATGCAGATGCATTATCACCGAGACCTTGTAAAGTTTGCTTACGTCATCAAGAGAGAAATACAGAAGAGAAGAGTGAACCTGCATGCGCTACAACCCCTATAACAAATCAGGGTAACTACTGGCAGTAATCAGAGTCATTCAATTGAACCTATTCTAATGAATTCTGAAATTTTGAAAAAAACTGGGAACCAGAAGAAATAAGGAAATCCCAGCTAAATGACAACAAATTAAAATCCTATACAACTGTATATCAGATACAAAAGGAAAAACCTAATTGGAATCAAGTTTCACCAATTAAAATCGAAGGACAGACATCACAATGGGCAAAGAAAAATGGACAAACATCGATTGACAAAAGAATAAACAGAAAAACTAAAGATCGAGTAACACAAATCTAAATAAAACCTGGGGTGTACTCGGGTGCTCTGGAAGAGTTAGCGGTTTCTGCACCCCTAGTGGCACCCATCGTGCTACCTTAGCTACGAACTCGGCGATAAGCCATTAATTTTGTTTAAACATATTTTTATTGGCATAAATGCACAATTAGAAACAAGTTATATCAACTTAGTATATCCGCTCTATACAATAATGTTATACACATTAATGAGGAAAGGACCGGGAAGTGCTTACGACAAGTGGAACATATCTGTGGTCATTTGTGACACAGGTATTCCGTAAGGGCTAACCGAGTCATGGTGGCGAGCGAAAAACTTCAACCCATAGGAAACTCTTGGTATAGTAGCGTCCTTGTTATAAATAAAGTCCAAATTCTTAACATTTCAAATTTATACATATCTGATGTGAAAAATAATATTATAATATAAAAACTACTACTAATAACTAAGTTGTCGTTCAGTGTGCTCTAGATGGTAGAACACCAAAAAAAAAAAAAAATAAATAAAAAAAAAAAATAAATAAAAAAAAAATAAAAATTAAAAAAAAAAATAAGTAAAAGTTCATGTTACAACGACAAAAACTGTAAAATAAACGTCATTTGGTTTCACCAGAGTAAATATAGCTAAACCGTGTAAGGAATGCAGCAGACGCCACGCGACTTTTACGAAAGGACATTTTAAATATCTTGGTTATCCGATAACATAAAATCAATAGAATTAGCAGACGAAAAGTTTGTCAAAAATATAACGCTAATTAAATTCTTCAAAAGAAAAATTCTTATTGGATTTCGAAAGAATATAGTTACAGCACACGGGTACAAAAATATCTGTTGTTTTCCCTACATAATCTGCATATTTTAACAGTCGGGTACGGTTGAAATCAATTTAGCAATACTTGGTATTGATTTTTTTTTTTTGTGTATTATGTTTATATTTAAGTCACCTAAAGTTCACCTAAGGGCATACGTAGTAAATACATTCATGTTTCAACTTGTCTGATCATTGGGGGTTAATCTCCTTTTGATTACTTCACGCATCGAATACCCACTTCACTGGCACGCGTATGCATAATTAAACGCGGGGCCTCTTTAGAAAAAACCAATATAAAATTTAAGGGTTGCCTAATAGACCGTAATAAAAAATCCATCTTATAAAATCATACAATTTTGCAGTGGTCTGGTAATATATTCAGTGTGTAATTATTTGTATTAAAGTATGCATTATTATTGGTAATTAAAACACGGTGTTAAAACCCCTATGAATGGTACAATACTTAGAATAATAGAATAATAATGAGGTCTTTCATTAAGCAACACAAAATTATGTAAATTTACCCGGTTTGGAATACTTCATTATCGATTGAGACAGGTGTTCCAGTGAAGAGCCATAATTAGTCAAGACTTTTGTGCATCGTCTTATCAATAAAGCTTAGAAAATGTACTTGGGGTTTTGTTATAATGTAAAGCCCCGTATGATGAATAACATTTTATTTACGAAAAAACCAAACAAACAAAAGAACATAGAAAATGCAGTCATATATTGCATACACATACCACTGAGTCAATTAATCACGCTGACTGCACAATTCAAGAGGGAAAAATGGTTTAACATAGGGGGTAATAGGTCTATAGTGACCCGATACAGGTTGGATCCACAATTCCATTGTTCCCACCTAGACTCTAGAGGAGTTCCGGGGAAATACCGGGTAAAAAAAAACGCGGGAAATTATCTCCCTTTCATTTCCGGTTCACGACTTCCGGTGACGTCATTTCCGGTGATGCAACTTCCGGTGATGCAACTTCCGGTGACGTCATATCCGGTGATGCAATTTCCGGTCGCGCACGCGATCACTTCCGGCACCACCTCACTGCACCACCTCAAATAATAGATGGATGGTGCTTCTATACTACTCCTGTTCCAGTAGCCTGTTTCTCAGATGAAGATGACGTTTCATGAAATCAGAATAATTGCTACTGGCCCTTGCATATCGAATCAATTGCGAGATGTAAACACCATATGCAGGAGAAGCTGGTATATTGCTGCACATATTTGGAAAATTTATGATTTTAAAATTGAAGTCGTCCCGTTTATCATATATTTTAGTACTGATTTGACCACTGTCGTCAAATTCGAGGTATAAGTCCAAAAATGATGCGGACGAAGCGGTATCTGTGGTCTCTTTAACTTCCAGCTCTGGAGGATATATCAATGGAAGAAATTCTGCAAATCTAGAATTATTGATAGATAAAACGTCATCAATATACCTGTGTGTGAAATTAAAGGCTCTAGCCTCATGAATCTTCTTATCTTTTACAAGCTTTTGAAGAAACTCCGACTCGTATGAGTATAAAAATAAATCGGCTAGAAGAGGGGCACAATTCGTACCCATTGGTATGCCGACGTCCTGCTGAAACAGTATCCCTCCAAAGGAGACAAATATGTTATCGATGAGGAACTCCAACATACTGATCACTTGTTCCTCGGAGTAGCATGTTTTACCTTTTTGAATTTTGTTTGAAAAATATGTGGAATTGTAGCTTAACACAACACATTTTGAGCCATAGTTTCTATGAATGAAAGCTTTGTGAATTGTTTCTTTTAAGCGGGTTTTTAATTTGTCATGCGGTAGGGTGGTATATAGAGTTGAAAAATCAAAAGTTTTGATGGAGGATACCTGAGAGAAAGATCTTGATTAAAGGTTATTCAAAAGATCTTTAGAGTTTTTCAAAATCCACATGTGATTTATGCCACTACGCGAGTAAACAGTTTCACAATATTTCTGTTGTCCCTCCTTTACTGCAGAAAGAATCTTTGTCAGGTGAATAGACAATTCTTTCGTCGAACAAGTTGATGATCCCGCTATGTACCTTTCTTTGTATGGTGTCTTATGGAGTCTAGGTATCCAATATAAATAGGGTAAATCCTCAAGACTCTTTACCAGAGGGAATGTTTAAAGAGGTCATGAATGATCTGTGGTTAGCTAGGATTTCATCTTTGTCGAACGAAGTAATGGAGGCCGTTAAGACGGACTTAAGGAACGTCTAGGAGATGCCATTAATACAATCATTAGCAACATATTTCACAAACATGAACCATTCATATGTTATGTTGTGTCATTATCGTATCATATTTCAGAGTTAATATGTCGGTTAATAGTGCTTCATGTCATTTTTGACAACGTATCAGTTATTATTATTATTATTATAACATATTTGCATAGCGCATTATATAATCATAAAACTACTCTAAGCGCTTATATATTTGCAGTCAGTGTTACACGAAGATAACCATCGGTCTGCCGCAAGTTACTGACAAACTTTATCATATAATGTTGCATATAATTCCCAGACAAAACCACAGACCTGCCGCAAGTCAATAGTAAATTTGATCATAAAATGTTGCATATAATAAGCAGGCAAAACCACACACCTGCCGCAAGTCACTGACAAACTTGATCATATAATGTTATATCGAGTACAACCTCGCAATGTGCGGAAATTGAACCCCGAAATTTAGTAGATATAGGTAATGATTGCTTAGGTAGATGTAAACCTAATTCACTACTAGACGATCGCGGCAACGACGCTTCCTATTATATATAAAAGCAATATTCCAAAGACTTACACTCTGAAAGCAACTTGGGTGGGGGGGGGGGGGGGGGGGGGTGTAAACATAATTTGTGTACACTTCCTGTATGGCGTTCGTCTTGTCTTGACAGGTACATGTCATTTAATAAACTCAGAAAATGTAATTGATTGATAAATGTTTACAGCATGGGTTACGGTTTAATTGGGATAGTGAAGTAGACATATTGCTACTGTTAATTAATTTCTGAAATCGTTAATTCCGAATCGTATACCTTCTACCATTGAAACTTTTATGCTAACGTATTCTCCTTTGTTTTGACTTTGGAACTGTATTATATATCTTGGGAGCACGAATTAACCTTTGAAACTACATGTATGCAAGTAGATTTTATACAACAATTGCTATGCATTTTTCATGCTGTTCTTCTCTGTGTATGCCACATTGCATAATACATTTATTTTTAATATGGAGGTGATTATGTTTTATTGTCAATATTACATGTGTTCGATGCGATTTTGTTCATGTTTCCATTTTTAATCATATCGGTCTGCATTTGACTATACTGGAACGTTATCCCGCAATGTGTATGATATCAAGTATAGGCGATGGTACATAAGTCATCTTAGCAGATTTTGGCTATTCTCTTTAGTCATTTTGGTTTCTTGCTCCCATACATTCTAAAATTATTTGGCTTTGACATATTTTGTCTTTGAGGGTACCCGATGAAGGTCATCTGAGAAACGCGTCGTGCGCACTAAATTTGATATCTACATTTTTATTACATGATATACCAAATCTTAATTTAGATAAAATGCATAAAAACTAGCAACAACACAAATTTAAGATATTTCTTACAACGATCATCAATTGATATAAATCCAATATATAACGAACAGATTATTTCTTAAAGTAAAGCAAAATATTAAAACATTTTCGATTTTTTTTTTTCTCAAAATTTTTCTATTGTATCAAATTCAGTGGAATAATCCTCATAAAGTACGCGGAACGTTAAAAAATTGGAAAGCCAAATAACAGGAAACAAAAATCTGCTAAAAGCTCCCTATGTCTGAAGGTAGTTTTAATAATAATTACAGTATCTGATCTTTACAACCATATGAACATTCAATATTAAACAGGGACCGTTGTTGTGATAAAGGTAATAACAAAATTACCGAACTCCGAACAATCTTATAAAGGGAAAGTCAAAACTCATAATTATATAAACAGACAAAATCAGTCAACAACCGGAAAACTGTGAAAACCGTAATGACCCTGACTTGGTACAGGCATTTCTAAAGAAATGGTGGGTTGAATCAGATTTTAAGGCGCCAAACCTCCCGCTCTCATTACGGTTCAAAGATTCCGGCTGTCACTGTAACAGTATTTAAATACAGGAACAAAATAGGTAAAATAGTTGTCAAAGCAGTACCATATTCGGTGACGTAAATGTCAAAAATACTTTTACGTCACACATTGACAAAAAAATTCTTGACATTTTGGACTTCGTGATCATATGGTAGTTTTATTTATAACTACCCATGCAATCAGTGCCTATCACCACTAACGTTATATATTCCACCCCAGGCGATATGCACTCGATACAACATTATGTGATAAAGTTCGTCTGTGACTTGCAACAGGTCAGGGGTTTCCGCCGGTTTTCTCCACCAATAAAACTGACCGCCACGATACAACTGAAATATTGTGGATTCTTTAATTTTGTGTAAAATTTTAGTTTTCACTGACATCTAATATAAGGAGCTCAAGGAAATATTTCCTCAATTCTGTGTTTTACGCCGCCACTGCCTCGTAAATGTATATAAACGTCGAAAATATTGGATTTATTATGTCTTTCAAAATGTACTTGTATATTTATAATTGATGATCAAAAGTTCATTAACAATGACTATGTCATTAATATTGTTGATATGAAAATATCACATTTTACGAGAATAAAAAAACTTCATGTAAAATCTACTTAATAAAACTATCTTCCGAATTTAATTGCATTCAACTTATCTTTCGTTTTTGTTCCAGCTGATAACCCAGCGAACATCATTCTTGTATAACACATCTAGTGTATCGATGCTTTAATGAGGAAAAAGTCCACCTTTGATTGAATTAGCAGTATTTCAGCTATACATATATCGTAGCATGAACATATTACATACAATTTATTATTTATTTCGCTAACTGCTAGACTTGTAGACATAGCTCACATTTGTGCATAAAACAATAGAGTTATGCACGCTAATAAAAGAGAAAAAGATAAAGGATAGAACCATATATTCTGAATGCACTGCAACATTGTTTAATAAATCGGATAAAGAGCTGATGTTGTAGAAAGTCTGAAGAATATCAGTAACATCTACGCAGTCGCTTAAAACATTGCTTTGCGAATAATTGTAATTGTACGGAATACATTTTGGTCGTTGCTCATTGTTTACTAACTCAATATTTGTAAGTCTACTATGACCACCATGACATCTGGTCTGAACCACTTGTTCCTTAAGGTTCTATCCGTTAGAACAGGGAGGCCTGTCAACTAAGTAATCGGCTAGAACAGGGAGCCGTGTCAACTAAGGAATCGGTTAGAACAGGGAGCCGTGTAAACTAAGTAATTGGTTAGAACAGGGAGCCGTGTCAACTAAGGAATCGGTTAGAACAGGGAGCCGTGTCAACTAAGGAATCGGTTAGAACAGGGAGCCGTGTCATCTAAGGAATCGGTTAGAACAGGGAGCCGTGTCAACTAAGGAATCGGTTAGAACAGGGAGCCGTGTCAACTAAGGAATCGGTTAGAACAGGGAGCCGTGTCAACTAAGGAATCGGTTAGAACAGGGAGCCGTGTCAACTAAGGAATCGGTTAGAACAGGGAGCCGTGTCATCTAAGGAATCGGTTAGAACAGGGAGCCGTGTCAACTAAGGAGTCGGTTAGAACAGGGAGCCGTGTCAACTAAGCAATGCATTTCTTGCAATTTGTTATTAATGTGTTGTTACAAATATTCCTGCCAGCGCTTTAAAATATATATAGATTATTACATGGCATTTTTCATATCTTACGGTTTATCAGCCCTAGGTTATGATATTAGCCCGACAACCGGGAGTCTCGAGAGATGATATATGAACGAGGGCTGATAAAGGGTATGATATGAAAAATGATATGTTTATCATAAACTTCAACATAGGAAATAACTGATTTCTACCAAAATGTTTAGTGATTTTTGGTTAGAATTAAATGCATATTAATAGAACTAGAAATGTATTGTTTTTTTTCCAATGCAAATCCAATAAATGTACTTTCTTTCTAGCACTTTCAATGTCATAAGAGAGAAAATTGGCCGTTAATAATTTTCTGTGCAAATATTCAATAACTGTTTGTAAAACACGTTTTCCAGAAATTCTTGTGAAACTGTGTGAAATAAACATGATTCCTCTTATCATGCTAAACGAAACTCAAAAGTTTTATCACGTGGTAAAATTTTAGCTATGCTTTCTACAAGTATAAACCTCATTATAAAAGGCTTGGTCAAAAATGTAATATATAATTTACTGCCAAAGATGCGTTTCTGGAATAAACTTCATCTGGTACGCTTAAAATTGAAAGATTGCAAATTTAAATCATAAACATATTGATAGAAAGGGTTACAAGCACAATCGTTTGAAGGATAAACCTTATATTTGGTTATGTAATGAAAACAAAATTTGATGCGCCTGTATTTCCTTAGAAAAACACGTTTAAAAAACAGCTTCTTTCAGAAACACATGTTCCTAATAGACATGGTGTATTTTTGAACCGCAGCAAATGTTTCATCACTGTTTCTACAAACTTTGAGTTGATGTCCACGATTGTCTTAAATATCGTTTCATGTTATACCATCAGTAAATATCCGTCGACTGAACCGTGCAAATAAGGGTAATAACAAAATTACCGAACTCCGAGCAATCTTACAAAGGGAAAGTCAAAACTCATAAGTATATAAACAGACAAAATCAGTCAACAACCGGAAAACTGTGAAAACCGTAATGACCCTGGAACTGCTTATCCTCATTTCACCCTGGATTTGTTGTGTGTGTGGAAAACCATGAATATGTTAATAAAAAATGAAAATTCATCTAATGAGACTCCTCCTCTCTCAGACCCACAGAATGATTTCAAATTATCATACGAATCCATAGAAAAAGCAGAAATTTTAAATAAATATTTTTCTTCCATATCTAATTTAAACGATGAAAATAAGGTTTTACCGGATTTTGATTGTAGATGCTTGAATGTTCTCTCTGATATTGAAGTTTGTGAACAAGATGTTATAGATATAATTTCCACGTTGAATGTAGATAAGGCTGTTGGACATGATATTATAAGTAACCGAATGTTATTAGCTGTAAAAAATGAAATAGCAAAACCACTGTCCTTGTTATTTAATAGGTCGATACAAGAAATGTTTTTTCCAGATCAGTGGAAAATTGCACATGTCATTGCTTTGTTTAAAAAGGGGGATAAATCTCTACCGTCAAATTATCGTCCAGTTTCCTTATTGTCATGTGTTAGTAAGATTTTAGAAAAAATAGTTTATAAACAGATTTATAATCATCTGCATATAAACAAACTTTTATATAAATTCCAGTCTGGATTTCTGCCGGGATATTCAACTACCCATCAGTTAATTGAACTTTATGATAATATTTTACTTGCGTTGGATAAAAAACAAATAACTAGTATAACCTTCGCTGATATTAGTAAAGCCTTTGATACAGTTTGGATTAAAGCGCTTATATTAAAACTCGAGAATTATGGCATAAAAGGGAAGCTTCTTTTCTGGTTAAAAAGTTATCTTTCAAGACGAAAACAACGAGTAGTTATTAAAGATGCAATATCAAGTACTGGGGCATTAAAGGCTGGTGTGCCCCAAGGGTCGGTCTTGGGTCCATTGCTCTTTCTAATATTTATAAATGACGTAGCAGACAATATGACTGGCTTTGGCAGACTATTTGCTGATGACACTTGCATTGGCCATATGGCACATAATGAAGAAAATTTACATACATTAATAAGTACAGATTTAGAATATTTAAATGCATGGTCATATAGATGGCTTGTGAAATTCAATCCCAATAAAACAGACATTATGATTTTTAGTACTAGGCATTTAGAAAATAATGTACTATTTGACTTTAACAATATTTCACTATCTCCTGTGCATATGCATAAACATTTAGGTGTTATTTTTAGCAATGATTGTAAGTGGACAAAGCATATTGATGTACTTATTGAAAGAACTTCCAAGCAACTTAACATATTACGAAAACTTAAATACAGGTTAAAAAGGGATTATCTTGAAAAAATATATTTAGTTTTCATTCGACCTATTTTGGAATATGCCTCAGAAGTTTCGGATAATTGTGGACAAGCAAATTGTAATCGTCTAGAAAAAATACAATAGAAGCAGCTCGTATAGTGACTGGATTATCTATATATGCTAGTTTTGATTCAATCTAGAAGGAAAGTTAAAACAACGGCCGCTTTTTTACAAAATTGTCAATAAAGAAGCACCAGATTATTTATATGAATTAGTTCCGCCTTTAGTGGCAGCAAACGTTAATTATAATTTACGTAACAGTCACAATATACATGTACCTTTTAATCGTTTGTCTGTTTACCAAAATTCTTACTTTCCATGTACTATTCAAGCATGGAATTCTTTGGATCTAACTATTAGAAATCTTCCTACGTTTTGCTCTTTTAAACTAAAACTTCAGCAAATAGTTTATACTAAGAGGAGAAATCCTCAATATTATTCTATAGGTGACAGCTTTCTCAGTGTATTGCACTCTAGAATGCGAAATAAATGCAGTGCATTAAATGCAGATTTAATTGTAAATTATAATTGTTTATGTGAATACTTTAATGAAAATGCAGAGCATTACTTGTTACACTGTAACATATTTACCTTATCGCGTATTATTATGTGATTTGAAATAAATAAGTTGAATTCGATCGGAATTCCGGTAAATATTGATTTATTATTATTCGGAAATGAAACACTTAACTGTGATATAAATTGTTCCATATTTTTGGCTGTCGCTTTTCTATGTCATGATCATAAATATTTGTAAATTAGTCATATTTGTAATGTGTAACAGGTTAATAATAGATTTATGTCTTACTTTATTGATCAAGATCGTATGAAATAGTTTCGAGACAGCCTCATGCAACTGGATTATCGAGTCGTCATATCATAAATAACCGTTTTTAACAAACATATTATAAAAAAAGCAATATACTTACCGAACGTTAATAGAATGATTCCTCCCTATATTTTCAAATGTTAACTACCTTAATTAAGCACCCACTTTATATATAAATCCACTAGAAAGTTAAATCCCAATTGAATGTTTGGTGTGTTCGATTAAGTATACTTTAGCTTGGATAATCCACCTGCATGACGCTCAACATTTTTAGTCTTTGTTTGTTTTTGCTTTTGTTTTTTTCGTGTCATCACTTAATATGAAATATGTATATAATATTATATAAGTTCATTTTGTATTAATTCATGTATGTATTGGAGAAGACGTTTCTAAGTTGTGAAACTTGTGTCCTATCCAATTGTTTCTTATTGAACAATAAAATATGTTTAAAGTATTTATCTCAAAGATGAATGCCATGTTTACTTGGGCACTTAAGCCAAATAAAATACCAAAACATCGCTTAATTTGATGAAGAAATGTCGGCTCGCTGACCTTTTTTGCTTGCATATGTTTTGCAATGGCGCCCAACTCACGTTACCTGAAATCGGTCAACCATAAAATAGTAACGTGGAACACAAATAGGCCTAGGAGATTGTATTTTACAATATTTGCTTTTTCTATATTGCCCCATTTTTTCATTAAATTGTATTTGCTGTCACTTGTTTTCAGCAGATAATATCTCTGTTTTCACGTACAATATTATCCATCCAATTCCATGTAATTTATATTATTAACCAACTTACTACAATATGAATAGAAATGACCATTCTTTATAAACCGGAAATTTCTACAGCCGGTCATTACGAAATCACAGCCAGTCATTACGAATTTAAAAACGGGGCATCATTACGGGACCATTATGGACAGAATCAAAACGGCGTACATTTCTAACAATAAGTGACAATTTTTTTTAAATTTGTGTGTATTGACAATCGATCTGCACGTACACTTACTTTATTGCAAATGCACACTTCACTTTGCACTGAAAGCGCCACCTATAATTTGTATGAGCAGACGAGAGATGGACGACGAAGGACTTCCATGGGGCAGTTCGAAGCGAAAATCGGACAAATACGCTAAAAACGGAGAGGAAATGATGGACATTCTCGTCGATGACATTGACAGATACGAACAATTGCTGTTTCAAGACAGGTTGCACTGGTTTGGTAAACGTCTCACTTGCAGTTGCTATGTTAAGTTCAGTCATAATGTCACATTTTATGAAAAAATACAAATATCAAGTTTTTGTATCAAGCCAAAACAGTTGATGAAAAACAAGTTGAAAATTGGGTAACCTGTGTTAGATAATTTAAAATCTATACTTGGCCTTTCCACATTGGCCTTTCCACATTGGCCTTGTTATATACAATTGGTAGTTGTAGGAACGAAGAAACTATCGACAATAAAAATGCTTTTAAATTGAACAAATAAGCATCATGACATACAGTACAGGTAGAGTCATATTTCTATAAATGTCCCAATCCGTCATGTCCAATATAGACAGTCCGACAGTAACCCCAGGTACAATAAACAAGATCATAAATTGATCTCCTGATTCAAATGATAACAAGGTAATAAAAGCTGGTTCGATGCTGCCACACTTCACTGCACGTGCAGTCAATTTGTTTACCTGTGTTTGCAAAATGTGTGTAATTTTATAGAAATAAATCGATGTTTAGTTAGGTGAAGCTATGTATATACATACATGTATAAACGATAAAGGGACAATGTTTTCTTTCTATTTCAGGAACAGGAGAGGATTCAATATTTCCTTCCAATATACACTGTATATATTTTTTCATTTAACTTTCCGGTGTTACTGTTTTTGTTCATCAAATGTACCTACACTGTATTCTCGGTTAAAGTTGGTTAATAAAAGTATCAATATGGCCTTTTTCATATTGGCCCTGTCATATGCCAGAGGTATTAATAATGAAACTAAATAAAGCTCTAGGACTCGATGGTTTAAGCGTTGAATTTTATAGAAAATTTTGGATTAGCTTAAAAACACTTGTTACAAAAGTATTAAATGTTACCTATTAGAGGGGACATTTATCAAACTCACAAAAAATTGGGGCCATATCTTTAATTTAAAAAAAAATGATCCATTATCTCTGGATAATTATCGTCCAATCACTCTTCTGAATACAGATACAAAAATATTAGCATATACAATAGCCCAAAGACTTAAAGAAGTGTTACCATCCATAATTCACTCGGATCAAAAAGGATATGTTAAAAATAGATACATAGGTTTCAATATACGACAAATTCAAGACGTAATAGATCATTCAGAAAAGTTTAACATAGAAGGAGCCATATTATTTCTAGATTTTACAAAAGCATTCGACTCTTTAGAATGGTCGTTTATGACTGAATGTCTTGAAACATTTGGCTTTAAAAGTTCATTTATAAGATGGATTCGAACAATGTATACATATATAAAGGGATGTATTCTAAATAATGGGTGGGTTTCTGCCCCTTTTAAGGTTTTTCGAGGGATAAGACGTGTGTCCGGCTTCAGCTTTAATCTTCGTTTTAGCAGTAGAAATCATGGCCATTAAACTAAGAGAAACTAAACATATAAGGAGAATAGAAATCAAACTAAATAATATAACAAGCAACTTAAAAATTTGTCAACTGGCTGACGACACTACATTATTTCTAAAGACAAAACACGAAATAACCATAGCTATGAATATAATTGAAGAATTTGGCAACCTTTCAGGCCTTAAATTAAACAAAAATAAAACCGAAGGAATTTAGCTAGGAAGATTAAAACATACTAAAGACAAATACGAAAACATTACTTGGACAAATGAACCCATTAAAAGCTTAGGAGTATATTTTGGATACAATAAGACTCAATGTGATCAATTAAATTATGAAAAGCAAATTAATTAATGTAAAGCCATAATAAAAAACTGGAACCAGAGAAACATCTCATTAATAGGAAGAATAACAGTGTTCAAATCACTAATACTGCCCAACATAACATTTATAGGTTCCTGCACAATAATACCAAAAGAATATATCCAAACCTTTAAAAATATTGTATATGAATTCTTATGGAAAGGAAAGAAAGATCCAGTTAAGCGATCGGTTTTATCTAATGACTATTTAGAAGGAGGGTTAAAAATGGCCAACATAGATACTTATATAAAAGCCTTACAAATAAAATGGATATTAAGATTATTGGAAAATAGTAATGAAAACTGGAAAATTATACCACAAAAGTATTTTGAGAAAATAGGAGAAAACTTTCTCATATTAAATATGAATTTAGATAGCTTTAAATCTTTGGAAAATGAATTAACAAAATATATTCCAGCATTTTATAAAGAATTATTGAAAACATGGATTACCTGTAGAGGGGGGGGGGGATAAAAGTCCACAATATTTTAGAGAAATAAGAATACAAATAATATAGGGAAATAAGTATATAAAATATAAAGGCAAATGCTTAGTCAAAGTTAATTGGATAAAAAGTGGAATCATTTTTATTAATGATATTTTAGATGAATATGGTCATATTTCAGAATATAAAATTATAACCAAATTAAGAAACAAACAAAACTGGATATCTGAACTGAATATTTTGAAAAAAGCAATCCCAAAACTGTAGAAAGAAACTCTGATAACACAAGATTCAATAAAAACTCAAGTAATTCCAAAAAGTATGTTAAAATAGAAAAAAATCAGATCCAAAATCTACAAATAAAAAACAAAGAGGTGTATAAAATATTATTAGAATCTCAAGTAAAAGAAAAACCCATAGCTTACACTAAATGGGAAAAATGTTTAAAGAAGGACAGAATGCATACTTTAACATGTATAACACAAACTTTATTTTTCACTTTTAAATATTTAGAGTTAAATAAATTAAAAATCTTTAAATGGAAACTTATTCACTTCATATTACCATGCAAAGAATTGTTAAAACAATGGAGAATAGTAAATAATAGTGACTGTCTGGTATGTAAAGAAAACGAAAATTACAAACATCGTTACCTTGATTGTAAATATAACAAAAAATATTGGCAAGAGGTGAAAAAAATGACAACAAATCTTTATATAGGAGATCATGTTTTTAACCTGGAATCTCTGGTTTTTGGCTACAAAATATATGACCAGGCATATTTTGAGCTTAACCTGCTTATAACCTTAATATTTTTTTTTATATATAAAGCCTATTATATTTCAAATCAAAAAGAAAAAAAAGTAGATATATTTAAAATTGTTAAGGATGAGGTAAATAATGTGTTCGATACAAATATTTTTAGACAAGTCAAAACAGGAAATTTCATAAGCAAGGCACATGTATACCTAAACAGCTGATATATCACATGACTTCAGAATTCTTGTAATGTCACGTGATTTCACATGTGGAGAAAAATAAATCAATAATATGAAACTTGTCTTCATCACTTATATTGTAGTAAACTCAATACTTACATGTCACAAATAAAACATTTTACAGCGGACAGAAGAAATCCTTTCACTCATAGATATCATATTCTAACAATTAGAAAATAAAGCGAACTACAATCAAAATAGGAAAAAGCAACACCGCAAGCGTGCATGTAATCCACGAGCATGAACAATTAACCTTTCGACCGTGATCGGTTTGAAAGTGTCAAATATCCGGATATTGTCAACAAAAAGCATGTGAAATCACCATAGACAGCTATTATATGTTTATTACATGTCAGAATTACAATATATACTGGATATTAACTGTATAAGTGTACTAACAACATTTATTTTGAACTAAGCTTCACTAAATAGCAAATCCCTTGCTATTTAATGATTAACAACTAGGGATACTAGGTAAAAGCTGTATATCTAGTAAATTGTTAACAGCAATTAGTGCAATAAAATCTGTGATTAAAAAAATAATAAATAAAATAATGGCCGAGGATGGCTGTAATGTATTAAATCATATATATTACTCACAAATATTCCCGCTAAAAATCTGAAAATTGTCTAAGTAATTACTTAATTTCAAAACGAAAACAATGCAATTTCCGTTGCCTAATTGAGTTGTAAATATAGGTCAAGATGCGCAGTGGAATGTAAACAAACACAGGATATGCAAATTATCCATTACGGACTGTGTTTTTCTGGAAATATTTGACTTTAATTATTAAGTCAAAATTGTAGTAGTAAAATGGCACCATTTTGGCACCAAAACCTATAGATATATTTTCTTATCTGTTTAAATCTCATTGTTGTTTTGATCAAAGTGAAAGTATATCCATTATCTATTTCTGAACGCAGTTTGCAGGATAAATGACGTCATCGACATCTGAACTCACGTGACAGTGCATTCGAAAATGGTGACCGATTTTAACGGACGACAGGATATATAAATGTGCTCTAGCGAAAGTTTCACAACATGCATACATAATGGTTACATTACCAGTAAACGTGTCACACGTGTGTCTGTGGTATATTTGACAATGTTTTTTTCTATCAAAAAATAATTTTACTGGAAATAACAACATTGCCATCTAATATATCAACTTGATTTGGTCAGGTATCATCAAATGAATTACAGACATGATGTGTGCATACGAAAACACGCAGAATGATCGTAGTTGAGGTTTGGTCATGGGTAAAGTTCCCTTTCTTGACATAATTTCCCGTTAAAATGTTTCTTTTATGTTTTCTGTGATTTATTGATACCAAACTGTTGTACAATCATGGTGGGGAAAAAGAAGCCGAATTACCCTTCACCTTGATCTTAAAATATAGAAAACAAATAAAACCATTGTTGTCTTTATGGAATTGTATGTCATTGCCTAGGGCAGGTACACAATATATTGTGGTTAAATCGGTTATTGAGACTTCAACTTTTCCCGTAGTTCACTTATTTCTTAACTGCTAATAGCTAAGCAGTTGAATAAAGCTTGTTTTATCTAATGATCCGATCACGATAGCCCTGTTGGAAAATGTAATATAGTTTGATAAGTTAGAGAATGTTGGTCAAAGATTAGTGGGACAAGTGTTGGGGGAAATAAGATATATTTTTCAATAGTACGTCTATAGATATAGCTAGCGATACAGGGCCGGATGTCGAAAAAGAACACGTGCGTTTTAATTTGCTATTACTATTTATTATATTTCATGTAAATTTCCTGTCTTCTCATTGATTAAGGAGCGTGTGCCAATTTAGTCTATCACATGGCAGAGGGTGATAATTTAGTCTATCACATAGCTGACAAAATTGCTCACATTTCATTTACGAACACCCATCTGTATAAAACATACACCAAAACGGCAGAAAAATATTAACAAATACAAAAAATGTATGTAATCTTATTTATTACACATCATCGATATCACAGTTTAACACATTTAAAGACAACAGCAATTGAAATTCGGGGCATCATAATCATAAAAAAGAATGAAACCAGGAGAAAAGAACATTCAGTATAATAAAACAAATAACACATAGCTGCGAGGGTGGTAGAGCAGATTGTTACCCCTAGAAATTTCATTGTCAATCTCGGCGTCGCCTCGGTTGACAATGAATTTCTCGGGGTAACAATCTGCTCTATCACCATCTCAGCTATGTGTTATTTATATAATACTATCTATTTCCTATATATCAAAATATAGGAATTGTTTAAATATAAGGAAACGTCTTCTTTAGAGGTTGTACATAACATATTTGGTTTAAATGTTTTGTTGCTTTAAGATTTGTGCTGTCAAACAGTGTTGCACTATGTTTTTCAAACTGTACGACAATTACAATATTTGGCGAGATATTTGCTTTTTTCAAATGCTAATACTAGGGAAGTACTTTTTAACTTTTACGTCAGGCTACACAGTATATTTAATTACACTAATGACACCAAATTAACCAAAGTAACATGTAGGTAAAAAGGTGGAACTGCGAGGGGCCTATGGATTGAATTTTAGATTGCAAAATAGATAAAGTGGTATATTTTAAATTAATGTCGACACATGTTACCTTACATGTGGTCACCAACAACAGCTATTTTTCATTAGATGCTGTTGTATTTTAGATGCAAGGACGTGACATCTCCAAGCACGTGATACTCATCCACGTCCCATCCCAAATGTGAGTTTTGCATTTACCCCCCTCCCCCCCTTCCCACATCACAAGCAAAATAACCAAGTCTTATTTCAATATACCTTGTTTTTTTTTGCTTTTTTTGTATAACGGATTATAATTGTAAGCAAATGTTAGAAAAAACTGAAAGGGTAATCAATGAATGGTCGATTCAGAGACACAAGCAACACGGGACACAAGACACAGAACGAAAAGTAAACACCGCCCCCCCCCCCCCCCCCCCCCCTGTGTTACTCATAATTGATCAAGTCTGGTAAAAAATATAATTATCAGAAATAATAAGTGCTTATTACATACACTATCAATGATTTCAAATTCTTACCTTTTTCTTATTTGCACAGCGTGTATTATCCCTTCTTTGTACAAGTTGTATTCCGGGTGGTCCATTTCCCCATATTTTACGTGTAACTCTGATGTAGGACAATGTAATAATAGATAATGGAATAATATACTGGACTAAAAATAAAAATACACAATACCGAATATGAAACGTAGAGGATGGCCAAATTACATTACACAGTTTTCTCACTTCCAAATCACTGACAGCAAACAGAGATGTGACTTTGAAGTAGAGAGCATCTGGAAGACTAGCCACTATACTTATTATCCAGATGACCGTCAAAATAGCTGCAGCCACCTTTATATGAAATCCAGCTCGTAAGGGATAGAGAACGGCTATGTATCTGTCAATGGCAATTAACGTCAAAGACAAAACACTGACATTAATTGATAAATTTTTCACAAATGGAGCAATCTTGCACATAGAATCGGCTACTTCCCAACGCTGCAATATGGCCGATTGAAACTGAAAAGGTATTGCAAATAATCCAAGAATGACATCAGCAAAGGCTAAATTCGCTAAAAATATGTTTGTTACAGTCTGCATATTTTTTCTTAAAATCACAACAAATATAACAATCAAATTTCCTATGACTGCAATAATAGACACAGTACCGTATAAAACAGCTAAAAGTATAACAATACCTAATGATACGACATGTTCTTGAGACATCCCCTGTAGGATTAGAATATCATCTTCTGTTAAATTATTATCGTCTTTGAATTTCTCCCATATTATTTCATTTTTAAAGAATGCCATTTTTTCATCAAAGTTCATAACAAATCTGTTATCACATGGTGCTATGCGATTTATTAGATAATAAAATATTTGTTTTCCAACGCTAAAACTCGATTCAGTACATTCCAAAATCGCTAAAATCTGTCTGAATTGCAATGACTTGGTTCAGGACAAATGCAGTTCCTTGTACACTGTAGTAATACAATATTTTCAATAGCACACACCGTTTGTATATATTATAATTATTCACTAATTCATCAAAATATATATATCTGAATCAATCATAATTATTTTTCTTTAAAAAAATCAATATATCGTAATAATTAAAACAACAATTGTTTGTGTACATCCTTAAACAGCTATACCATTGGCTGAAGTCATCACGTCATCCGCCGTCTGTCGTTTCAAAGTCAACAAAGATCTATCTATTGATTGAAAACCAAATTGCATGATTGATGGAAATTATTATATATTGCTTTTTATCAAGAATATGTATTTCGTCATTCTGTAAATCACAATTAAATTATAAATACGAAACCTAAATTTAATATACATTGGGAACTAAGGAACACATAAGTTTGTACCAGGTTTTACGATTTGCTACAAAGTATTATGGTCTTAAAGATAATTACATAACAACATTTTTTACAAGCGATAGAACTGGTGTGTTCCGTTTCTCGATTGTTTTCCAATGCTACAACAGCTCAACGTTGAAATATTATTAGAAATGTTGCTTAAAATAATTAAGCCTTGCACACAGCATTTGCAAAACAAACATACTTTAGCTATATGTACATGTATGCCTTTTAAAAAGCAGACAATTCACAAAGCGTATTAACACATTATAACATACTTAAAGAGAAAACTCTACTATATAATACGACTCTGGTGACGGTTCCCAAAATTCGACCCCCAGTTGCCCAGCACGTCACTAGAATGCGGATAGGAGATGCCCTCTAGATAAGAGATTGATAGGATACAATATGAATATCTGGTATTTGATCATACTGTCAGTTACCCTAAATTCGTTAATACCGTAAATTCGTACAAATTTTCACGTGCGCCGTATGTGCTACAAAAATACATTTTTACGTCACTTTCGGCGAAATTCAAATAGCATTGAAAAGAAAGAAATTAACTGTGTATTTCAAAAGAAGAAAATTCGTATCAAACATGTATTATGATAATATATTTATCAAACATCTTAAAACCTACAGATTCCTTAGTCCTAAATAAATCAATAGTTTGTATCCATCGTTTTTCCATCAAACACATCGCACTTCAAATATCCCTCCTGATACGCCATTTTTGTTGTCTTCAGCATCCGAATCATAAGTGCGCTTATTGTGTAAATAGGCCAAACAAATAATAAATTGCGTTTATATAGTGAAAATGTATAAAGATAAAGAAATCAAGAAAAATGACAAGGATATTTTTTTATCAATGTGTGACGTAAAAATATTTGTGACATTTACGTCACCGAATATGGTACTGCTTTGACAACTATTTTACCTATTTTGTTCCTGTATTTAAATACTGTTATAGTGACAGCCGGAACCTTTGAACCGTAATGAGAGCGGGAGCTTTGGCGCCTTAACATCTGATTCAACCCACCATTTCTTTAGAAATGCCTGTACCAAGTCAGGGTCATTACGGTTTTCACAGTTTTCCGGTTGTTGACTGCGTTTGTCTGTTTATATAATTATGAGTTTTGACTTTCCCTTTGTAAGATTGTTCGGAGTTCGGTAATTTTGTTATTACTCTTATTTAAAAATTGCTTGTTCCTTATATCGTACACGCAGATTTACGAAAATGGTGTCAAAATCGGGAAAGATCATTAACTGACGTTATGGACAACACAGATGAACAGCACAAGAAAAAAATCCTCTAAAGCACCAAAAATCCAATGCCTTAAAATAAAATTTATTAACAATAAAAATCAAAATATGAAGCATAAAGACAACGACTTACAAATACCAATAACACTTCTGAATCTGATTCCATACTTGCCAACTCTACCGATTTACGCGCTAGTCTACCGATTTTTTAAGTCTTCTACCGCCTACCGATTTTAGATGTTTTCCTACCGATTTAAAAAAAAATGTAAATTTTTTTTTATCGTGAATTGTTCACATGTTGATTATTCTTGTAGATTTCTAAGACGTATAAATGTGTTCAAATCCAAATTATTTAGGTCCTTTCCGTAATCGTTTCCCTCTTAAATTTGTACCGGAAACTTCCATTGGTCAATTCTTTATCATTAAGCCAATCAGAAACTGTATTTAAAATAAAGTTTTGAAGCACTACATTTTGAACTTATGACTCCTAAACATATATATACAGTAAAACTTCGCTCGCTCGAACTCGAAGGTACTGTCAAAATATGTTCGAGCTATCGGAAGTTCGAGCCGTAATTTTAGACAGAAAAAAATCTTGTTCTGACCCGGGACAGTTTCATTACCTATATATGATAACTGATGCACAGTAAAACTGGCCTTTCTCGTAAAACATATTTAATCATTTAAGTTCAAACAAGAGGAATATTATACAAAATATTTTACATAATGACGGATATAACTAACCTAAAATAATACAGCCTCAGAATATAATTACAAAACATTTTGCAATTTAGATATAAATAAGACAATTTTTTCAGAACCTTAACATTACACAAAGATAACAGGCCTTTCATTTTGTACATGTTTGCATATCTAGTATAATAAATTGGAATAAATTTACATCTAAGCCTTTGTACATCAGCAGAGGTACATTCAAATAAAAAATGAAATTCAGTACCTAAACCAACATTACACAGATGACAAATACGTTCTTCTCTGGGAGTATTCGGCCATCTTCCAGTTTCTATTGGAAGCTTAATGTTATTGCATCTAAGCTTTGTTATCATGTTTCTGTCATGTGGTAATAATTTTAATAAGTATTTATCTAAATTAAATTCATTTTTAAATATGCCATAAAATTCTCCCCTAGAAGAGTTCTCAATTTGGTTAAACCAGTTTTGAATATATTGATCAGTCAGATTTTGCTTAACAATAAATTTTAGTTGCACTGAATGAACTGGCTGTTGTTGGTTCCATAGATAATTAAGCCCAGTTTTCTCAAAATTAGATTTGATAAAATTTAGCCACTTAAATTGAACATTATCAATAATACTAAAGTTAAACATAATCTTATATAAAATACAACTAAGTTTCTTCTTGTTTGAAATAAGTCTATTCCAAAAATTTACAATCCTTAATTTTATACATAATATATAGGTGTTCTACCAAGTTCTCCGTATGTCATAAAATTTGGAGTAGTGGTTCTAACACAGAGCTCCAGATAATTTTCAAGTCCAAAGGGTAATTACCCCCTACTTTTGAAAATGATGCGTATTTGCATATTTCCTTTGCACTGTTGTACTCTCTACTTCAGAAAAGATTCCGTACATGTACACTTTTAAAATTATGTTGGACACAAGTGTTATTCAATAAACACAGGATGCAAGTGAAATGTATATCTCTGTTTAATTTGACACGATTGTGTCATGTTTATTAATAAAATGTTGTAAATATTTTGTTTTTTGCTCGTCGACTTCGGCAGTTTTCACAGCCGCGTTGAAAATGTCATCAATGATTCCTTTAACTATACTGTCACTAGACACAGATGAAGCTGTCAGGAACTTTTAAAAAAAGTATATAATTTTCCGTAGCGCGCTTATTCATGTTCTTGCTCATTTTCAACGAACAACGTGTTCCCAAATTCACTTTCGTTTTAGTTCTAAACTAAACCGCATTTATTTGTAATATTGACCGTGATTGGATGATTCATCCTAAACATCCAATCAGATCTCTTTTGACATCGATGCTTAGAAAGGCAAACATTCGGTACCCTCGGATGTATACACTTTCTCTTTCGAAAAGTTTAAAGAGAAGTAATTAAGGGGAATTTCTCAAAGTCAAAAATGTATTGTTTGTGTACACGATGTATTATCGTCAACAGCGTACAAGTACGCTCCGAATTTGGAAAGATTGCTTACACAGCAATATGTATGCGTTAATGTACACTCTGATCTGATAATACATGCGTTTTACACGTTTTCATTGCGTAAAAACGCAAATACGCAGCTTATCTGGAGCTCTGTAACACCTAAAATATTTCTACAGAACTGAAGATGAAGTTTTTCTAGTTGCTTAGTGTTCTCATAACCCCATATTTCAGAGCCATAAGTAAGTATTGGAAGCATAAGTGTATCAAACAATTTAAATTGTAAATCTATTGGAATCGATATATTTCTCAATTTTCTATACAAACAATATAAAGCTTTGCGAGCTTGATCCATCAATTTAGCTCTTGCCTTCACAAAAGAGCCGTTATAATTAAATATAACATTTAGATATGAATAAGAGTCTTCAATTTGTAAATTCTCTCCACATAGCTTAAAAATAGGTTGATTTTTTTATTTTCTTTTACAAAATATTATTACTTTAGTCTTTTGCAAGTTAACCTTCAATTTCCAATGATGACAATACTTTTCAAATATAGCCAGAGCAGACTTACACATTTCTTAAAGTTTTCGTCCAAAATTATTTGGTCTGCATTCACACTGAGTATATTTTTTTAAGGAAATATTATTATCAAGTAAAACTTGGTAGTCATAGCAATATGATATCTAAATAGGCCATCTTCTACATTTACATCCATAACATTCAAAAAGGTTTCATCTGGTTCTGAAAAAATCTTCAAAAAAAACCCAGTTTTAGCATTAAAATCTCCAACAAGTGCACATTTCATGTCTTTTTCTATAAAATTTACTAACTCATTTTCAATATCTAAAAATGCATTTATTGACGAATATAGAGAGTTTGCAGGTAGGGTGTATACACATCCTAATAAAAGGTCATTATTAAATACTTAAATTTAAATTTAATATTAATAAATTTAATAAGATTTTATATATACAACAACAATACCTCCAGATTTATCCTTAAATATTTTTCTATTTTTTGCAACATAGCTAAAACCATCTGGGATATTTAAAATGTCATATTTGTCAGTTTTTGTCTCTATAAAAATACATACTGTATATCATGTGTTGTAATTAACTGTATAAATTTAAGTAATAAAAGTTTTGACTTGATACCACAAACATTTTATTTCTGAAAAATTAAGTTTCTGTTTTTTAAACCTTGGGGCATTTTCATCAATCGCTTCTCTTGCTTGCCTGTCCTATTGATAGTGGTTGTCCGGGTTTCTAGGAGGGGGAAAGCGCATATGAGGTTCTCCGTTTCCAGGTTGAAGCGCATTTTTACAAATTCATATGTGAATATTAGCATGTTTTTTTTATCAACTTAGCTGTGAATGTGAAAAAATTGTGAAAAATAAGTGATTTATGTCTCAAATATATTAGTAAATCTTCCTTGTTTTCAACAATAAACCAGGAAATGTTTTTTCCGCTTTAATAGTAAAACATACTCGACAATAGGCACTCATAATTGATGATTTCTTATTGTAACACACACAAGTCACAAGAGATGACGTGGATTAAATGATTTTAAGTAACATAACCCCGCTATTTTATATTGAAGTGTATTTAGCAAGCCAGTAGATTGATTAATCATATATATATGTACATTTGTATGTAAGCACATTCAACGTACATCTGTCAATTAAATTGCGATGTTCGAGTTTGATATGGTAAAACTCGTGATTTTATTATGATTCTCTATTATTGATGGGACCATTTATTAAGTTTGACTGTTCGAGGTATCAGTGTTCGAGCGAAAGATTTTTTTAGCTTAACAATATATGGAAAATTGGCGGGACTTTCAAATAAGTTCGAGCCATCCATGGTATTCGACCCATCCGAGTTCGAGGTTTGACTTGTATATATGTAAAATGCTAATTTCCATTTTTTCATGGTTTTTTCATACTATATTTAAAGATTTGACTGAACAGATTTTATATCCAAAATGCAACAGAATGCACCATTTTGCGTCCTTCTGAAAAACAATTTTCTGGTGGGGGGGGGGGGGGGTGCGTGGCAAACCCTAGACCCTCTACCGCTTTTAGTCTCTCGAGGGTTGGCATGTATGTGATTCTAAGGATGAAAATCAAATAAGAGATGATAAAAAGTGCTGTGTATGCAAATTATTCATCCCAAAAGAAGTCAGAGAGAGACCTTGTTTACTATTCACGAAATGGCTACAATGTGACCAATGCAAACACCGGATCATTTGATCTACTCTACCGAAAAACGTGTGATCAGGCAAGGAGATGTATTTTTATGCCCCTAGTGCAAGACTGATTAGTACTGAAATCATGCTATCTTTATTAATATTTGATAAAATGATTAAAAAAAAACAATTTAAAAACAAGGACAAAATTAAAGCACACAAACATAACAAAGTTTAAAAACAAAAAAATCTAAATTAAACCGAAACAAATTAATGACAAAAACAACAAAAACCATTACATTTTCAACATATCCTGTCAATATTTGTACTGATATGGGATACATGTTCATGATGACAAAAACAATCTGTAAAACAAATTAACATAAATAAAAACGTTTTAAATGATTACCAGATTTATTGGAAACGATCTCAACAAATACATGGTCTAAAAACTATTATTTCAATAGTCTTAGCCTAATTTTGGTAAGGTGTACGAAAATAGGGTATGACGTCACCTGTTTTAAAAATGGGGTCACATGTAAACAAACACGTACATAGATGTCAGACGATACATTAGAATCCCATATTATTCATGGATTAAAAGGCAAATATCTGCTTAATAGAAAAGTGAATTTGGTTTGATAAAAAGCAATTCTGAAATGATTTTTTTACATGAACATTATTATGTGTACGAATAATGGGTACTCTAGGATAAACAAAAAACAACCTTTTAAGATATTAATAGTCGTACAATTTTCTGGTTTGTCGTTTTAAAACCTAATGTTAAAATAAAATGTCAGAAAATTATGATCTAGTTAAACGACAAAATCATTACAATTTGCCTATAAATGAAGAAAAAATTGATTTGATTATTATTGTATTAACCAAATAAACTTACTTTCTTCAGGCATTGGATATCGTGAAGGAGTTTTCTCGTTTTTCCCTTGTATCCTAGATCTTGACCTGGATCTGGACCGGTGTATGCTTGACCTTGATCTGGACTGTTGTCTGTATGACCTGGATCTGGACTGTTGTCTGTATGACCTAGATCTGGACCGGTGTCTGCTTGACCTGGACTGTTGTCTGTTGGACCTAGATCTGGACCGATGTTTGTTGGACCTACCAGTAGATCTGGATCGGTGTCTGTATGAACGGGATCTGTTTGACTGTGATCTGGATCGGTTTTGCTCATCTTTTTTATGCTTCCAACTTTCTCTTGAAAGTTTGATTGACTCTATAGATACAGATCTGGATCTAGATTTACTCAATGTAATAAACATGTGTGGAGACTCAGGTGGTGTTGGTGATCTAGGTACCGGAGACAGATCTGGAGTGCTTCTTTCTTTTCTTTGACTGTGACCTATTTATAAAAGATAAATCAAGTGATGATATAAATTGGAACTATGAACCAAAACTATGGATAGAAAAGGCATTTCCTAAGGAATCAGACATGACATGGAATTAGTGTGTAATGCAATTTCAAGTTTTACTCCATGTTAGATTCAGGCAAATTCAATAAAAACATGCATATTTTACAGACATAAATGAATACCATACACACCATAGACAATGAATTCACAATTAAAAGTAATTTTAATAGTTTTTTTTTGGGATATAAACAGAATTATTTTAGTTGATTTCTAGATGAAAAAGTTAAGGAAATCATTTCTGCCATTTATTTTTACACTATAACCAGTCAAATTTCGTCTTTTAAATGCATGCATTTATGAGGGGAAAAAAAGAAAAAAAATACTATGTGTATACAGTTGTTAAGGTATACTGCTTGTATTTATCAAGTAAAAAGTTGTAAACAAACTGAAAACTATTGATATGCCACCTTCCACTTGATTCATGAGTAGTACTTAAATAATATCATACTCCTAAGAAATTGAACCTTTAAACATGTTTCTTGTTAAGCAGGAATCCTTGTTTCAGCATTCTAGTAGACCTGAGTGATTATGGAACATCACAAAGTCACACAATGCCAACAGATTCATTTATTATTGATACAATATTTAAATAGGAAAACCTACCTTGTTTATCTTTATGAACCTCTGCTGAAACATTAATTCTTGAAATGCCCAAAGAAGATGGAGGTGCAGGAGGTGGAGGGATAGCTGTTGTTGGCTTCTTTGACTTTTCAGAAGACTTCTTTGTGCGTTTATTATCATCATTTTCATTTAACTCATCTGCAGAAAAAAATAAAGTTTCCCCTGTGATCAAATTATAATGCCAAACAATAAATCATTTAATGCCTTGCACAAGTGTAGGTTTAAGATCTTGGAATTAATTTGTTCTCCCAAACATTAATATGCACGGGTAAATAAGAAACCACACCACCATAGTGTTTGTTATATGGCCCTGGTTAGAAAAAGCAACTGTTATAAAAAAAAATTAAATTATACTTTTGTAGCATATAACGAAGTTGTTAAACAATTTTTGAAGATTATATAAAATAAATGAATAATGCATTAAATTTCAAAGTTGTAATTTATCATACAAACATCGATAGAGCAACATGTAATAAGGACCTAGCAAATTTGTTATCCTTGGAGCACAAAAATATATCCATACCAGTTTGAAATTCACTGCCATAGTTTTTTTTCTTTCTGATTCTTTTGCAACTTTCTTCATGTCTATCTGTGTCATCAGAGACCTCTGCTGCTGTTGTATTATCATTTTCACATTCTTCCTTGTTGTCTACATAAGAAAAAATGTTGGTTTCTTTTACAAAATACACCAAACTTGTAAAATTAATACAATTATATAGTCAATTTTGAATTTTATTACTGAGATTTAGATAAAGAACAACTATTGTTTCATTACATTCATCATTTGTATGTTTTTGTCAAGTGATTTCAAAATTCAGATGCAACAATTCTGTCACGATGACAGTAAAACCATTATTAAAAATACTAACCAGATGTGATCTTTATTTTAACCAACTGGAATTGGTCCCAGCTGGCCTCTGGTGTCCATTTTTCTCTAATGGCTTTTATAGCTCCCGCATTCGACACTTTTGGCCAATGGACATAGTTGTCAGTTATCCATTTGGTAGGGATTACTTCTTCTTCTTCATGGTCGCCTTCCTTCCATACCGCCCTACACCAAATATTTGCCATTGCCTGTATATAATAAAGAAAACATGTTAACAGTGATATAATTTTGGAACAAGTTATACATACATTCATTTTAAACATGTACTGTACATCATCATTGAAAAACGAATATTATCTGTAATTTATTCTTTTTAAAAAGACATCAGTGTGTACACTGTACTGCCATGATACATGTGCATGTATCAATATATAAAAAAGTTTATCCTTTGCTTTGTTTTTATACATGCATTATCACTTATCCTAACACTATAATTGTGCTGTTAAGTGTTAATATTCATGCTTAATTCATGTACTTAATTGTTATCATCAGCATTCCTTATTAAGTGACTTAATAAGGGTAATAACAAAATTACCGAACTCCGAACAATCTTACAAAGGGAAAGTCAAAACTCATAATTATATAAACAGACAAAATCAGTCAAAAACCGGAAAACTGTGAAAACGTAATGACCCTGACTTGGTACAGGCATTTCTAAAGAAATGGTGGGTTGAATCAGATTTTAAGGCGCCAAACCTCCCGCTCTCATTACGGTTCTAAGGTTCCGGCTGTCACTGTAACAGTATTTAAATACAGGAAAAAAATAGTTAAAATAGTTGTCAAAGCAGTACCATATTCGGTGACGTAAATGTCAAAAGTATTTTTACGTCACACATTGACAAAAAAAATTTTGACTTCTTTATCTTTATACATTTTCACTATATGAAAATGCATCGCTTATAATTTTTTCTGCAGAGACGGAATATATTTCGACAAGATATTGGTATCGGAATATAAACTTTTTAAGAGATCGAATAAGGCGAATCTTTTTATAGCCCTGGTCCAGTAGCCTGTTTCTCAGATGAAGATGACGTTTCATGAAATCAGAATAATTGCTACTGGCCCTTGCATAGCGAATCAATTGCGAGATGTAAACACCATATGCAGGAGAAACTGGTATATTGCTGCACATGTTTGGAAAATTTATGATTTTAAAATTGAAGTCGTCCCGCTTATCATAAATTTTAGTACTGAGTTGACCACTGTCGTCAAATTCGAGGTATAAGTCCAAAATGATGCGGACGAAGCTGTATCGGTGGTCTCTTTAACTTCCAGCTCTGGAGGATATATTAATGGAAGAAATTCTGCAAATCTAGAATTATTGATAGATAAAACGTCATCAATATACCTGTATGTGAAATTAAAGGCTCTAGCCTCATGAATCTTCTTATCTTTTACAAGCTTTTGAAGAAACTCCGACTCATATGAGTATAGAAATAAATCGGCTAGAAGAGGGGCACAATTCGTACCCATTGGTATGCCGACGACCTGCTGAAACAGTGTCCCTCCAAAGGAGACAAATATGTTATCGATGAGGAACTCCAGCATACTGATCACTTGTTCCTCGGAGTAGCATGTTTTACCTTTATGAATTTTGTTTGAAAAATATGTGGAATTGTAGCCTAACACAACAAATTTTGAGCCATAGTTTCTATGACTAAAAGCTTTATGAATTGTTTCTTTTAAGCGGGTTTTTAATTTGTCATGTGGTAGGGTGGTATATAGAGTTGAAAAATCAAAAGTTTTGATGGAGGATACCTGAGAAAAAGATCTTGATTTCAGGTTATCCAAAAGATCTTTAGAGTTTTTCAAAATCCACATGTGATTTATGCCACTACGCGAGTAAACAGTTTCACAATATTTCTGTTGTCCCTCTTTTACTGCAGACAGAATCTTTGTCAGGTGAATAGACAATTCTTTCGTCGAACAAGTTGATGATCCCGCTATGTACCTTTCTTTGTATGGTGTCTTATGGAGTCTAGGTATCCAATATAAATAGGGTAAATCCTCAAGACTCTTTACCAGAGGGAATGTTTAAAGAGGTCATGAATGATCTGTGGTTAGCTAGGATTTCATCTTTGTCGAACGAAGTAATGGAGGCCGTTAAGACGGACTTAAGGAACGTCTAGGAGATGCCATTAATACAATCATTAGCAACATATTTCACAAACATGAACCATTCATATGTTATGTTGTGTCATTATCGTATCATATTTCAGAGTTAATATGTCGGTTAATAGTGCTTCATGTCATTTTTGACAACGTATCAGTTATTATTATTATTATTATAACATATTTGCATAGCGCATTATATAATCATAAAACTACTCTAAGCGCTTATATATTTGCAGTCAGTGTTACACGAAGATAGCCATCGGTCTGCCGCAAGTTACTGACAAACTTTATCATATAATGTTGCATATAATTCCCAGACAAAACCACAGACCTGCCGCAAGTCTGTTGTCCCTCTTTTACTGCAGACAGAATCTTTGTCAGGTGAATAGACAATTCTTTCGTCGAACAAGTTGATGATCCCGCTATGTACCTTTCTTTGCATGGTGTCTTATGGAGTTTAGGTATCCAATATAAATAGGGTAAATCCTCAGACTCTTTACCAGAGGGAATGCTTAAAGAGGTCATGAATGATCTGTGGTTAGCTAGGATTTCATCTTTGTCGAACGAAGTTGGTTTGTATGTGGTATTACTAGAGGTGTTGCTATGTATGCCTATTTCCTTGATTAGGCATTCGAAGTAATATGATTTACATACAAACACGATATTGTTGGAAGCCTTGTACGCAGGAACGATAACATATTTGTCATGAAGAGAGGAAAGACACTTAACAGCTTCTTGGTCTTTAAATACAGACTTAGGTCGTCTATTAACACAATTTTTGAGTTTGTGAATCCGACCTTGTACTAGAGACCTAATTGTTCTAACCCAGTCTGACAAGGACTCTAACTCTAAATTAGAGTGTAACTGCAAATGCAAAAAAGTGAATTTAATTATAATATAAATTCATAGTTATATATCATATATCATATTTTGTATGTGTTTAACAATGTATAATGTATTGTCTTTTTATGCACTGTTTTTGTTGTTTTTGTGTGTTTTAACGCCGGCCACTTTCAGTAATACTTCAGCTACCGGTATATCATGGCGACCAGTTTTAATGGTGAAAGAAGCCGGAGTACCCCGAGAGAAACAACGACCATGGGCAAGCAACTGGTCAACTTTATCACTTGCGGCTGAAAGTCGAGTGCACCCTTTTTGTAATTTACAAAGCGGGTGTGAAATTAATTAATTAAATGTATGTACACAAATGCAATAACTTATTATCTAGTGGTTTGAATTAATGATATATACATTGTACATGCCGGCTAACATCAAAATTTAATTTTTAACCTGTATTTCACCATCGCTCCATCCCATGTAACATTGGTAAGACAAGATAGACACTTTCATATGGAAGACAAACTAACTTCTTTTCAAAGTCATCATATTCTACCAACATCCTTTTGTAATGCCTTTGATTTTTTCCGAAAACACCAATATTAAGTAGTTTGGAATCCAATGGGCTGTCAAAGAAGGTGTATACATAGGCTCTGTTTATAACATCACATAGATAAGCATTGTTAGCTCTTTTTTCTTTCACAATAGCTATTTTCTTACTTTTCAACAAAAAGCAACTATCCTTCCATTTTGTGGACACACACATGTGAAGTTTTCTAGGAAGATGTTTAAATTTCGACTTTTCTAATTCTTTAATTCTTTTGGTCGCTTGTGCTATTGGATTTTGGGCTTTCCTGACACTTTTTTCAGCTTCTGTAAGTGGTTCTCGAACTGAAAAGCTGGTATGTCATTCAGTGACTTCCCAAAATGTTCAACGTCATCAGCAATGTGGATTAAAGAATGTACATTATATGAAACAAATGTTTCTCCATAAATCAACTCTGATGTTTTAACGAAATAAACCAAAAGTTCTCTTGCATATCCGGTATGCGCATTTCTGAAGTTTACATCATTATGTAGAAGAATTGACATTGCCACAGTCAATGATAAAAAATATTCATAAACATGTTTGGAAACAACTGGACGTAGTACCAAAGGTCCTGTATATAACACAAATTGTCTAAACTCTGTAGCTCACCAGTAGCAATTATTCTGATTTCCTGAAACGTCATCTTCATCTGAGAAACAGGCTACTGGACCAGGGCTATAAAAAGATTCGCCTTATTCGATCTCTTAAAAAGTTTATATTCCGATACCAATATCTTGTCGAAATATATTCCGTCTCTGCAGAAATAATTATAAGCGATGCATTTTCATATAGTGAAAATGTATAAAGATAAAGAAGTCCAAAATGTCAAGAATTTTTTTGTCAATGTGTGACGTAAAAATATTTTTGACATTTACGTCACCGAATATGGTACTGCTTTGACAACTATTTTACCTATTTTGTTCCTGTATTTAAATACTGTTACAGTGACAGCCGGAACCTTTGAACCGTAATGAGAGCGGGAGGTTTGGCGCCTTAAAATCTGATTCAACCCACCATTTCTTTAGAAATGCCTGTACCAAGTCAGGGTCATTACGGTTTTCACAGTTTTCCGGTTGTTGACTGATTTTGTCTGTTTATATAATTATGAGTTTTGACTTTCCCTTTATAAGATTGTTCGGAGTTCGGTAATTTTGTTATTACCTTTATTTCCACCTATCGAGGTAGAAATGTGAACGTGGTTGGCGGGCAAACTCTCTAGGCATTTTTCCGTTAAAAAAACACAGTTTTTCTGACAGTAATTCCAACTGCTGGTGAGAAAGTCTACAAATTCTTGGACCAGACTTTAAAAACATCAAAAGGCGCTTCACTACACCCAAGCATACCAAATGCATATAATCAAGTGGAAATGACTTTATACATGAAATTCCTGCATTTATCAATGGTGTTATTCCTATTTGGTGGTCTCTGTACTCAAAATTATTGAAAGAAGTTTCTGATCTTAATGAAGGCATGGTATCAATATTAGAAAGGCCAAAGACAACACGTCCTTCCCATTTTCCCTTTATAGCACATCTTTCCCAAGCATAATATGCATTGTGTCCTTTTGTGCATTTCAAAAAAGACCTTGCTGGGGCATCACACACAAATGAGCTGACAGACTTTCAGATGTTTCTCTTCAAAGCTTATGCCATCCTCAACTAGATCTTTTAATTCTGACAAAAAGTCATCTAAGTACCCAACTAATGAATTAGGTTTTGAATTTCCACAATAAAAAGCAACTACAAAAGGCTCAAAATGTTGTACACTACATAATATTGGCCACATCTGCACATTAGAAGATTTAAAAAGAGGAACACCATCAACATTGAATGTCAATATAACTTCATTGTTTGACCTAAAGTATTCCAAATGTGTTGAAATTACTTTCAGAATGCCACTTTCTATACCCAAGTATAAGTAATCACCGCCAAGCTTTTGTATAGTATTTACTCGACGAGGCGTTTGCAGAAGTGTGCGAGCATCTTTTGGAACACGTAGTCCTTGTTTCCTTAATATGAACAATAAATCATTCAATGCAGAACGAGTGCAACCATTTCTAGTAGCCCATCCTGAAAGATCTTCTATCAAATCAGGAACATTGTCAAAGTCTGAAGCACTTTGATCATCTGAATTGTCTGAATCTGTTGAAGTTTCTGCTCCATTTTCACTATCATCTAAGTGTACATCACTGGCATCAGTTACATAATTATCCCTATCAGATGCAGATTCATGATAGTTTTCATTGCTAGAGGAATTCGAAATACATGCATTACCATCATAATTGGTTGAAATATTTTGATATGGCAACACTTCTTCATCACTAGATTGTGCAAGTGAAGCAACTACTGCATGATACTTTCTCCATCTTCTTATGTAGGCCATACTAACTGTTCAAATAAAACATGCATTGAGAATTATTGACTTTTCTACATTTACATGTACATTATGTATATGATTAGAAAATTTGTCCAGCAAAAGTATTTATCAGGCTTAGCAGACCCATACATGATACTTTCATTTTTATATTTTACTGCCAAAACCATAGTGAAAGTATAATTTTAATTATATATTGTAGTTGTCCCATTATGAAATTGAAAGTAATAATGTAGTTGATGGATTTATAGAAAAGTGTCTTCAATCTTTTTTTGGAATAGCCCAATAGCATAATCAAAAGGAAAATTATTTTCAAGATTGTGCAAGGTTGAAAGTGATTGGTCAAAACAATCTCGTGACAAGTCATTCTGTCACTATCTCTAAATAACATGTGTTAGACCCTCTGGTAAACCAAATAAACAAAGGAGGGGCTTATTTTAATTAGACTGGATGACCCCCCCCCCCCCAAAAAAAAATAAATACATGTACATTTTAAAATTGAATTAATAAATTAAGGATTTTGCTTGGCCACTGCCAATGGTTTAAAAATGTTTCTGGGCAAATCTGTAAGTAAATAATTATCTCAATAATTGCAACATACATGAACCGTGGCAATACAAATATATTTTTTTTTTTTTAAATTCAAATGTTTGTGAATTGAAAAAAAATAATCATTTTTAGTTTATTTTATAAAAAGAAGTAAAATTATTGAAACATCTATAAATAATTGTTATCCATGAGACAATGATTCTGGTGATATAAACAATTCATATACTGGAAAAAATTAAATAAAATATAGAACTGTGAGTGACATCACTGAGTGATACCCCCGCTTGCAATACTATGCGTATTCCAACCCTTAAGTTGGTTTATCTCCCTTTGCAAGCATCCGACAATAATTACCTTGCTTCATACACATCTACATATGCCTAACCATCATATAATGTTTCATCAAAATCCATTTAATAGTTATTATAGGAGGAATACGAGTTGTGCTGTAATAGGAAAATAGACGGACAAAGTGATTCCTATATACCACCCTAATTGTGTTTGATAAATAAATATAATAAATTGGATGATGAACAAGGTTTTTCCTGCTATATTTCAATACAAAAACAATGGTAGGACCGAGTTTTAGTTTATGGTCCGAGGCCGTTATGCGGTCCGATTTCACCATAAAAGTTGTAGTTTTAATTGTTGAGAAGCATGCATTTCAAAATACAAACATGCTAGCATGCATACCATGCTGGGACATTAATCATTCCAAAACTTATCACGGCGTTTGATCAGCTTCCACTGCATTTTTATGTACATCATTCAAAAAACAACACACTGACACTGTGACTGTAGTCTGTATGTCGACTTAACCACAGGTACGTGTGGACAGGACCCTATGTTGCCCCCACCTTTTTTTTTTAACATCAATTTTTGTTCATATTATAAACAACATTTTGCAACTTTTATCCATGCCGGGTTTCTGACATGTCAGAAACCCAGCATGGATAGAAACTACTGTTTGATTGTATTTATTGTATGTCATACAGTGATACATAGAAAGTTGCAACATGTTGTTTATATGAAAACAAATCGATGTTCAAAAAAAAAAAGGGGGCAACATCTAAAAAAAAGGGGGGAGGCAACATAGGGTCCTGTCCACATGTACCACATGTTACGATTTTTTTCCCTAGTACTCTAAAAACCAGAGTACTACAAAACAAATCGTAACAAGCCCCTGTGCATGTACAGTTATGTGACAAAAGTATTTCACGTTTACGACGTCACGCCAAGTTAAGCGGTTGCAGTTTGTTGATGTTTGAGAAGCTATATCTTCATAATAAATAGAATTATATCCACCAAGCATTTAGTATTTAGTAACATGACCTCTAGCTTTAATTACATGTCTTATTTGTCTTGGAAGAGATTGATATAAGTCTGAAATGCACACACTTGAAATGGCATACCAAATTCTTGTGGCGGCTCGGACTAGGTCAACCTTGGAATGAATGGTGTGTTGTTCCAGTTCTAATCGTATTTTAATTAATCTTTAAATATTTTCAATTATATTAAGGTCTGGTGATTTGGGATGGCCAAACAAGACAATCGACATCATTGCTATCTTTCTACAATTTTGTCTGTAAGGACTGGTGTACCGGGGTCGCTGTCATCTTGGAAAATCCACTGATAATTTTCGAATTTTAAAACGACTTGCAAACGATTATTGTCAAGGATGTCTACGCACTTAGCCGAGTTAATATTTCCTTCTACTTCTGTGATTGAACCAACCTCGTCTTTACAAATACATCCCAAAACATTAGACACACGGGCGCCGCCATTACGACATCCATACAGTCCTAAGCATAGTGTGTTCCACCTTTCTTCTGCTTTTCACCACGCATACACACGTGAGTTTTTCCCTAGTTAACACCACATTTCATTTGAAATATTATTTTATTCCATTGTTCTTGTAATGTCAAGTGTAGTCTATTTCGACACCATCGCACACGATTTTTTCCTATTTTCAACGAAATCGTCAGTTTTTTCGCAACAATTCTCTTGTGAAAGCCATAAATTACTCAATCGTCTTTGAATTGAACTTTTACAAATCGGAACTGGAACAGACTGACTAATTTCATCAATCCAATCGCGTAATCTTCTTTTACGATCCTGTTTTACAAGCCTTATCAATGTACGCTCACCTTGCTTGCTCGTAGATCTGGGTCGACCTGTTCACGGCTTGTTTTCTATATTTTCCCATGGATCAAATCTTTTAAAATATTTAGACACTGCAGATCGACTAAATCCAATGATCTTTCCGATTTCTGTTTTTCTTAATCCATCCTGATGTAGGCGAAATACCTGCCGTTTTTAGTCATGGCTCATCTCTTTTGTTTTTCTAGACATGTTGGAAACTCCCTTTTTGTAGCGTTTACGTTTTATGTACGCACGTGGAAATTACGTCACTAACACGTCATATTTTGGAAATTATGGTGTCTAAATTTAATAACATAAGGATAAAAATCAATAAAGTTATAGGCAACCGAAGTACATTCTTTTCTGGTGGCGTGACGTCGTGTACACGAAACGTGAAATACTTTTGTCACCTAAGTGTACCTGTGGACTTAACCTGATGAAGGAGACCATGCGGTTTCATGAAATCACTATGCAACTGGCACAAAATGTTCGAATTACTTACAACTATAATCTGTCTGTTTTTTCGTTCAAATATTATTAATATTTTGAGTTTAATTGCTTTGTTTATATTAGCGCCTTTTTCAAAATCAATAAATAGGATAGCTGCGCATGCGCGAAATACCACCTTGTTTCCTGTTTTTCCCCGCGAAAATTCAAAATGATTTAGCGTATTCGGTGCATGCATTTTTTAAAGGGATATTGTCTACCAGCTGCGTAATTTTTTCATACCCAAAATTATTGTCGATTTCCGTACTGACCTTCATAAAATGAAGATTAAACACCGAATTATTGATGAATACGCTCCGAAACGTTGTTTTTTCGACTAAAAAAGCTGATCATCGTTACCGGAAGCTAATTAATTATGCACTGACCTGGGCGAGGCCAACTCTATTTATTTATCTATTTTTATGTCAGTAGCCCGGATGCTGCAGCATGGATATTGAGGTAAGTTTCTATAAAAGTTGAGGAAAAAAGCTATTTGCGAATCGATTGTATCTAAAAGACGTAGAATAAATAATTTCTGTATCAGGAATAGATTTTCTTTGATGAAAACTACATGCCTTAACAGATTCAGCCGATATTTCCACGATAACCATTGAAAACATGCCAGGAGGCACCCTATGGGGACAAGCTCAACTACGTATTTTCGATCGGAAATTTTTGCCGGCGTTAAAAATAACTAAATTTTTTTTTTCTTCTTATAAGTTATGAAGTTGTTTCCCGAGATTTTGATACACATGTTAAATTAATTTATTTTAGCCAGTTTACCGACAATATGAAAACAGAGACATACATGTAGAACACAGTGAAATACATGTCTGATGAAAACGAATGACGTAGCCAGTGTTGTTTTATTTGTTAATTGACTGGAATGTTTCAGAGAAATTTGGGCTGGATTAGAAACAAAAGAGACCTTACTTCTAGTTCCACAAGACAGTTGCTGCAAAATAATATGGGACTGACCATTTACCTTGAAGGGGGCTATGTCACGTTTTTTCGCCGTAGAAATGTTTTTTTCAGACGCCACAGAAATCATATTTTCTTATTTTCCGGCGAAGTGCCAATCTAATTAAAACAAGGTGAACTGTGATCTAATGCTCACTTATGATACCCCTGCCACTTCCCATGATATGGGGTACCTATATGAAGCTTGTGACCAAATACCAGATTTTTGCCATCAATAGTTGTTGAGAAAAATGTGCATATATGTTCAATGTGGATAAAAACCAACTAAGTCGGCAAACAGGAAGTAGGAATCTGATGGTTCCAAAAAGGCTTCCCACGATATGGCATACCTATGTGAAGCTTGTGACCAAATATCAGATTTCTGCCATCAATAGTTGCTGAGAAAAATGTGACGAAAAATATTTTGGAAGGACGGACGGACAGAGGTAAAACAGTATACCCCCCTCCCCCTTCGGGGACCGGGGGTATAATTAGATCTAAAATAGGGAGCAAGCGCGTAGATCTAATTTTAATTAGATTGGCGAAGTGCTGGAATAATTTTTTTTCTTCAAAATTTTGTATATGATTATACTGTGAGAATGGCAAGTATATGATTATACTGTGAAAATGTCAAGTCAGAATATATTTTTTTCTCCTGTCCAGCCAAATTTTTTTCTTCAAGATTCAGAATCAAAATAATTTTTAGGAAAAAAAACATAAAATTAAAATTGAATAGATTGAGGGGTAAATTGATAAAAAAAAAATTGCAAGACCAAAATGGTTCTCCCATATACCAACAAAAAACGAAATAAAACTGTGGTCATAAGAAAGTCCCACGAGAAAATCTTTCCTTCCAAAATAAGACTTTTTTTCATTTCTCTAAACTGAATTTGTGCAAACTATTTCACTTATAATGAATTATATTTCTTTTTTAAATAGAGCTCATTTTTCTAGATGAATGTATAACCATCTGTCTTTACTCTGTTTTTATTAAATCTCTTGTCTTTATTACAGGACTTTGATCGGATTGTCCTTGATGAGGCAGTGTTGGGGGTTGCTAGAATGTTTCGAGAGGAACTTGTAGTAATGCCCCATGATGAGGATTACAACAGATCCAATAGGTATGCAGCCTACCGCCAGTATACCATTTGGGCACATGGCCGACTTGGAGCTGGGGTCAGACGTGTGATCCCAAGCTGTTGTACTTGGAAAATTAGGGACAAGTATCCTGATCTATATGGACAATACAAGGGTTTCATTCCTAGACGATTTAATTAAAATTTGTTAATGAAATATTTTGTATTTTATCCCATATACCCTATAATGATAAAGTTTACCACTTGCTTTCCTATGGTCGGTGGTTGTCCGGGTACTCTGGCTTCCTCCACCACTAAAACTGGTCGCCATGATATAGCTGAAATATTGCTGAAAGTGGCATTAAAACACCAAAAATAAAAAATAAATCAACCCTAATGAGTTGTTAATTTCACAAGTTGGTCAGTTGGAATTGTAAATTTAATTTGAAAGTTTTGCCATCTTATTATTATTTTTTGTTCTATCAGCACTGACAATTTCTTCTAAAATGGACTGACAGTCCATTATATAATTCAAAACCAAACGTGGCAGAGATGTTTTCTATGAGGTCCTACACAAGAGTTGTTACTTTTGTGCAGATTCGTCAAAAAACATAGCCACCATGTGACTTTGAAAATTCTGATTGGTCGATTTTCAAGAAACTTCTTCTCAAGAACCGCTGAAGGGATTGAATTGAAATCTGGTATATATGTTCCTATGAATGTCTTTAACATGTGTTGTTACTGTTTGCACCATTTGAAAATTCAAAATGGCCACCAGCTATCATTATTGTGCATTGGACAATTTGTAATGGCCATTATCCTGACTTGGGTACTTTTCTGCTCTAAATGTGCAGAACTTCTGTTAGACCAGGAAAAATAAAGAGTGACAATCTAAATTTATTTTATGCGACAATATAGTCAATTGTTTTGTCTTGGTCTTCAAATCTGGATTTCTGAGATGCTACAATATCATCCTGAGTTGGAGGTTGTGGAATTGGTGCAAGATGGACCGAGATTCTTCTGGGATCATCTACTTCCAACTGCACATGTTAATTCATTCCTTCATTATCTTGCAGTCTCATACAAATGATGACCCTTAATAGTCTTGGAACATAGAAATATGACTTGTCAGCTTTAACAGGCTGCACAGACCATCTAGCTGTCTTTTTGTTGTAACTTCTCTGCCACCTGAAGTAGAAAAATACATACAATGTAATTCACAAGAATAAAACAATAGAATTGAGATTATGATCTATGGAGCCCTAACTTTCAATTCAAGATGAATATCTCGAATGTATAGTGAATGACAAACTAAACATATCATTACAAGTCCACTTTATGAAGGATTTGAGTGATTTGTAGACAGATTTTAGGTTGTGGTCATCCCTCAAGAAGTTCTACGGCAGGCATCACGAGCTGGTCAATTGTTACAGGGTGTCTGTTACCCAAATCAGACCTGATCTTCATTTGTTGTTGATGTCTTTCCCTTCATCGGATGGGACTTCTACCGGACTTGACCATGGACAACACAGCGGGTTTGCGACTTTCGATCGACCCTTCTGAAGCCTATGATCAAATATCAGATTGCTGCCATAAATAATTACTGAGAAAAATGTTATGAACATCTTGGGACGAACGGATGGATAGAGGTAAAACAGTATACCCCCTCCCCCTTCCAGTGGAGCGGGGGTATAATAAAGCTCCTATGACATATGATCATGCATGGTTCTGTTATTAGGACAAAATTTCAAGTATGTAAGTTACAACTGAAACATGAAATTAACATGACAAACCTTGGAGTGAAGTTGAGGCTAGGTTCAAAATCTCCATCGTCAGAATCATCACCAACATCACTGCCCTCTTCAGTAATATCTATTGAGAGACTGTAAGAATAAAAAATAATTGTTTATTACAGTGTATGTGTATAATATCGAAACAAATTTTGCTATATGGTTCTGATGTGCAGCTGTATAACGAAAAAGCTTTTCAAAATAATATTAAATCTATATACATGTATCCAGCACACATCTACACAACCCAATATAAAGAGACAAAATTACATCAAAGTTCCATGAAAAAATTTGGTGCGCCAGACGTGCGACAATTCTGTCCCAGTTTGGTTTCATTCCCGTAAGTAGCTAAAGAGGACTGGCCATTTCAGCTTGTGGATTGATGAAAATGTAACGATGACGCAGAAGCCAACATGATCCCTATATAATATAGCTACTAGTAGTATCACTATGCAAGCCACAATAATTAATAGGAAACTGTTATACGAGTGACTGTGTTGAACAATATTGACAATGTTACCTATAAACATAATGTAGAATATGTCTAATCTTTAACAAAATGAACATACTCAAATGGGTTCACAAATGAACTCGATTTCTCCAGTTTCATCCGTTTCGTTGAAATGTGATGGCTGCTCATTTCTTCTACTCTAGAATTACCTTGGTCAGAATATCTAAATCAAAAGTACAAATATCAATCACTACAAAATCACATTTGTCTGAAATTACCAGTTTTTGTAGTAATTTGCCTAAAAAATTTAGATAATTTTACAAAAACCTGCATGATTTTAACACAGACATGGGCCATCGGTCTACTGTTAAATTCACACACTGTGAAACATGCAAATTGCTATGGATCTTCACATTATTTCTTAAAAATCTTGTTTATAAATCATACTTACAAGATCCAAACTAAACAAGGGCAAAGTGTGGCGTATCCCCTTGCCTAAAAATTTTACCCGGTGACCTTGACCTTTGACTTTGAAAATCAATAGGGTTCCAGATTCTCTTAAGGACTAAGTATGTACCAAGTTTGGTCAAAATCCATTGAAGGATGTTGATTCTAGAGTGTTCACAAGGATGTGACGGACGGACGGTAGCGTTACTATATCCCTTGGCAACTTCGTTGGCGAGGGGATAAAAAGCAGTTCAAATGACAATTCTTTAAATAGAAAGCCTTTATATGAAAAATACATATTGATTTCCCTCTATCATGTCTATGTTGATAATTCTAAGATAGTAAAGTATAATTTTGGCTCCCTGAACTAAAAATTATGTCCAAAATTGTTGAAATGTAGTAAAAAACTAGTTAATGTAATGTTTTTAGAATAGTCAAGAAATAAACTTGGTTTGCATAAGGAAATTGAAAACGATTTTCATTTAGTCATAGTCTAAAATATGCAGTTCAGGACATTTCAGTAAAATTTTATAGTCACATATATAGAAAAGTTTCTGAAACTTGCAAATTTCTATGGATCTTCATATTATTTTTTAAAAACCTTGTTTATGTATCATACTTACAGGATCCAAACTAAAAATGCTACTGAAATGACACTTATTTAAATGGAAAGTTTTTTATATAAAAGATACATACTGATTTTCCACTATAGTGATAATTCAGACAGGAAGATATAATTTTGGCTCCCATAACAAAGTGTTATGTTCAAACTTATTGAAAAGTACTTTTAACCTTATTTATGTAATGTATTTCCAGTACCCAAGATATAAACTTGTTTGCATAAAGGAATTGAAAATGATTTTCATTTAGCCATGGTCTAAAATATGCATTTTAGGACATTTCTGAAATTTCAGTAAAATTTTGTAGTCATATATAAAAAAAGTTCTGAAACTTGAAAATTTCAATGGATATTCATATCATTTCTTCAAAACCTTGTTTATAATTATATATTATACTTACAGGATCCAAACTAAAAGTGCAATTGAAATGAAGCTTCTTTAAATAGAAAGCTTTTATTTGAAAAATACATACCGATTTTCCATTATAGTGATAATTCGCAGAAAGTAAGGTATATACTTTTGGTTCCCAAAACTAAGTGTCATGTCCAAGTTGTTGAAATTTGATAAAATTAAAAGCCTAATTATATCAAAGAAATAAATTTGCTTGAATAAAAAGAACTTTATAGGGTTTTCATTAAGCCATGTACAGTTTTAATTCTTGCATTAAAAATGAATTGATTCGATATATTTTTTTAAATTGATAATAATAAACTGCATTGTCATTGATATCATTTTTGCATTCCCATTTCCCCTTTGCTGGCCTCTTAAAATTTGTGTTTGTTTACCTCGCAAATACGGCCGTTTTATGCTACTCATTGACAATAATTTGCTGTTGCCAGGTGCAAAATTACATATATTGATTAATATCTACCGAAAATGATCATAGGCATCATCATAAATTCATAAAATATGAAAAACGATTGAGAAAAGAAGGCAACATGCTCGGCTTACATATCAACAATAATCAAGCACTTCCTTGAGTTCGCTTCATCCAACGGCAACGGTCCAACTGATCCCCTACATATATCCTGCATTTGTTCCATTTGGAAGATACTTCACTTCTATTCCTCTTTATCTCTGAATCCGTCAAAGTCCGCTTTCTTCCACGCGTTGACAGTTTCTCTTTTGCCCAAGAACCACATGTTGTTTATTGTTTCTAAACAGTGCGCATGCTCAAGACGTGTTCGCATAGAAGGCCATATGAACAGATTTGAATATTGTCATCCGGACAATAATTCTGATAACGAAAGTTTTGGGTCTTTTTCGTATCTTTTGCAACATAACTCGGCGTTAATCTTCATTTTATGAAGGTCAGTACGGAAATCGACAATAATTTTGGGTATGAAAAAATTACGCAGCTGGTAGACAATATCCCTTTAAGTATGCACGGTATTTTTTTTAAATCAACTTATTTTACGCTTAGGTAGATTAAATATTTTAAACCTCACTCAAAGGATGCATACCTACGTGTCTGTTCTCAACCGTCCGGGCTCTTTTAAACGTTTTTGTGTGCATGTTCTCCTGTGTGTCAATTATATAGTGTAGTAAAGAACATTAAAAATCTTACCATGCCGAAGGTGTCTAGGTTATCAAAGGTTTGCAATTTGTTTCGGTGTTTAAGTCCTTTTCTTTCTCATCAATGCAAACTCACGTATATAAATAACGCAAACACCGAATTAACTAATTATTTCCCGCAATCCCTACATATTTTGAATAGATATCATATTACATTTCTTAATGACGTCATAAAAATCGTGTCAGTTTCCTCAGTTGAGAAGTATATATAGGTTTATATATATTAAATATATTCAACGTTGAATCAATGTTGTTAATTCAACACAATCTATATTCAACATTGAATCAACGTTGAAAAGCCAACGTTGAATCAACATTGAATACATGTTGATCAACGTCTCAACCTAAAATCAACATTGATTCAATATTGATTCAACATTATGTGCCCGCTGGGATTCCTGTGAGATCACGTTCTGCTTTTATCTTGCATGTACCATTAGCTAAATGTAGTTCCCAATGGGACGTTAAAAATATATTATATCATTACATGCTAAATCTAATTGACTAACATTATATTTTATTTTCTGTATGTGTTTATTTATGAACTCATATTCCATGCGAGACTATTATGCTATGATCTGATTGAATATAACTTATGTAATTGGTAAACACGAAGACAGAAAAACCAAGTCGTATTGATTTACCTCTAGGATGAAACAGTCTTAGAATCAGTATCAGCCTACACACACTATATTATGTGTTTGAACCACAATAGACCCTTATTTCTGATTGGTTGATGAAAGGGATATTGTTTTACCAATTCTTCGTTTTTTCAGCTTTTTCACCATTGCCGGGATATTTGCCTAAAAATATCCCGATACTATAGCTGTATAGGAAAATATCCCGCTCGAGACGAAATTCCTTCTTTAAATAGTTTATGACGTGACGGATGTTATTCGAATTACTCGGGTTTCTTCTTTCAACCAACGCTAAAGTAAAGAATATGACGACAGTGTCAGCCGTTATGTTTGAAATCGTTGAAATGTATATATTTCAAATTCATTTGCAATTTTTTTTTAGCGTGTTGTATATTAAAGCAAAACCGTGATTTATTTTATTTTTGAATTTGTTCCAGAATTTATACTCTAGTCACTTCTTTGAAAATATTTTTCCTGTTTTCGTAGATTGATTTTAATTCTAATATGACGTCTATAAAACGGCACACACGATAATACTCAACAACTCTATATTTAGCGCAAGTGCAGTACACAACAAATCTGGCTGTTCCATTGTGACTCCCGCTGTGAAATTACCGTGATGATCGAGTGTAAACAAACAAAACACCGGCATATAACGTATGTTTAGTCCTTAAAATAAATATTCCCCGTCAGTTATAAATAAATATTCTGTAACTAAGTATTTTTTTATCATATGATAATTTATATTGAAAATTTACATTTGGGGATCTCCAGTACGCACAGTCACATAGAGTCCCATAGACATACATTCCTTTCATTGATATGTGTCGGCCATGAATAACAAAATACACTAACCTTTTTTTTTCTACGTAAACATTGATAACTATACGGTGATGTAATTAAGTTACTGATATTTTCCAATTTGATGGCATTTTGAATTTTGCTACTCAAACAAGTAAAATGCTCACAAAATCGTAAAATAAATCAGTAACCAGCTTGTGTCAATCAGCGTCCCTTGTAAACAACGTCACAGGATGACGATATATTACAAAAGTGAAAGTCGATAGATGGTTGTCTTAAGTATTTTTTCCGGAATTGTTTTTTATGTCAACAATACAAGCTTTTTTTTAAATTTCATATCTAACAATAATTGTAGATTATTAACAACTGTTCAAGTGTTCGATATTATGTTTGACAACTCCGCTCCGCCATCTTGTTGGCGCTCGAAATGATGAACGAATGGACTCCGACTTTTTTTTTAAATATTTTTACGCAGGAATTGTTCAATCGAATCTATGTTGGAAAATACACAATAAATATGTTTTTCGTGTTAACATCCATATCTTTGTTTTAAAATATCTCGTTCAAATACAAATAATTCAAAATCAATTCAAAATTTCCGAAGGAGGTAAATGGAACAGCCACAAAATGCCGTGTGTATACAGTTCACGAATGGTTAAAAATTACCGTATTTGTCCTATTAGAATCGAAATAATTCATGGCAGGCATAGAGTTGTGCAAATTTACACATGGGCTGGGCCTTTATATTCTTAGAGTTTACCCCTCGCTTACGCTCGGGGTAAAATTCGAATATAAAGGCCCAGCCCATGTGTAAATTTGCACAACTCTATGCCTGCCATGAATTATTTCTTAAGTCTCAGTTGAAAATCAAATGATCGAGATGGTCTGAAGTTCTGAACCTGCTTGCATGCCACTGTTTTACTTGCTGTTAAATATTCGGCGGAATTAAACAAATATATCCTGTTAGTGAGGGTTATTTGCGAAAAAATACCGGTTTCGAGGACAGTCAAATGTCTCTCGCCGCTAAAGCGGCTCGGGATATTTGCCTCTCCTCTCAACCGGTATTTTCCGCAAATAACCTTCACTAACAGGATATATTTGTATAATATATATAAAGTCTAAGGGAATCTACCAACCAGAGAACTTCATGAGTAACGGATCGTCGAGACATGACGATGCAACACAATCAAAATAAATTGTATATGCAGGACTACATTTTAAGCAAGAACAACACAAGTCAATCCATGTCTGATTTTGATAATATGTTTAACAAAGGATGACAAGTAAATAGCATTTTCATGATTTAATTAATATGTTTCCAAGCAAATGTTGTGTGATTCAGGCTTGTGTTTAACTTGTGTATTCGTATACTTTTTAGATTATGAAGTTAATATTGAAATATTAGAGAAAAGCTACGCTTAATATTTCCTTTGTTGATGACTAAATTGATGATAATTGGATAGGAATTATTTCCTGGCAATTAAAAAAACCCATCTAGTTTGATATGAAATAGATAAGGAAATTTGAGACGAATTTCTGAATATTTAGAAAATAATATTCCACCTGATTTCGAAAATGAAATATCAAATGACTATAATAGTATGTTCATGTAGATTCTGAGAAGCTGGCAGAAAGTACTTGAGATAGGACTATAGAGGTCTTTTCTGTTCCTTCCCGAGTTAGATTCAATTTCAAAAGACCACGTCTGAGCATCCTCTAGTAGAATTAGTAGAATTTAATTTTCTAACATGGGATTAAAAAGGTAACAACGACAGAACAGATTGATGACATGTTGTGGAAAAACTTGAATGTGTGCACGATGGTCAACGATAAAAGAAGACAAGTTTGATTACACTAAAGACATAATCAGCTTAAATTAGTTGACTGTTCAATCATTTGACTTTGACCGTACATGGAAGCCATTCTAAAAACGCGTCGTGTACAATAATTTATATTTCTCACTTAAAATATAAGCCAGTTCCTATTTGAAGGAATTCAAGTTATTCTTGTCTTTTACACCTTCCCTCCCATACAAGAAAAGAAAGAAAAGAATCATGCACGTTTTCTCGGTGTTAGATTTTATATCTTTACATTGTTATTACTACCACTGGCTCGTAACCTCTACTGATGTAGTCTACCCAATGGTCCGTGGTTCGGTACAGACATGATTTAGAAGATATATTTATTATTTAAGTTTTCAGTTGTTAAATAATTACTATTAATTAAGGTTCATGTCATTTCTGTGTACGTACGTTCAGTCTATTGTTGTTATTATTATGCTGTTTGGTTTTCATAATCCCAAAAAAATAATTAGGTTTTCCATTGGTTTGACCTCGGGCGTCAAACATCGATCTCATTATAGATGTATAGAGATAGTGTCATATTACTGACAAGCTATTACTTTTGATCTAAATCCGTAATATAGCTGTCATTTCTGTTGTTGTCCTTAAATATTTGAACCCCAGAAACCCATTAACTATGTTAACATCATATGCCATAATAATCAACATCTACAAAAGTAACTACGCAATAATTATGTACATAATAACAGTGTTCACATACGTATAAGTAGCCATTCTGATAACGATTCCATGATTTCCGTTAGGTGTCATACAATAACTGCGTGAAATGTCATATGTTAAGAAATATCAAACTGTATTTTAGGTCCAAAAATTACCATGAGAATAAAATAATGTTTATTCAATGTAGAAACCTTTAAAAGATATGTTTGTTTCTATTGTTGTTAGATAGTTGATTGACTGACGAGTTATGTCCCCTGGCTCGTACCTCGGCTATAGATTGAGACAGGCAATTGTCAGTCTAGCTAGTTGATTGTAAGACATATGATTTACAAAAGAAGTTTCTTATTTTGACAGGGTTTATTTGATTAGAGATATTATTAAAAAAAAAAATCGTTATCTATTTCAGTAATTGACTTGCTACTGGTGGCGGTGGAGCGCTCTCGATTGGGAGGATGTGTCAGATTATAATATGGAAGCTCGACCAATGACAGTCAAAAGTTGTTGCTCAAGTTGACTAATCCCTTCCCCCATTGCTACATAATACTAATATTATATTGAACTTGTTCCTCTTGTCCTAACTGTAGTTGAAATACTGTTCGCTAAACGTTAAGTAATAATCAATCAATCAATCAATCACTCTCAGTCATTGATTGATTCATTATTTTGTATCATGAAGTAAGCAGTATTTCATCCATATTCATGACGACAATAAGCTTAAAACCAAGGAATTATGTAGGTAAAAACGTGGAACTGGGATGGTTCTATGTATGTTTTGATTCCACAAACGATAATTCCTTTCCAATTATTGGTCATTAAGTGCTGCGGATGTATTAATCACACAAACGATAATTTCCCATCAAATTATTGGTCATTAAGTGCTGCGGATGTATTAATCACACAAATGATAATTTCCCATCAAATTATTGGTCATTAAGTGCTGCGGATGTATTAATCACACAAATGATAATTTCCCATCAAATTATTGGTCATTAAGTGCTGCGGATGTATTAATCACACAAATGATAATTCCCCATCAACCTGTTGCTCATTGGGAGTGGCTGGGAGTTGTCTACAGATGTATTGATGGCTACGTCCTTGAATATTCAGGATAAGAACAAATTCATTAGCAGTTAGTAAAAAGAGATATGGATGTAAATGAACACGAGAGACTACTCAACATGTATAGAACGTATTCATAGATCAGGGAGGAATGTCATGACCGGAGTACTTTTTGTCTGTCACTTGTAGTGTATCGGGAGTGTGATCGTGAAGACAGCATGTAACCTTTTGTAAAGACAACAATGTGCATACTCTGGGGTTTTTTTTAATCTACATGGGTAATCTTTGAGTAAAGGAGCGCTGTACTCTCCACATACAGCATTTATGTATTGTAGCTTGAAAACTTCCACCGAGAGGATATCAGTTACCTTTGAAATGGAAGGCGCATTGCATTCTTCAAACACGACACTCATCTACGTCAAGTCCCACAGAATAGCTATGTATCTGAATATTTCCCCACAACGAGCAATTAATCATAACCATGGCTATATATGATTTATATTTTTATATGTATTCATTTGTTTTGTCTGTTTGTTTTGTAACGTTTTTTATCACATTGTTTGAGGTCAGACACAATACAGGAAGTAATCCAATAAAGATGTATCTCCTCGGAGGCGACACCACGTCTCTCATTGTGTAAGGATATCCCGGGATATAGCTCACATCATGGTTCATATATTTTAATGGATCCATTAGAGGTGAGCCTACAAAATCTTGTATATATCCGAGAGCTGTAGTCCGAGGATAACTGCATTTTCGCCTTCTGTATATTACCAAAGGATGTATTCTTTTCAACACCATCATTGGGGAAAAAACCAACATATTTACTTCAACCAATGGTAATATACTTATTATTGGAATTAATAGTTCTTAAAGAATGTAATTATTATTCAAAAACCAAGTTTCCCCTGTCTCAGGTGACACCAGCTGACTATCCTGTTTAGGCCCTTTGCATTACTTGCTCCCAAAGACTTTTGGGCTTTCCCATCGTTTGACTTGGAGCGTACCTGATGAAGGTTATCCCACAAACGGGTCATGCGCACTGACATCTACGTATTTGGCTGGTATGAACGCTATTATTTTATTTTTATTAGAAATAGAGCTTTATGTTTTACTTATCCAGTTGTCATTCTTTATCAGTGGGAAAAGGCTAGAGATTAATTTGTACAAAGACTCGCTATCATTTTCTGATAACAATATATTTTACAAAGATAGTGTTACTATTTATTCAACTACTAATGTCAATATTTATCATAATATCGTCAGTTCAAAATACCTACACAAATCAAACTTATCTACGCATTTATTAAATTGCCGAGTCCGTAACAAAATCAGAACCAGGTCACAGCAGCTCTTATTGCATCAAAATGTTTTACTCCAATATATACAGAAGTTACCAGGAAGATATCACTTGATTGACGTAACATTTGTTTATTTTCAGGCCCCTTTGTCATGTACCATTAATACTTTAAATCGTACCAAATGGATGTTTCCACAAGAAGAGCATTGACTGTCTTGCAATATATATATATATATATATATATTATAAATATCAACAGAATATCCCTTCGATCGTATCATAAAGGATTTAAGCACCAAACTATCGACAGAGAGTCCTTAATGTGTGAATGTAAATGTTGGTTGCAAACAATTATTAAAATATGCATTAAATATGCAATATAGTAATCATTTATCTCATTATAATTAGCATACAATGTCAAATGTCTTGATATTTTCAGTATCTTCCTATTAATACCATAAATCATGACTGGTGCCTTGTATGAACCAGGAGAAGATATCTATTTTAAATCATGTGTCTCGGGTTTTGTGTAAGAGTTCGTGTTGTCTAGTCTTCTCTTGTGTTATTTATTCTTAATTTTACGCTTCACTGATTATTCCGTCCTTCAATCGTGAAAGAGAGATAAATTACCAATTAAAGTGAAATAGATCAACAAGTAAGAATCTTGTTAGATAAAACAATATTAACACAATATAACTAACAAATACATTGTAATAGGTTATTTAATTATTCCTCTTTATATATGGTCATTTTCAACAATTTTTTTATTATCTGTGATAAGTCAACTACCAGAATTATCTGGGTGGAAATTGATGGGAAAATATACCGGTATATATAAGACCAACTAACCGTTGAAACACCGGTCATAGATGGGTGTCTGGAAAATTTGCACACTATGTGTGTGGCCCGTCCCCATGTGAGTGATCCTAGGGTTGCCTTATACCACCGACTAGTCGAGTCCATTCCATCCATATGTCATTAGACACTACTAGTGCAATAACAATATGACGTATATATATTGTTCTGTCTTGTCAAGTACAGTGGCACACGTTAATAAACTCGCTTTACTATTGACCATTGTGCATCATTTTCATTTTCATTTTATTAAACACTCTGAATAATTTGGTCATTTTTCAGCATTGCTTAATTTGGGATGGTCATCTGTGAGGTGACACATTCTGTTAAACTGTCCATGACATGCCAAGTCCTGTGAAATATAAAGAAAACATATATTTTCTACCTCGGTAAAGTTTTGCACTTAAAAGTTCGCGTACCTTATATAATTTCCACATCTATTAACATATAATACAGTTTCATTTCATTATATTATCTGAAAAAAGAATTTATGAAAGGACTCTCGATCTACCTCAAACCACTTGAAAATCTTTTCAAATGTTTTAAACGCACCAGTGATAATTTTTGTATAAATCATATACACCAATTATAATTTACTATATAGCGAATTTTATATAACATTTAATATAGTCATTAAAAAGTTTTTGAATATTAAAAAGGATAAAAATAAAAACGTAGATATATGATTTAGAGAGTACTACACGTTTCTTGAATAACCTTTATCAGGAATGTAGCTCTTAATCAAGAGAATGGAAAACCAAAGAATATTAAAGTCTTTGGGAGCTTGAATAACCTTTATCAGGAATGTAGCTCTTAATCAAGAGAATGGAAAACCAAAGAATATTAAAGTCTTTGGGAGCTTGAAAAACCAATAGGGCCAAAACAAGATAACGAAAATCGGGGAGGTTATTATTTCCGTGATAAATTGTTATAAAATAATGCAGTCATATGTTCTTTTGTCTAATAAAAACGTAGATATCAAATTCAGTGCAAACGATGCGTTTGTGGAATAACCTTCATCAGGTGACGCCCAAAGTAGAAATATCGGACAAAATCAAATAATTTAAAAAATCTTTGTACCAACAATGTATTTCTGTACATATAAATCCAAAGTTTCGGGTGATATGTTTCATGATGTTATTTTCTAATCCTCAAAATAGAATATCAGTTCCATGTATCTTTCTGAAATGGAAGAGTTAATCAATGATCAATGTTTTAATTTATGAAAAGCTTTACAAATCCATACCAGCTAACGAAATATGTTTTTAATTCAGAACGCAAATTAATCCCACAATCTGAAGACATAAACCCTCATGTTCTTCTAACTTATTATCGTTTGGTATAAGAACACTTCAGAGGGCAAATTAAGCTTCAAAGCACTAGACTGATGACGAACCAATATACCTGCAGTAACAAAATCAAACCATCACTTAAAACTGTGTACATTCCCCCTCCACTTCTGTTGCAGCTGTTAACAAAAAATACAGTCATAGATAAAATGTCAACACTTCAGAAAATACAAAACAAAATGGAAAAATTATATCAGAAGGCTTTTTAAACCTCCTGTCTTCCCAAATAATATTACACAGCACGGTATAAGCCAAAACATATGTAAGGCAGTGCTTCAAGCGAACCATCAAAACTCGACACTCTGTTGTTTAACTGAGAAATTAACACTTCACTCTGTTGTATATCTGAACAATTTATTTTATGGACTTGGAAACCGACTATATCAGTTAGCTTTATGTGGTGCAATTTCTTTTGAAGTGGTGATACAGAACAAGAGCCTGAAATGTTGAATGTTATAAATATATTTAGTCTGTTGGTATTTCATAAGAATTATGTATCAAATTTTAAACAGAATATCTCTTCGATCGTATCATAAAGATTTAAGCCTTTTTTGTATTCCATTTTTTTTTCATAAAAAAGGCAATTACTGTTCAGTGTATCCATATGATATCGAATGAATATATAATATTGATAATAAAAACAAGCGTTCATATCTCTTTTTTGTCTTATTAAATGAATTCAGATACTTTTTTATTGTCGGAATTATCGGAAATGCAATGAAAGCGAAAGAAGTTAATCCACACACTCAAATGAATAGAACAAATATTAGTCTTATTGAGTTTTTATTACAAAATGAATAATTTGCAGATTACCTAAATCTGTGGCGGTACTCTACATTCCGAATTTTTGAACTCTTTGAATTGTGGAAACAAAGGGGTAAAGATTTCTTCCCCAAATGCCGTAATTTCAGTTGAAAAAACGAATCTTATTTCGAATTCCAAGATGACGACGACAATAAACACAGTTTACCACTATGGAAGACATAATCTCTAACATGCTGTAGACGGTCAGTATTTGGTAGAGGCAATATCTTCTAATATCCCCCCCCCAAAAAAAAACCCAAAACAAAACCAATTGAATGTTTTAACCTACACTGTGCGTGAATGATCGTTGGCTGGCCCTTTTCATCACGTTTCTATTTTATGTTTTATGATGATCGTTGGCTGGCCCTTTTCATCAAGTTTCTATTTTATGTTTTATGATGATCGTTGGCTGGCCCTTTTCATCACGTTTCTATTTTATGTTTTATGATGATCGTTGGCTGGCCCTTTTCATCACGTTTCTATTTTATGTTTTATGATGATCGTTGGCTGGCCCTTTTCATCACGTTTCTATTTTATGTTTTATGATGATCGTTGGCTGGCCCTTTTCATCACGTTTCTATTTTATGTTTTATGATGATCGTTGGCTGGCCCTTTTCATCAAGTTTCTATTTTATGTTTTATGATGATCGTTGGCTGGCCCTTTTCATCAAGTTTCTATTTTATGTTTTATGATGATCGTTGGCTGGCCCTTTTCATCACGTTTCTATTTTATGTTTTATGATGATCGTTAGCTGACCCTTTTCATCACGTTTCTATTTTATGTTTTATGATGATCGTTAGCTGGCCCTTTTCATCACGTTTCTATTTTATGTTTTATGATGATCGTTGGCTGGCCCTTTTCATCACGTTTCTATTTTATGTTTTATGATGATCGTTGGCTGGCCCTTTTCATCACGTTTCTATTTTATGTTTTATGATGATCGTTGGCTGGCCCTTTTCATCAAGTTTCTATTTTATGTTTTATGATGATCGTTGGCTGACCCTTTTCATCACGTTTCTATTTTATGTTTTATGATGATCGTTGGCTGGCCCTTTTCATCACGTTTCTATTTTATGTTTTATGATGATCGTTGGCTGGCCCTTTTCATCACGTTTCTATTTTATGTTTTATGATGATCGTTGGCTGGCCCTTTTCATCACGTTTCTATTTTATGTTTTATGATGATCGTTGGCTGGCCCTTTTCATCACGTTTCTATTTTATGTTTTATGATGATCGTTGGCTGGCCCTTTTCATCACGTTTCTATTTTATGTTTTATGATGATCGTTAGCTGGCCCTTTTCATCACGTTTCTATTTTATGTTTTATGATGATCGTTGGCTGGCCCTTTTCATCACGTTTCTATTTTATGTTTTATGATGATCGTTGGCTGGCCCTTTTCATCACGTTTCTATTTTATGTTTTATGATGATCGTTGGCTGGCCCTTTTCATCACGTTTCTATTTTATGTTTTATGATGATCGTTGGCTGGCCCTTTTCATCACGTTTCTATTTTATGTTTTATGATGATCGTTGGCTGGCCCTTTTCATCACGTTTCTATTTTATGTTTTATGATGATCGTTGGCTGGCCCTTTTCATCACGTTTCTATTTTATGTTTTATGATGATCGTTGGCTGGCCCTTTTCATCACGTTTCTATTTTATGTTTTATGATGATCGTTGGCTGGCCCTTTTCATCACGTTTCTATTTTATGTTTTATGATGATCGTTGGCTGGCCCTTTTCATCAAGTTTCTATTTTATGTTTTATGATGATCGTTGGCTGGCCCTTTTCATCACGTTTCTATTTTATGTTTTATGATGATCGTTAGCTGGCCCTTTTCATCACGTTTCTATTTTATGTTTTATGATGATCGTTGGCTGGCCCTTTTCATCACGTTTCTATTTTATCTTTTATGATGATTGTTGGCTGGCCCTTTTCATCACGTTTCTATTTTATGTCTTATGATGATCGTTGGCTGGCCCTTTTCATCACGTTTCTATTTTATGTTTTATGATGATCGTTAGCTGGCCCTTTTCATCACGTTTCTATTTTATGTTTTATGATGATCGTTGGCTGGCCCTTTTCATCACGTTTCTATTTTATGTTTTATGATGATCGTTGGCTGGCCCTTTTCATCACGTTTCTATTTCATGTTTTATGATGATCGTTGGCTGGCCCTTTTCATCACGTTTCTATTTTATGTTTTATGATGATCGTTGGCTGGCCTTTTTCATCACGTTTCTATTTTATGTTTTATGATGATCGTTGGCTGGCCCTTTTCATCAAGTTTCTATTTTATGTTTTATGATGATCGTTGGCTGGCCCTTTTCATCATGTTTCTATTTTATGTTTTATGATGATCGTTGGCTGGCCCTTTTCATCACGTTTCTATTTTATGTTTTATGATGATCGTTGGCTGGCCCTTTTCATGAAGTTTCTATTTTATGTTTTATGATGATCGTTGGCTGGCCCTTTTCATCAAGTTTCTATTTTATGTTTTATGATGATCGTTGGCTGGCCCTTTTCATCACGTTTCTATTTTATGTTTTATGATGATCGTTGGCTGGCCCTTTTCATCACGTTTCTATTTTATGTTTTATGATGATCGTTGGCTGGCCCTTTTCATCACGTTTCTATTTTATGTTTTATGATGATCGTTGGCTGGCCCTTTTCATCACGTTTCTATTTTATGTTTTATGATGATCGTTGGCTGGCCCTTTTCATCACGTTTCTATTTTATGTTTTATGATGATCGTTGGCTGGCCCTTTTCATCAAGTTTCTATTTTATGTTTTATGATGATCGTTGGCTGGCCCTTTTCATCACGTTTCTATTTTATGTTTTATGATGATCGTTGGCTTGCCCTTTTCATCACGTTTCTATTTTATGTTTTATGATGATCGTTGGCTGGCCCTTTTCATCACGTTTCTATTTTATGTTTTATGATGATCGTTGGCTGACCCTTTTCATCACGTTTCTATTTTATGTTTTATGATGATCGTTAGCTGGCCCTTTTCATCACGTTTCTATTTTATGTTTTATGATGATCGTTGGCTGGCCCTTTTCATCACGTTTCTATTTTATGTTTTATGATGATCGTTGGCTGGCCCTTTTCATCACGTTTCTATTTTATGTTTTATGATGATCGTTGGCTGGCCCTTTTCATCACGTTTCTATTTTATGTTTTATGATGATCGTTGGCTGGCCCTTTTCATCACGTTTCTATTTTATGTTTTATGATGATCGTTGGCTGGCCCTTTTCATCACGTTTCTATTTTATGTTTTATGATGATCGTTGGCTGGCCCTTTTCATCACGTTTCTATTTTATGTTTTATGATGATCGTTAGCTGGCCCTTTTCATCACGTTTCTATTTTATGTTTTATGATGATCGTTGGCTGGCCCTTTTCATCACGTTTCTATTTTATGTTTTATGATGATCGTTGGCTGGCCCTTTTCATCACGTTTCTATTTTATGTTTTATGATGATCGTTGGCTGGCCCTTTTCATCACGTTTCTATTTTATGTTTTATGATGATCGTTGGTTGGCCCTTTTCATCACGTTTCTATTTTATGTTTTATGATGATCGTTGGCTGGGCTTTTCATCAAGTTTCTATTTTATGTTTTATGATGATCGTTGGCTGGCCCTTTTCATCATGTTTCTATTTTATGTTTTATGATGATCGTTGGCTGGCCCTTTTCATCACGTTTCTATTTTATGTTTTATGATGATCGTTGGCTGGCCCTTTTCATCACGTTTCTATTTTATGTTTTATGATGATCGTTGGCTGGCCCTTTTCATCACGTTTCTATTTTATGTTTTATGATGATCGTTGGCTGGCCCCTTTCATCACGTTTCTATTTTATGTTTTATGATGATCGTTGGCTGGCCCTTTTCATCACGTTTCTATTTTATGTTTTATGATGATCGTTGGCTGGCCCTTTTCATCACGTTTCTATTTTATGTTTTATGATGATCGTTGGCTGGCCCTTTTCATCACGTTTCTATTTTATGTTTTATGATGATCGTTGGCTGGCCCTTTTCATCACGTTTCTATTTTATGTTTTATGATGATCGTTGGCTGGCCCTTTTCATCACGTTTCTATTTTATGTTTTATGATGATCGTTAGCTGGCCCTTTTCATCACGTTTCTATTTTATGTTTTATGATGATCGTTGGCTGGCCCTTTTCATCACGTTTCTATTTTATGTTTTATGATGATCGTTAGCTGGCCCTTTTCATCACGTTTCTATTTTATGTTTTATGATGATCGTTGGCTGGCCCTTTTCATCACGTTTCTATTTTATGTTTTATGATGATCGTTGGCTGGCCCTTTTCATCACGTTTCTATTTTATGTTTTATGATGATCGTTGGCTGGCCCTTTTCATCACGTTTCTATTTTATGTTTTATGATGATCGTTGGCTGGCCCTTTTCATCACGTTTCTATTTTATGTTTTATGATGATCGTTGGCTGGCCCTTTTCATCACGTTTCTATTTTATGTTTTATGATGATCGTTGGCTGGCCCTTTTCATCACGTTTCTATTTTATGTTTTATGATGATCGTTGGCTGGCCCTTTTCATCAAGTTTCTATTTTATGTTTTATGATGATCGTTGGCTGGCCCTTTTCATCACGTTTCTATTTTATGTTTTATGATGATCGTTAGCTGGCCCTTTTCATCACGTTTCTATTTTATGTTTTATGATGATCGTTGGCTGGCCCTTTTCATCACGTTTCTATTTTATGTTTTATGATGATCGTTGGCTGGCCCTTTTCATCACGTTTCTATTTTATGTTTTATGATGATCGTTGGCTGGCCCTTTTCATCACGTTTCTATTTTATGTTTTATGATGATCGTTGGCTGGCCCTTTTCATCACGTTTCTATTTTATGTTTTATGATGATCGTTGGCTGGCCCTTTTCATCAAGTTTCTATTTTATGTTTTATGATGATCGTTGGCTGGCCCTTTTCATCAAGTTTCTATTTTATGTTTTATGATGATCGTTGGCTGGCCCTTTTCATCACGTTTCTATTTTATGTTTTATGATGATCGTTGGCTGGCCCTTTTCATCACGTTTCTATTTTATGTTTTATGATGATCGTTGGCTGGCCCTTTTCATCACGTTTCTATTTTATGTTTTATGATGATCGTTGGCTGGCCCTTTTCATCACGTTTCTATTTTATGTTTTATGATGGTCGTTGGCTGGCCCTTTTCATCACGTTTCTATTTTATGTTTTATGATGATCGTTGGCTGGCCCTTTTCATCAAGTTTCTATTTTATGTTTTATGATGATCGTTGGCTGGCCCTTTTCATCACGTTTCTATTTTATGTTTTATAATGATCGTTGGCTGGCCCTTTTCATCACGTTTCTATTTTATGTTTTATGATGATCGTTGGCTGGCCCTTTTCATCACGTTTCTATTTTATGTTTTATGATGATCGTTGGCTGGCCCTTTTCATCACGTTTCTATTTTATGTTTTATGATGATCGTTGGCTGGCCCTTTTCATCACGTTTCTATTTTATGTTTTATGATGATCGTTGGCTGGCCTTTTTCATCAAGTTTCTATTTTATGTTTTATGATGATCGTTGGCTGGCCCTTTTCATCAAGTTTCTATTTTATGTTTTATGATGATCGTTGGCTGGCCCTTTTCATCACGTTTCTATTTTATGTTTTATGATGATCGTTAGCTGACCCTTTTCATCACGTTTCTATTTTATGTTTTATGATGATCGTTAGCTGGCCCTTTTCATCACGTTTCTATTTTATGTTTTATGATGATCGTTGGCTGGCCCTTTTCATCACGTTTCTATTTTATGTTTTATGATGATCGTTGGCTGGCCCTTTTCATCACGTTTCTATTTTATGTTTTATGATGATCGTTGGCTGGCCCTTTTCATCACGTTTCTATTTTATGTTTTATGATGATCGTTGGCTGACCCTTTTCATCACGTTTCTATTTTATGTTTTATGATGATCGTTGGCTGGCCCTTTTCATCACGTTTCTATTTTATGTTTTATGATGATCGTTGGCTGGCCCTTTTCATCACGTTTCTATTTTATGTTTTATGATGATCGTTGGCTGGCCCTTTTCATCACGTTTCTATTTTATGTTTTATGATGATCGTTGGCTGGCCCTTTTCATCACGTTTCTATTTTATGTTTTATGATGATCGTTGGCTGGCCCTTTTCATCACGTTTCTATTTTATGTTTTATGATGATCGTTAGCTGGCCCTTTTCATCACGTTTCTATTTTATGTTTTATGATGATCGTTGGCTGGCCCTTTTCATCACGTTTCTATTTTATGTTTTATGATGATCGTTAGCTGGCCCTTTTCATCACGTTTCTATTTTATGTTTTATGATGATCGTTGGCTGGCCCTTTTCATCACGTTTCTATTTTATGTTTTATGATGATCGTTGGCTGGCCCTTTTCATCACGTTTCTATTTTATGTTTTATGATGATCGTTGGCTGGCCCTTTTCATCACGTTTCTATTTTATGTTTTATGATGATCGTTGGCTGGCCCTTTTCATCACGTTTCTATTTTATGTTTTATGATGATCGTTGGCTGGCCCTTTTCATCACGTTTCTATTTTATGTTTTATGATGATCGTTGGCTGGCCCTTTTCATCACGTTTCTATTTTATGTTTTATGATGATCGTTGGCTGGCCCTTTTCATCAAGTTTCTATTTTATGTTTTATGATGATCGTTGGCTGGCCCTTTTCATCACGTTTCTATTTTATGTTTTATGATGATCGTTAGCTGGCCCTTTTCATCACGTTTCTATTTTATGTTTTATGATGATCGTTGGCTGGCCCTTTTCATCACGTTTCTATTTTATGTTTTATGATGATTGTTGGCTGGCCCTTTTCATCACGTTTCTATTTTATGTCTTATGATGATCGTTGGCTGGCCCTTTTCATCACGTTTCTATTTTATGTTTTATGATGATCGTTAGCTGGCCCTTTTCATCACGTTTCTATTTTATGTTTTATGATGATCGTTGGCTGGCCCTTTTCATCACGTTTCTATTTTATGTTTTATGATGATCGTTGGCTGGCCCTTTTCATCACGTTTCTATTTCATGTTTTATGATGATCGTTGGCTGGCCCTTTTCATCACGTTTCTATTTTATGTTTTATGATGATCGTTGGCTGGCCTTTTTCATCACGTTTCTATTTTATGTTTTATGATGATCGTTGGCTGGCCCTTTTCATCAAGTTTCTATTTTATGTTTTATGATGATCGTTGGCTGGCCCTTTTCATCACGTTTCTATTTTATGTTTTATGATGATCGTTGGCTGGCCCTTTTCATCACGTTTCTATTTTATGTTTTATGATGATCGTTGGCTGGCCCTTTTCATGAAGTTTCTATTTTATGTTTTATGATGATCGTTGGCTGGCCCTTTTCATCAAGTTTCTATTTTATGTTTTATGATGATCGTTGGCTGGCCCTTTTCATCACGTTTCTATTTTATGTTTTATGATGATCGTTGGCTGGCCCTTTTCATCACGTTTCTATTTTATGTTTTATGATGATCGTTGGCTGGCCCTTTTCATCACGTTTCTATTTTATGTTTTATGATGATCGTTGGCTGGCCCTTTTCATCACGTTTCTATTTTATGTTTTATGATGATCGTTGGCTGGCCCTTTTCATCACGTTTCTATTTTATGTTTTATGATGATCGTTGGCTGGCCCTTTTCATCAAGTTTCTATTTTATGTTTTATGATGATCGTTGGCTGGCCCTTTTCATCACGTTTCTATTTTATGTTTTATGATGATCGTTGGCTTGCCCTTTTCATCACGTTTCTATTTTATGTTTTATGATGATCGTTGGCTGGCCCTTTTCATCACGTTTCTATTTTATGTTTTATGATGATCGTTGGCTGACCCTTTTCATCACGTTTCTATTTTATGTTTTATGATGATCGTTAGCTGGCCCTTTTCATCACGTTTCTATTTTATGTTTTATGATGATCGTTGGCTGGCCCTTTTCATCACGTTTCTATTTTATGTTTTATGATGATCGTTGGCTGGCCCTTTTCATCACGTTTCTATTTTATGTTTTATGATGATCGTTGGCTGGCCCTTTTCATCACGTTTCTATTTTATGTTTTATGATGATCGTTGGCTGGCCCTTTTCATCACGTTTCTATTTTATGTTTTATGATGATCGTTGGCTGGCCCTTTTCATCACGTTTCTATTTTATGTTTTATGATGATCGTTGGCTGGCCCTTTTCATCACGTTTCTATTTTATGTTTTATGATGATCGTTAGCTGGCCCTTTTCATCACGTTTCTATTTTATGTTTTATGATGATCGTTGGCTGGCCCTTTTCATCACGTTTCTATTTTATGTTTTATGATGATCGTTGGCTGGCCCTTTTCATCACGTTTCTATTTTATGTTTTATGATGATCGTTGGCTGGCCCTTTTCATCACGTTTCTATTTTATGTTTTATGATGATCGTTGGTTGGCCCTTTTCATCACGTTTCTATTTTATGTTTTATGATGATCGTTGGCTGGCCCTTTTCATCAAGTTTCTATTTTATGTTTTATGATGATCGTTGGCTGGCCCTTTTCATCATGTTTCTATTTTATGTTTTATGATGATCGTTGGCTGGCCCTTTTCATCACGTTTCTATTTTATGTTTTATGATGATCGTTGGCTGGCCCTTTTCATCACGTTTCTATTTTATGTTTTATGATGATCGTTGGCTGGCCCTTTTCATCACGTTTCTATTTTATGTTTTATGATGATCGTTGGCTGGCCCCTTTCATCACGTTTCTATTTTATGTTTTATGATGATCGTTGGCTGGCCCTTTTCATCACGTTTCTATTTTATGTTTTATGATGATCGTTGGCTGGCCCTTTTCATCACGTTTCTTTTTTATGTTTTATGATGATCGTTGGCTGGCCCTTTTCATCACGTTTCTATTTTATGTTTTATGATGATCGTTGGCTGGCCCTTTTCATCACGTTTCTATTTTATGTTTTATGATGATCGTTGGCTGACCCTTTTCATCACGTTTCTATTCTATGTTTTATGATGATCGTTGGCTGGCCCTTTTCATCACGTTTCTATTTTATGTTTTATGATGATCGTTGGCTGGCCCTTTTCATCACGTTTCTATTTTATGTTTTATGATGATCGTTGGCTGGCCCTTTTCATCACGTTTCTATTTTATGTTTTATGATGATCGTTGGCTGGCCCTTTTCATCACGTTTCTATTTTATGTTTTATGATGATCGTTGGCTGGCCCTTTTCATCACGTTTCTATTTTATGTTTTATGATGATCGTTGGCTGGCCCTTTTCATCACGTTTCTATTTTATGTTTTATGATGATCGTTGGCTGGCCCTTTTCATCACGTTTCTATTTTATGTTTTATGATGATCGTTAGCTGGCCCTTTTCATCAAGTTTCTATTTTATGTTTTATGATGATCGTTGGCTGGCCCTTTTCATCACGTTTCTATTTTATGTTTTATGATGATCGTTGGCTGGCCCTTTTCATCACGTTTCTATTTTATGTTTTATGATGATCGTTGGCTGGCCCTTTTCATCACGTTTCTATTTTATGTTTTATGATGATCGTTAGCTGGCCCTTTTCATCACGTTTCTATTTTATGTTTTATGATGATCGTTGGCTGGCCCTTTTCATCACGTTTCTATTTTATGTTTTATGATGATCGTTGGCTGGCCCTTTTCATCACGTTTCTATTTTATGTTTTATGATGATCGTTGGCTGGCCCTTTTCATCACGTTTCTATTTTATGTTTTATGATGATCGTTGGCTGGCCCTTTTCATCACGTTTCTATTTTATGTTTTATGATGATCGTTGGCTGGCCCTTTTCATCAAGTTTCTATTTTATGTTTTATGATGATCGTTGGCTGGCCCTTTTCATCAAGTTTCTATTTTATGTTTTATGATGATCGTTGGCTGGCCCTTTTCATCACGTTTCTATTTTATGTTTTATGATGATCGTTGGCTGGCCCTTTTCATCACGTTTCTATTTTATGTTTTATGATGATCGTTGGCTGGCCCTTTTCATCACGTTTCTATTTTATGTTTTATGATGATCGTTGGCTGGCCCTTTTCATCACGTTTCTATTTTATGTTTTATGATGGTCGTTGGCTGGCCCTTTTCATCACGTTTCTATTTTATGTTTTATGATGATCGTTGGCTGGCCCTTTTCATCAAGTTTCTATTTTATGTTTTATGATGATCGTTGGCTGGCCCTTTTCATCACGTTTCTATTTTATGTTTTATAATGATCGTTGGCTGGCCCTTTTCATCACGTTTCTATTTTATGTTTTATGATGATCGTTGGCTGGCCCTTTTCATCACGTTTCTATTTTATGTTTTATGATGATCGTTGGCTGGCCCTTTTCATCACGTTTCTATTTTATGTTTTATGATGATCGTTGGCTGGCCCTTTTCATCACGTTTCTATTTTATGTTTTATGATGATCGTTGGCTGGCCCTTTTCATCACGTTTCTATTTTATGTTTTATGATGATCGTTGGCTGGCCCTTTTCATCACGTTTCTATTTTATGTTTTATGATGATCGTTGGCTGGCCCTTTTCATCACGTTTCTATTTTATGTTTTATGATGATCGTTGGCTGGCCCTTTTCATCAAGTTTCTATTTTATGTTTTATGCAGGAGCGGTCGTGGTCGTGATCGTATGCTAGTTGGATTTAAACTACCTGTGAAATCAGCTAACCAATAAAGTTGTGAGTTCGAACCCCGACCATGGCGAGGTGTACTCGATACAACATTATGTTTTAAAGTTTGTCAGTGACTTGCGTCAGGTCGGTGGTTTTCTCCGGGTGCTCCAGTTTCCTCCACCAATAACACTGACCGCCACGATATAACTGAAATATTGTTGAAAGTGGCGTTAAGCACTATAAACCAAACCAAACCCATGTTTTATGCGGACCAACAATCTAATATTACCACAAAGCTATATTCCTTCCAGACTGTCAGAGTTAAAAATTGTTTGGAAATATGTGTAACCTCCCCAGAAATGATTCAGCTACATGTATATGAATCCTCTCTGTATAGATTTAGCACGTATTATGACTGTTTACATGTATTTAGCAAGTTTTCAAGTATCAATATCATAAACACAATGTAGTGTGCAGCTGCTTTCTATGTCTGCCACGTTTAGACCAAAATTCTACATTTTCTTTATGACAGAAATAATATTCGTATGTTATCTAAACAATACATTGATTTTCTTCTTCTAATATATAAAGAAAACACATTTTTAATGGTCTCTATTGGGAATTTTCCAACTTTATTTGTTTTCTTTATGTTTAAAAATCTTACATTGATTTGTCGACTGTTATTTGTTGTTTTTAAATCATAAACTACCCCTGGAGTTATCTTTTATTTTGAATTCCATCTAGTAAATGGAGTTAAAATATCTCAAATTTCAATCCTACTTTCAAAAGAAAATATTAGAATTTAATAACTTAGATATCAGTCGTATTGACTTTGATAAATATTATGTAAATAATGGGAAAATAAAAGTCGTCTCAAGGTAGATTTCTCATATGGTTTTTCTTGGTGAAGCAGCCATGTTATAGATACCACCTTTCCTTACTTATCAAATATTATTGTAAACTTTAAAGGTTAGGTAAAATTTTGAGGGAAATTTAGTCATTAGAATGAAAAGTATGAACCCCTTTTATTATGTACAGAATTGTTCTGTTGGTATCCTTCACATTGACCCTGCTATTGTACTGTTTTATTATGTACATAATTGTTCTGTTGGTATCCTTCACATTGACCCTGCTATTGTACTGTTTTATTATGTACAGAATTGTTCTGTTGGTATCCTTCACATTGACCCTGCTATTGTACTGTTTTATTATGTACAGAATTGTTCTGTTGGTATCCTTCACATTGACCCTGCTATTGTACTGTTTTATTATGTACAGAATTGTTCTGTTAGTATCCTTCACATTGACCCTGCTATTGTGCTGTTTTATTATGTACAGAATTGTTCTGTTGGTATCCTTCACATTGACCCTGCTATTGTACTGTTTTATTATGTACAGAATTGTTCTGTTGGTATCCTTCACATTGACCCTGCTATTGTACTGTTTTATTATGTACAGAATTGTTCTGTTGGTATTCTTCACATTGACCCTGCTATTGTACTGTTTTATTATGTACAGAATTGTTCTGTTGGTATCCTTCACATTGACCCTGCTATTGTACAGTCCATAAAGTTTATGTTGTCATTTATTTTTGTGATAGTATGTGGTTTTTTTTAGTGGAAGCGAATCTGTGCAGTTTTTTAATCGTTTGTTTATACATGTATTACCGTTAGAGATCCAGTTATGAAAAGGGGAGGGATGAGATCACATTAACTGATTTAACCTCTGCCACATGTTTGTGCCTGTCCCAAGCTAGAATCCGTATTTCCAGCGTCATATGTCATGGTTCCCCTTTTTGTGTTCAGTTAGTTAAGACGAGAGGTGATTATTGATATTGTTGATATTAGTTGAATTGTTCACCATTACTGTTTAACTTATCTTTTCATAGCGTTGTTGTTCACCTCACAACATTTGGAGACAAAAGCTGTTTTAATAGACGTTTTTTTTTTTAAAAATATTATACATTTAAGCAATATGGATTAATTGCACAATCTACAAATTTGCATAGCGTACCACAAAATCATTTATTTTAAAATTTGTTGTTATTCATAGTTGTTAAATTTGATCACACATTTGTATGGTGTATTGATGATATAACTAATTATTCATGCTACATACTTTTTCAACATGGCTGGCGCACTTGTATTAATTTATTATTATTATTTTTTATATAAAACTGTTCAAAATCTTATTTATCCTCACAGTATACCATCTGTCAACAGAAAAATATAATATCAGCTCCAATTGTTGACACTTGGTATCAAATAAATAGTAATTATATCAATACATAAGAAAACAATCACGGTTGACTAATATCAAACACGCCAATTGGGAGTAAACAATCACGGTTGACTAATATCAAGCACGCCAATGTGGAGTAAAGAATGGTGATGAGATTAGGGATGAAGGGATAGAATGAGACAGATGTGGAAAAACACATAATATTTCAGTAATTAAATTTTGTTCAAACCACTTGTCGTTAGATGGCTCCTACTGACGTCATTCACTCATTATTGGTCTCTTCTGGAATAATAAACAAGCATGTCTGGTGTTCTTGGTCTAAGAAAAATTAACTTCAGTATTTAATTATTTAAATTGAATTATGTTGTGTGTGTTGGAGAAATCTATTATAATTAACATAGACACAGTAACATTATTATACAATTAAGACAAGAAACGACAAATGTAGCTTGTTTATGTAATGTCTATGGTTGTCTCTAAAGTTGTGAGTTCGAATCCCACCCAGGAGGGGTGTACTAGATATAACATTATGTGATAAAGTTTGTCAGTGACTTGCGACAGGTCTGTGATTTTCTTTGGGTACTCTGGTTCCTCCACTAATAAAACTGACCGCCATGATATAACTGAAATATTGTAGAGTTAACACCACAACCCTAACACTATATAGTTTTGTATATATATCGTGTTTGTAGTCATATGGAAATATGAAATGTTCACTTCTATATAAATAGGTTTCTGGTGTTTAAAGCCACTTTCAAAAATATTTCAGTTGTACCCGGAGAAAACCACCGATCTGTGGCAAATCACTGAACAAGTTTATGAAAAGATTCGAATTCACAACAACCATACAATCATGATCACGACGACGGTTCCTCTTACTTACAAAGAAAAATGTAATACATTCACACATAATTACTACTAAAGTACGTTATTTTCTTTAGTAAGATTAGATATGGATGTAAATGAAGATGATAAACTATCGTACATTACACTTGAGATATAAATTAAAGGAATATCTTATTTCTGATCTACATTTCACAATAAGATCTTCAACATACTCTAAGCTTAGTGTGTAGCGGTCTTTATCACTTGTTTTGTGAAATTTAAATAAATTGAAGCTGTAAGAAAACAAATATTGCAAACTGATGTAATATAATTACAGTTTTAAAACAAATCATATTTATGTAACAATTTGAAGTTTGAAAATGTATAATATGTACATTGAATAGTCAAAATAACTATTTTTAAAACAGTGTTTTGATTATATTATTTTTATGACAAACATCAATCATATATCTCATTCAACTGTCAATCAGTATTCTATAAACGTTATATTGTGACGTGTATGTCTCTCGGTGCATAATGTGCATTGCAAACAATTTTGTCACACCTGAGAAAATTCGATAAGTAGCGAAGAAATAAAATGATAAAAGTCAGAACAGAACTGAGGCATAGGTGTTGTAACTAGTGAATCGTGCGAAGAGTTCAAAGTTGAACAAGTAAATTGTTTGAAAGGTGTAGGATATTAGGGTTTAATATTTTTCTGTATTATACAGTGCTGGTACTAGCAAAACTTTTGCTGGGCATTCTGCTACATTTTTTGTTTGATACCAATCCCCGCTGAATTCAAATAAAGCATGTAAAACAGTTAGTCCATATGCCAGTACTATTTATGAAATAATATACAATTACAGACTTTTGTAGAAGTGAATAAAAACTCATATTCACTGATACAAAAGTCTGTAATTGTTTTATTACATATACTATAAGACTTATGACGTCACCCGGTGAATATCACTTTCAGCAGGTGAATACCATTATTTATTACATACTTAGTTCAAATAAAGGCATTTTTGTATGATCAATATGACCGGAAGTAAACTGTCCATATTTTCACACCCCGGAAAATAACCGGTTATTGGATTACTACAAGATCATTTCCATATCGAGGCCCATATTGCCCCAGCCAATATGGGCCTCGACTTCGTCTCAGGCTAATATGGGTGTCTCTTTTCTAGATGTTGGAAGTATGTAATAAGTAGTTTAATACATGGGCATTTCCATATTGACATGGTTATCATCCCTCGACCCATATTGGGGTCTTGGGATGATAACCAGGCCAATATGGAAATGTCCATGTATTAATCTGTATTTATTGACTTCTAGACTTTACTTATCTAAAGTACGGATATTTACTGTCATTATGTAATAATTTTATTTATTTTTATTTTATTAACGAAATCAAAACATGGAATTGCATGTGCTGTTTTTCTTGTATACTTTAAAGGCTCTATTTCTTGGGTTAAAAGAGTAATTGTGTCTACTGGACCGATTCAAATAGAAATATGGTGACAGGTCCTTAACTGCCGGACATAATTTTATAAAATGATAAAGGAATATTCATTAGTCCAAATAGAAGCAGGTATCTGAGATATCTGAATCGGTTGGAGGAAATAGAAGTATCTACATTGTATACTAAAACAATCTGAATCGACTGGACACATTTTTGCGTCATTGCCATGGAAACGTAAAAGGAGAGTGTAGAAATGTTCATCCCTCTTTCCCACCAAACATCATGCATGGAACATACCTTAAGATGCATACCAGCGTTTCATAGTTTTATAGTTTTCATAATAGCTGATGCTGCCATGGAAACCAATTTAAAAATGTATTGCACTCGAAATGGTAATTAATATGCAATTTTGCTTTTGTCTCGAAATTAGCCCCCATGGTTATTTCACTGTTACTGTTAAATACCGCTATGCATTTTTGTATTGAGTACTATTTAGATATGTTTTTTCAAATGGCTAAGAAAATGCATTATTATGCTACGACTTGAAATCTTGGTTGACATGGTGATCTGGTGATTAGAATTTGAAATATGATCCTTGCATGGAGTGATATTTTAATAGATATTACAATGTTAGAATACGTGGACGGTGGAGGTAGGTAATAAAATCAACATGTCATATTTCTTCATTAATACTGACTTTCATGTACAGTCATTCCTGTATATAAAGTCTACTCTAATATACCTGAAAATGTCGCCTTTATTAGCAGTTGACTTTTGTATTCAGGTTAAATTTATATGCACTATTCATGAATGGGAAAATGAGACTGCCCTTTATAGACAGTGGTATGTTTTATAGAGGTGCCCTTTAAGACAAGTTTAACTGGATTTAGAAATCAAGAAATTCGGAAAGGGACGCTAAATTTGGTCAATCAAAATGGAAGAATATATGCCATGAAGATAATACACGTGGATCTAATCAATGAAGACTCTTTGGTTTCAGCCACTGCTCTAAGCTAGAAACAAGACCATCAATAACACTGTCACAATTGACTGGATGCGATGTGTTTAATAATTCTGCTCTTCCATCTTGTTCATTGAAGTATGAAAACACAAATTTTTTTGAAATTAAGTAATTATCTTTTCATAATTTATAACAGATGTGTCATTTAATTCAACAATGACTTTTGATACAATAAAACATCTTTTAAACACATGAGTTGAATGTGTAATTATGAAAGGAATTCGGAATTCCATTAAAATGCTTTTATAAGCTTTCAACGTGTCAGTTTGTGGAAGAATGACAAATGAACATTTAAGCTTTTAATGGTTGAAATGTGTCTTTCTCAACATTCGCACTGCTACGTTTTAATTGTATGCTTAAGTTGCTTTTTAGCACGCGATAAAAGAAAAAAAAACAAGAACTATTATCATTAATAAAATGTCACATGTAAAAGGACAATTTCTTCCCTAAAGCTTACAAGTTATAATGTAACGAAAACTGTCAACAGGCCACAGATAAAATAAAATAACAATAAATTCTTTGAAAATTAAACGGGTGAGAAATACAGGATTAAATAGCTTGTAGTTACGATTTATTTATTTATATCATTTAAAATAAAAGATACAATTTTATTTGGCAAGTTTTTCCGCTTGACGTTTCACTAGTTGTTTATTTTGACAAGAATTACTGACGGTTTTAGTTTAATTTGTATGATATATAGGACGAGGCCCATTTAGGTTCAAAATGGACGCTTTACATTTGATTTTTTTTTTAACAACATAATAATTTTATTTATTCTTTTCTTGCTTGCTACAAATGTAATCAAGAGTCCAAGCTTCTCTTGATGTACCCTGTTACACTCCACTGATTATCCAGGGAATTAATCAGCTGGTACAAATTTAAATACATTTTAAGAATAGAAATAATAATATTTAAGAACTATTTATTTTCTTTTTCATAGCATACAAAAAACTATTATTCATACTATGATTTTTTATCTCATCAATTCTTTTATTTAATTCGTATATAAAAATGTTATAAACATTTACATTTTTTGTCTTCTTTACATTTGATAGTAAAGTAAACCTTTGAAGATATCACAAAAAGTTGTGTCTCATAATACCCACAATTCCTGATGGTAGTTGTACCTCATAATACCCACAATTCCTGATGGTAGTTGTGTCTCATAATACCCACAATTCCTGATGGTAGTTGTACCTCATAATACCCACAATTCCTGATGGTAGTTGTGTCTCATAATACCCACAATTCCTGATTGTAGTTGTATCTCATAATACCCACAATTTCTGATGGTAGTTGTACCTCATAATACCCACAATTCCTGATGGTAGTTGTACCTCATAATACCCACAATTCCTGATGGTAGTTGTACCTCATAATACCCACAATTCCTGATGGTAGTTGTACCTCATAATACTCACAATTCCTGATTGTAGTTGTATCTCATAATACCCACAATTTCTGATGGTAGTTGTACCTCATAATACCCACAATTCCTGATGGTAGTTGTACCTCATAATATCCACAATTCCTGATGGTAGTTGTACCTCATAATACCCACAATTCCTGATGGTAGTTGTACCTCATAATACCCACAATTCCTGATGGTAGTTGTACCTCATAATACCCACGATTCCGAAAGAAAATAAGGGGCATAGCGATATGATGTAGTTTCTCAACTTCAGGACAAAGTCCCGCTTGTTTTTTGAGACGGAATGTAAATGAGTGCATTGTATTTTAGGAACATCCTTCTCCTTGAGCGTAAGCGTAAAATACAATAGCTTCTTTAGAGTTGTCGTTAGTGGGCCGTTGCCAAAGCAATCAAAACATCGTTCAATAGGGAAATATCGGTGCCATCGTTTGTCTACATGATTTATGTTTTTACACTTGGTCTCGTCATGAATATAGCTGGAATTCAGCTCACTTGAAGTTGAATCAATGATCAATTAATCAGAACTCAGACAGGTATTGAATGTCAACATCTCCGTGACCTTTGATAAGAGAATTACCAAATTTACCCTTTCAAAACCCCAAAACTTACATTTCACCTAAAATGTGTACGATCTACAAAAAAGTGACCAATGTCGCTGTTGACCAGTATAAACTGTAATATAATGACAAATTTGACACACGTTCTTGTAATATGAAAGGTCATATAGTGTGCAGTACACATTTAGCGTAAAAGCGATGTTCTGTTCGGCTCGCCCATTCTTGTTGCATTATTTCTTTGGCATACTGGGTTTATGTCAAACGTCATGTTTTACGTGTTTATATATCATTTTGGCGTCTTACACCACAATTTCTGCATACAAGTAAAGCATGTTCGTGTCGTTACTATAACGAAGATATTCATGTTGACTCTTTCAAAACGCGTGTTATCACTTCCGGTTTTCAGCTGGATTTTTTTTTGTCTGATTTTTTATTCAGCTTCCATTGTTCATTAAACGTTGATAATCACGGCTACTTTATGATATATTTTAATTATTAAATATTAATTTCTTGCCGTTTTCTTTTGCAGTGCATACATGACAAATTGGGAAAAGTTCCACAAAGGAATTCACCAAACTGCATTGTACGATCCAAACGATCTTAGTATTGAGGGTTTATTGAAAGATATGACAAATGAACCAATCATTGACGTAGGTGAGTATCCACATCTGCAGTTTCGTAAGTTTCTTGTAGCTTTTTTGTAAACTATTTTTATATGAACGTTATAACGGTATATTACCAATTGTTCCTACTGGATTGCAAAGTGGAAAGAAATGCATTTTTTACAGAGTATTTCGTATCAATATCTCGCGTTTGAGTGAGTGATTGTTGTTTTTTTGTGTCAAGAAAAGGAATGTTATATTTATACTATTGCGAGTTAATCCAGTGGTCGTAGATGACCCGTTGTAATACAACATTGTTTGATCATATCTTTTATATACTTCTTTCCTGTGGCAATATAAATTTTCAGCCCACGTTTTAACGTGCAAAATGTACTCTTTATGATCTTGTTTTCGTCATGAATATAGGTGAACTATTGCTCATTGGACATTAAACAACAACCCATCGGACAGTCATCCAATCTCTTTGACGAGATGATGACGTTACATGCTAAAATATGTACTAGACACACATTGAACTGGATTCTTGTAGTGATATCTGACTAAAATAGCAGTCCATGGTCCTTTCTCTTTCTCCTTGATGTTGCATGCTTAACAGAGAATCAAATGGATTTTACCCGATCGAGGATCGAACCTTCGATGGTTCGACTTTGAAGCGATGACGTTCAACATTTATATTACCGAGACGTTTCAATATTGCTATTCTTGTCATCTCCCTGACAACTGACGTATACATGCATATTGTGTTTATCATGTAATACGTTTTAAATACTTTATGCAATGAACAACACAAATGGCGTTTAAAAAGTGGAATATTCATATAAAGTATTTGATAAGCAAAATCAGCGGCATCAGTAAGTTATATTGTAAAGACACAATAAAAAGCGACACGTATATGTTTGTCATTGATAAACCCCATGCATTGCGTTATGATATAACTTTCGAGTATTTGTAAATTGTATTCAGTACTCGAAGATTTTATAACCACAAGGCCAATTATCAAAAGTTTAACAATAATTAATGATTATTGTAGAAGTCGGAATCGCAAACCGTTATGTCTTTGTAATAGCTAACGATTTCATACGAATGTACACATCCAGTTACCATATGATCATGACAACGGAGTCTCTAAATATTAGAGACAACCGAATAGCAATACAATAATGGTTTTTGTTCTTGTTGATACATTTTGATTTAAACGTTTTTGTTTTTCAACAAAACTATCATGTTTGGTTTTATCTCCGCTGTCATCAGACATACTACGCCATCTTTTATGTCTTTAATGTCTTTGTTCATCAATGAAAGTAGTATTTCATTAAAGCTATAACTATGGTCGTTTTGCTGCCAAACAATTGATTTTCATACGCTGTTACAATTAGTCATGAATATTTATTTAATTGCGAGGATGTTATATGAAAATATACAATGTGAGTTTAAAGGATGTGGGTACATTGTTTTTCTGGGGGACAGAATATCATGATGAGGTATATTGTTTTTCTGGGTGACAGAATATCATGATGAAATATTTTTAACGGCTAACTCCGTTGACTTTGTTCAAAATTCTTTCGATATACATGTACATGTAAAACTGGATTTCAATTGAACATCTGCTACCATTATAAAAAGACATAAAAGCAAAAAATGGAAATGTCATGTTTTCGTTATTCTTACAGTTGCAATAAAACTGATAATATTTTTTGAATTTATGATTAAGCGACATAATTAACATTCACAAATAAGTGCTTTGTTTGAAGCACTTCGGAAAGATATAAAAATGTAAATTTAAAAAGGCATTCTTATATTTTATTTGTTTGGGACGTGCGCTCTATAGCCGAAATGTTTTCTAGCTACGGCGTAGCACGTGGTCAGCTTATAGTCAATTCTCACAAAACGTCAAGCATGGGGGAAATTTTAAATAAACGTCTGATGTTTTCGCTTCCAATGAAGGGATATTGATGTTTCTTTTTCTTAACAGTCTGTGAATTTTAATAATAGAGATATAAAGTGCACTGGATACACCTTATATATGCATCAGCTGTTTGTTTGTTTTCCAGTTGCTACATGTATTTGGTTTTTTTATTATTTGCGACAAAAATAAATTTTTACATTATTATCAAACTACTCAAAATATGAATATGAATGTATAAATCAAGTTTGTAAATTAGTTCACGCACAAATAAATACACATTTAATGGCGAAATAAAGAAGAGTTAGCTAAAGTAATATTACACCAATTTTGGGTGAAGACATTTCCCCCCTGAAAATTTAATTTGGAATACGGCGGTACTTTTACTAAGGTATTCATGCATGTTTCAAGGCGAAATATGTTCCCAACAATTAGAAATCTGCAAATCCGTGTGCATGTTTATCGTCCTCGCTATTGTTGTGGAGACTGATTAACTTTCGGTTGTTTTGTTCCGATTATTGCCGATCATGACCTCGTGACGAAAAGATAAACAATCATGGATGCTGAGGTAAGCACGCACACATTTCTGACAATGATTATTGAGGAATCTGTCTGTTTCATGTCGTGTGAACCATTTTTTTTGGTGCAATTATTCTTATGTGGTACACATGGAATATATTTTTACTTGCATCCAATATTTTTTTCATCAACTGAACAGTGCGCATGAGCGATAATCTTCCCGAAAGAATTCTAATCTTGGGTCACGCGCATATCATTTGCGTTACTGTACGGGAAAACAGAATTGTCTGCTGTCAAATATTTTGCGATTTGCTCTTAAAATCTACTTTTGAGCGGATTTTTAATGTTATGCAGTTGATTTTAGTTAAAATTAAGTGACATATTAAGTGAACATATTTAATCCAAAAATTCCACGATATTTGCCTTTCATATTACTTTAAAGTATCACTATATTAAATTGTATTATTGTAATATGTAGATGAGGGGGGGTCTGTGTTATGTTAATCACAGGCACTATACACCATATCAATATTAATTCCAAAACAGGGTCGTAGGAGCTTGGGGGTTGAAATTTGGGGAGGGAAACTATGTTTTTGCATGACAGATATGGTATTCAGGGGAATGTTTACCTCGGTCTTGAAGAAATATTCGAACGAAAAACAAACCATTGCAATATTTATTATTTATTCCGATGGAAGTAAATAGTATATAATATTTGTTCCTCAAAAAAGATATATTATGGATTTTCATAGCAAATTATGCAAGGGAACAAAAATATACGTTCATATTAACACCTATTATAATCCTACACTAGAATGACAGTATTATATCAGAACGGACAATACCATATTTGCGGTGGTGTTACCGGAAGTGACCCTGACCGGAAGTGACGTGACAGGAAGTGACGATGTTCACATGACCGGAAGTGATCGCATGCGCATGCGCAACTGGTACATTTTGTACTACTACTATAGTAGTAGTACAACATGTAGTACAGTAGTACAAGTACCATGGCTACTGGAAGTGACCGAAAGGGTCACATTACCCAGAAGGGATGGAAGGGTGTGCGCATTCGCAACCGAAAGTTGCGCAATATCCGCCCTAGTGGGGCCTTTTGACTGGAAGTGACGCTATGAAACGTCAACCGTAGTGACCGATGGTCACGTGACCCCTTCGTGGTTCCCTTGGGTGTGCGCAATATCCGCTCTAGTGGGGCCTTTTGAACGGAAATAACGTGACCACACATAGGGCTTCCCCTGGAAAATGCGTGACCAGAAGTGCCCTTGGGGTGCTCTCTAGGACGTCCGCGTCTATCGTTTTCTAGCCCTGGTTTTCTCCCCCTTTCCCGCCATTTTATTCTCATATAATATAATATATTTCAATAATGGTTTTCACCTACAGTGTTTTCGGATATGTTCGCTATGTACTCCAGGTAGTCTATCACGTGCGCGTTCTCACTGTGGGGTACTAAATAACCTAAGAGTCAAATGAATGAAATGGTAAATTTGATCCCTACTTACATAATCTAGCCAAAAAACCCAAACTATTCCAGGATGATTCTTCTCAATTCTGAAAAACAATGTATATACATGTATAGAGGGAGGAGTAGGAGGGTGGTGGCGACGGCGGAGGAGGAGGGCGGGGTGAAGAACATATACAAATATGGAAGAAAAGTAAGTTGAATAAGTGAAAAGATATGGAAAATGCGGAAGAAAGATAACTTCAATAGTGAATTGATTTGGAAAATATGGAAGAAAAGTAAGTTGAATAGTGAAAAGATATGGAAATTGCGGAAGAAAAGTAGGTTGAATAGTGAAAGGATTTGGAAAATACAGAAGAAAGGTAAGTTGAATAGTGAAAAGATATGAAAAATATGTAAGAAGCCCAAGTTGAATAGTGAAAAGATATGAAAAATATGGAAGAAACCCAAGTTGAATAGTGAAAAGATATGGAAACTGCGAATGAAAAGTAGGTTTAATAGTGAAAAGATATGGAAAATATGGAAGAAAAGTAAGTTGAAATGTGAAATGATATGGAAAACATGGAAGAAAAGTAATTTGAATAGTGATAAGATATGGACAATATGGATGAAAGTCAAGTTGAATAGTGATAAGATATGGACAATATGGATGAAAGTCAAGTTGAATAGTGAAAAGATATGAAAAATATGGACGAAAGAAAAGTAAGTTGAATAGTGAAAAGATATGGAAAATATGGACGAAAAGTAAGTTGAAAAGATATGGACAATATGGAAGAAAAGTAAGTTGAATAGTGAAAAGATATGGAAATTATGGAGGAAAAGTAAGTTGAATAATGAAAAGATATGGCAACTACAGAAGAAAGACCATTTGAATAGTGAACAGATATCGAAAATGCAGAAGAAATGTAGGTTGAATTGTGAAATGATATGGAAAATACGGAAGAAAATTGTTAAATGATATGGAAAATATGGAAGAAAGACAAGTTGAAATGTGAAAAAATATGGACAATATGGAAGAAAGGCAAGTTGAATAGTGAAAAGATATGAAAAATATGGAAGAAACCCAAGTTGAATGGTGAAAAGATTTAGAAAATACAGAAGAAAAGGAAGTTGAAATGTGAAAAGATATGGAAAATATGGAAGAAAGGCAAGTTGAATAGTGAAAAGTTATGGAAAATGCGAAAGAAAAGTAGGTTGAATTGTGAAATGATATGGAAAATATTGAAGAAAAGGAAGTTGAAATGTGAAATGATATGGAAAACATGGAAGAAAAGTAAGTTGAAATGTGAAATGATATGGAAAACATGGAAGAAAGAGAAGCTGAATAGTGAAAATATATGAAAAATATGGAAGAAAAGTAAGTTGAATAATGAAAAGATATGGCAACTACAGAAGAAAGACCATTTGAATAGTGAACAGATATCGAAAATGCGGAAGAAATGTAGGTTGAATAGTGAAATGATATGGAAAATACGGAAGAAAATTGTGAAATGATATGGAAAATATGGAAGAAAGACAAGTTGAAATGTGAAAAAATATGGACAATATGGAAGAAAGGCAAGTTGAATAGTGAAAAGATATGAAAAATATGGAAGAAAAGTAAGTTGAATAGTGATAAGATATGGACAATATGGAAGAAATGAAAGTTGAATAGTGAAAAGATATGAAAAATATGGAAGAAACCCAAGTTGAATGGTGAAAAGATTTAGAAAATACAGAAGAAAAGGAAGTTGAAATGTGAAAAGATATGGAAAAAACAGAAGAAAGGCAAGTTGAATAGTGAAAAGATATGGAAAATGCGAAAGAAAAGTAGGTTGAATTGTGAAATGATATGGAAAATATTGAAGAAAAGGAAGTTGAAATGTGAAATGATATGGAAAACATGGAAGAAAAGTAAGATGAAATGTGAAATGATATGGAAAACATGGAAGAAAGAGAAGCTGAATAGTGAAAATATATGAAAAATATGGAAGAAAAGTAAGTTGAATAATGAAAAGATATGGCAACTACAGAAGAAAGACCATTTGAATAGTGAACAGATATCGAAAATGCGGAAGAAATGTAGGTTGAATTGTGAAATGATATGGAAAATACGGAAGAAAATTGTGAAATGATATGGAAAATATGGAAGAAAGACAAGTTGAAATGTTAAAAAATATGGACAATATGGAAGAAAGGCAAGTTGAATAGTGAAAAGATATGAAAAATATGGAAGAAAAGTAAGTTGAATAGTGATAAGATATGGACAATATGGAAGAAATAAAAGTTGAATAGTGAAAAGATATGAAAAATATGGAAGAAACCCAAGTTGAATGGTGAAAAGATTTAGAAAATACAGAAGAAAAGGAAGTTGAAATGTGAAAAGATATGGAAAAAACATAAGAAAGGCAAGTTGAATAGTGAAAAGATATGGAAAATGCGAAAGAAAAGTAGGTTGAATTGTGAAATGATATGGAAAATATTGAAGAAAAGGAAGTTGAAATGTGAAATGATATGGAAAACATGGAAGAAAAGTAAGATGAAATGTGAAATGATATGGAAAACATGGAAGAAAGAGAAGCTGAATAGTGAAAATATATGGAAAACATGGAAGAAAAGTAAGTTGAAATGTGAAATGATATGGAAAACATGGAAGAAAGAGAAGCTGAATAGTGAAAATATATGAAAAATATGGAAGAAAAGTAAGTTGAATAATGAAAAGATATGGAAAATGTGGAAGAAAAGTAAGTTGAATAGTGAAAAGATATGGAAAATATGAACGAAAAGTAAGTTGAAAAGTGAAAAGATATGGACAATATGGAAGAAATCCAAGTTGAATAGTGAAATGATATGAAAAATATGGAAGAAAAGGAAGTTGAAATGTGAAATGTGAAATGTGAAATGTGAAATTTCGAAAGATGCGCAATACTCGCCCTAGTGGGGATATTTGACTGGAAATAACGTCACCACAAGTAGGCTTTCCCCTGGAAAATATGGGAGCGCGCATGCGCGACTGGAAGTGCCCATGTGGTGCTCTCTAGGACGTCCGCGTCTATCGTTTTCTAGCCCTGGTTTTCTTCCCTTTTCCCGCCATTTTATTTTCATATAATATAATATATTTCAATAATGGTTTTTACCTACAGTGTTTTCGGATATGTTCGCTATGTACTCCAAGTAGTCTATGCGCACACCCAAGAGAACCAAGAAGGGGTCACGTAACCTTCGGTCACTACGGGTGACGTTTCATATCGTCACTTCCGGTCAAAAGGCCCACAACTTCCGGTTGCGCATGCGCACACCATTCCACCCTTTGGAGATCACGTGACCTTCGATCACTTTCGGTAGCCATGGTATTTGTACTACTGTACTACATGTTTTACTACTACTATAGTAGTAGTACAAAATGTACCGGTTGCGCATGCGCACGCGATCACTTCTGGTCAGTGTCACTTCCGGTCACTTTCGATCACGTCACTTCCGGTATGGGCCACTTCCGGTAGCACCACCGCACAGCACCACCGCAAATATGGTTTTGTCCGTGCTGATATACTACAAATGACAGTTACGGAAATACATATATTACACTGTTTATCATTTATAGTCCGTCTTTTACTAATACATGTGTTGACCGACAAATGAAGTACATGTACATGTACTTATGGAATAACTGGTCACGAATAGATTTAAAGGCTTTAAGGTGTTGATTCTGTGCGAACAATACAGATGAAGGCTTGCTTTATTTGGTTCTTATGTGAGAAAAGTATAAAAATCATATACGAATGATACAGAGCCTGAGTGGTATGGCTTGCTTCAGTTTGTCCTTATATCAGAAAGGTAAAAATAAATCGCATATGAGTGATACGGGGGTATGGCTTGATTAAGTTTGTCCTTGTATGAGAAAGGTACAAAAATCAAATATGAGCAACACACAGAAGGAGGGTTTGCTTCAGTTAGTGCTTACGTGATATACCAAGGTAACCACGATTCTGTTGGTCCTTATGTGAGAAGGGTACCCGAAAATAGTTGCAAGTGCACATGGTTTTTCTTTGGTTATTCCTTTTGCTAACCATCAAAACCTCGGTACAAATATACACCTAAGAATTTGCTATATTGTCTCTTTTTGTATTGCTATTTTATTGTATACATATGTGAGCTCAGCCGATGTTGACTATCCCGCTGAGACAATTTGGTTTTCGTGCTCCAAAAGACTTTTAGATTACATTGTATTTGGCTTTTCAATCGTGTGACTTTGAGCTGATGAAGGTTATTCCAGAGTCGTACGCTTTAAATTAGATATCTACGTGTTTATGACTTAATTGTCAAAATGTCCTCATATTTCATAAAGGTCCCAAAATTAAGACAGCATGACTAATCTTGTCTTTCGTCCCGGATTCGGATTATTTATCATTGTTGATTGATATTAATTCGTGGTCATTAATCATTAATGACCATCCAAATTGTTACAGTTTACAAGCAAGCGGAAGTACCACTTACTCTTACAAAGGGTCAAGGTTATCGTGAACAATAGCAGACATATGTAGTACGTTGTGTCCATTCGAAATAGCCCTTAGCGAACTGAACTTAATACAACTTTATGTAATATATAATACATAGTGTGTCACTTTACCTGGTATGTCAGTTTTGGCTGGTTTGTGTTTTGGTACTTCAGTTTCCCACAACAATTAATACATAGTGTGTCACTTTACCTGGTATGTCAGTTTTGGCTGGTTTGTGTTGAGTACTTCAGTTTCCCACAACAATTAATACATAGTGTGTCACTTTACCTGGTATGTCAGTTTTGGCTGGTTTGTGTTGGGTACTTCAGTTTCCCACAACAATTAATACATAGTGTGTCACTTTACCTGGTATGTCAGTTTTGGCTGGTTTGTGTTGAGTACTTCAGTTTCCCACAACAATTAATACATAGTGTGTCACTTTACCTGGTATGTCAGTTTTGGCTGGTCTGTGTTGGGTACTTCAGTTTCCCACAACAATTAAAACGTAGTTCGTCAATTTACCTGGTATGTCAATTTTGGCTGGTCTGTGTTGGGTACTTCAGTTTCCCACAACAATTAAAACATAGTTCGTCAATTTACCTGGTATGTCAGTTTTAGCTGGTCTGTGTTGGGTACTTCAGTTTTCCACAACAATTAATACATAGTTCGTCACTTTACCTGGTATGTCAGTTTTGGCTGGTCTGTGTTGGGTACTTCAGTTTTCCACAACAATTAATACATAGTTCGTCCCTTTACCTGGTATGTCAGTTTTGGCTGGTCTGTGTTGGGTACATCAGTTTCCCACAACAATTACAACGTAGATATCTAACCTAATAGACACGACGTGTTTCTGGAATAACGATCACCAGATACACTCAAAGTTGAAAGATTGGAAAGCCAAAACTGAGCGCCATGGAATATAGAAATTGACTCTAACCATTTAATATTATAATCATACACAAGAAATGACAGCTATGGAAATGTAACACTATTTATAATATATCATATATAGTCAGTGTTTTATTTATACACGTGTAACAAACTAAGTACATGTCTTTATGGAATAACTGGTCACTAATAGATATTTAGGCTTTAAGGCATTTTATATCATTGTAAGATCATGTTCGATAATATCATATTTGGATATATTTAAATAGCTATTGTAAAGCCGAGGGTCAAGTACACAATTAGTGATGTATTTTATTTATTTATGTGACCATTCTGTGCTATTCTATGAGTACCACAAGTTTTTCTGTCCAATTTGATAAAGTTTGATCAATAACATTTCTTTACATATTCAGCGAGTTCAATCATATTATCTCCGGTTCGGGTGTTTCTTAGAATTATGAATTATTAAGGGAAACTTAGTAAGTCTACAACTGAAATATGTTTTTATATACATTTGTGTTTAAAATTCAGCCATTGCTAAGTATAAGGACCTATTATCACTGGATATATGGCTATGCACGTAGGCGAAATAAATTACGTAGAATGTACTCTAATATTATCAAAAAGGGGTGTCTGTTAGAAATTTTACAGTTTACAATGAAAACCTTACCGGATGTGAAAAGCAAGCATTTGATCCCCCTATTCATGATTTCTGACCACAAGCTCTTATCCCCCTATTCATGATTTCTGACCACAAGCTCTTATCCCCCTATTCATGATTTCTGACCACAAGCTCTTATCCCCCTATTCATGATTTCTGACCACAAGCTCTTATCCCCCTATTCATGATTTCTGACCACAAGCTCTTATCCCCCTATTCATGATTTCTGACCACAAGCTCTTATCCCCCTATTCATGATTTCTGACCACAAGCTCTTATCCCCCTATTCATGATTTCTGACCACAAGCTCTTATCCCCCTATTCATGATTTCTGACCACAAGCTCTTATCCCCCTATTCATGATTTCTGACCACAAGCTCTTATCCCCCTATTCATGATTTCTGACCACAAGCTCTTATCCCCCTATTCATGATTTCTGACCACAAGCATTTTATCCCCCTATTCATGATTTCTGACCACAAGCTCTTATCCCCCTATTCATGATTTCTGACCACAAGCTCTTATCCCCCTATTCATGATTTCTGACCACAAGCTCTTATCCCCCTATTCATGATTTCTGACCACAAGCTCTTATCCCCCTATTCATGATTTCTGACCACAAGCTCTTATCCCCCTATTCATGATTTCTGACCACAAGCTCTTATCCCCCTATTCATGATTTCTGACCACAAGCTCTTATCCCCCTATTCATGATTTCTGACCACAAGCTCTTATCCCCCTATTCATGATTTCTGACCACAAGCTCTTATCCCCCTATTCATGATTTCTGACCACAAGCTCTTATCCCCCTATTCATGATTTCTGACCACAAGCTCTTATCCCCCTATTCATGATTTCTGACCACAAGCTCTTATCCCCCTATTCATGATTTCTGACCACAAGCTCTTATCCCCCTATTCATGATTTCTGACCACAAGCTCTTATCCCCCTATTCATGATTTCTGACCACAAGCTCTTATCCCCCTATTCATGATTTCTGACCACAAGCTCTTATCCCCCTATTCATGATTTCTGACCACAAGCTCTTATCCCCCTATTCATGATTTCTGACCACAAGCTCTTATCCCCCTATTCATGATTTCTGACCACAAGCTCTTATCCCCCTATTCATGATTTCTGACCACAAGCTCTTATCCCCCTATTCATGATTTCTGACCACAAGCTCTTATCCCCCTATTCATGATTTCTGACCACAAGCTCTTATCCCCCTATTCATGATTTCTGACCACAAGCTCTTATCCCCCTATTCATGATTTCTGACCACAAGCTCTTATCCCCCTATTCATGATTTCTGACCACAAGCTCTTATCCCCCGATTCATGATTTCTGACCACAAGCTCTTATCCCCCGATTCATGATTTCTGACCACAAGCTCTTATCCCCCTATTCATGATTTCTGACCACAAGCTCTTATCCCCCTATTCATGATTTCTGACCACAAGCTCTTATCCCCCTATTCATGATTTCTGACCACAAGCTCTTATCCCCCTATTCATGATTTCTGACCACAAGCTCTTATCCCCCTATTCATGATTTCTGACCACAAGCTCTTATCCCCCTATTCATGATTTCTGACCACAAGCTCTTATCCCCCTATTCATGATTTCTGACCACAAGCTCTTATCCCCCTATTCATGATTTCTGACCACAAGCTCGTATCCTCTATAATGTTGTTCTGTTTTGTTTTGTCTACCCAGATTATAATGCGTAGAATCTTTATGTAGAGCTCTAACTGATATTTTATCATTGCTGTTGATTATAGCAATCAAGCGACTAGTCTATAAAATTTACCAATAAATCTAGGGAAAAAATACCGCGAGTAAAAATAATATACTCAAGAACATTACTCTGAGTAATAAAAGATCTTAATATTTATATTTCAGAGATGAAAGAGGGTGGTACACAGCTGAAGCTAATAATTACGTTTAGTGATGAGGGGCAAGCTTTATTTAAACCTATGAGGTATGAGATTTATTATATATGATCAAAAGTAACACATTCCTACACTCCTTCTCACTTTGTTTCAATACAGTATGAACACAAGAGCCTTTAGTTTACATGAAAAGGACCTACACAACTATGTCTTAACGATGCATTAGATTTGAAGATAAAATTAAAATTTACGACGTACTAAGATCTAAAACAAGCATGATGGGTAAACGAATTCTAAAAAACAGAGGAACGATCAATGTTAGATATATATGTACGTTCGAGTCTTGTGCCGACACCAACAAAGTATGGCAGATGTTTTATATCAGAATCAATCTAATTAAAATTTAATGTTTGTGTAGATCTTATATAATATTTTTAATTTACGATCCATTATAATTGAACGACATTGCGAAATTTGGGTTATGTCAGACAGGTGACGTTTTTGGGTCATGTCAGACAGGTGACGTTTTTTGTTGTTGAATTTTAATTTCAGTTCAAATGTTGAGGCACATTTTCATTTTTTCATATTTTACATTTATTGGTTATTTCAGACATTCCAGAGACTACGAAACATTACCAGATCATTTTTATTTTACTGATTATGAACGTCATAATGCAGAGATAGCTGCATTTCATCTTGACAGGTAGGTGAAAGCATTATCTAGACAAACAAGTGCTAGGATGTAATAGCTGGCTCCAATCAATGCTACATCACGAATACCATTAACAGGGCAGGATATGATATCTCTCAAGGAGCACCTCATCTCTGAGTTCAAATGTAGTCTTAACTTTAGGAAGTTCGCATTCGTTTTGTTTTGCCTTGTGTTTGTATTGTTGCTGTTTTAAGATTACTAGTAATCTTGTGTTTGTAATATTGCTGTTTTAAGTTCCTCATCTCTGAGTTCAAATGTAGTCTTAACTTTAGGAAGTTCGCATTCGTTTTGTTTTGCCTTGTGTTTGTATTGTTGCTGTTTTAAGATTACTAGTAATCTTGTGTTTGTAATATTGCTGTTTTAAGTTTAGACTTGTGTTTGCAATGTTGATGTTTTATTACTTTCGGTTCGCGCTTTCACTCGCAAATCTCTTAGGACCTGGATATACGTTTATATTGCAGAAACTGCTTAATAACATTTGCGAGCACATGGGTTCTCCCCCAGGTTTTGGTTGGGTCCGTGTTGCTCGAGCACCTGTGTTCTCCCCCAGTTTTTGGTGGGGTCCGTGTTGCTCGAGCACATGGGTTCTCCCTCAGATTTTGGTGGGGTCCGTATTGCTCGAGCACCTGTGTTCTCCCCCAGTTTTTGGTGGGGTCCGTGTTGCTCGAGCACATGGGTTCTCCCTCAGATTTTGGTGGGGTCCGTATTGCTCGAGCACCTGTGTTCTCCCCCAGTTTTTGGTGGGGTCCGTGTTGCTCGAGCACATGGGTTCTCCCTCATTTTTTGGTGGGGTCCGTGTTGCTCGAGCACATGGGTTCTCCCTCAGTTTTTGGTGGGGTCCGTGTTGCTCGAGCACCTGTGTTCTCCCCCAGTGTTTGGTGGGGTCCGTGTTGCTCGAGCACCTGTGTTCTCCGCCAGGTTTTGGTGGGGTCCGTGTTGCTCGAGCACCTGTGTTCTCCCCCAGTTTTTGGTGGGGTCCGTGTTGCTCGAGCACATGGGTTCTCCCTCAGTTTTTGGTGGGGTCCGTGTTGCTCGAGCACCTGTGTTCTCCCCCAGTTTTTGGTGGGGTCCGTGTTGCTCGAGCACATAGGTTCTCCCTCAGTTTTTGGTGGGGTCCGTGTTGCTCGAGCACATGGGTTCTCCCTCCGTTTTTGGTGGGGTCCGTGTTGCTCGAGCACCTGTGTTCTCCCCCAGTTTTTGGTGGGGTCCGTGTTGCTCGAGCACCTGTGTTCTCCGCCAGGTTTTGGTGGGGTCCGTGTTGCTCGAGCACCTGTGTTCTCCCCCAGTTTTTGGTGGGGTCCGTGTTGCTCGAGCACCTGTGTTCTTCGCCAGGTTTTGGTGGGATCCGTGTTGCTCGAGCACCTGTGTTCTCCGCCAGTGTTTGGTGGGGTCCGTGTTGCTCGAGCACCTGTGTTCTCCGCCAGGTTTTGGTGGAGTCCGTGTTGCTCGAGCACCTGCGTTCTCCGCCAGGTTTTGGTGGGGTCCGTGTTGCTCGAGCACCTGTGTTCTCCGCCAGTTTTTGGTGGGGTCCGTGTTGCTCGAACACCTGTGTTCTCCGCCAGGTTTTGGTGGGGTCCGTGTTGCTCGAGCACCTGTGTTTTCCCCCAGTTTTTGGTGGGGTTCGTGTTGCTCGAGCACCTGTGTTCTCCCCCAGTTTTTGGTGGGGTTCGTGTTGCTCGCATTCTTAGTTTTCTGTGTTGTGTTGTGTTGTGTTGTGTGTGTTTGATTTGTTTGTCCTATGTCTTGTGTACCCTATGTTGCCAGTGCCTCTGGATTGTTCATTCTTGATTGTCCCTTCGGTTTTCTCTAACGTTAATATACAAATATACCGTATTTGTAATAATAAACTATCGAGAAACAACAGTAGCTAGATGATTCACATCCGAAAAGGGGATACGATGGTTGTGCGGAAAGTACACATGTGACGTCAACTAGTACCTCTGGTTAACAGAATGCAACGCCCCTTTTACAAAAAGCATCATCTCCTTATGAACTAGTTTGTTAGAAGTTTTCATGAGTGGTCTATTGCATTTCAAAACTTTCAAATCCTTTCCCTCATACTATTTCTTCCTTGTAGCAATCAAATCATCTGCACCATAGACCCCCAGTGTCATCTTTTTAATTTCAAGATTTATTGTTCATAAACGTCTTCTCGTCATGATATATGGTTGAAATACTGCTCAATTGACTGTTAAAGGACAATCAAGTATTTTAGTTAAGAATATTTGTTAGCATAATAATGACCAAATTAGAATATTAAAATATATAATAATGACACATATGTACAAGGCAGGTTAATTAGAATGTCTTGTAGCTAATTAATTGTTCCTAATTTGCATTAATATGTGAATGTACTGTTAATGAAGGCATGATGTATCACTCATTGTTTGACGTCGTCAAGATGACATTTAGTACAACATTGGTTCATAGTTTTGTGCATGGTTTTCTCATAGACAAGCTCTTAACATGTTTTAACAACACACAATAATAATATATATTATAGAATGGAAATAAATTGAACATTGTCAAGAAAACAAATATACATCACTAAAGTTGTGAGTTCGAACCCCACGCCAGCGAGGTGTACTCGATACAACATTATGTGATAAAGTTTGTCAGTGACTTGCGACAGGTCGTTGGTTTCTTCCGAGTACTCCGTTTTCCTCCACCAATAAAACTGACCTCCACGATATAACTGAAATATTGTTGGAAGTGGCGCTAAACACAATGACCATAATCCTAACCGTAATATACATCTAACAATAAACACTAATATCAGTGTTTAGTTTTCTTGCTACCAAGACTTTTGTCTCTTAAATAATATAATTATTATCAAAACTAAGGTTCTCTTCCCCCGGGTATATGTGACATTAGCCTATTTTTGGGTATTCTGTGTAGGAATCAAAACTAAGGTTCTCCTCTCCCGGGTATATGTGACATTAACATATTTTTGGGTATTCTGTGTAGGAATCAAACCTAAGGTTCTCTTCCCCCGGGTATATGTGACATTAGCCTATTTTTGGGTATTCTATGTAGGAATCAAACCTAAGGTTCTCTTCCCCCGGGTATATGTGACATTAGCCTATTTTTGGGTATTCTGTGTAGGAATCAAAACTAAGGTTCTCCTCTCCCGGGTATATGTGACATTAGCCTATTTTTGTGTATTCTGTGTAGGAATCAAAAGTGAGGTTCTCTTCCCCCGGGTATATGTGACATTAGCCTATTTTTGGGTATTCTGTGTAGGAATCAAAACTAAGGTTCTCCTCTCCCGGGTATATGTGACATTAACATATTTTTGGGTATTCTGTGTAGGAATCAAAACTAAGGTTCTCCTCTCCCGGGTATATGTGACATTAACATATTTTTGGGTATTCTGTGTAGGAATCAAACCTAAGGTTCTCTTCCCCCGGGTATATGTGACATTAGCCTATTTTTGGGTATTCTGTGTAGGAATCAAAACTAAGGTTCTCCTCCCCCGGGTATATGTGACATTAGCCTATTTTTGGGTATTCTGTGTAGGCCTTTTGGTATTCCTGCTCCCAAAGTCTTTTTAATAATTTGGTTTTCCCATCTTTAGACTTTCAGCCTACCTGATGAAGGTTATTCAAGGAACAAGTGGTGTGTACTAAATTAGATTTCTACATTTTAATTGTAATAGAGATCTTGAAACGTTTTTATTTCTCCATTACAGTAAGCCCTCATTAAAATATCAGGCTTTCCATAAAACAAGGAACTCTCCTATTCTCCTACATTTGCACTTCCAAAGCTTAATCACATACTCACAGTAATACAAACCACAGGCGTTGTTAGAAAATTGAGATATAGAGAAAACATGATCTTGTCGTCAGTTACTCTGTACAACCTTATGTAAAGCATAGTACCTGACCTTGGAGAATGAAACACGTGTGACTAACAAACAGAACGTTTCTAGAACACATGTCAAAAGGACACAATCAGCTCACAGTCATCATAGATATAATGTTTTATGAAGTCATGAGAAACGCGATATTATTCTCAAATAAGCAATTTAAGTTGAAATTATTTATAAGATTTATTCAAATTCAAATAATATGTTGCTTTCAATAGTATACAAATGATTTACATAGGTTCAATTGTGATGACGTGATTTCAAGTTTATAAACTATACTGGCAATGTACTTACAAATATGATGTTTTATGAGACATAATGAAGCAATACTGATACAGATCAGTGTATGTAAAGTTGTCTATGCTTCGTAAAACACAACCTTTAACAAACAGAAGTGCAATATATTGCTTTATTACACGTTTAAGGACTAATAATAGACATTAACATGAATACTTAAAGTATGTGTGTAAATTTAGAGCAAGTTACATAAAATATAATGGATTTGTTACAAGTAGGTACACATACCACGTTTTTAATAGAAAAACTAAGTTACAAAACACATGTATATCTTCATATGTAACTGATGAAGGTTATTCCAAACCGTGTGCACTATATTTGATATCTACGGATTAATTTTAATAATACGCGAAATGCTGTGTTAACACCTATTTCTATTGATCTACGAAACTGTGACCCTCGTGTAATGATTATAATTGTGGCCTCGAGGTCGATAGATTGTTGGTTAGAAGTTCAGTCTGGTAAAACAAATGTCTATCGAATTTGTATTTTCTGTTTCTCCTCTGGTTACGCAGCATGAAAGAGGAAGAACAAAACTGCTCGGCGTCGATGTAAATGGACCAAATGTCTACCTACGGAATGTTTTTGTTTCAGTAAGCTAGCACAACAAATAAATCAGGTATCATTAAACGTTTCATTGTAACATTGCGCTATGATAAAGACAACGCATTTAACTCGTCCCGTAAAACGCTCGCTTACTTATGTCATGGTGTAATGTTCTTGAAATGTTAGAACTAAATATTTAGTGGGGTTCGTGTTACTCGATCTTTAGTTTTATATGTATGTTTTGTAGATCGTTGTTTGTCCTTTTTTACATTTTCATTTGGCCATTGTATTGTCTGTTCTTCTTCGGTATACGGATTCTGATTACCCCTTTGGTATCTTCAAACTCTTCTTGTATAATATAATATACAATCAAAACCGTGATATCTTTAACGCTGAAAAGTTTTTCCGTTGAGTGAGTGAGTGAGTGAGTGATTGTTGTTTAACACCAACTCAGCAATCTTCAGCTAAGTCATGGTGAGAACAAGTTAATTTTCAATGAAATGATGATGAGATCCGCTGTGTACTAGACCAACACACTTAGCTGGATTTTTATAGTGCTAGCTCACTGAAACAACAGGCCACGGATAGACATGTCGCCCCATTCGGACACATTATCCTGATTCAAAGCCAACCCATCTTTGCTCTTTCTCCTTAATGCTGCATGCTTAGTGGAGAAGCAACAAATACCAATTTCATAGTATGGATTGATCCGATCAGGGCTCGAACCCACGATGTACGACACTCGAGACGAGCACGCAAACCATTACATCATCGATGCGGTTTGGTTCCGTCGATAACACCAGTTAAAAATAAGTTATGTTCATGATTGATGTAAGCTTAATATAATCAGATAACTCGAAATCTCTGCTATTTCAATATCAAACATAATTGGTCACTAGACGGAGGTCGTTCAGTGTACAATATTTGATGTTATACATTACATTTCTATATGATACATACTTTTTATACAAGTTTCTTTTTATACCACTGACAACCATTAAATTACAAAAATATGTTTAAAATGTTCATAATTAAGCAGTTAAAAAACACATTGTGAGTTAATGGTTTTTAAAATTAAGTCATCATATTTAGTTGTTAAAGTTCATTTAACTTCTATAGCATTTTAATATATGCCCTATTTTCACAACAAGAAATTTCCAATCGTATAAAGTACATTAAAAACTGTAATGTCTTATATTGCCTCAAGAAAAAGTCGGGCAAGTTTGTCTTACCACGGGCCATCAACGACCCATCCCACTATTAGGAACTGCATCAAGTTGGCGTCTACGTACAAAGAGAGTGACATTCTGCAAACAACGCTATTATTTACACGCCGTCAAAGGGGCGAGTTGTGTATTTGATTCGTTTTGCCGAACGATTGGACACAATCCACTTCCGGATCCGCTTATCCCGCAGCTGAGAACTAGGTCATATTCATACTCTTGTATTCACGTTGCAATATATAAAACGATTGTCAAATTCTCTGATGATGCTTCTGCAATCCTGAAATAAACAAATATTTACAAGGAAACTATTGAACGGGCCTGTTCCACGTGATGCAATTCCAATGAAATTAATTCAAACAACAAAGAAAAGCATTTTTACATGTTATGTTTTAATATATATTGAGCCATCATTTAAAAACACATTATTATAGAATTAATGTATATAGTTTTCGTGCCTTTTGCTTGGACAACAACACTGTCACCTGTTTGATTTTGATCCGTTCATAACTCGATGTACTTTTGCGTGCCGGAACGACTTTTGTGTAACCAGTGTAAACAAAATGGCAGCTGTCGACGGGAAACTCTGATAATATCCGATAGAGAGCAAGCATGAAATCAGTTTACTAATTAAAAAAGGGGAAATATTCACATTGAAGAATTATAAGGATTAAACGGTTCTTTACATAAACGTATTCAATTGATGAGTGCATCGGTACAATTTACACACGCATGAATTCCTGCTAAGAAGCATTTAATCCTTTAATGGACTTTATCCAGGAAACAAATCTTTCTTGATTCAGTCTATAATTTTTAAGCTGGAAATGATATAAATTTTCCTATATCTATATAAGCTGTTTTCAGATGTCAAACATTATTAGGTTTATATTTCAAATTGTCCTCAAATAATGGCAGCAAATACAAAACGTTTTGACCTGATATTAATATTTCTTAAAAGAAAAAAAAGTATAAGTGGTAACAGATTGTTTCCAAATTGATTGCTAAAACTACTCAAAAGTTTTAAATTATAATCAATTTTAAAATAAATTAAACCAATACAAACATTGATTTTAAATACATATTTTATGCTTACTTTACTTTGGATTCCCCAAAGGGTTTCATCGTTTTAACTACGTATTGGGCTATCATCATTAAAGTACTAACGTACTGTAAAGTACTAACGTTCTGTATGAAGTTAACTATTGTGGTAAATATCTGTTTTAAGAGAATCTTTAGTGAAACCTTAGACTTGAAGCCCTAATTGTCACTTAATTCTGCTTTCAATAAATCACAATTAGTCTATCATAATGGAGTTCTTAAAATAGATTAAAGAATTTTGAAGTTTAAGCAGCAAAACTCTGTACATAAGGTTATAGGGACTAAACTAGACTCATTACCATGCACTCTAACCGTTAAGAGAGATCTCTGTTAGGTCAGTTACATGTAGTAGAGGACCAAGGACCGAATCCAACTCGGGGGCATTCATTTTTAGAGATAAAATATGTTCTACTTATAATGTTTCGGATAACCAAAATAACTGATGATTGATATCACAAAAATCAGTTAAAAGTTTCAAAAGTCGATGAATGGTGATAAAGCTTGATGTCTCTTGAAGCTTGGATGAGAATAACTGATAGCCTGTCGAGTACGAGGCTTCGCTGTTGGAGACCACATTTCACCTGACCTGACATAGTCTTGTTTTTTAGGGAAATTAAACAAACTCAACAGTTAAAACTATGGTTCTTCTCCTTCAGGCATAAGTGACCTTTGCTGATTTTAGGTATCCTGTTTAGTCATTTTATGTATCCTGTTTAGTCATTTTATGTATCCTGTTTAGTCATTTTATGTATCCTGTTTAGTCATTTTATGTATCCTGTTTAGTCATTTTAGGTATCCTGTTTAGTCATTTTAGGTATCCTGTTTAGTCATTTTATGTATCCTGTTTAGTCATTTTATGTATCCTGATTAGTCATTTTATGTATCCTGTTTAGTCATTTTATGTATCCTGTTTAGTCATTTTATGTATCCTGTTTAGTCATTTTAGGTATCCTGTTTCGTCATTTTAGGTATCCTGTTTAGTCATTTTAGGTATCCTATTTAGTCATTTTATGTATCCTGTTTAGTCATTTTAGGTATCCTGTTTCGTCATTTTAGGTATCCTGTTTAGTCATTTTAGGTATCCTGTTTAGTCATTTTATGTATCCTGTTTAGTCATTTTATGTATCCTGTTTAGTCATTTTATGTATCCTGTTTAGTCATTTTAGGTATCCTGTTTAGTCATTTTAGGTATCCTGTTTAGTTATTTTAGGTATCCTGTTTAGTCATTTTGTGTATCCTGTTTAGTCATTTTAGGTAACCTGTTTAGTCATTTTAGGTATCCTGCTTAGTCATTTTAGGTAACCTGTTTAGTAATTTTAGGTATCCTGTTTAGTCATTTTATGTATCCTGTTTAGTAATTTTAGGTATCCTGTTTAGTCATTTTAGGTATCCTGATTAGTAATTTTATGTATCCTGTTTAGTCATTTTAGGTATCCTATTTAGTCATTTTAGGTATCCTGTTTAGTCATTTTAGGTATCCTGTTTAGTCATTTTAGGTAACCTGTTTAGTCATTTTAGGTATCCTGTTTAGTCATTTTAGATATCCTGTTTAGTCATTTTAGGTATCCTGTTTAGTAATTTTAGGTATCCTGTTTAGTCATTTTATGTATCCTGTTTAGTCATTTTAGGTATCCTGTTTAGTAATTTTAGGTAACCTGTTTAGTCATTTTAGGTATCCTGTTTAGTCATTTTAGATATCCTATTTAGTCATTTTAGATATCCTGTTTAGTCATTTTAGGTATCCTGTTTAGTCATTTTAGGTAACCTGTTTAGTCATTTTAGGTATCCTGTTTAGTCATTTTAGGTATCCTGTTTAGTCATTTTAGATATCCTTTTTAGTCATTTTAGGTATCCTGTTTAGTCATTTTAGGTAACCTGTTTAGTCATTTTAGGTATCCTGTTTAGTCATTTTAGGTATCCTGTTTAGTCATTTTAGGTAACCTGTTTAGTCATTTTAGGTATCCTGTTTAGTTATTTTAGGTATCCTGTTTAGTCATTTTGTGTACCCTGTTTAGTCATTTTAGGTAACCTGTTTAGTCATTTTAGGTATCCTGCTTAGTCATTTTATGTATCCTGTTTAGTAATTTTAGGTATCCTGTTTAGTCATTTTAGGTATCCTGTTTAGTCATTTTAGGTATCCTGCTTAATCATTTTATGTATCCTGTTTAGTCATTTAGGTATCCTGTTTAGTCATTTTAGATATTCTATTTAGTCATTTTAGGTATCCTGTTTAGTCATTTTATGTATCCTGTTTAGTCATTTTATGTATCCTGTTTAGTCATTTTAGGTATCCTGTTTAGTTATTTTAGGTATCCTGTTTAGTCATTTTAGGTATCCTGATTAGTCATTTTAGATATCCTGTTTAGTCATTTTATGTATCATGTTTTGTCATTTTAGGTATCCTGTTTAGTCATTTTAGGTATCCTGTTTAGTGATTTTAGGTATCCTGTTTAGTCATTTTAGGTATCCTGATTAGTAATTTTATGTATCCTGTTTAGTCATTTTAGGTATCCTGTTTAGTCATTTTATGTATCCTGTTTAGTCATTTTAGGTAACCTGTTTAGTCATTTTATGTATCCTGTTTAGTCATTTTAGGTATCCTGTTTAGTCATTTTAGGTATCCTGTATAGTCATTTTAGGTATCCTGTTTTGTGATTTTAGGTATCCTGTTTAGTCATTTTAGGTAACCTGTTTAGTCATTTTAGGTATCCTGAATAGTAATTTTAGGTATCCTGTTTAGTCATTTTAGGTATCCTGTTTAGTCATTTTAGGTATCCTGAATAGTAATTTTAGGTATCCTGAATAGTAATTTTAGGTATCCTGTTTAGTCATTTTAGGTATCCTGTTTAGTCATATTAGGTATCCTGTTTAGTCATTTTAGGTATCCTGTTTAGTCATTTTATGTATCCTGTTTAGTCATTTTATGTATCCTGTTTAGTCATTTTATGTATCCTGTTTAGTCATTTTAGGTATCCTGTTTAGTCATTTTAGGTATCCTGTTTAGTTATTTTAGGTATCCTGTTTAGTCATTTTGTGTATCCTGTTTAGTCATTTTAGGTAACCTGTTTAGTCATTTTAGGTATCCTGCTTAGTCATTTTATGTATCCTGTTTAGTAATTTTAGGCATCCTGTTTAGTCATTTTATGTATCCTGTTTAGTAATTTTAGGTATCCTGTTTAGTCATTTTAGGTATCCTGATTAGTAATTTTATGTATCCTGTTTAGTCATTTTAGGTATCCTATTTAGTCATTTTAGGTATCCTGTTTAGTCATTTTAGGTATCCTGTTTAGTCATTTTAGGTAACCTGTTTAGTCATTTTAGGTATCCTGTTTAGTCATTTTAGATATCCTGTTTAGTCATTTTAGGTATCCTGTTTAGTAATTTTAGGTATCCTGTTTAGTCATTTTATGTATCCTGTTTAGTCATTTTAGGTATCCTGTTTAGTAATTTTAGGTAACCTGTTTAGTCATTTTAGGTATCCTGTTTAGTCATTTTAGATATCCTATTTAGTCATTTTAGATATCCTGTTTAGTCATTTTAGGTATCCTGTTTAGTCATTTTAGGTAACCTGTTTAGTCATTTTAGGTATCCTGTTTAGTCATTTTAGGTATCCTGTTTAGTCATTTTAGATATCCTGTTTAGTCATTTTAGGTATCCTGTTTAGTCATTTTAGGTAACCTGTTTAGTCATTTTAGGTATCCTGTTTAGTCATTTTAGGTATCCTGTTTAGTCATTTTAGGTAACCTGTTTAGTCATTTTAGGTATCCTGTTTAGTTATTTTAGGTATCCTGTTTAGTCATTTTGTGTATCCTGTTTAGTCATTTTAGGTAACCTGTTTAGTCATTTTAGGTATCCTGCTTAGTCATTTTATGTATCCTGTTTAGTAATTTTAGGTATCCTGTTTAGTCATTTTAGGTATCCTGTTTAGTCATTTTAGGTATCCTGCTTAATCATTTTATGTATCCTGTTTAGTCATTTAGGTATCCTGTTTAGTCATTTTAGATATTCTATTTAGTCATTTTAGGTATCCTGTTTAGTCATTTTATGTATCCTGTTTAGTCATTTTATGTATCCTGTTTAGTCATTTTAGGTATCCTGTTTAGTTATTTTAGGTATCCTGTTTAGTCATTTTAGGTATCCTGATTAGTCATTTTAGATATCCTGTTTAGTCATTTTATGTATCATGTTTTGTCATTTTAGGTATCCTGTTTAGTCATTTTAGGTATCCTGTTTAGTGATTTTAGGTATCCTGTTTAGTCATTTTAGGTATCCTGATTAGTAATTTTATGTATCCTGTTTAGTCATTTTAGGTATCCTGTTTAGTCATTTTATGTATCCTGTTTAGTCATTTTAGGTAACCTGTTTAGTCATTTTATGTATCCTGTTTAGTCATTTTAGGTATCCTGTTTAGTCATTTTAGGTATCCTGTATAGTCATTTTAGGTATCCTGTTTTGTGATTTTAGGTATCCTGTTTAGTCATTTTAGGTAACCTGTTTAGTCATTTTAGGTATCCTGAATAGTAATTTTAGGTATCCTGTTTAGTCATTTTAGGTATCCTGTTTAGTCATTTTAGGTATCCTGAATAGTAATTTTAGGTATCCTGAATAGTAATTTTAGGTATCCTGTTTAGTCATTTTAGGTATCCTGTTTAGTAATTTTAGGTATCCTGTTTAGTCATTTTAGGTATCCTGATTAGTCATTTTAGGTAACCTGTTTAGTCATATTAGGTATCCTGTTTAGTCATTTTAGGTAACCTGTTTAGTCATATTAGGTATCCTGTTTAGTCATTTTATGTATCCTGTTTAGTCATATTAGGTATCCTGTTTAGTCATTTTAGGTATCCTGTTTAGTCATATTAGGTATCCTGTTTAGTCATTTTAGGTGTCTTGTATATTCATATTAGGTATCCTGTTTAGTCATTTTAGGTATCCTGTTTAGTCATATTAGGTATCCTGTTTAGTCATTTTAGGTGTCTTGTATATTCATATTAGATATCCTGTTTAGTCATTTTAGGTATCCTGTTTAGTCATTTTAGGTATCCTGTATAGTCATTTTAGGTATCCTGTTTTGTGATTTTAGGTATCCTGTTTAGTCATTTTAGGTAACCTGTTTAGTCATTTTAGGTATCCTGAATAGTAATTTTAGGTATCCTGTTTAGTCATTTTAGGTATCCTGTTTAGTCATTTTAGGTATCCTGAATAGTAATTTTAGGTATCCTGAATAGTAATTTTATGTATCCTGTTTAGTCATTTTAGGTATCCTGTTTAGTAATTTTAGGTATCCTGTTTAGTCATTTTAGGTATCCTGATTAGTCATTTTAGGTAACCTGTTTAGTCATATTAGGTATCCTGTTTAGTCATTTTAGGTAACCTGTTTAGTCATATTAGGTATCCTGTTTAGTCATTTTATGTATCCTGTTTAGTCATATTAGGTATCCTGTTTAGTCATTTTAGGTATCCTGTTTAGTCATATTAGGTATCCTGTTTAGTCATATTAGGTATCCTGTTTAGTTATATTAGGTATCCTGTTTAGTCATTTTAGGTATCCTGTTTAGTCATTTTAGGTATCCTGTTTAGTCATTTTGACTTAATTGCTCCCAAAGGTATTTTTTTAAAGCATTTGACTCTAATATTTCGATTTTGAGCGTTACTTGATGAAATTTATTCCAAAAAAGCGCCTGCACACTAAATAGGAAATCTACATTACATAATCATCCCTATATGACGGTAGACATTTTAGTTCTACATTACACAAGTTAAACTATTGATGTATGTACATTTGATTGTGTTCATCCATAAAATCAAAATACGAATGGGAAAAGTTAGTGTAAATTGTTGACAAGAAAAGTTAGTGTAAATTGTTGACAAGAAAAGTTAGTGTAAATTGTTGACAAGAAAGGTTAGTGTAAATTGTTGACAAGAAAAGTTAGTGTAAATTGTTGACAAGAAAAGTTAGTGTAAATTGTTGACAAGAAAAGTTAGTGTAAATTGTTGACAATAAATATATAAAATTCTGACTCTCTACATCTGTTGATTTTTTTAAATGTTTTTTTTTATTTCTTCGGTCTCTTTGTATACACTCATGAATCAATATTAAGATACAATAACAAATCAATTCGACTGTATATGTCACTTTTTGCAAAACTGGAAAATACATGTAAAAATGCAATCTGAGCCATTTTGTAAATAATTTTGGGTAGTATCATGGTGCCACGAATGTTTGCTTCTTCTTTATGATATGACTCATCGTGATGTATATAAGTACAATGAATGAAATATGAATCAAAAGATAATAAAATAAAAAAAAAAGAATAGAAAAACAAAGCAAAAAACAAAAACAAAAACAAAAACAAAAACAAACAAACAAGGATGTAAATTACATTTATAACCAGACATATCATAGTCTAGACTCAAATAAAGTAAACAACATTTAAGAATCAATGGTACGTGATCAAGAGTCTATACAAGTCACAATTATAATTTCCATAGGTATTCCAGTAATTTATTAAAACAGCTTGAATGAAACGCTGATAAACCCAAGCAATAATGGAGGTAAAATGATTAAACACTATGTTCATAAACATGTAGATAATTCTAATTTAGACTGCACCACGTGTCCTTGAATAACCTTCAATCAGGTGAGTTCATAGTCAAAAGATTGGAGAGTCAAATAATAAGTCTTTTGGGGCAACTAAACCAAAGGGTGTAACATGATGGCCAAAAATCGGATGTGATTGCCTATACCTTAGGAAGATTGAACATAGTTTTAATAATAATAATAAAAACAATTAGAAATGTCGTAATAATAAAAACAATTAGAAATGTGATTACTTGGACTTAAAGATACTGCCCTTCAAGGTCAGTCGGTTTCATTGCTGTATTTGTGTAAGCTTGCACCTTCATAGCTTGTTATTTCCTTTCCTATTGACGTGATCGGTTTTCATTATGTCCAATTTGTTGTTGTCTTTAAATGAATTATTAGTAAGTTATGTTTCTTTACCACGGAAATCAACACATATAACAAACTAGTCACATGATTACCACGGAAATCAACAAATATAACAAAGTAATCACATGAGATATAATGTAGATTTACCACGGAAATCAACAAATATAACAAAGTAGTCACATCAGATATAATGTAGATTTACCACGGAAATCAACAAATATAACAAAGTAGTCACATGAGATATAATGTAGATTTACCACGGAAATCAACAAATATAACAAAGTAGTCACATGATTACCACGGAAATCAACAAATATAACAAAGTAGTCACATGAGATATAATGTAGATTTACCACGGAAATCAACAAATATAACAAAGTAGTCACATAATTACCACGGAAATCAACAAATATAACAAAGTAGTCACATGATTACCACGGAAATCAACAAATATAACAAAGTAGTCACATGATTACCACGGAAATCAACAAATATAACAAAGTAATCACATGAGATATACTGTAGATTTACCACGGAAATCAACAAATATAACAAAGTAGTCACATGAGATATAATGTAGATTTACCACGGAAATCAACAAATATAACAAAGTAGTCACATAATTACCACGGAAATCAACCAATATAACAAAGTAGTCACATGATTACCACGGAAATCAACAAATATAACAAAGTAGTCACATGATTACCACGGAAATCAACAAATATAACAAAGTAATCACATGAGATATACTGTAGATTTACCACGGAAATCAACAAATATAACAAAGTAGTCACATGAGATATAATGTAGATTTAGCACGGAAATCAACAAATATAACAAAGTAGTCACATGAGATATAATGTAGATTTACCACGGAAATCAACAAATAAAACAAAGTAGTCACATGATTACCACGGAAATCAACAAATATAACAAAGTAGTCACATGAGATATAATGTAGATTTACCACGGAAATCAACAAATATAACAAAGTAGTCACATGAGATATAATGTAGATTTACCACGGAAATCAACAAATATAACAAAGTAGTCACACAATTACCACGGAAATCAACAAATATAACAAAGTAGTCACATGATTACCACGGAAATCAACAAATATAACAAAGTAGTCACATGATTACCACGGAAATCAACAAATATAACAAAGTAGTCACATGAGATATAATGTAGATTTACCACGGAAATCAACAAATATAACAAAGTAATCACATGAGATATAATGCAGATTTAGTACGGAAATCAACAAATATAACAAAGTAGTCACATGAGATATAATGTAGATTTACCACGGAAATCAACAAATATTACAAAGTAGTCACATGAGATATAATGTAGATTTACCACGGAAATCAACAAATATAACAAAGTAATCGCATGAGATATAATGTAGATTTAATTTTTCTCTCGATGAAGTGAGAAAATTTACTAATTTGTGGTGTTTTATATTTGACTAATATGTTCTATATATTTGCCAAAGCAACGCTTAGTATGAATTACTCCATTTAACATATTTTTGGTCGGGTGACGCACACTCTCCTATTTTAGCAAAGACACTTCAATAGTAAGTGGCGGGGTTGAACTAGATCTATGGGCCCAAACATGCAAGTGTTTACCAAATGGCAGCCGTGTCATGAAACTGAGCGAGAATTTCGTTTGTGGAAACTACAATTAGTAGACTTCTTTAAGTTTATTAACACCCCTTTTCTTTTGACCATTGCATGGTATTTCCTTCTTCGATTTACAACTTCTGCTTACCCTTTTGGAATCTTTAAACATTTCTTAGAATTGCCATTATGCATTTTTTTAAATTCGTGTATTTACAACTAAATCCACGAAAAATGAGTACTCCACGAAAAATAGTAATTTCTATTTCATATATTTTTGTACTCGCAAATAATATCGCTAAATATATAGTAACACCTTATCACTGAAATGAAATATATATTGCGTTGTTATTTTACAGGGCTTTAGGGTTTTATCGTGTGCCCCCAACTGCTGGAAGAAGAGTCAATATGACATATGACTTGAAGAGATTAGCAGACCATAAACTAGCAAAAACATTTTTCAAATCTCCAGGTATGAAATACGTATATGTTTTATTTACTATTTAAATAAATCATTGTATATATCATTTATGCAATGTTGCATGTAGTCTATATGATCTTATATTCGTTAATTAATATTATATACCAGTATCTTGTGAGATTTGTTATACAATAGTAGACACATTTAAACGACATGAAATTGCAAATGCATTGAAAGCATTAACTTTGTTACATAATGCACATTTTACCCCAAACCGAGGTCGGCCTTTTCATTTTGAAAACTAGGAATGAAACATTTTTCCAACCGTTGCAACATATATTAATATTAATTCTTGCAATGCACGATCAACACAGGAGAAAAACAAGGATAGTCAAATGTTTAACCGAAAGGAAATTTATGTTATTATATTTAAATAAACACCAGATAAACTTGAGAAAAAAAATGGGAGATATTTATTGAAGACATTTTTAGTAGAAACATAACAGATGATACCTAAGATTTAATCCGGCTTGTAGCAAAGTTGCGGGTGTCTATTGATTCCCCGGAGAACAAGCTGTTGTGATTTCAGTGTATAAACTTTTGTTCTTTCATCCCAATACCCACACAATTTTGAAACAATTTCAATATGAAAATTCAGACAGCCATTGATTTTGTTTGTATCTCTTCTATAATTGTTCCAGTATTATTCGATAAAACATTTGTGGTAAATAAACTTCCATTTTATGCAAAACAAACATTATTTTGATAATTAAACGAAGCCTATTCATTTATTCTGTTTATCGAATATCTATCAATTTGTAACATTTGCGTGTTTATACAAAATACATTGTATACTTTTACTTATCGATAATGATATCAATTAGACAAGATGTCAGAGGGGGAGCGAGGGATGGGAAATGTTCATGCACAATGGCATTTACAAAACCTATGACATCTATGTGTTTTCTTTTGTTTTATGTATTCTATTTATGTTGTAGATACCAACAGGTTTGCGTTATAAAGAAAGTCTTCTTGCACTAAAAAAAAAAGAAATGTGTTTCTAGACAAGCTCAACATATCCAATGACAACAATAATCATGAGACATCCAATCATTTAATGTCCCCAAAATAGATTACAAGAAAACTGTTGTTCATTGATTGAAACCATAGTTTATAGTTGTTCATTGAACACACAGGGAGCAAGTTTCCCAATGCATTTCAACAATAATAAATCTGGTCTGTTCATTGATTAAGGCCATCATTTCTACGTTATGTAATGGAACCCCCGGATGATATATTTTTCGAATTGCATTTCGACAATTTTAAATCTGATGCCCATATGATTTTATACAGTTATAGTTTATTGAGCACATGTTTACCCCAAAGGTATTGAAGGCATATAACACAATACAATGCAACTATAATACAATGACAATTATGTTGCAGTAGAAGAAAAACAACAGCAAATAAAGATAAAGAATTCACAATATAATACCCATTAACATAGGAATAGGTTTATGCGTAGATCGGTTCATCTTTCCTAGGGAACGAAGACCTTTTAATAAATGGAACAATGAACAGCTCAAATCCTTCGGATTTAAGATATATATGAAGCGAAACATACTGTTTGACATAGTAACTATCAATGTTAGTGGCCGTCGTGGTCGTGATTGCATGGTAGTTTCTTAGTTACAAATACCTCTGCAATCAGTGCTTATCACCACTAAAGTTGTGAGTTCTAATCCCGCTCATGGCAAGAGGTACTCGATACAACATTATGTGATAGTTTGTCAGTGACTTGTGGCAGGTTGGTAGTTTTCTCCGGGTACTCCGGTTTCCTACACCAATAAAATGGCCACCACAATATGACTGAAATATTGTTGAAAGTGGAGTTAAACACCATACCCCCATAAATGTTATAACAATATAAGCGCAATTAATTGCATTATTTATGTTTTTATTTTTATTTATTTTAGCGAATAATATATGCTTCCATGGTTCTTGTTCCTATTACTGTGATACGAGTCATGCTATTTGTGGAAATCCAGATATGTTAGAAGGCTCATTCGCTACATTCCTCCCCCCAGAAAAATTAGCGGCAAGAAAAACATGGAGAAACCCATGGAAACGGTCGTATAGTAAACATAGGAAGGCTTACTGGGAAGCTTACGACGATCTCTGTGAAAAGGTGAAACAACGACCACCATACAACAAGGGGAGAAGACTACTTGATCTCATAGATATGCATATATTTGATTTTCTACAAGGTAAATGTATATTGTACGATTATATTAGGATCATTTTGGCTTTTATGCTACCACATAGGTATAAATGTGGTATGATTGTCATTTTCCGTCTGTGTTCATGCTGTTTTTTCACAATGACACAAAATACATTTCGTCATTTACGACGTAGCATCGGGGTTTGTAACTAGAGTAACACGACAGGTGCCACTAGTGGAGCAGTAACTGCTTACCCTACCGGAGCACCTGCGCTCAACCCGGTTTTTAGGGGGGTTCGTGTTACTCCATCTGTAGTTTTCTGTGTAGTGTTTTGTATATGGTTGTTTGTTCTTTTTCTTTTTGTCATTGTGTTGTCTGTCCTACGATTTACAGATTCTGATTTCACCTTTGGTATCTTCAAACTCTTCTTCATTCGAAAATTGACCACAATTATCCTAGAGACTGGCTTTTGTTCCTGTGTCTTAAGATCGAACAAATACATTTTATATTCGGGGACAATGTACATATGTTTTATAAATACACGAATGAAAGGTTACCTATATATCACGACTCGTACAAGATGTTACTTGGCGTCAACCATATTCATTGAAGCAATGGCGGGATTTTTTTAAAGGGAAAAAAATCGTTTTCTGTCTCCGATTTTTTCTCTAATACCACAATACCACACTTTCACCCCTAGAGCTCTATCATCTTTGTAAATTATGAGGAAAAAACTATGGGTTTACTCCGACATTAAGACAATTTTCTGTTTCAACACCATAAATGTTTTTTACCACCTTAATGTTAAACCAGATGTTAATGGATTAACGTAAAGAACAAATAATAAAGATTAGAAATAAACGTTAAAGAAAACAGAAAGGCAATCATGCATGGACAATACAGAGACAATGGCAACATTGAGCATACAAGACACAGGACGACGACAAAACAAACAACCACAAAAAATAAAATTAAAAAGATGAGCAACACGCACCCCACCGAAAAAACGGGGAGTGAGGTGCCCGCGAAGGTTAAGCAATTCCTGCTTCTTACCTCACAAAACACATCTAATTATAAGAAAATAGGACTCAACTGTAGCTCACTATGCATATCATTAACATATACAAATATTTATCCTGCAATCAGTACATTTGCTGTACAATTATGCTATACGAATAAATGTTTGCTTTATTCGTACCAGACGAATAAACTTTTCGTACTATACGAATAAACTTTTCAGCCTACGAATAAACTTTCCTGGTACCCTGTAGCTATGTACAGCGGAGGGCGCAGACAAGTATGAAACTGGTACTAATGTAACGCGGACCACGAAGAAGACACCCTTGACAACATTTATGAAAGGCGAGGAATGACGCTTGTTCTGTCCTTTTTGCTTAAATCTGACAAGTTTTCCGACTTTTTTGACATTGCAGGATAAACACAATATACGTACATTGTCGTTAAATATAAAATTCATTTGTACTCGCTGCGAAACAGGCCTGAAAAGATCGCATAAGGCTCGCTATTCTGCCTGTTTCTAAAGCTCGTACAAATAAATTTTATATTTACCGACAATGTACGTATATTGTATATTTATATTGCATAAAAAAGGAAAATACTAAGTGTCGTATATTTCTTGCTATTTCAGGAAACATGGATAGACACCATTATGAAACGTTAAAAGATTTTGGTAATGATACATTCCATTTACATTTAGACAACGGAAGAGGGTATGTTTATATAACAAGTATTTATGTAACGTTAAGCTGATCTATTTGGTATTTTTTATAGTCAAAGATTTATCTCACATAGTCGAGTTGTATAGTAATAATTCAGTCATATAATTACCGTCGAATAGTCAGAGAACAGAATTGTAAAAATAGTTTCACACACAAGCTATTTTAATATCGCTTTCAGCATTACTGTCGAAATTATTGGTGGACGAAACAGGAACAGTCAAGAGAAAACTACCGAAATAATCCGAATAACTGACAAACGTCATCGAGTACATGTCACCAATGGTCGGAATCGGAAGTCAGAGACTTAAGTGGTGATAGGTAGATGTAAATATGAGACATCGCAGAGGCAATTTGAATTATTGAAGTTCAACGCCAATGATATTTCAGTCACACCATGTACGCCTCGATCTTCATTGGTGGCTGATAGGCCTACGGTGTAGCGGTAGAAAATCACATATCATACATAAGTAAATTAACGTTAGAAAAGACCAAAGTGTCAATCAAGAATGGAAGATCCAGAGACGCATGCATCATTAATCACACAAGACAAAGACAAACGAAATACGAAACACAAAACAAAACAAAAACGATGATCAACTGATCACGTGATAAAGGTTTTCACAAAAGATTCAATGTAATGAGTACGAGAGTGTCCCTGATGAAGGGTTTTCCAGAAATACGTCGTCTGCACTAGATTTGAATACATAACAACGAGTGGAAGAGATTCGTGAACATACGATCTGGATAGCAATCCCAAAACATTCAAAAAACATTAAGGAAAGAAAATACCATATACTCTTTGGCGTCGACATGTGCGCATGTGGTGATGTCATTAAGTAATTATCTAAAAACACCAGTATGATACTACAGTGAAACTTGTCTAAACCGAACCCTGTATAAACCAGAAATATGTTAAAAAAGAACCGTGAATAAACCAGATACCTGTAAAAACCGAACCGTGAATAAACCAGAAACCTGTAAAAACCGAACCCTGAATAAACCAGAAACCTGTATAAACCGAACCCTGAATAAACCAGAAACATGTAAAAACCGAATCCTGTATAAACCAGAAACCTGTAAAAACCGAACCCTGTAAAAACCGAACCCTGTATAAACCAGAAACCTGTAAAAACTGAACCCTGTATAAACCAGAAACCTGTAAAAACCGAACCATGAATAAACCAGAAGCCTGTGAAAACCGGACCCTGTACAAACCAAAAACCTGTAAAAACCGAACCATGAATAAACCAGAAACCTGTATAAACCGAACCCTGAATAAACCAGAAACATGTAAAAACCGAATCCTGTATAAACCAGAAACTTATAAAAACCGAACCCTTTATAAACCAGAAACCTGTAAAAACTGAACCCTGTATCAACCAGAAACCTGTAAAAACCGAACCATGAATAAACCAGAAGTCTGTGAAAACCGGACCCTGTATAAACCAGAAACCTGTAAAACCGAACCATGAATAAACCAGAAACCTGTAAAAACCCAACCCTAAATAAACCAGAAACCTGAGAAAACCGAACCCTGTATAAACCAGAAACCTGTAAAAACCAAACCCTGAATAAACCAGAAACCAGTAAAAACCAAACCCTGAATAAACCAGAAACCTGTAAAAACTGAACCCTGTATAAACCAGAAACCTGTAAAAACCGAACTCTGTATAAACCAGAAACCTGTAAAAACCGAACCCTGTATAAACCAGAAACCTGTAAAAACCGAACCCTGCATAAACCAGAAACCTGAAAAAACCGAACCCTGAATAAACCAGAAACTTGTAAAAACCGAACCCTGTATAAACCAGAAACCTGTAAAAACCGAACCCTGAATAAACCAGAAACCTGTAAAAACCGAACCCTGTATAAACCAGAAACCTGTAAAACCCGAACCCTAAATAAACCAGAAACTTGTAAAAACCGAACCCTGTATAAACCAGAAACCTGTAAAAACCGAACCATGAATAAACCAGAAACCTGTAAAAACCGAACCCTAAATAAACCAGAAACTTGTAAAAACCGAACCCTGTATAAACCAGAAACCTGTAGAAACCGAACCATGAATAAACCAGAAACCTGTAAAAACCGAACCATGAATAAACCAGAAACCTGTAAAAACCGAACCCTGCATAAACCAGAAACCTGTAAAAACTGAACCCTGTATAAACCAGAAACCTGTAAAAACCGAACCCTAAATAAACCAGAAAACTGTAAAAACCGAACCATGAATAAACCAGAAACCTGTAAAATCCGAACCCTGTATAAACCAGAAACCTGCAAAAACCGAACTCTGTATAAACCAGAAACCTGTTAAAACCGAACCCTAAATAAACCAGAAACCTGTAAAAACCGAACCCTGTATAAACCAGAAACCAGTAAAAACCGAACACTGTATAAACCAGAAACCTGTAAAAACCGAACCCTGAATAAACCAGAAACCTGTAAAAACCGAACCCTGTATAAACCAGAAACCTGTAAAAACCGAACCCTAAATAAACCAGAAACTTGTAAAAATCGAATCCTGTATAAACCGGAAACCTGTAAAAACCGAACCATGAATGAACCAGAAACCTGTAAAAACCGAACCCTGAATAACCAGAAACATGTAAAAACCGAAATATGAATAAACCAGAAACCTGTAAAAACCGAACCCTGAATAAACCAGAAACCTGTTAAAACCGAACCCTGTATAAACCAGAAACCGGTAAAAACCAAACCCTAAATAAACCAGAAACTTGAATAAACCGTACCCTGTATAAACCAGAAACATGTAAAAACCGAACCATGAATAAACCAGAAACCTGTAAAAACTGAACCCTGAATAAACCAGAAACCTGTAAAAACCAAATTATGAATAAACCAGAAACCTGTAAAAACCGAACCCTGTATAAAACAGAAACCTGTAAAAACCGAACCTTGTATAAACCATAAACCTGTAAAAACCAAACCCTGAATAAACCAGAAACCTGTAAAAACTGAACCCTGTATAAACTAGAAACCTGTAAAAACCGAACTCTGTATAAACCAGAAACCTGTTAAAACCGAACCCTGTATAAACCAGAAACCTGTAAAAACCGAACCCTAAATAAACCAGAAACTTGAAAAAACCGAACCCTGTATAAACCAGAAACCTGTAAATACCGAACCCTGTATAAACCAGAAACCTGTAAAAACCGAACCCTGAATAAACCAGAAACCTGTAAAAACTTAATTATGAATAAACCAGAAACTTGTAAAAACCGAACCCTGTATAAACCAGAAACCTGTAAAAACCGAACCTTGTATAAACCAGAAACCTGTAAAAACCAAACCCTGAATAAACCAGAAACCTGTAAAAAACCGAGCCCTGAATAAACCAGAAACCTCTAAAATCCGAACCCTGAATAAACCAGAAACCTGTAAAAACTGAACCCTGCATAAACCAGAAACCTGTAAAAACCGAACTCTGTATAAACCAGAAACCTGTAAAAACCGAACCCTGTATAAACCAGAAACCTGTAAAAACCGAACCCTGTATAAACCAGAAACCTGTAAAAACCGAACCCTGAATAAACCAGAAACTTGTAAAAACCGAACCCTGTATAAACCAGAAACCTGTAAAAACCGAACCCTAAGTAATGCAGAAACCTGACAAAACCGAACCGTGAATAAACCTGAAACCTATTAAAACCTAACCATAGATAAACCAGAAACCTGTAAAAACCAAACCATGAATAAATCAGAAACCTGTAAAAACCGAACCCTAAATAAACCAGAAAGCTGTAAAAACCGAACCCTGTATAAACCAGAAACCTGTAAAAACCGAACCCTGAATAAACCAGAAACCTGTAAAAACCGAACCCTGTATAAACCAGAAACCTGTTAAAACCGAACCCTAAATAAACCAGAAACTTGTAAAAACCGAACCCTGTATAAACCAGAAACCTGTAAAAATCGAACCTTGTATAAACCAGAAACATGTAAAAACGAAACCCTGAATAAACCAGAAACCTGTAAAAACCGAACCCTGAATAAACCAGAAACCTGTAAAAATCTAACCCTGAATAAACCAGAAACCTGTAAAAACCGAACCCTTAATAAACCAGAAACCTGTAAAAACCGAACCCTGTATAAACCAGAAACCTGAAAAAACCGAACCCTGTATAAACCAGAAACCTGTAAAAACAGAACCCTAAGTAATCCAGAAACATGAAAAAACCGAACCCTGAATAAACCTGAAACCTGTAAAATCGAACCATAAATAAACCAGAAACTTGTAAAAATCAAACTCTGTATAAACCAGAAACCTATAAAATCCGAACCCTGTTAAAATCAGAAACCTGTAAAAACCGAACACTGTATAAATCAGAAACATGTAAAAACCGAACCCTGAATAAACAAGAAACCTGTAAAAACCGAACCCTGTATAAACCAGAAACCTGTAAAAACCGAACCCTAAATAAACCAGAAACTTGTAAAAATCGAATCATGTATAAACCGGAAACCTGTAAAAACCGAACCATGAATGAACCAGAAACCTGTAAAAACCGAACCCAGAATAACCAGAAACATGTAAAAACCGAAATATGAATAAACCAGAAATCTGTAAAAACCTAACCCTGCATAAACCAGAAACTTGTAAAAACCGAACCTTGTATAAACCAGAAACCTGTAAAAACCAAACCCTGAATAAACCAGAAACCTGTAAAAACCGAACCCTGAATAAACCAGAAACCTGTAAAAATCTAACTCTCAATAAACCAGAAACCTGTTAAAACCGAACCCTGTATAAACCAGAAACCTATAAAATCCGAACCCTGTAAAAATCAGAAACCTGTAAAAACCGAACCCTGTATAAACCAGAAACCTGTAAAAACCGAACCCTAAATAAACCAGAAACCTGTAAAAACCGAACCCTGTATAAACCAGAAACCAGTAAAAACCGAACCCTGTATAAACCAGAAACCTGTAAAAACCGAACCCTGAATAAACCAGAAACCTGTTAAAACCGAACCCTGTATAAACCAGAAACCTGTAAAAACCGAACCATTAATAAACCAGAAACCTGTAAAAACCGAACCCTGAATAAACCAGAAACCTGTAAAAACCGAATTATGAATAAACCAGAAATTTGTAAAAACCGAACCCTGTATAAACCAGAAACCTGTAAAAACCGAACCTTGTATAAACCAGAAACCTGTTAAAACCAAACCTGAATAAACCAGAAACCTGTAAAAAACCGAACCCTGAATAAACCAGAAACCTCTAAAATCATAACCCTGAATAAACCAGAAACCTGTAAAAACTGAACCCTGCATAAACCAGAAACCTGTAAAAACCGAACTCTGTATAAACCAGAAACCTGTAAAAACCGAACCCTGTATAAACCAGAAACCTGTAAAAACCGAACCCTGTATAAACCAGAAACCTGTAAAAACCGAACCCTGAATAAACCAGACACTTGTAAAAACCGAACCCTGTATAAACCAGAAACCTGTAAAAACCGAACCCTAAGTAATGCAGAAACCTGACAAAACCGAACCGTGAATAAACCTGAAACCTATAAAAACCTAACCATAAATAAACCAGAAACCTGTAAAAACCAAACCATGAATAAATCAGAAACCTGTAAAAACCGAACCCTAAATAAACCAGAAAGCTGTAAAAACCGAACCCTGTATAAACCAGAAACTAGTAAAAACCGAACCCTGTATAAACCAGAAACCTGTAAAAACTGAACCCTGAATAAACCAGAAACCTGTAAAAACCGAACCCTGTATAAACCAGAAACCTGTTAAAACCGAACCCTAAATAAACCAGAAACTTGTAAAAACCGAACCCTGTATAAACCAGAAACCTGTAAAAACCGAACCATGAATAAACCAGAAAACTGTAAAAACCGAACCCTGAATAAACCAGAAACCTGTAAAAACCGAACTATGAATAAACCAGAAACCTGTAAAAACCGAACCCTGCATAAACCAGAAACCTGTAAAAATCGAACCTTGTATAAACCAGAAACATGTAAAAACGAAACCCTGAATAAACCAGAAACCTGAAAAAACCGAACCCTGAATAAACCAGAAACATGTAAAAACCGAACCCTTAATAAACCTGAAACCTGTAAAAACCGAACCCTGTATAAACCAGAAACCTGAAAAAACCGAACCCTGTATAAACCAGAAACCTGTAAAAACCGAACCCTAAGTAATCCAGAAATATGAAAAAACCGAACCCTGAATAAACCTGAAACCTGTAAAATCCGAACCATAAATAAACCAGAAACTTGTAAAAATCGAACTCTGTATAAACCAGAAACCTATAAAATCCGAACACTGTAAAAATCAGAAACCTGTAAAAACCGAACCGTGTATAAACCAGAAACCTGTAAAAACCGAACCCTAAATAAACCAGAAACCTGTAAAATCCGAACCCTGCATAAACCAGAAACCTGTAAAAACCGAACCCTATATAAACCAGAAACCTGTAAAAACCGAACCCTAAATAAACCAGAAACTTGTAAAAATCAAACTCTGTATAAACCAGAAACCTATAAAATCCGAACCCTGTTAAAATCAGAAACCTGTAAAAACCGAACACTGTATAAACCAGAAACATGTAAAAACCGAACCCTGAATAAACCAGAAACCTGTAAAAACCGAACCCTGTATAAACCAGAAACCTGTAAAAACCGAACCCTAAATAAACCAGAAACTTGTAAAAATCGAATCCTGTATAAACTGGAAACCTGTAAAAACCGAACCATGAATGAACCAGAAACCTGTAAAAACCGAACCCATAATAACCAGAAACATGTAAAAACCGAAATATGAATAAACCAGAAACCTGTAAAAACCGAACCCTGTATAAACCAGAAACCGGTAAAAACCGAACCTTGTATAAACCAGAAACCTGTATAAACCAGAAACCTGTAAAAACCGAACCCTAAATAAACCAGAAACTTGTAAAAATCGAATCCTGTATAAACTGGAAACCTGTAAAAACCGAACCATGAATGAACCAGAAACCTGTAAAAACCGAACCCATAATAACCAGAAACATGTAAAAACCGAAATATGAATAAACCAGAAACCTGTAAAAACCGAACCCTGTATAAACCAGAAACCGGTAAAAACCGAACCTTGTATAAACCAGAAACCTGTAAAAACCAAACCCTGAATAAACCAGAAACCTGTAAAAACCGAACCCTGAATAAACCAGAAACCTGTAAAAATCTAACTTTCAATAAACCAGAAACCTGTTAAAACCGAACCCTGTATAAACCAGAAACCTATAAAATCCGAACCCTGTAAAAATCAGAAACCTGTAAAAACCGAACCCTGTATAAACCAGAAACCTGTAAAAACCGAACCCTAAATAAACCAGAAACCTGTAAAAACCGAACCCTATATAAACCAGAAACCAGTAAAAACCGAACCCTGTATAAACCAGAAACCTGTAAAAACCGAACCCTGAATAAACCAGAAACCTGTTAAAACCGAACCCTGTATAAACCAGAAACCTGTAAAAACCGAACCCTAAATAAACCAGAAACTTGAAAAAACCGAACCCTGTATAAACCAGAAACCTGTAAAATCCGAACCCTGTAAAAACCAGAAACCTGTAAAAACCGAACCCTGTATAAACCAGAAACCTTTAAAAACCGAACCCTTAATAAACCAGAAACCTGTAAAAACCCAGCCATAAATAAACCAGAAACCTGTAAAATCCGAACCCTGCATAAACCAGAAACCTGTAAAAACCGAAGCCTGAATAAACCAGAAACCTGTAAAAACCGAACCCTAAATAAACCAGAAACCTGTCAAAACCGAACCCTGTATATACCAGAAACCTGTAAAAACCGAACCCTGTATAAACCAGAAACCTGTAAAAACCGAACCCTGAATAAACCAGAAACCTGTTAAAACCGAACCCTGTATAAACCAGAAACCGGTAAAAACCAAACCCTAAATAAACCAGAAACTTGAATAAACCGTACCCTGTATAAACCAGAAACATGTAAAAACCGAACCATGAATAAACCAGAAACCTGTAAAAACTGAACCCTGAATAAACCAGAAACCTGTAAAAACCAAATTATGAATAAACCAGAAACCTGTAAAAACCGAACTCTGTATAAAACAGAAACCTGTAAAAACCGAACCTTGTATAAACCATAAACCTGTAAAAACCAAACCCTGAATAAACCAGAATCCTGTAAAAACTGAACCCTGTATAAACTAGAAACCTGTAAAAACCGAACTCTGTATAAACCAGAAACCTGTAAAAACCGAACCCTGTATAAACCAGAAACCTGTAAAAACCGAACCCTGTATAAACCAGAAACCTGTAAAAATCGAACCCTGAATAAACCAGAAACTTGTAAAAACCGAACCCTGTATAAACCAGAAACCTGTAAAAACCGAACCCTAAGTAATCCAGAAACCTGAAAAAACCGAACCCTGAATAAACCTAAAACCTGTAAAAACCGAACGATAAATAAACCAGAAACCTGTAAAAACCAAACCATGAATAAATCAGAAACCTGTTAAAACTGAACCCTGAATAAACCAGAAACCTGTAAAAACCGAACCCTGAATAAACCAGAAACTTGTAAAAACCGAACCCTGTATAAACCAGAAACCTGTAAAAACCGAACCCTAAGTAATCCAGAAACCTGAAAAAACCGAACCCTGAATAAACCTAAAACCTGTAAAAACCGAACGATAAATAAACCAGAAACCTGTAAAAACCAAACCATGAATAAATCAGAAACCTGTTAAAACCGAACCCTGAATAAACCAGAAACCTGTAAAAACCGAACCCTGCATAAACCAGAAACCTGTAAAAACTGAACCCTGTATAAACCAGAAACCTGTAAAAAGCGAACCCTAAATAAACCAGAAAACTGTAAAAACCAAACCTTGAATAAACCAGACACCTGTAAAAACCGAACCCTGTATAAACCAGAAACCTGTAAAAACCGAACCCTGAATAAACCAGAAACCTGTAAAAACCGAACCCTGTATAAACCAGAAACCTGTAAAACCCGAACCCTAAGTAAACCAGAAACTTGTAAAAACCGAACCCTGTATAAACCAGAAACCTGTAAAAACCGAACCATGAATAAACCAGAAACCTGTTAAAACCGAAACCTAAATAAACCAGAAACTTGTAAAAACCGAACCCTGTATAAACCAGAAACCTGTAGAAACCGAACCATGAATAAACCAGAAACCTGTAAAAACCGAACCATGAATAAACCAGAAACCTGTAAAAACCGAACCCTGAATAAACCAGAAACTTGTAAAAACCGAACCCTGTATAAACCAGAAACCTGTTAAAACCGAACCTTTTATAAACCAGAAACCTGTAAAAAACAAACCCTGAATAAACCAGAAACCTGTAAAAAACCGAACCCTGAATAAACCAGAAACCTGTAAAAGTCTAACTCTGAATAAACCAGAAACCTGTTAAACCCGAACCCTGTATAAACCAGAAACCTGTAAAATCCGAAACCTGTATAAACCATAAACCTGTAAAAACCGAACCCTGTATAAACCAGAAACCTGTAAAAACCGAACACTGAATAAACCAGAAAACTGTAAAAACTGAACCCTGAATAAATCAGAAACCTGTAAAAACCGAACCCTGAATAAACCAGAAACCTGTGAAAACCGAACCCTGTATAAACCAGAAACCTGTAAAACCCGAACCCTGAATAAACCAGAAACCTGTAAAAACCGAACCCTGAATAAACCAAAAATCAGTAAAAACCAAACCCTGAACAAACCAGAAACCTGTAAAAATCTAACCCTGAATAAACCAGAAACCTGTTAAAACCGAACCCTGAATAAATCAAAAACCAGTTAAAACCAAACCCTGAATAAACCAGAAACCTGTAAAAATCTAAACCTGAATAAACCAGAAACCTGTTAAAACAGAACCCTGTATAAACCAGAAACCTGTAAAAACAGAACCCTGTATAAACCAGAAACCTGTAAGAATCAAATTTTAAATAAAGCCCCAATGCAGGAAATCTTAGTGTCACCTGCATAGCACCGAATATCTGTATTTTCCGAACACACAATTTGGTCCCAATGAGGTTTGGTTGAGATGGGTTTAACTGTGTAATAATTAGTGTATATTGATAACCTGCTTACATCAAAGGTCCATTTTATTTTGTCATGGTGCTTACCTAACTATTTATCTAAACCAATTATTATTTTAGATAGATTAACTAAAAGCATAGGAAGTAGAAATTGGTCTACTGTAAATTTGTTTTATTTTATAAGTAAGAGTAAATCCTAGTTTCTTGTATCATATGTTTTTCAGTAAAAAAGTAAAATAATTACATTTGAATAATATATGTGGAACAATATTAAATAAATATGCAGATAGCATTTTCTTTTATCTGTATAATAATAACTGACGCACAGTGATAATTTATTTATATTTCTGACGTACATAAATTATACAGGTGTTTAAATTATTCTACAAAATGTCATTAACAAAAAAATGTAATGGGAAAAACCATATTAAACAAGAGGTCCAATTGTATCGTTATACAATATATGTTATTGATATTGTTTTCCATCACTATAAACAAATGATATACTAATATATAAATAGATAACATACCTTCTAAATATATGGTCTGATCCTTTTATTTTGTCTTTGATGAAAGATTAATTTATCAAATTTATTCAGATAAGATATAGCTGAAATACTGCTAAAGTTGGCAGTAAACACCATGTGTACACCAGATATAGCTGAAATACTGCTAAGGTTGGCAGTAAACACCATGTGTACACCAGATATAGCTGAAATACTGCTAAAGGTGGCAGTAAACACCATGTGTACACCAGATATAGCTGAAATACTGCTAAAGTTGGCAGTAAACACCATGTGTACACCAGATATAGCTGAAATACTGCTAAGGTTGGCAGTAAGCACCATGTGTACACCAGATATAGCTGAAATACTGCTAAAGTTGGCATTAAACACCATGTGTACACCAGATATAGCTGAAATACTGCTAAAGTTGGCAGTAAGCACAAATCAATCAATAATTCAATCCATCACTATCAGCATTTAGCAGATATATATGGATTATCAGAATTATTTGGGCAAACTGTTGGATTTAATTTTCAGACGCATATGTATATTTATATCCATTTTCTTTTCAGATTTGGTAAAACCGTCCATGATGAAATGTCAATATTAGCGCCTATATACCAGTGCTGTCAAATACGCTACACGACATTCGTGAAATTAGTCAAACTCTATATTGGACCAGATAAACTTAGTTCTGTAATGAGAGACTCTTTAGCAAAAGATTCCATTAGTCCCATATTAACAGAACCTTTTTTGTTCGCTTTAGACAGACGGGTTATAAAAGTGCTAAAAGAAATATTTACATGTCTACAAGACGGAAAAAACATTGATGACGTCATAATTGATCGGTGATTAAACATATATTATGAATTCATTGTGATTCCTAGGTTATTGTATTTTTTAATTTTGTGGTGTAAGAGTGAATGTAATTAGAATCATATGTTGAAAATGCTAACACTCTTTTAACATCTAATATTTTGTCTAGGTGAACTTTAGTAACTCTCGGGGATTTTCCATTACTGGCTGAAACCTAACTGAGAGTTTTCATTGGCTTAAGCTAAAGCTAATGTAAGATCAAATCGAGTTAAGTCATACTGTATCTAACACGTGGTATTTATCATATTGATAAAAAAAATATATAAGATGTTAATTCATGTAAAAATATTTATATTGATTATTGAGAAACTCAAGTTTGGGCAAACGACCATGTGCATTCCAGTTTCTGAAATTAGGAAAGAATGTTTTCACTGTGTTAAGGACAGTATAGAGGCGTTACTGAATAGCCAGGTTAAAAGGCATTATATGGTGTATGTCCAAGGAATGTATGAACTGTGAGAAAATCCATTGTTGTAAAATAGAATTAATGTGCTGTTTGTCCTAGATCCCTGTGTACATGTTCACCTCACTTTAAATCATATCATTTTGGGGTTTGGTTAAACCATGAGTAATGATTTTTAATTTGTATAATCATGTGATAGTTTCTGTTCATTTCTAGCCACTTTTGTCTCTCATGCTAACAAGATTAGTGATAGTACGAAAATGTTGACTTTTAGTGTGGTTAAAGGAAGCAATGTTTCCAAATTTCTATTTAGGTCAAAACTTTCTAGTATATGTTTATACACCTACTATTTAGGTCAAACTTTCTAGTATATGTTTATACACCTACTATTTAGGTCAAACTTTCTAGTATATGTTTATACACCTACTATTTAGGTCAAAACTTTCTAGTATATGTTTATACACCTACTATTTAGGTCAAAACTTTCTAGTATATGTTTATACACCTACTATTTAGGTCAAAACTTTCTAGTATATGTTTATACACCTACTATTTAGGTCAAAATTTTCTAGTATATGTTTATGCACCTACTATTTAGGTCAAAACTTTCTAGTATATGTTTATACACCTACTATTTAGGTCAAAACTTCTAGTATATGTTTATACACCTACTATTTAGGTCAAAACTTCTAGTATATGTTTATACACCTACTATTTAGGTCAAAACTTTCTAGTATATGTTTATGCACCTACTATTTAGGTCAAAACTTTCTAGTATATGTTTATACACCTACTATTTAGGTCAAACCTTTCTAGTATATGTTTATACACCTACTATTTAGGTCAAACCTTTCTAGTATATGTTTATACACCTACTATTTAGAAAAAGAATGAAAAAACACCAGATAATACATCTCTTTATTCACATATTTTACTCATATGCGGAAAGCACTTGCATGACCGCATCATTTAACTAGGAGGGGAGATTTGGGCTCATAAAATTAATCTAACTCCGCCCCTATAAGTGCCTGTACCAAGACAGGAAAATGAGTTGTCATGTATTTGTGTCAGAAGTATCGATTTTGCCTCTTTCTACTGGATTTTTTTATTGGATTTTGGAAATATCCCGACAGGGGGGGTATTTTTGTCTTGTTTTTTATTTTATTGTTAGTTTTCACGTGTCTTTAGCAGAGCAGACTAGAGTAACATATTTCCCTCTTGTAATTCGCTACATTATATTAATTGATTTCTGATCATATCTGACTGCATTAGAATGTATCAAAGTTAAATGACAGTTTAATCAACCGCTAATGACGAATTTGTGTAAATTTGATCGGTTGATGATATTTCATTGAACCGGTAATGATCAAATGGTGTTATTTGATTGGTTAACAACAGTTTAATGAGCCAAGCGTGATCAATAAATTGATTGGTTAATAACAGTATTTTAAACGGCTAATAATGAAATGGTTAAATTAGATAGGTAAATGACAAAATGTTACGTCAACCGACTCCTACTCATATTTATGTGTAGGTGAAAGTGTTTTTAAGACTGGCAGAAAGTAAGTCCAGGTATATCTGATTTTCATTCTTCTTCTCAACTGTTTCCACAATGTGTTTTTCTCTCTCATTTTATTGGAATTAAAAACTTTTCATTACTATGTTGTGGCAATACTTTATAACTTTTCAAAACCACTATATCATATTTGTTAATGTTTTGAGACACAAATGGGGAAAAAGGTTATTTGTCCATTCCATAATTGTACTGTCCTGTATGGTAATCTAATAAGCTTCAAATAAACTCGAAATGAAAATGAAGACTTACAAAATCATAATACAGGAATCAAACTCTCGTGTTAAGTTCAAGACTGAGAACTGTGATTTAGAGATTAGTGTACATGTTTCTAATCAAAATTAAATGTTTGTTGGATTTGTTTCGTTAGCTATACGACATCCTGTTCAGAACCACATCAGGGATCATCCGAACAATCATCTACGAGCCTACAACATCATCGGGTATATATATATATATATATATATATATATATATATATATATAAAATAAACACAGAGCTGTTATCGGATAAGTAAATATATTTAGCTGTCTTGGATATTATTGGGAGGTATATATATAAGATTAATGAAAGATTAGGCGACATGGGCTATGATACGGGATGTTGCTAGATGTTAGAGATTAGGCGACATGGGCTATGATACGGGATGTTGCTAGATGTTAATGTATCGCCTAAGCATTCTTAATAAACATCAAATCTTAATTTAATTGAATCTAAAGACTAACATATCATAATATATTAAATACACTGCCTAAGACTATTCAGGTACCATGTCAATTACCACCGTTTTTATACAGACGGATTTTAATTGTTTCACATTAGTTCTAATGATGGTAATTGAACTAATACATAATTGTTTTATAACCTTTTGTGAATTATGTACACAAGTAGTGATGTGGTGCTGTCTCATGAGTTCTGTTGATGTTTGGTATCTTGTATATTAATGGTGCTCTACATAATACATTCATTTATTTAACACTAGATACCAATCTGAAAAAAAAACAACATTCCTTTAGTCATTATTCGTATTTTCCTATGTTCTAATGAAACAGTTCAAGATTAAAATGAAAATAAAATAAATTCACAATACAATTGAGTTTATTTGCGTTGCGGCCAATACAGATTTCGATAAACAAAGGATAAAGCTAGAATCGTATTTTTATTGATTTACGTATACTGATGTCCAACACGATTTCCCCTATCAGACGATGTTCGTGTATATTAACAAAAACACGACTGGTGTTACTAGGAACTGCTTCCCTTTCAAGAGCAAATGAGTCCACTACAGGTGTTTAATCGGGTTCGTGTTGTCCAATCTTTAGTTTTCTCTGTAGTATTTCGTCGATCAATGTTTTACCTTATGACCCTTTTCCTTTGGCCAGTGTATTGTGTGTCTTCTAGTTACGGTCTCTAATTACCCCTTTGGCCAGTGTATTGTCTGTCTTCTAGTTACGGTCTCTAATTACCTCTTTGGCCAGTGTATTGTCTGTCTTCTAGTTACGATCTCTTATTACCCCTTTGGCCAGTGTATTGTCTGTCTTCTAGTTACGGTCTCTAATTAACCCTTTGGCCAGTGTATTGTCTGTCTTCTAGTTACGTCTCTAATTACCCCTTTGGCCAGTGTATTGTCTGACTTCTAGTTACGGTCTCTAATTACCCCTTTGGCCAGTGTATTGTCTGTCTTCTAGTTACGGTCTCTAATTACCCCTTTGGCCAGTGTATTGTCTGTCTTCTAGTTACGGTCTCTAATTAACCCTTTGGCCAGTGTATTGTCTGACTTCTAGTTACGATCTCTAATTACCCCTTTGGCCAGTGTATTGTCTGTCTTCTAGTTACGGTCTCTAATTATCCCTTTGGCCAGTGTATTATCTGACTTCTAGTTACGATCTCTAATTACACCTTTGTCCAGTGTATTGTCTCTCTTCTAGTTACGGTCTCTAATTACCCCTTTTGCCAGTGTAATATCTGTCTTCTAGTTACAGTCTCTAATTACCCCTTTGGCCAGTGTATTGTCTGTCTTCTAGTTACGATCTCTTATTACCCCTTTGGCCAGTGTATTGTCTGACTTCTAGTTACGGTCTCTAATTACCCCTTTGGCCAGTGTATAGTCTGTCTTCTAGTTACAGTCTCTAATTACCCCTTTGGCCAGTGTATTGTCTGACTTCTAGTTACAGTCTCTAATTACCCCTTTGGCCAGTGTATTGTCTGTCTTCTAGTTACGGTCTCTAATTACCCCTTTGGCCAGTGTATTGTCTGTCTTCTAGTTACGATCTCTAATTAACCCTTTGGCCAGTGTATTGTGTGTCTTCTAGTTACGGTCTCTAATTACCCCTTTGGCCAGTGTATTGTGTGTCTTCTAGTTACGGTCTCTAATTACCCCTTTGGCCAGTGTATTGTCTGTCTTCTAGTTACGGTCTCTAATTAACCCTTTGGCCAGTGTATTGTGTGTCTTCTAGTTACGGTCTCTAATTACCCCTTTGGCCAGTGTATTGTCTGTCTTCTAGTTACAGTCTCTAATTACCCCTTTGGCCAGTGTATTGTCTGTCTTCTAGTTACGGTCTCTAATTACCCCTTTGGCCAGTGTATTGTCTGACTTCTAGTTACGGTCTCTAATTAACCCTTTGGCCAGTGTATTGTCTGACTTCTAGTTACGGTCTCTAATTACCCCTTTGGCCAGTGTATTGTCTGTCTTCTAGTTACGATCTCTAATTAACCCTTTGGCCAGTGTATTGTCTGACTTCTAGTTACGGTCTCTAATTACCCCTTTGGCCAGTGTATTGTCTGTCTTCTAGTTACGATCTCTAATTAACCCTTTGGCCAGTGTATTGTCTGACTTCTAGTTACGATCTCTAATTAACCCTTTGGCCAGTGTATTGTGTGTCTTCTAGTTACGGTCTCTAATTACCCCTTTGGCCAGTGTAATGTCTGTCTTCTAGTTACGGTCTCTAAATACCTCTTTGGCCAGTGTATTGTCTGTCTTCTAGTTACGATCTCTAATTACCCCTTTGGCCAGTGTATTGTCTGTCTTCTAGTTACAGTCTCTAATTACCCCTTTGGCCAGTGTATTGTCTGTCTTCTAGTTACAGTCTCTAATTACCCCTTTGGCCAGTGTATTGTCTGTCTTCTAGTTATGATCTCTAATTACCCCTTTGGCCAGTGTATTGTCTGTCTTCTAGTTACGATCTCTAATTACCCCTTTGGCCAGTGTATTGTCTGTCTTCTAGTTACGGTCTCTAATTACCCCTTTGGCCAGTGTATTGTCTGACTTCTAGTTACGGTCTCTAATTACCCCTTTGGCCAGTGTATTGTGTGTCTTCTAGTTACGGTCTCTAATTACCCCTTTGGCCAGTGTATTGTGTGTCTTCTAGTTACGGTCTCTAATTACCCCTTTGGCCAGTGTATTGTCTGTCTTCTAGTTACGATCTCTTATTACCCCTTTGGCCAGTGTATTGTCTGTCTTCTAGTTACGATCTCTTATTACCCCTTTGGCCAGTGTATTGTCTGTCTTCTAGTTACGGTCTCTAATTACCCCTTTGGCCAGTGTATTGTGTGTCTTGTAGTTACGGTCTCTAATTACCCCTTTGGTCAGTGTATTGTCTGTCTTCTAGTTACGATCTCTAATTACCCCTTTGGCCAGTGTATTGTCTGTCTTCTAGTTACGATCTCTAATTACCCCTTTGGCCAGTGTATTGTCTGTCTTCTAGTTACGGTCTCTAATTACCCCTTTGGCCAGTGTATTGTCTGACTTCTAGTTACGGTCTCTAATTACCCCTTTGGCCAGTGTATTGTCTGTCTTCTAGTTACAGTCTCTAATTACCCCTTTGGCCAGTGTATTGTCTGACTTCTAGTTACGTCTCTAATTACCCCTTTGGCCTGTGTAATGTATGTCTTCTAGTTACGGTCTCTAAATACCTCTTTGGCCAGTGTATTGTCTGTCTTCTAGTTACGATCTCTAATTACCCCTTTGGCCAGTGTATTGTCTGACTTCTAGTTACGGTCTCTAATTACCCCTTTGGCCAGTGTAATGTCTGTCTTCTAGTTACGATCTCTAATTACCCCTTTGGCCAGTGTATTGTCTGTCTTCTAGTTACGGTCTCTAATTACCCCTTTGGCCAGTGTAATGTCTGTCTTCTAGTTACGGTCTCTAATTACCCCTTTGGCCAGTGTATTGTCTGACTTCTAGTTACAGTCTCTAATTACCCCTTTGGCCAGTGTATTGTCTGACTTCTAGTTACGATCTCTAATTACCCCTTTGGCCAGTGTATTGTCTGTCTTCTAGTTACGATCTCTAAATACCTCTTTGGCCAGTGTATTGTCTGTCTTCTAGTTACGGTCTCTAATTACCCCTTTGGCCAGTGTATTGTCTGTCTTCTAGTTACGGTCTCTAATTACCCCTTTGGCCAGTGTATTGTCTGTCTTCTAGTTACGCTCGCTAATTACCCCTTTGGTCAGTGTATTGTCTGTCTTGTAGTTACGGTCTCTAATTACCCCTTTGGCCAGTGTAATGTCTGTCTTTTAGTTACGGTCTCTAAATACCTCTTTGGCCAGTGTATTGTCTGTCTTCTAGTTACGATCTCTAATTACCCCTTTGGCCAGTGTAATGTCTGTCTTCTAGTTACGATCTCTAATTACCCCTTAGGCCAGTGTATTGTCTGTCTTCTAGTTACGTCTCTAATTACCCCTTTGGCCAGTGTATTGTCTGTCTTCTAGTTACAGTCTCTAATTACCCCTTTGGCCAGTATATTGTCTGACTTCTAGTTACAGTCTCTAATTACCCCTTTGGCCAGTGTATTGTCTGACTTCTAGTTACGGTCTCTAATTACCCCTTTGGCCAGTGTATTGTCTGTCTTCTAGTTACGGTCTCTAATTACCCCTTTGGCCAGTGTAATGTCTGTCTTCTAGTTACGGTCTCTAATTACCCCTTTGGCCAGTGTATTGTCTGTCTTATAGTTACGATCTCTAATTACCCCTTTGGCCAGTGTATTGTCTGTCTTCTAGTTACGGTCTCTAATTACCCCTTTGGCCAGTGTATTGTCTGTCTTCTAGTTACGGTCTCTAATTACCCCTTTGGCCAGTGTAATGTCTGTCTTCTAGTTACAGTCTCTAATTACCCCTTTGGCCAGTGTATTGTCTGACTTCTAGTTACGTCTCTAATTACCCCTTTGGCCAGTGTAATGTCTGTCTTCTAGTTACGGTCTCTAAATACCTCTTTGGCCAGTGTATTGTCTGACTTCTAGTTACGTCTCTAATTACCCCTTTGGCCAGTGTAATGTGTGTCTTCTAGTTACGGTCTCTAATTACCCCTTTGGTCAGTGTATTGTCTGTCTTCTAGTTACGATCTCTAATTACCCCTTTGGCCAGTGTAATGTCTGTCTTCTATTTACGATCTCTAATTACCCCTTTGGCCAGTGTATTGTCTGACTTCTAGTTACGTCTCTAATTACCCTTTGGCCAGTGTAATGTCTGTCTTCTAGTTACGGTCTCTAAATACCTCTTTGGCCAGTGTATTGTCTGTCTTCTAGTTACGATCTCTAATTACCCCTTTGGCCAGTGTATTGTCTGTCTTCTAGTTACGGTCTCTAATTATCCCTTTGGCCAGTGTATTGTCTGTCTTCTAGTTACGGTCTCTAATTACCCCTTTGGCCAGTGTATTGTCTCTCTTGTAGTTACGGTCTCTAATTACCCATTTGGCCAGTGTAATGTCTGTCTTCTAGTTACGGTCTCTAAATTCCTCTTTGGCCAGTGTATTGTCTGTCTTCTAGTTACGATCTCTAATTACTCCTTTGGCCAGTGTATTGTCTGTCTTCTAGTTACGGTCTCTAATTACTCCTTTGGCCAGTGTATTGTCTGTCTTCTAGTTACGGTCTCTAATTACTCCTTTGGCCAGTGTATTGTCTGTCTTCTAGTTACAGTCTCTAATTATCCCTTTGGCCAGTGTATTGTCTGTCTTCTAGTTACGGTCTCTAATTACCCCTTTGGCCAGTGTATTGTCTGTCTTCTAGTTACGATCTCTAATTACCCCTTTGGCCAGTGTATTGTCTGTCTTCTAGTTACGATCTCTAATTACCCCTTTGGCCAGTGTATTGTCTGTCTTCTAGTTACGGTCTCTAATTATCCCTTTGGCCAGTGTATTGTCTGTCTTCTAGTTACGGTCTCTAATTACCCCTTTGGCCAGTGTATTGTCTCTCTTGTAGTTACGGTCTCTAATTACCCATTTGGCCAGTGTAATGTCTGTCTTCTAGTTACGGTCTCTAAATTCCTCTTTGGCCAGTGTATTGTCTGTCTTCTAGTTACGATCTCTAATTACTCCTTTGGCCAGTGTATTGTCTGTCTTCTAGTTACGGTCTCTAATTACTCCTTTGGCCAGTGTATTGTCTGTCTTCTAGTTACGGTCTCTAAATACTCCTTTGGCCAGTGTATTGTCTGTCTTCTAGTTACAGTCTCTAATTACCCCTTTAGCCAGTGTATTGTCTGTCTTCTAGTTACAGTCTCTAATTACCCCTTTAGCCAGTGTATTGTCTGTCTTCTAGTTACGGTCTCTAATTACCCCTTTGGCCAGTGTATTGTCTGTCTTCTAGTTACGATCTCTAATTACCCCTTTGGCCAGTGTATTGTCTCTCTTGTAGTTACGGTCTCTAATTACCCATTTGGCCAGTGTAATGTCTGTCTTCTAGTTACGGTCTCTAAATTCCTCTTTGTCCAGTGTATTGTCTGTCTTCTAGTTACGGTCTCTAATTACTCCTTTGGCCAGTGTATTGTCTGTCTTCTAGTTACAGTCTCTAATTATCCCTTTGGCCAGTGTATTGTCTGTCTTCTAGTTACGGTCTCTAATTACCCCTTTGTCCAGTGTATTGTCTGTCTTCTAGTTACAGTCTCTAATTACCCCTTTGGCCAGTGTATTGTCTGTCTTATAGTTACGTCTCTAATTACCCCTTTGGTCAGTGTATTGTCTGTTTTCTAGGTACGGTCTCTAATTACCCCTTTGGCCAGTGTATTGTCTGTCTTCTAGTTACAGTCTCTAATTATCCCTTTGGCCAGTGTAATGTCTGTCTTCTAGTTACGGTCTCTATTTACCCCTTTGGCCAGTGTATTGTCTGTCTTCTAGTTATGATCTCTAATTACCCCTTTGGCCAGTGTAATGTCTGTCTTCTAGTTACGGTCTCTAATTACCCCTTTGGCCAGTGTATTGTCTGTCCTCTAGTTACGATCTCTAATTACCTCTTTGGCCAGTGTATTGTCTGTCTTCTAGTTACGGTCTCTAATTACTCCTTTGGCCAGTGTATTGTCTGTCTTCTAGATACAGTCTCTAATTATCCCTTTGGCCAGTGTATTGTCTGTCTTCTAGTTACGGTCTCTAATTACCCCTTTGGCCAGTGTATTGTCTGTCTTCTAGTTACGATCTCTAATTACCCCTTTGGCCAGTGTATTGTCTGTCTTCTAGTTACGATCTCTAATTACCCCTTTGGCCAGTGTATTGTCTGTCTTCTAGTTACGGTCTCTAATTATCCCTTTGGCCAGTGTATTGTCTGTCTTCTAGTTACGGTCTCTAATTACCCCTTTGGCCAGTGTATTGTCTCTCTTGTAGTTACGGTCTCTAATTACCCATTCATCCAGTGTAATGTCTGTCTTCTAGTTACGGTCTCTAAATTCCTCTTTGGCCAGTGTATTGTCTGTCTTCTAGTTACGATCTCTAATTACTCCTTTGGCCAGTGTATTGTCTGTCTTCTAGTTACGGTCTCTAATTACTCCTTTGGCCAGTGTATTGTCTGTCTTCTAGTTACGGTCTCTAATTACTCCTTTGGCCAGTGTATTGTCTGTCTTCTAGTTACAGTCTCTAATTACCCCTTTAGCCAGTGTATTGTCGGTCTTCTAGTTACGGTCTCTAATTACTCCTTTGGCCAGTGTATTGTCTGTCTTCTAGTTACAGTCTCTAATTATCCCTTTGGCCAGTGTATTGTCTGTCTTCTAGTTACGTCTCTAATTACCCCTTTGGCCAGTGTATTGTCTGTCTTCTAGTTACGATCTCTAATTACCCCTTTGGCCAGTGTATTGTCTGTCTTATAGTTACGATCTCTAATTACCCCTTTGGCCAGTGTATTGTCTCTCTTGTAGTTACGGTCTCTAATTACCCATTTGGCCAGTGTAATGTCTGTCTTCTAGTTACGGTCTCTAAATTCCTCTTTGGCCAGTGTATTGTCTGTCTTCTAGTTACGGTCTCTAATTACTCCTTTGGCCAGTGTATTGTCTGTCTTCTAGTTACAGTCTCTAATTATCCCTTTGGCCAGTGTATTGTCTGTCTTCTAGTTACGGTCTCTAATTACCCCTTTGTCCAGTGTATTGTCTGTCTTCTAGTTACAGTCTCTAATTACCCCTTTGGCCAGTGTATTGTCTGTCTTATAGTTACGGTCTCTAATTACCCCTTTGGTCAGTGTATTGTCTGTCTTCTAGTTACGTCTCTAATTACCCCTTTGGCCAGTGTATTGTCTGTCTTCTAGTTACAGTCTCTAATTATCCCTTTGGCCAGTGTAATGTCTGTCTTCTAGTTACGGTCTCTATTTACCCCTTTGGCCAGTGTATTGTCTGTCTTCTAGTTATGATCTCTAATTACCCCTTTGGCCAGTGTAATGTCTGTCTTCTAGTTACGGTCTCTAATTACCCCTTTGGCCAGTGTATTGTCTGTCCTCTAGTTACGATCTCTAATTACCTCTTTGGCCAGTGTATTGTCTGTCTTCTAGTTACGGTCTCTAATTACTCCTTTGGCCAGTGTATTGTCTGTCTTCTAGTTACAGTCTCTAATTATCCCTTTGGCCAGTGTATTGTCTGTCTTCTAGTTACGGTCTCTAATTACCCCTTTGGCCAGTGTATTGTCTGTCTTCTACTTACGATCTCTAATTACCCCTTTGGCCAGTGTATTGTCTGTCTTATAGTTACGATCTCTAATTACCCCTTTGGCCAGTGTAGTGTCTGTCTTCTAGTTACGGTCTCTAATTACCCCTTTGGCCAGTGTATTGTCTGTCTTCTAGTTACAGTCTCTATTTACCCCTTTGGGCAGTGTATTGTCTGTCTTCTAGTTACAGTCTCTATTTACCCCTTTGGTCAGTGTATTGTCTGTCTTCTAGTTACGGTCTCTAATTACCCCTTTGGCCAGTGTAATGTCTGTCTTCTAGTTACGATCTCTAATTATCCCTTTGGCCAGTGTATTGTCTGTCTTCTAGTTACGATCTCTAATTACCCCTTTGGCCAGTGTATTGTATGTCTTCTAGTTACGATCTCTAATTACCCCTTTGGCCAGTGTATTGTCTGTCTTCTAGTTACGATCTCTAATTATCCCTTTGGCCAGTGTATTGTCTGTCTTCTAGTTACGATCTCTAATTATCCCTTTGGCGAGTGTAATGTCTGTCTTCTAGTTACGATCTCTAATTATCCCTTTGGCCAGTGTATTGTCTGTCTTCTAGTTACGATCTCTAATTACCCCTTTGGCCAGTGTATTGTCTGTCTTCTAGTTACGATCTCTAATTACCCCTTTGGCCAGTGTATTGTCTGTCTTCTAGTTACGGTCTCTAATTACCCCTTTGGCCAGTGTATTGTCTGTCTTCTAGTTACAGTCTCTAATTACCCCTTTGGCCAGTGTATTGACTGTCTTGTAGTTACAGTCTCTAATTACCCCTTTGGCCAGTGTAATGTATGTCTTCTAGTTACGGTCTCTAATTACCCCTTTGGCCAGTGTATTGTCTGACTTCTAGTTACATCTCTAATTACCCCTTTGGCCAGTGTATTGTGTGTCTTCCAGTTACGGTCTCTAATTACCCCTTTGGCCAGTGTATTGTCTGTCTTCTAGTTACGGTCTCTAATTACCCCTTTGGCCAGTGTATTGTCCGACTTCTAGTTACGGTCTCTAATTACCCCTTTGGCCAGTGTATTGTCTGTCTTCTATTTACGGTCTCTAATTACCCCTTTGGCCAGTGTATTGTGTGTCTTCTAGGTACGGTCTCTTATTACCCCTTTGGCCAGTGTAGTGTCTGTCTTCTAGTTACGGTCTCTAATTACCCCTTTGGCCAGTGTATTGTCTGTCTTCTAGTTACAGTCTCTAATTACCCCTTTGGCCAGTGTATTGTCTGTCTTCTAGTTACAGTCTCTAATTACCCCTTTGGCCAGTGTATTGTCTGTCTTCTAGTTACAGTCTCTAATTACCCCTTTGGCCAGTGTATTGACTGTCTTGTAGTTACAGTCTCTAATTACCCCTTTGGCCAGTGTATTGTCTGTCTTCTAGTTACAGTCTCTAATTACCCCTTTGGCCAGTGTATTGTCTGTCTTCTAGTTACAGTCTCTAATTACCCCTTTGGCCAGTGTATTGTCTGTCTTCTAGTTACAGTCTCTAATTACCCCTTTGGCCAGTGTATTGACTGTCTTGTAGTTACAGTCTCTAATTACCCCTTTGGCCAGTGTAATGTATGTCTTCTAGTTACGGTCTCTAATTACCCCTTTGGCCAGTGTATTGTCTGTCTTCTAGTTACAGTCTCTAATTACCCCTTTGGCCAGTGTATTGTCTGACTTCTTGTTACGGTCGCTAATTATCCCTTTGGCCAATGTATTGAGTGACTTCTAGTTACGTCTCTAATTACCCCTTTGGCCAGTCTATTGACTGTCTTGTAGTTACAGTCTCTAATTACCTCTTTGGCCAATGTATTGTCTGTCTTCTAGTTACAGTCTCTAATTACCCCTTTGGCCAGTGTATTGTCTGTCTTCTAGTTACAGTCTCTAATTACCCCTTTGGCCAGTGTATTGTCTGTCTTCTAATTACGATCTCTAATTACCCCTTTGGCCAGTGTATTGTCTGACTTCTAGTTACGATCTCTAATTACCCCTTTGGCCAGTGTATTGTCTGTCTTCTTGTTACGGTCTCTAATTACCCCTTTGGCCAGTGTATTGTCTGACTTCTAGTTACGTCTGTAATTACCCCTTTGGCCAGTGTATTGTCTTACTTCTAGTTACGGTCTCTAATTAACCCTTTGGCCAGTGTATTGTCTGTCTTCTAGTTACGATCTGTAATTACCCCTTTGGCCAGTGTATTGTCTGTCTTCTAGTTACGGTCTCTAATTACCCCTTTGGCCAGTGTATTGTGTGTCTTCTAGGTACGGTCTCTAATTACCCCTTTGGCCAGTGTATTGTCTGTCTTCTAGTTACGGTCTCTAATTACCCCTTTGGCCAGTGTATTGTCTGTCTTCTAGTTACGGTCTCTAATTACCCCTTTGGCCAGTGTATTGTCTTTCTTCTAGTTACAGTCTCTAAATACCTCTTTGGCCAGTGTATAGTCTGTCTTCTAGTTACGGTCTCTAATTACCCCTTTGGCCAGTGTATTGTCTGTCTTCTAGTTACGGTCTCTAATTACTCCTTTGACCAGTGTATTGACTGTCTTGTAGTTACAGACTCTAATTACCCCTTTGGCCAGTGTATTGTCTGACTTCTAGTTACGGTCTTTAATTATCCCTTTGGCAAATGTATTGAGTGACTTCTAGTTACGTCTCTAATTACCCCTTTGGCCAGTCTATTGACTGTCTTGTAGTTACAGTCTCTAATTACCTCTTTGGCCAATGTATTGTCTGTCTTCTAGTTACAGTCTCTAATTACGCTTTTGGCCAGTGTATTGTCTGTCTTCTAGTTACAGTCTCTAATTACCCCTTTGGCCAGTGTATTGTCTGTCTTCTAGTTACGGTCTCTAATTACCCCTTTGGCCAGTGTATTGTCTGTCTTCTAGTTACGGTCTCTAATTATCCCTTTGGCCAGTGTATTGTCTGTCTTCTAGTTACGATCTCTAATTATCCCTTTGGCCAGTGTATTGTCTGTCTTCTAGTTACGATCTCTAATTACCCCTTTGGCCAGTGTATTGTCTGTCTTCTAGTTACGATCTCTAATTACCCCTTTGGCCAGTGTATTGTCTGTCTTCTAGTTACGATCTCTAATTATCCCTTTGGCCAGTGTATTGTCTGTCTTCTAGTTACGATCTCTAATTATCCCTTTGGCGAGTGTAATGTCTGTCTTCTAGTTACGATCTCTGATTATCCCTTTGGCCAGTGTATTGTCTGTCTTCTAGTTACGATCTCTAATTACCCCTTTGGCCAGTGTATTGTCTGTCTTCTAGTTACGATCTCTAATTACCCCTTTGGCCAGTGTATTGTCTGTCTTCTAGTTACGGTCTCTAATTACCCCTTTGGCCAGTGTATTGTCTGTCTTCTAGTTACGACCTCTTATTACCCCTTTGGGCAGTGTATTGTCTGTCTTCTAGTTACGGTCTCTAATTACCCCTTTGGCCAGTGTATTGTCTGACTTCTAGATACGGTCTCTAATTACCCCTTTGGTCAGTGTATTGTCTGACGTCTAGTTACGGTCTCTAATTACCCATTTGGCCATTGTAGTGTCTGTCTTCTAGTTACGATCTCTAATTACCCCTTTGGCCAGTGTATTGTCTGACTTCTAGTTACATCTCTAATTACCCCTTTGGCCAGTGTATTGTCTGTCTTCTAGTTACGGTCTCTAATTACCCCTTTGGCCAGTGTATTGTCTGACTTCTAGTTACGGTCTCTAATTACCCCTTTGGCCAGTGTATTGTCTGTCTTCTAGTTACGATCTCTAATTACTCCTTTGGGCAGTGTATTGTCTGTCTTCTATTTACGGTCTCTAATTACCCCTTTGGCCAGTGTATTGTGTGTCTTCTAGGTACGGTCTCTTATTACCCCTTTGGCCAGTGTAGTGTCTGTCTTCTAGTTACGGTCTCTAATTACCCCTTTGGCCAGTGTATTGTCTGTCTTCTAGTTACAGTCTCTAATTACCCCTTTGGCCAGTGTATTGTCTGTCTTCTAATTACGATCTCTAATTACCCCTTTGGCCAGTGTATTGCCTGACTTCTAGTTACGATCTCTAATTACCCCTTTGGCCAGTGTATTGTCTGTCTTCTTGTTACGGTCTCTAATTACCCCTTTGGCCAGTGTATTGTCTGACTTCTAGTTACGGTCTCTAATTACCCCTTTGGCCAGTGTATTGTCTGTCTTCTAGTTACGATCTCTAATTACCCCTTTGGCCAGTGTATTGACTGTCTTCTGGTTACGGTCTCTAATTACCCCTTTGGCCAGTGTATTGTGTGTCTTCTAGGTACGGTCTCTAATTACCCCTTTGGCCAGTGTATTGTCTGTCTTCTAGTTACGGTTTCTAATTACCTCTTTGGCCAGTGTATTGTCTGTCTTCTAGTTACGGTCTCTAATTACCCCTTTGGCCAGTGTATTGTCTTTCTTCTAGTTACAGTCTCTAAATACCTCTTTGGCCAGTGTATAGTCTGTCTTCTAGTTACGGTCTCTAATTACCCCTTTGGCCAGTGTATTGTCTGTCTTCTAGTTACGGTCTCTAATTACCCCTTTGGCCAGTGTATTGACTGTCTTCTAGTTACAGTCTCTAATTACCCCTTTGGCCAGTGTATTGTCTGACTTCTAGTTACGGTCTCTAATTATCCCTTTGGCCAGTGTATTGTCTGACTTCTAGTTACAGTCTCTAATTATCCCTTTGGCCAGTGTATTGAGTGACTTCTAGTTACGTCTCTAATTACCCCTTTGGCCAGTCTATTGACTGTCTTGTAGTTACAGTCTCTAATTACCTCTTTGGCCAATGTATTGTCTGTCTTCTAGTTACAGTCTCTAATTACGCTTTTGGCCAGTGTATTGTCTGTCTTCTAGTTACATCTCTAATTACCCCTTTGGCCAGTGTATTGTGTGTCTTCTAGTTACAGTCTCTAATTACCCCTTTGGCCAGTGTATTGTCTGTCTTCTAGTTACAGTCTCTAATTACCCCTTTGGCCAGTGTATTGTCTGTCTTCTAGTTACGGTCTCTAATTACCCCTTTGGCCAGTGTATTGTCTGTCTTCTAGTTACAGTCTCTAATTACCCCTTTGGCCAGTGTATTGTCTGTCTTCTAGTTACAGTCTCTAATTACCCCTTTGGCCAGTGTATTGTCTCTCTTCTAGTTACAGTCTCTAATTACCCCTTTGGCCAGTGTATTGTCTGTCTTCTAGTTACGGTCTCTAATTACCCCTTTGGCCAGTGTATTGTCTGTCTTCTAGTTACAGTTTCTAATTACATCTTTGGCCAGTGTATTGTCTGTCTTCTAGTTACAGTCTCTAATTACCCCTTTGGCCAGTGTATTGTCTGTCTTCTAGTTACAGTCTCTAATTACCCCTTTGGCCAGTGTATTGTCTGTCTTCTAGTTACAGTCTCTAATTACCCCTTTGGCCAGTGTATTGTCTGACGTCTAGTTACGGTCTCTAATTACCCCTTTGGCCAGTGTATTGTGTGTCTTCTAGTTACGGTCTCTAATTACCCCTTTGGCCAGTGTATTGTCTGTCTTCTAGTTACAGTCTCTAATTACCCCTTTGGCCAGTGTATTGTCTGTCTTCTAGTTACGGTCTCTAATTACCCCTTTGGCCAGTGTATTGTCTGTCTTCTAGTTACAGTCTCTAATTACCCCTTTGGCCAGTGTATTGTCTGTCTTCTAGTTACAGTTTCTAATTACATCTTTGGCCAGTGTATTGTCTGTCTTCTAGTTACGATCTCTAATTACCCCTTTGGCCAGTGTATTGTCTGTCTTCTAGTTACAGTCTCTATTTACCCCTTTGGCCAGTGTATTGTCTGTCTTCTAGTTATGATCTCTAATTACCCCTTTGGCCAGTGTATTGTCTGTCTTCTAGTTACGATCTCTAATTACCCCTTTGGCCAGTGTATTGTCTGACTTCTAGTTACGGTCTCTAATTACCCCTTTGGCCAGTGTATTGTCTTACTTCTAGTTACGTCTCTAATTAACCCTTTGGCCAGTGTATTGTCTGTCTTCTAGTTACGATCTCTAATTACCCCTTTGGCCAGTGTATTGTCTGTCTTCTGGTTACGGTCTCTAATTACCCCTTTGGCCAGTGTATTGTGTGTCTTCTAGGTACGGTCTCTAATTACCCCTTTGGCCAGTGTATTGTCTGTCTTCTAGTTACGGTTTCTAATTACCTCTTTGGCCAGTGTATTGTCTGTCTTCTAGTTACGGTCTCTAATTACCCCTTTGGCTAGTGTATTGTCTTTCTTCTAGTTACAGTCTCTAAATACCTCTTTGGCCAGTGTATAGTCTGTCTTCTAGTTACGGTCTCTAATTACCCCTTTGGCCAGTGTATTGTCTGTCTTCTAGTTACGGTCTCTAATTACCCCTTTGGCCAGTGTATTGACTGTCTTGTAGTTACAGTCTCTAATTACCCCTTTGGCCAGTGTATTGTCTGTCTTCTAGTTACAGTCTCTAATTACCCCTTTGGCCAGTGTATTGTCTGTCTTCTAGTTACGGTCTCTAATTATCCCTTTGGCCAGTGTATTGTCTGTCTTCTAGTTACGGTCTCTAATTATCCCTTTGGCCAATGTATTGAGTGACTTCTAGTTACGTCTCTAATTACCCCTTTGGCCAGTGTATTGACTGTCTTGTAGTTACAGTCTCTAATTACCTCTTTGGCCAATGTATTGTCTGTCTTCTAGTTACAGTCTCTAATTACGCTTTTGGCCAGTGTATTGTCTGTCTTCTAGTTACAGTCTCTAATTACCCCTTTGGCCAGTGTATTGTCTGTCTTCTAGTTACGGTCTCTAATTACCCCTTTGGCCAGTGTATTGTCTGTCTTCTAGTTACGATCTCTAATTACCCCTTTGGCCAGTGTATTGTCTGTCTTCTAGTTACGATCTCTAATTACCCCTTTGGCCAGTGTATTGTCTGTCTTCTAGTTACGGTCTCTAATTACCCCTTTGGCCAGTGTATTGTCTGTCTTCTAGTTACAGTCTCTAATTACCCCTTTGGCCAGTGATTTGTCTGTCTTCTAGTTACAGTTTCTAATTACATCTTTGGCCAGTGTATTGTCTGTCTTCTAGTTACAGTCTCTAATTACCCCTTTGGCCAGTGTATTGTCTGTCTTCTAGTTACAGTCTCTAATTACCCCTTTGGCCAGTGTATTGTCTGTCTTCTAGTTACAGTCTCTAATTACCCCTTTGGCCAGTGTATTGTGTGTCTTCTACTTACAGTCTCTAATTACCCCTTTGGCCAGTGTATTGTCTGTCTTCTAGTTACAGTCTCTATTTACCCCTTTGGCCAGTGTATTGTCTGTCTTCTAGTAATGATCTCTAATTACCCCTTTGGCCAGTGTATTGTCTGTCTTCTAGTTACGATCTCTAATTACCCCTTTGGCCAGTGTATTGTCTGTCTTCTAGTTACAGTCTCTATTTACCCCTTTGGCCAGTGTATTGTCTGTCTTCTAGTTACAGTCTCTAATTACCCCTTTGGCCAGTGTATTGTCTGTCTTCTAGTTACGGTCTCTAATTACCCCTTTGGCCAGTGTATTGTCTGTCTTCTAGTTACAGTCTCTAATTACCCCTTTGGCCAGTGTATTGTCTGTCTTCTAGTTACAGTCTCTATTTACCCCTTTGGCCAGTGTATTGTCTGTCCTCTAGTTACGATCTCTAATTACCCCTTTGGCCAGTGTATTGTCTGTCTTCTAGTTACGATCTCTAATTACCCCTTTGGCCAGTGTATTGTCTGTCTTCTAGTTACGGTCTCTAATTACCCCTTTGGCCAGTATATTGTGTGTCTTCTAGTTACGGTCTCTAATTACCCCTTTGGCCTGTGTAATGTCTGTCTTCTAGTTATGATCTCTAATTACCCCTTTGGCCAGTGTATTGTGTGTCTTCTAGTTACGATCTCTAATTACCCCTTTGGCCAGTGTATTGTCTGTCTTCTAGTTACGATCTCTAATTACCCCTTTGGCCAGTGTATTGTGTGTCTTCTAGTTACGATCTCTAATTACCCCTTTGGTCAGTGTATTGTGTGTCTTCTAGTTACGATCTCTAATTACCCCTTTGGCCAGTGTATTGTGTGTCTTCTAGTTACGATCTCTAATTACCCCTTTGGTCAGTGTATTGTCTGTCTTCTAGCTACAGTCTCTAATTACCCCTTTGGCCAGTGTATTGTGTGTCTTCTAGTTACGATCTCTAATTACCCCTTTGGCCAGTGTTTTGTCGGTCTTGTAGTTATGGTCTCTAATTACCCCTTTGGTCAGTGTATTGTGTGTCTTCTAGTTACGGTCTCTAATTACCGCTTTGGCCAGTGTATTGTGTGTCTTCTAGTTACGATCTCTAATTACCCCTTTGGCCAGTGTATTGTCTGTCTTGTAGTTACGATCTCTAATTACCCCTTTGGTCAGTGTATTGTCTGTCTTCTAGTTACGGTCTCTAATTACCACTTTGGCCAGTGTATTGTCTGTCTTATAGTTACGATCTCTAATTACCCCTTTGGCCAGTGTATTGTCGGTCTTGTAGTTTTGGTCTCTAATTACCCCTTTGGTCAGTGTATTGTGTGTCTTCTAGTTACAGTCTCTAATTACCCCTTTGGTCAGTGTATTGTGTGTCTTCTAGTTACAGTCTCTAATTACCCCTTTGGCCAGTGTATTGTGTGTCTTCTAGTTACGATCTCTAATTACCCCTTTGGTCAGTGTATTGTGTGTCTTCTAGTTACAGTCTCTAATTACCCCTTTGGTCAGTGTATTGTCTGTCTTCTAGTTACGGTCTCTAATTACCCCTTTGGCCAGTGTATTGTCTGTCTTCTAGTTACGATCTCTAATTACCCCTTTGGGCAGTGTATTGTCTGTCTTCTTGTTACGGTCTCTAATTACCCCTTTGGCCAGTGTATTGTCTGACTTCTAGTTACGTCTCTAATTACCCCTTTGGCCAGTGTATTGTCTGTCTTCTAGTTACAGTCTCTATTTACCCATTTGGCCAGTGTATTGTCTGTCTTCTAGTTATGATCTCTAATTACCCCTTTGGCCAGTGTATTGTGTGTCTTCTAGTTACGGTCTCTAATTACCCCTTTTGCCAGTGTATTGTGTGTCTTCTAGTTACGATCTCTAATTACCCCTTTGGCCAGTGTATTGTCTGTCTTCTAGTTACGGTCTCTAATTACCCCTTTGGCCAGTGTATTGTCTGTCTTCTAGTTACAGTCTCTAATTACCCCTTTGGCCAGTGTATTGTCTGTCTTCTAGTTACGGTCTCTAATTACCCCTTTGGCCAGTGTAATGTCTGTCTTCTAGTTACGGTCTCTAATTACCCCTTTGGCCAGTGTATTGTCTGTCTTCTAGTTACGGTCTCTAATTACCCCTTTGGCCAGTGTAATGTCTGTCTTATAGTTACGGTCTCTAATTACCCCTTTGGCCAGTGTATTGTCTGTCTTCTAGTTACAGTCTCTAATTATCCCTTTGGCCAGTGTATTGTCTGTCTTCTAGTTACGGTCTCTAATTACATCTTTGGCCAGTGTATTGTCTGTCTTCTAGTTACAGTCTCTAATTACCCCTTTGGCCAGTGTAATGTCTGTCTTCTAGTTACGGTCTCTAATTACCCCTTTGGCCAGTGTATTGTCTGTCTTCTAGTTACAGTCTCTAATTACCCCTTTGGCCAGTGTATTGTCTGTCTTCTAGTTACGGTCTCTAATTACATCTTTGGCCAGTGTATTGTCTGTCTTCTAGTTACAGTCTCTAATTACCCCTTTGGCCAGTGTATTGTCTGTCTTCTAGTTATGATCTCTAATTACCCCTTTGGCCAGTGTATTGTCTGTCTTCTAGTTACGATCTCTAATTACCCCTTTGGTCAGTGTATTGTGTGTCTTCTAGTTACGATCTCTAATTACCCCTTTGGCCAGTGTATTGTGTGTCTTCTAGTTACGATCTCTAATTACCCCTTTGGTCAGTGTATTGTCTGTCTTCTAGTTACAGTCTCTAATTACCCCTTTGGCCAGTGTATTGTGTGTCTTCTAGTTACGATCTCTAATTACCCCTTTGGCCAGTGTATTGTCGGTCTTGTAGTTATGGTCTCTAATTACCCCTTTGGTCAGTGTATTGTGTGTCTTCTAGTTACGGTCTCTAATTACCGCTTTGGCCAGTGTATTGTGTGTCTTCTAGTTACGATCTCTAATTACCCCTTTGGCCAGTGTATTGTCGGTCTTGTAGTTACGATCTCTAATTACCCCTTTGGTCAGTGTATTGTCTGTCTTCTAGTTACGGTCTCTAATTACCCCTTTGGCCAGTGTATTGTCTGTCTTATAGTTACGATCTCTAATTACCCCTTTGGCCAGTGTATTGTCGGTCTTGTAGTTTTGGTCTCTAATTACCCCTTTGGTCAGTGTATTGTGTGTCTTCTAGTTACAGTCTCTAATTACCCCTTTGGTCAGTGTATTGTGTGTCTTCTAGTTACAGTCTCTAATTACCCCTTTGGCCAGTGTATTGTGTGTCTTCTAGTTACGATCTCTAATTACCCCTTTGGTCAGTGTATTGTGTGTCTTCTAGTTACAGTCTCTAATTACCCCTTTGGTCAGTGTATTGTCTGTCTTCTAGTTACGGTCTCTAATTACCCCTTTGGCCAGTGTATTGTCTGTCTTCTAGTTACGATCTCTAATTACCCCTTTGGGCAGTGTATTGTCTGTCTTCTTGTTACGGTCTCTAATTACCCCTTTGGCCAGTGTATTGTCTGACTTCTAGTTACGTCTCTAATTACCCCTTTGGCCAGTGTATTGTCTGTCTTCTAGTTACAGTCTCTATTTACCCATTTGGCCAGTGTATTGTCTGTCTTCTAGTTATGATCTCTAATTACCCCTTTGGCCAGTGTATTGTCTGTCTTCTAGTTACGGTCTCTAATTACCCCTTTTGCCAGTGTATTGTGTGTCTTCTAGTTACGATCTCTAATTACCCCTTTGGCCAGTGTATTGTCTGTCTTCTAGTTACGGTCTCTAATTACCCCTTTGGCCAGTGTATTGTGTGTCTTCTAGTTACGGTCTCTAATTACCCCTTTGGCCAGTGTATTGTCTGTCTTCTAGTTACGGTCTCTAATTACCCCTTTGGCCAGTGTATTGTCTGTCTTCTAGTTACGGTCTCTAATTACCCCTTTGGCCAGTGTAATGTCTGTCTTCTAGTTACGGTCTCTAATTACCCCTTTGGCCAGTGTATTGTCTGTCTTCTAGTTACGGTCTCTGATTACCCCTTTGGCCAGTGTAATGTCTGTCTTATAGTTACGGTCTCTAATTACCCCTTTGGCCAGTGTATTGTCTGTCTTCTAGTTACAGTCTCTAATTATCCCTTTGGCCAGTGTATTGTCTGTCTTCTAGTTACGGTCTCTAATTACATCTTTGGCCAGTGTATTGTCTGTCTTCTAGTTCCAGTCTCTAATTACCCCTTTGGCCAGTGTAATGTCTGTCTTCTAGTTACGGTCTCTAATTACCCCTTTGGCCAGTGTATTGTCTGTCTTCTAGTTACAGTCTCTAATTACCCCTTTGGCCAGTGTATTGTCTGTCTTCTATTTACGGTCTCTAATTACATCTTTGGCCAGTGTATTGTCTGTCTTCTAGTTACAGTCTCTAATTACCCCTTTGGCCAGTGTATTGTCTGTCTTCTAGTTACGGTCTCTAATTACCCCTTTGGCCAGTGTATTGTCTGTCTTCTAGTTACGATCTCTAATTACCCCTTTGGCCAGTGTATTGTCTGTCTTCTAGTTACGATCTCTAATTACCCCTTTGGCCAGTGTATTGTCTGTCTTCTAGTTACGGTCTCTAATTACCCCTTTGGCCAGTGTATTGTCTGTCTTCTAGTTACGATCTCTAATTACCCCTTTGGGCAGTGTATTGTCTGTCTTCTAGTTACGGTCTCTAATTACCCCTTTGGCCAGTGTATTGTCTCTCTTCTAGTTACAGTCTCTAATTACCCCTTTGGCCAGTGTATTGTCTGTCTTCTAGTTACGACTCTAATTACCCCTTTGGCCAGTGTATTGTGTGTCTTCTACTTACGGTCTCTAATTACCCCTTTGGCCAGTGTAATGTCTGTCTTCTAGTTACGGTCTCTATTTACCCCTTTGGCCAGTGTATTGTCTGTCTTCTAGTTACGGTCTCTAATTACCCCTTTGGCCAGTGTAATGTCTGTCTTCTAGTTACGGTCTCTAATTATCCCTTTGGCCAGTGTATTGTCTGACTTCTAGATACGGTCTCTAGTTACCCCTTTGGTCAGTGTATTGTCTGACGTCTAGTTACGTCTCTAATTACCCATTTGGCCAGTGTAGTGTCTGTCTTCTAGTTACGATCTCTAATTACCCCTTTGGCCAGTGTATTGTTTGACTTCTAGTTACGGTCTCTAATTACCCCTTTGGCCAGTGTATTGTCTGACTTCTAGTTACGGTCTCTATTTACCCCTTTGGCCAGTGTATTGTCTGTCTTCTAGTTACGATCTCTAATTACCCCTTTGGCCAGTGTATTATCTGTCTTCTAGTTACGTCTCTAATTACCCCTTTTGCCAGTGTTTTGTCTGACTTCTAGTTACGGTCTCTATTTACCCCTTTGGCCAGTGTATTGTCTGTCTTCTAGTTACGATCTCTAATTACCCCTTTGGCCAGTGTATTGTCTGTCTTCTAGTTACGATCTCTAATTATCCCTTTGGCCAGTGTATTGTCTGTCTTCTAGTTACAGTCTCTATTTACCCCTTTGGCCAGTGTATTGTCTGTCTTCTAGTTATGATCTCTAATTACCCCTTTGGCCAGTGTATTGTCTGACTTCTAGTTACGGTCTCTAATTACCCCTTTGGCCAGTGTATTGTCTGACTTCTAGTTACGGTCTCTAATTACCCCTTTGGCCAGTGTATTGTCTGTCTTCTAGTTACGGTCTCTAATTACCCCTTTGGCCAGTGTATTGTCTGTCTTCTAGTTACAGTCTCTATTTACCCCTTTGGCCAGTGTATTGTCTGTCTTCTAGTTACGATCTCTAATTACCCCTTTGGCCAGTGTATTGTCTGTCTTCTAGTTACGGTCTCTAATTACCCCTTTGGCCAGCGTATTGTCTGTCTTCTAGTTACAGTCTCTAATTACCCCTTTGGCCAGTGTATTGTCTGTCTTCTAGTTACAGTCTCTAATTACCCCTTTGGCCAGTGTAATGTCTGTCTTCTAGTTACGATCTCTAATTACCCCTTTGGCCAGTGTATTGTCTGTCTTCTAGTTACAGTCTCTAATTACCCCTTTGGCCAGTGTATTGTCTGTCTTCTAGTTACGATCTCTAATTACCCCTTTGGCCAGTGTATTGTCTGTCTTCTAGTTACGGTCTCTAATTACCCCTTTGGCCAGTGTATTGTGTGTCTTCTAGTTACGGTCTCTAATTACCCCTTTGGCCAGTGTATTGTCTGTCTTCTAGTTACGTCTCTAATTACCCCTTTGGCCAGTGTATTGTCTGTCTTCTAGTTACAGTCTCTAATTACCCCTTTGGCCAGTGTATTGTCTGTCTTCTAGTTACGGTCTCTAATTACCCCTTTGGCCAGTGTATTGTCTGACTTCTAGTTACAGTCTCTAATTACCCCTTTGGCCAGTGTATTGTCTGTCTTCTAGTTACAGTCTCTAATTACCCCTTTGGCCAGTGTATTGTCTGTCTTGTAGTTACGGTCTCTAATTACCCCTTTGGCCAGTGTATTGTCTCTCTTGTAGTTACGGTCTCTAATTACCCCTTTGGCCAGTGTATTGTCTGTCTTCTAGTTACGATCTCTAATTACCCCTTTGGCCAGTGTATTGTCTGTCTTCTAGTTACGTCTCTAATTACCCCTTTGGCCAGTGTATTGTCTGTCTTCTAGTTACGATCTCTAATTACCCCTTTGGCCAGTGTATTGTCTGTCTTCTAGTTACAGTCTCTAATTATCCCTTTGGCCAGTGTATTGTCTGTCTTCTAGTTACGGTCTCTAATTACCCCTTTGGCCAGTGTATTGTCTGTCTTATAGTTACGATCTCTAATTACCCCTTTGGCCAGTGTATTGTCTGTCTTATAGTTACGGTCTCTAATTACCCCTTTGGCCAGTGTATTGTCTGTCTTCTAGTTACAGTCTCTAATTACCCCTTTGGCTAGTTTATTGTCTGTCTTCTAGTTACGGTATCTAATTACCCCTTTGGCCAGTGTATTGTCTGTCTTCTAGTTACGGTCTCTAATTACCCCTTTGGCCAGTGTATTGTCTGTCTTCTAGTTACGATCTCTAATTACCCCTTTGGCCAGTGTATTGTCTGTCTTCTAGTTACGGTCTCTAATTACCCCTTTGGCCAGTGTATTGTGTGTCTTCTAGTTACGGTCTCTAATTACCCCTTTGGCCAGTGTAATGTCTGTCTTCTAGTTACGTTCTCTAATTATCCCTTTGGCCAGTGTACTGTCTGTCTTCTAGTTACGATCTCTAATTACCCCTTTGGCCAGTGTATTGTCTGTCTTCTAGTTACGGTCTCTAATTACCCCTTTGGCCAGTGTATTGTCTGTCTTCTAGTTACGATCTCTAATTACCCCTTTGGGCAGTGTATTGTCTGTCTTCTAGTTACGGTCTCTAATTACCCCTTTGGCCAGTGTATTGTCTGTCTTCTAGTTACAGTCTCTAATTACCCCTTTGGCCAGTGTATTGTCTGTCTTCTAGTTACGTCTCTAATTACCCCTTTGGCCAGTGTATTGTGTGTCTTCTACTTACGGTCTCTAATTACCCCTTTGGCCAGTGTAATGTCTGTCTTCTAGTTACGGTCTCTATTTACCCCTTTGGCCAGTGTATTGTCTGTTTTCTAGTTACGGTCTCTAATTACCCCTTTGGCCAGTGTAATGTCTGTCTTCTAGTTATGGTCTCTAATTATCCCTTTGGCCAGTGTATTGTCTGTCTTCTAGTTACGATCTCTAATTACCCCTTTGGCCAGTGTATTGTCTGTCTTCTAGTTACGGTCTCTAATTACCCCTTTGGCCAGTGTATTGTCTGTCTTCTAGTTACGATCTCTAATTACCCCTTTGGGCAGTGTATTGTCTAACTTCTAGATACGGTCTCTAATTACCCCTTTGGTCAGTGTATTGTCTGACGTCTAGTTACGTCTCTAATTACCCATTTGGCCAGTGTAGTGTCTGTCTTCTAGTTACGATCTCTAATTACCCCTTTGGCCAGTGTATTGTCTGACTTCTAGTTACGTCTCTAATTACCCCTTTGGCCAGTGTATTGTGTGTCTTCTAGTTACGGTCGCTAATTACCCCTTTGGCCAGTGTATTGTCTGACTTCTAGTTACGGTCTCTAATTACCCCTTTGGCCAGTGTATTGTCTGACTTCTAGTTACGGTCTCTAATTACCCCTTTGGCCAGTGTATTGTCTGTCTTCTAGTTACGGTCTCTAATTACCCCTTTGGCCAGTGTATTGTGTGTCTTCTAGGTACGGTCTCTTATTACCCCTTTGGCCAGTGTATTGTCTGTCTTCTAGTTACGGTCTCTATTTACCCCTTTGGCCAGTGTATTGTCTGTCTTCTAGTTACGGTCTCTAATTACCCCTTTGGCCAGCGTATTGTCTGTCTTCTAGTTACGATCTCTAATTACCCCTTTGGCCAGTGTAGTGTCTGTCTTGTAGTTACGGTCTCTAATTACCCCTTTGGCCAGTGTATTGTCTGTCTTCTAGTTACAGTCTCTAATTACCCCTTTGGCCAGTGTATTGTCTGTCTTCTAGTTACAGTCTCTAATTACCCCTTTGGCCAGTGTATTGTCTGTCTTCTAGTTACAGTCTCTAATTACCCCTTTGGCCAGTGTAGTGTCTGTCTTCTAGTTATGATCTCTAATTACCCCTTTGGCCAGTGTATTGTCTGACTTCTAGTTACGGTCTCTAATTACCCCTTTGGCCAGTGTATTGTCTGTCTTCTAGTTACGATCTCTAATTACCCCTTTGGCCAGTGTATTGTCTGTCTTATAGTTACGGTCTCTAATTACCCCTTTGGCCAGTGTATTGTCTGTCTTATAGTTACGATCTCTAATTACCCCTTTGGCCAGTGTATTGTCTGTCTTCTAGTTACAGTCTCTAATTACCCCTTTGGCCAGTGTATTGTCTGTCTTCTAGTTACGGTCTCTAATTACCCCTTTGGTCAGTGTATTGTCTGTCTTCTAGTTACGGTCTCTAATTACCCCTTTGGCCTGTGTATTGTGTGACTTCTAGTTACGATCTCTAATTACCCCTTTGGCCAGTGTATTGTCTGTCTTCTAGTTACAGTCTCTAATTACCCCTCTGGCCAGTGTATTGTCTGTCTTCTAGTTACGGTCTCTAATTACCTCTTTGGCCAGTGTATTGTGTGTCTTCTAGTTACGGTCTCTAATTACCCCTTTGGCCAGTGTAATGTCTGTCTTCTAGTTACGTCTCTAATTACCCCTTTGGCCAGTGTATTGTCTGTCTTCTAGTTACGGTCTCTAATTACCTCTTTGGCCAGTGTATTGTGTGTCTTCTAGTTACGGTCTCTAATTACCCCTTTGGCCAGTGTATTGTCTGTCTTATAGTTACGATCTCTAATTACCCCTTTGGCCAGTGTATTGTCTGTCTTCTAGTTACGGTCTCTAATTACCCCTTTGGCCAGTGTATTGTCTGTCTTATAGTTACGATCTCTAATTACCCCTTTGGCCAGTGTAATGTCTGTCTTCTAGTTACGTCTCTAATTACCCCTTTGGCCAGTGTATTGTCTGTCTTATAGTTACGGTCTCTAATTACCCCTTTGGCCAGTGTATTGTCTGTCTTCTAGTTACGATCTCTAATTACCCCTTTGGCCAGTGTATTGTCTGTCTTCTAGTTACGGTATCTAATTACCCCTTTGGCCAGTGTATTGTCTGTCTTCTAGTTACGGTCTCTAATTACCCCTTTGGCCAGTGTAATGTCTGTCTTCTAGTTACGGTATCTAATTACCCCTTTGGCCAGTGTATTGTCTGTCTTCTAGTTACGGTCTCTAATTACCCCTTTGGCTAGTGTATTGTCTGTCTTCTAGTTATGATCTCTAATTACCCCTTTTGCCAGTGTATTGTCTGTTTTCTAGTTACGATCTCTAATTACCCCTTTGGCCAGTGTATTGTCTGTCTTCTAGATACAGTCTCTAATTACCCCTTTGGCCAGTGTATTGTCTGTCTTCTAGTTACGGTATCTAATTACCCCTTTGGCCAGTGTATTGTCTGTCTTCTAGTTACGGTTTCTAATTACCCCTTTGGCCAGTGTATTGTGTGTCTTCTAGTTACAGTCTCTAATTACCCCTTTGGCCAGTGTATTGTCTGTCTTCTAGTTACGGTCTCTAATTACCCCTTTGGCCAGTGTATTGTCTGTCTTCTAGTTATGATCTCTAATTACCCCTTTGGCCAGTGTATTGTCTGTCTTCTAGTTACGGTATCTAATTACCCCTTTGGCCAGTGTATTGTCTGTCTTCTAGTTACGGTCTCTAATTACCCCTTTGGCCAGTGTATTGTGTGTCTTCTAGTTACGGTCTCTAATTACCCCTTTGGCCAGTGTATTGTCTGTCTTCTAGTTACGGTCTCTAATTACTCCTTTGGCCAGTGTATTGTCTGTCTTCTAGTTATAATCTCTAATTACCCCTTTGGCCAGTGTATTGTCTGTCTTCTAGTTACGGTCTCTAATTACCCCTTTGGCCAGTGTATTGTCTGTCTTCTAGTTACGGTCTCTAATTACCCCTTTGGCCAGTGTATTGTCTGTCTTCTAGTTATGATCTCTAATTACCCCTTTGGCCAGTGTATTGTCTGTCTTCTAGTTACGGTCTCTAATTACCCCTTTGGCCAGTGTATTGTCTGTCTTCTAGTTACGATCTCTAATTACCCCTTTGGCCAGTGTATTGTCTGTCTTCTAGTTATGGTCTCTAATTACCCCTTTGGCCAGTGTATTGTCTGTCTTCTAGTTATGATCTCTAATTACCCCTTTGGCCAGTGTATTGTCTGTCTTCTAGTTACAGTCTCTATTTACCCCTTTGGCCAGTGTATTGTCTGTCTTCTAGTTACGGTCTCTAATTACCCCTTTGGCCAGTGTATTGTCTGTCTTCTAGTTACAGTCTCTAATTACCCCTTTGGCCAGTGTATTGTCTGTCTTCTAGTTACGGTCTCTAATTACCCCTTTGCCCAGTGTATTGTCTGTCTTCTAGTTACAGTCTCTAATTACCCCTTTGGCCAGTGTATTGTCTCTCTTCTAGTTACGGTCTCTAATTACCCCTTTGGCCAGTGTATTGTCTGTCTTCTAGTTACAGTCTCTAATTACCCCTTTGGCCAGTGTATTGTCTGTCTTCTAGTTACGGTCTCTAATTACCCCTTTGGCCAGCGTATTGTCTGTCTTCTAGTTACAGTCTCTAATTACCCCTTTGGCCAGTGTATTGTCTGTCTTCTAGTTACAGTCTCTAATTACCCCTTTAGCCAGTGTATTGTCTGTCTTCTAGTTACAGTCTCTAATTATCCCTTTGGAGAATGTATTGTCTGTCTTCTAGTTACGATTTCTAATTACCCCTTGGCCAGTGTATTGTCTGTCTTATAGTTACGATCTCTAATTACCCCTTTGGCCAGTGTATTGTCTGTCTTATAGTTACGGTCTCTAATTACCCCTTTGGCCAGTGTATTGTCTGTCTTCTAGTTACAGTCTCTAATTACCCCTTTGGCCAGTGTATTGTCTGTCTTCTAGTTACGGTATCTAATTACCGCTTTGGCCAGTGTATTGTCTGTCTTCTAGTTACGGTCTCTAATTACCCCTTTGGCCAGTGTATTGTGTGTCTTCTAGTTACGATCTCTAATTACCCCTTTGGCCAGTGTATTGTCTGTCTTCTAGTTACGGTCTCTAATTACCCCTTTGGCCAGTGTATTGTGTGTCTTCTAGTTACGGTCTCTAATTACCCCTTTGGCCAGTGTAATGTCTGTCTTCTAGTTACGGTCTCTAATTATCCCTTTGGCCAGTGTATTGTCTGTCTTCTAGTTACGATCTCTAATTACCCCTTTGGCCAGTGTATTGTCTGTCTTCTAGTTACGATCTCTAATTACCCCTTTGGCCAGTGTATTGTCTGTCTTCTAGTTACGGTCTCTAATTACCCCTTTGGCCAGTGTATTGTCTGTCTTCTAGTTACGGTCTCTAATTACCCCTTTGGCCAGTGTATTGTCTGTCTTCTAGTTACGATCTCTAATTACCCCTTTGGGCAGTGTATTGTCTAACTTCTAGATACGGTCTCTAATTACCCCTTTGGTCAGTGTATTGTCTGACGTCTAGTTACGTCTCTAATTACCCATTTGGCCAGTGTAGTGTCTGTCTTCTAGTTACGATCTCTAATTACCCCTTTGGCCAGTGTATTGTCTGACTTCTAGTTACGTCTCTAATTACCCCTTTGGCCAGTGTATTGTCTGTTTTCTAGTTACGGTCTCTAATTACCCCTTTGGCCAGTGTATTGTCTGACTTCTAGTTACGGTCTCTAATTACCCCTTTGGCCAGTGTATTGTCTGACTTCTAGTTACGGTCTCTAATTACCCCTTTGGCCAGTGTATTGTCTGTCTTCTAGTTACGGTCTCTAATTACCCCTTTGACCAGTGTATTGTGTGTCTTCTAGGTACGGTCTCTTATTACCCCTTTGGCCAGTGTATTGTCTGTCTTCTAGTTACGGTCTCTAATTACCCCTTTGGCCAGTGTATTGTCTGTCTTCTAGTTACGATCTCTAATTACCCCTGTGGGCAGTGTATTGTCTGTCTTCTAGTTACGGTCTCTAATTACCCCTTTGGCCAGTGTATTGTGTGTCTTTTAGTTAGGTCTCTAATTACCCCTTTGGCCAGTGTATTGTCTGTCCTCTAGTTACGGTCTCTAATTACCCCTTTGGCCAGTGTATTGTCTGACTTCTAGTTACAGTCTCTAATTACCCCTTTGGCCAGTGTATTGTCTGTCTTCTAGTTACGTCTCTAATTACCCCTTTGGCCAGTGTATTGTCTGACTTCTAGTTACAGTCTCTAATTACCCCTTTGGCCAGTGTATTGTCTGTCTTCTAGTTACGATCTCTAATTACCCCTTTGGCCAGTGTATTGTCTGTCTTCTAGTTACGGTCTCTAATTACCCCTTTGGCCAGTGTGTTGTCTGTCTTCTAGTTACGATCTCTAATTACCCCTTTGGCCAGTGTATTGTCTGTCTTCTAGTTACGGTCTCTAATTACCTCTTTGGCCAGTGTATTGTCTGTCTTCTAGTTACGGTCTCTAATTACCCCTTTGGCCAGTGTATTGTCTGTCTTCTAGTTACGGTCTCTAATTACCCCTTTGGCCAGTGTATTGTCTGTCTTCTAGTTACGATCTCTAATTACCCCTTTGGCCAGTGTATTGTCTGTCTTCTAGTTACGGTCTCTAATTACCTCTTTGGCCAGTGTATTGTCTGTCTTCTAGTTACGGTCTCTAATTACCCCTTTGGCCAGTGTATTGTCTGTCTTCTAGTTACGATCTCTTATTACCCCTTTGGCCAGTGTATTGTCTGTCTTCTAGTTACGATCTCTAATTATCCCTTTGGCCAGTGTATTGTGTGTCTTCTAGTTACGATCTCTAATTACCCCTTTGGCCAGTGTATTGTCTGTCTTCTAGTTACGTCTCTAATTACCACTTTGGCCAGTGTATTGTCTGTCTTCTAGTTACGGTCTCTAATTACCCCTTTGGCCAGTGTATTGTCTGTCTTCTAGTTACGATCTCTAATTACCCCTTTGGCCAGTGTATTGTCTATCTTCTAGTTACGGTCTCTAATTACCCCTTTGGCCAGTGTATTGTCTGTCTTCTAGTTACGATCTCTAATTACCCCTTTGGGCAGTGTATTGTCTGACGTCTAGTTACGGTCTCTAATTACCCATTTGGCCAGTGTAGTTTCTGTCTTCTAGTTACGGTATCTAATTACCGCTTTGGCCAGTGTATTGTCTGTCTTCTAGTTACGGTCTCTAATTACCCCTTTGGCCAGTGTATTGTGTGTCTTCTAGTTACGATCTCTAATTACCCCTTTGGCCAGTGTATTGTCTGTCTTCTAGTTACGGTCTCTAATTACCCCTTTGGCCAGTGTATTGTGTGTCTTCTAGTTACGGTCTCTAATTACCCCTTTGGCCAGTGTAATGTCTGTCTTCTAGTTACGGTCTCTAATTATCCCTTTGGCCAGTGTATTGTCTGTCTTCTAGTTACGATCTCTAATTACCCCTTTGGCCAGTGTATTGTCTGTCTTCTAGTTACGATCTCTAATTACCCCTTTGGCCAGTGTATTGTCTGTCTTCTAGTTACGGTCTCTAATTACCCCTTTGGCCAGTGTATTGTCTGTCTTCTAGTTACGGTCTCTAATTACCCCTTTGGCCAGTGTATTGTCTGTCTTCTAGTTACGATCTCTAATTACCCCTTTGGGCAGTGTATTGTCTAACTTCTAGATACGGTCTCTAATTACCCCTTTGGTCAGTGTATTGTCTGACGTCTAGTTACGTCTCTAATTACCCATTTGGCCAGTGTAGTGTCTGTCTTCTAGTTACGATCTCTAATTACCCCTTTGGCCAGTGTATTGTCTGACTTCTAGTTACGTCTCTAATTACCCCTTTGGCCAGTGTATTGTCTGTTTTCTAGTTACGGTCTCTAATTACCCCTTTGGCCAGTGTATTGTCTGACTTCTAGTTACGGTCTCTAATTACCCCTTTGGCCAGTGTATTGTCTGACTTCTAGTTACGGTCTCTAATTACCCCTTTGGCCAGTGTATTGTCTGTCTTCTAGTTACGGTCTCTAATTACCCCTTTGACCAGTGTATTGTGTGTCTTCTAGGTACGGTCTCTTATTACCCCTTTGGCCAGTGTATTGTCTGTCTTCTAGTTACGGTCTCTAATTACCCCTTTGGCCAGTGTATTGTCTGTCTTCTAGTTACGATCTCTAATTACCCCTGTGGGCAGTGTATTGTCTGTCTTCTAGTTACGGTCTCTAATTACCCCTTTGGCCAGTGTATTGTGTGTCTTTTAGTTAGGTCTCTAATTACCCCTTTGGCCAGTGTATTGTCTGTCCTCTAGTTACGGTCTCTAATTACCCCTTTGGCCAGTGTATTGTCTGACTTCTAGTTACAGTCTCTAATTACCCCTTTGGCCAGTGTATTGTCTGTCTTCTAGTTACGTCTCTAATTACCCCTTTGGCCAGTGTATTGTCTGACTTCTAGTTACAGTCTCTAATTACCCCTTTGGCCAGTGTATTGTCTGTCTTCTAGTTACGATCTCTAATTACCCCTTTGGCCAGTGTATTGTCTGTCTTCTAGTTACGGTCTCTAATTACCCCTTTGGCCAGTGTATTGTCTGTCTTCTAGTTACGATCTCTAATTACCCCTTTGGCCAGTGTATTGTCTGTCTTCTAGTTACGGTCTCTAATTACCTCTTTGGCCAGTGTATTGTCTGTCTTCTAGTTACGGTCTCTAATTACCCCTTTGGCCAGTGTATTGTCTGTCTTCTAGTTACGGTCTCTAATTACCCCTTTGGCCAGTGTATTGTCTGTCTTCTAGTTACGATCTCTAATTACCCCTTTGGCCAGTGTATTGTCTGTCTTCTAGTTACGGTCTCTAATTACCTCTTTGGCCAGTGTATTGTCTGTCTTCTAGTTACGGTCTCTAATTACCCCTTTGGCCAGTGTATTGTCTGTCTTCTAGTTACGATCTCTTATTACCCCTTTGGCCAGTGTATTGTCTGTCTTCTAGTTACGATCTCTAATTATCCCTTTGGCCAGTGTATTGTGTGTCTTCTAGTTACGATCTCTAATTACCCCTTTGGCCAGTGTATTGTCTGTCTTCTAGTTACGTCTCTAATTACCACTTTGGCCAGTGTATTGTCTGTCTTCTAGTTACGGTCTCTAATTACCCCTTTGGCCAGTGTATTGTCTGTCTTCTAGTTACGATCTCTAATTACCCCTTTGGCCAGTGTATTGTCTATCTTCTAGTTACGGTCTCTAATTACCCCTTTGGCCAGTGTATTGTCTGTCTTCTAGTTACGATCTCTAATTACCCCTTTGGGCAGTGTATTGTCTGACGTCTAGTTACGGTCTCTAATTACCCATTTGGCCAGTGTAGTTTCTGTCTTCTAGTTACGATCTCTAATTACCCCTTTGGCCAGTGTATTGTCTGACTTCTAGTTACATCTCTAATTACCCCTTTGGCCAGTGTATTGTCTGTCTTCTAGTTACAGTCTCTAATTACCCCTTTGGCCAGTGTATTGTCTGTCTTCTAGTTACGGTCTCTAATTACCCCTTTGGCCTGTGTATTGTGTGACTTCTAGTTACGGTCTCTAATTACCCCTTTGGCCAGTGTATTGTCTGACTTCTAGTTACGGTCTCTATTTACCCCTTTGGCAAGTGTATTGTCTGTCTTCTAGTTACAGTCTCTAATTACCCCTTTGGCCAGTGTATTGTCTGTCTTCTAGTTACGGTCTCTAATTACCCCTTTGGGCAGTGTATTGTCTGTCTTCTAGTTACAGTCTCTAATTACCCCTTTGGCCAGTGTATTGTGTGTCTTCTAGGTACGGTCTCTTATTACCCCTTTGGCCAGTGTATTGTCTGTCTTCTAGTTACGGTCTCTAATTACCCCTTTGGCCAGTGTATTGTCTGTCTTCTAGTTACAGTCTCTAATTACCCCTTTGGCCAGTGTATTGTCTGTCTTCTAGTTACGGTCTCTAATTACCCCTTTGGCCAGTGTATTGTCTGTCTTCTAGTTACGATCTCTAATTACCCATTTGGGCAGTGTATTGTCTGACTTCTAGATACGGTCTCTAATTACCCCTTTGGCCAGTGTATTGTCTGTCTTCTAGTTACGGTCTCTAATTACCCCTTTGGCCAGTGTATTGTCTGTCTTCTAGTTACGATCTCTAATTACCCCTTTGGCCAGTGTATTGTCTGTCTTCTAGTTACGGTCTCTAATTACCCCTTTGGCCAGTGTATTGTCTGTCTTCTAGTTACGGTCTCTAATTACCCCTTTGGCCAGTGTATTGTCTGTCTTCTAGTTACGGTCTCTAATTACCCCTTTGGCCAGTGTATTGTCTGTCTTCTAGTTACGATCTCTTATTACCCCTTTGGCCAGTGTATTGTCTGTCTTCTAGTTACGGTCTCTAATTACCCCTTTGGCCAGTGTATTGTCTGTCTTCTAGTTACAGTCTCTAATTACCCCTTTGGCCAGTGTATTGTCTGTCTTCTAGTTACGGTCTATTATTACCCCTTTGGCCAGTGTATTGTCTGTCTTCTAGTTACGATCTCTAATTACCCCTTTGGGCAGTGTATTGTCTGACTTCTAGATACGGTCTCTAATTACCCCTTTGGCCAGTGTATTGTCTGACTTCTAGTTACATCTCTAATTACCCCTTTGGCCAGTGTAATGTCTGTCTTCTAGTTACGATCTCTAATTAACCCTTTGGCCAGTGTATTGTCTGTCTTCTAGTTACGGTCTCTAATTACCCCTTTGGCCAGTGTATTGTGTGTCTTCTAGGTACGGTCTCTTATTACCCCTTTGGCCAGTGTAGTGTCTGTCTTCTAGTTACGGTCTCTAATTACCCCTTTGGCCAGTGTATTGTCTGTCTTCTAGTTACAGTCTCTAATTACCCCTTTGGTCAATGTATTGTCTGACTTCTAGTTACGGTCTCTAATTACCCCTTTGGCCAGTGTATTGTCTGACTTCTAGTTACGGTCTCTAATTAACCCTTTGGCCAGTGTATTGTCTGTCTTCTAGTTACGATCTCTAATTACCCCTTTGGGCAGTGTATTGTCTGTCTTCTAGTTACGGTCTCTAATTACCCCTTTTGCCAGTGTTTTGTCTGACTTCTAGGTACGGTCTCTATTTACCCCTTTGGCCAGTGTATTGTCTGTCTTCTAGTTACGATCTCTAATTACCCCTTTGGCCAGTGTATTGTCTGTCTTCTAGTTACGATCTCTAATTATCCCTTTGGCCAGTGTATTGTCTGTCTTCTAGTTACAGTCTCTATTTACCCCTTTGGCCAGTGTATTGTCTGTCTTCTAGTTATGATCTCTAATTACCCCTTTGGCCAGTGTATTGTCTGACTTCTAGTTACGGTCTCTAATTACCCCTTTGGCCAGTGTATTGTCTGTCTTTTAGTTACGTCTCTAATTACCCCTTTGGCCAGTGTATTGTCTGTCTTCTAGTTACGGTCTCTAATTACCCCTTTGGCCAGTGTATTGTCTGTCTTCTAGTTACAGTCTCTATTTACCCCTTTGGCCAGTGTATTGTCTGTCTTCTAGTTACGATCTCTAATTACCCCTTTGGCCAGTGTATTGTCTGTCTTCTAGTTACGGTCTCTAATTACCCCTTTGGCCAGCGTATTGTCTGTCTTCTAGTTACAGTCTCTAATTACCCCTTTGGCCAGTGTATTGTCTGTCTTCTAGTTACAGTCTCTAATTACCCCTTTGGCCAGTGTAATGTCTGTCTTCTAGTTACGATCTCTAATTACCCCTTTGGCCAGTGTATTGTCTGTCTTCTAGTTACAGTCTCTAATTACCCCTTTGGCCAGTGTATTGTCTGTCTTCTAGTTACGATCTCTAATTACCCCTTTGGCCAGTGTATTGTCTGTCTTCTAGTTACGGTCTCTAATTACCCCTTTGGCCAGTGTATTGTGTGTCTTCTAGTTACGGTCTCTAATTACCCCTTTGGCCAGTGTATTGTCTCTCTTCTAGTTACGTCTCTAATTACCCCTTTGGCCAGTGTATTGTCTGTCTTCTAGTTACAGTCTCTAATTACCCCTTTGGCCAGTGTATTGTCTGTCTTCTAGTTACGGTCTCTAATTACCCCTTTGGCCAGTGTATTGTCTGACTTCTAGTTACAGTCTCTAATTACCCCTTTGGCCAGTGTATTGTCTGTCTTCTAGTTACAGTCTCTAATTACCCCTTTGGCCAGTGTATTGTCTGTCTTGTAGTTACGGTCTCTAATTACCCCTTTGGCCAGTGTATTGTCTCTCTTGTAGTTACGGTCTCTAATTACCCCTTTGGCCAGTGTATTGTCTGTCTTCTAGTTACGATCTCTAATTACCCCTTTGGCCAGTGTATTGTCTGTCTTCTAGTTACGTCTCTAATTACCCCTTTGGCCAGTGTATTGTCTGTCTTCTAGTTACGATCTCTAATTACCCCTTTGGCCAGTGTATTGTCTGTCTTCTAGTTACAGTCTCTAATTATCCCTTTGGCCAGTGTATTGTCTGTCTTCTAGTTACGGTCTCTAATTACCCCTTTGGCCAGTGTATTGTCTGTCTTCTAGTTACAGTCTCTAATTATCCCTTTGGCCAGTGTATTGTCTGTCTTCTAGTTACGATTTCTAATTACCCCTTTGGCCAGTGTATTGTCTGTCTTATAGTTACGATCTCTAATTACCCCTTTGGCCAGTGTATTGTCTGTCTTATAGTTACGGTCTCTAATTACCCCTTTGGCCAGTGTATTGTCTGTCTTCTAGTTACAGTCTCTAATTACCCCTTTGGCTAGTTTATTGTCTGTCTTCTAGTTACGGTATCTAATTACCCCTTTGGCCAGTGTATTGTCTGTCTTCTAGTTACGGTCTCTAATTACCCCTTTGGCCAGTGTATTGTCTGTCTTCTAGTTACGATCTCTAATTACCCCTTTGGCCAGTGTATTGTCTGTCTTCTAGTTACGGTCTCTAATTACCCCTTTGGCCAGTGTATTGTGTGTCTTCTAGTTACGGTCTCTAATTACCCCTTTGGCCAGTGTAATGTCTGTCTTCTAGTTACGTTCTCTAATTATCCCTTTGGCCAGTGTACTGTCTGTCTTCTAGTTACGATCTCTAATTACCCCTTTGGCCAGTGTATTGTCTGTCTTCTAGTTACGGTCTCTAATTACCCCTTTGGCCAGTGTATTGTCTGTCTTCTAGTTACGATCTCTAATTACCCCTTTGGGCAGTGTATTGTCTGTCTTCTAGTTACGGTCTCTAATTACCCCTTTGGCCAGTGTATTGTCTGTCTTCTAGTTACAGTCTCTAATTACCCCTTTGGCCAGTGTATTGTCTGTCTTCTAGTTACGTCTCTAATTACCCCTTTGGCCAGTGTATTGTGTGTCTTCTACTTACGGTCTCTAATTACCCCTTTGGCCAGTGTAATGTCTGTCTTCTAGTTACAGTCTCTATTTACCCCTTTGGCCAGTGTATTGTCTGTCTTCTAGTTACGGTCTCTAATTACCCCTTTGGCCAGTGTAATGTCTGTCTTCTAGTTATGGTCTCTAATTATCCCTTTGGCCAGTGTATTGTCTGTCTTCTAGTTACGATCTCTAATTACCCCTTTGGCCAGTGTATTGTCTGTCTTCTAGTTACGGTCTCTAATTACCCCTTTGGCCAGTGTATTGTCTGTCTTCTAGTTACGGTCTCTAATTACCCCTTTGGCCAGCGTATTGTCTGTCTTCTAGTTACGATCTCTAATTACCCCTTTGGGCAGTGTATTGTCTGACGTCTAGTTACGTCTCTAATTACCCATTTGGCCAGTGTAGTGTCTGTCTTCTAGTTACGATCTCTAATTACCCCTTTGGCCAGTGTATTGTCTGACTTCTAGTTACGCCTCTAATTACCCCTTTGGCCAGTGTATTGTCTGTCTTCTAGTTACGGTCGCTAATTACCCCTTTGGCCAGTGTATTGTCTGACTTCTAGTTACGGTCTCTAATTACCCCTTTGGCCAGTGTATTGTCTGACTTCTAGTTACGGTCTCTAATTACCCCTTTGGCCAGTGTATTGTCTGTCTTCTAGTTACGGTCTCTAATTACCCCTTTGGCCAGTGTATTGTGTGTCTTCTAGGTACGGTCTCTTATTACCCCTTTGGCCAGTGTATTGTCTGTCTTCTAGTTACGGTCTCTAATTACCCCTTTGGCCAGTGTATTGTCTGTCTTCTAGTTACGGTCTCTAATTACCCCTTTGGCCAGCGTATTGTCTGTCTTCTAGTTACGATCTCTAATTACCCCTTTGGCCAGTGTAGTGTCTGTCTTGTAGTTACGGTCTCTAATTACCCCTTTGGCCAGTGTATTGTCTGTCTTCTAGTTACAGTCTCTAATTACCCCTTTGGCCAGTGTATTGTCTGTCTTCTAGTTACAGTCTCTAATTACCCCTTTGGCCAGTGTATTGTCTGTCTTCTAGTTACAGTCTCTAATTACCCCTTTGGCCAGTGTAGTGTCTGTCTTCTAGTTATGATCTCTAATTACCCCTTTGGCCAGTGTATTGTCTGACTTCTAGTTACGGTCTCTAATTACCCCTTTGGCCAGTGTATTGTCTGTCTTCTAGTTACGATCTCTAATTACCCCTTTGGCCAGTGTATTGTCTGTCTTATAGTTACGGTCTCTAATTACCCCTTTGGCCAGTGTATTGTCTGTCTTATAGTTACGATCTCTAATTACCCCTTTGGCCAGTGTATTGTCTGTCTTCTAGTTACAGTCTCTAATTACCCCTTTGGCCAGTGTATTGTCTGTCTTCTAGTTACGGTCTCTAATTACCCCTTTGGCCAGTGTATTGTCTGTCTTCTAGTTACGGTCTCTAATTACCCCTTTGGCCTGTGTATTGTGTGACTTCTAGTTACGATCTCTAATTACCCCTTTGGCCAGTGTATTGTCTGTCTTCTAGTTACAGTCTCTAATTACCCCTTTGGCCAGTGTATTGTCTGTCTTCTAGTTACGGTCTCTAATTACCTCTTTGGCCAGTGTATTGTGTGTCTTCTAGTTACGGTCTCTAATTACCCCTTTGGCCAGTGTAATGTCTGTCTTCTAGTTACGTCTCTAATTACCCCTTTGGCCAGTGTATTGTCTGTCTTCTAGTTACGGTCTCTAATTACCTCTTTGGCCAGTGTATTGTGTGTCTTCTAGTTACGGTCTCTAATTACCCCTTTGGCCAGTGTATTGTCTGTCTTATAGTTACGATCTCTAATTACCCCTTTGGCCAGTGTATTGTCTGTCTTCTAGTTACGGTCTCTAATTACCCCTTTGGCCAGTGTATTGTCTGTCTTATAGTTACGATCTCTAATTACCCCTTTGGCCAGTGTAATGTCTGTCTTCTAGTTACGTCTCTAATTACCCCTTTGGCCAGTGTATTGTCTGTCTTATAGTTACGATCTCTAATTACACCTTTGGCCAGTGTATTGTCTGTCTTCTAGTTATGATCTCTAATTACCCCTTTGGCCAGTTTATTGTCTGTCTTCTAGTTACTATCTCTAATTACCCCTTTGGCCAGTGTATTGTCTGTCTTCTAGTTACAGTCTCTAATTACCCCTTTGGCCAGTGTATTGTCTGTCTTCTAGTTACGGTATCTAATTACCCCTTTGGCCAGTGTATTGTCTGTCTTCTAGTTACGGTCTCTAATTACCCCTTTGGCCAGTGTATTGTCTGTCTTCTAGTTACGGTATCTAATTACCCCTTTGGCCAGTGTATTGTCTGTCTTCTAGTTACGGTCTCTAATTACCCCTTTGGCCAGTGTATTGTCTGTCTTCTAGTTATGATCTCTAATTACCCCTTTTGCCAGTGTATTGTCTGTTTTCTAGTTACGATCTCTAATTACCCCTTTGGCCAGTGTATTGTCTGTCTTCTAGTTACAGTCTCTAATTACCCCTTTGGCCAGTGTATTGTCTGTCTTCTAGTTACGGTATCTAATTACCCCTTTGGCCAGTGTATTGTCTGTCTTCTAGTTACGGTTTCTAATTACCCCTTTGGCCAGTGTATTGTGTGTCTTCTAGTTACGGTCTCTAATTACCCCTTTGGCTAGTGTATTGTCTGTCTTCTAGTTACGGTCTCTAATTACCCCTTTGGCCAGTGTATTGTCTGTCCTCTAGTTATGATCTCTAATTACCCCTTTGGCCAGTGTATTGTCTGTCTTCTAGTTACGGTATCTAATTACCCCTTTGGCCAGTGTATTGTCTGTCTTCTAGTTACGGTCTCTAATTACCCCTTTGGCCAGTGTATTGTGTGTCTTCTAGTTACGGTCTCTAATTACCCCTTTGGCCAGTGTATTGTCTGTCTTCTAGTTACGGTCTCTAATTACTCCTTTGGCCAGTGTATTGTCTGTCTTCTAGTTATGATCTCTAATTACCCCTTTGGCCAGTGTATTGTCTGTCTTCTAGTTACGGTCTCTAATTACCCCTTTGGCCAGTGTATTGTCTGTCTTCTAGTTACGGTCTCTAATTACCCCTTTGGCCAGTGTATTGTCTGTCTTCTAGTTATGATCTCTAATTACCCCTTTGGCCAGTGTATTGTCTGTCTTCTAGTTACGGTCTCTAATTACCCCTTTGGCCAGTGTATTGTCTGTCTTCTAGTTACGATCTCTAATTACCCCTTTGGCCAGTGTATTGTCTGTCTTCTAGTTATGGTCTCTAATTACCCCTTTGGCCAGTGTATTGTCTGTCTTCTAGTTATGATCTCTAATTACCCCTTTGGCCAGTGTATTGTCTGTCTTCTAGTTACAGTCTCTATTTACCCCTTTGGCCAGTGTATTGTCTGTATTCTAGTTACGGTCTCTAATTACCCCTTTGGCCAGTGTATTGTCTGTCTTCTAGTTACAGTCTCTAATTACCCCTTTGGCCAGTGTATTGTCTGTCTTCTAGTTACGGTCTCTAATTACCCCTTTGCCCAGTGTATTGTCTGTCTTCTAGTTACAGTCTCTAATTACCCCTTTGGCCAGTGTATTGTCTCTCTTCTAGTTACGGTCTCTAATTACCCCTTTGGCCAGTGTATTGTCTGTCTTCTAGTTACAGTCTCTAATTACCCCTTTGGCCAGTGTATTGTCTGTCTTCTAGTTACGGTCTCTAATTACCCCTTTGGCCAGCGTATTGTCTGTCTTCTAGTTACAGTCTCTAATTACCCCTTTGGCCAGTGTATTGTCTGTCTTCTAGTTACAGTCTCTAATTACCCCTTTAGCCAGTGTATTGTCTGTCTTCTAGTTACAGTCTCTAATTATCCCTTTGGAGAATGTATTGTCTGTCTTCTAGTTACGATTTCTAATTACCCCTTGGCCAGTGTATTGTCTGTCTTATAGTTACGATCTCTAATTACCCCTTTGGCCAGTGTATTGTCTGTCTTATAGTTACGGTCTCTAATTACCCCTTTGGCCAGTGTATTGTCTGTCTTCTAGTTACAGTCTCTAATTACCCCTTTGGCCAGTGTATTGTCTGTCTTCTAGTTACGGTATCTAATTACCCCTTTGGCCAGTGTATTGTCTGTCTTCTAGTTACGGTCTCTAATTACCCCTTTGGCCAGTGTATTGTGTGTCTTCTAGTTACGATCTCTAATTACCCCTTTGGCCAGTGTATTGTCTGTCTTCTAGTTACGGTCTCTAATTACCCCTTTGGCCAGTGTATTGTGTGTCTTCTAGTTACGGTCTCTAATTACCCCTTTGGCCAGTGTAATGTCTGTCTTCTAGTTACGGTCTCTAATTATCCCTTTGGCCAGTGTATTGTCTGTCTTCTAGTTACGATCTCTAATTACCCCTTTGGCCAGTGTATTGTCTGTCTTCTAGTTACGATCTCTAATTACCCCTTTGGCCAGTGTATTGTCTGTCTTCTAGTTACGGTCTCTAATTACCCCTTTGGCCAGTGTATTGTCTGTCTTCTAGTTACGGTCTCTAATTACCCCTTTGGCCAGTGTATTGTCTGTCTTCTAGTTACGATCTCTAATTACCCCTTTGGGCAGTGTATTGTCTAACTTCTAGATACGGTCTCTAATTACCCCTTTGGTCAGTGTATTGTCTGACGTCTAGTTACGTCTCTAATTACCCATTTGGCCAGTGTAGTGTCTGTCTTCTAGTTACGATCTCTAATTACCCCTTTGGCCAGTGTATTGTCTGACTTCTAGTTACGTCTCTAATTACCCCTTTGGCCAGTGTATTGTCTGTCTTCTAGTTACGGTCTCTAATTACCCCTTTGGCCAGTGTATTGTCTGACTTCTAGTTACGGTCTCTAATTACCCCTTTGGCCAGTGTATTGTCTGACTTCTAGTTACGGTCTCTAATTACCCCTTTGGCCAGTGTATTGTCTGTCTTCTAGTTACGGTCTCTAATTACCCCTTTGACCAGTGTATTGTGTGTCTTCTAGGTACGGTCTCTTATTACCCCTTTGGCCAGTGTATTGTCTGTCTTCTAGTTACGGTCTCTAATTACCCCTTTGGCCAGTGTATTGTCTGTCTTCTAGTTACGATCTCTAATTACCCCTGTGGGCAGTGTATTGTCTGTCTTCTAGTTACGGTCTCTAATTACCCCTTTGGCCAGTGTATTGTGTGTCTTTTAGTTAGGTCTCTAATTATCCCTTTGGCCAGTGTATTGTCTGTCCTCTAGTTACGGTCTCTAATTACCCCTTTGGCCAGTGTATTGTCTGACTTCTAGTTAAAGTCTCTAATTACCCCTTTGGCCAGTGTATTGTCTGTCTTCTAGTTACGTCTCTAATTACCCCTTTGGCCAGTGTATTGTCTGACTTCTAGTTACGGTCTCTAATTACCCCTTTGGCCAGTGTATTGTCTGTCTTCTAGTTACGATCTCTAATTACCCCTTTGGCCAGTGTATTGTCTGTCTTCTAGTTACGGTCTCTAATTACCCCTTTGGCCAGTGTATTGTCTGTCTTCTAGTTACGATCTCTAATTACCCCTTTGGCCAGTGTATTGTCTGTCTTCTAGTTACGGTCTCTAATTACCTCTTTGGCCAGTGTATTGTCTGTCTTCTAGTTACGGTCTCTAATTACCCCTTTGGCCAGTGTATTGTCTGTCTTCTAGTTACGGTCTCTAATTACCCCTTTGGCCAGTGTATTGTCTGTCTTCTAGTTACGATCTCTTATTACCCCTTTGGCCAGTGTATTGTCTGTCTTCTAGTTACGATCTCTAATTATCCCTTTGGCCAGTGTATTGTGTGTCTTCTAGTTACGATCTCTAATTACCCCTTTGGCCAGTGTATTGTCTGTCTTCTAGTTACGTCTCTAATTACCACTTTGGCCAGTGTATTGTCTGTCTTCTAGTTACGGTCTCTAATTACCCCTTTGGCCAGTGTATTGTCTGTCTTCTAGTTACGATCTCTAATTACCCCTTTGGCCAGTGTATTGTCTATCTTCTAGTTACGGTCTCTAATTACCCCTTTGGCCAGTGTATTGTCTGTCTTCTAGTTACGATCTCTAATTACCCCTTTGGGCAGTGTATTGTCTGACGTCTAGTTACGGTCTCTAATTACCCATTTGGCCAGTGTAGTTTCTGTCTTCTAGTTACGATCTCTAATTACCCCTTTGGCCAGTGTATTGTCTGACTTCTCGTTACATCTCTAATTACCCCTTTGGCCAGTGTATTGTCTGTCTTCTAGTTACAGTCTCTAATTACCCCTTTGGCCAGTGTATTGTCTGTCTTCTAGTTACGGTCTCTAATTACCCCTTTGGCCTGTGTATTGTGTGACTTCTAGTTACGGTCTCTAATTACCCCTTTGGCCAGTGTATTGTCTGACTTCTAGTTACGGTCTCTATTTACCCCTTTGGCAAGTGTATTGTCTGTCTTCTAGTTACAGTCTCTAATTACCCCTTTGGCCAGTGTATTGTCTGTCTTCTAGTTACGGTCTCTAATTACCCCTTTGGGCAGTGTATTGTCTGTCTTCTAGTTACAGTCTCTAATTACCCCTTTGGCCAGTGTATTGTGTGTCTTCTAGGTACGGTCTCTTATTACCCCTTTGGCCAGTGTATTGTCTGTCTTCTAGTTACGGTCTCTAATTACCCCTTTGGCCAGTGTATTGTCTGTCTTCTAGTTACAGTCTCTAATTACCCCTTTGGCCAGTGTATTGTCTGTCTTCTAGTTACGGTCTCTAATTACCCCTTTGGCCAGTGTATTGTCTGTCTTCTAGTTACGATCTCTAATTACCCATTTGGGCAGTGTATTGTCTGACTTCTAGATACGGTCTCTAATTACCCCTTTGGCCAGTGTATTGTCTGTCTTCTAGTTACGGTCTCTAATTACCCCTTTGGCCAGTGTATTGTCTGTCTTCTAGTTACGATCTCTAATTACCCCTTTGGCCAGTGTATTGTCTGTCTTCTAGTTACGGTCTCTAATTACCCCTTTGGCCAGTGTATTGTCTGTCTTCTAGTTACGGTCTCTAATTACCCCTTTGGCCAGTGTATTGTCTGTCTTCTAGTTACGGTCTCTAATTACCCCTTTGGCCAGTGTATTGTCTGTCTTCTAGTTACGATCTCTTATTACCCCTTTGGCCAGTGTATTGTCTGTCTTCTAGTTACGGTCTCTAATTACCCCTTTGGCCAGTGTATTGTCTGTCTTCTAGTTACAGTCTCTAATTACCCCTTTGGCCAGTGTATTGTCTGTCTTCTAGTTACGGTCTATTATTACCCCTTTGGCCAGTGTATTGTCTGTCTTCTAGTTACGATCTCTAATTACCCCTTTGGGCAGTGTATTGTCTGACTTCTAGATACGGTCTCTAATTACCCCTTTGGCCAGTGTATTGTCTGACTTCTAGTTACATCTCTAATTACCCCTTTGGCCAGTGTAATGTCTGTCTTCTAGTTACGATCTCTAATTAACCCTTTGGCCAGTGTATTGTCTGTCTTCTAGTTACGGTCTCTAATTACCCCTTTGGCCAGTGTATTGTGTGTCTTCTAGGTACGGTCTCTTATTACCCCTCTGGCCAGTGTAGTGTCTGTCTTCTAGTTACGGTCTCTAATTACCCCTTTGGCCAGTGTATTGTCTGTCTTCTAGTTACAGTCTCTAATTACCCCTTTGGTCAATGTATTGTCTGACTTCTAGTTACGGTCTCTAATTACCCCTTTGGCCAGTGTATTGTCTGACTTCTAGTTACGGTCTCTAATTAACCCTTTGGCCAGTGTATTGTCTGTCTTCTAGTTACGATCTCTAATTACCCCTTTGGGCAGTGTATTGTCTGTCTTCTTGTTACGGTCTCTAATTACCCCTTTGGCCAGTGTATTGTGTGTCTTCTAGGTACGGTCTCTAATTACCCCTTTGGCCAGTGTATTGTCTGTCTTCTAGTTACGGTCTCTAATTACCCCTTTGGCCAGTGTATTGTCTGTCTTCTAGTTACGGTCTCTAACTACCCCTTTGGCCAGTGTATTGTCTGTCTTCTAGTTACAGTCTCTAATTACCCCTTTGGCCAGTGTATTGTCTGTCTTCTAGTTACGATCTCTAATTACCCCTTTGGGCAGTGTATTGTCTGACGTCTAGTTACAGTCTCTAATTACCCATTTGGCCAGTGTAGTTTCTGTCTTCTAGTTACGATCTCTAATTACCCCTTTGGCCAGTGTATTGTCTGACTTCTAGTTACATCTCTAATTACCCCTTTGGCCAGTGTATTGTCTGTCTTCTAGTTATGATCTCTAATTACCCCTTTGGCCAGTGTATTGTCTGTCTTCTAGTTACAGTCTCTATTTACCCCTTTGGCCAGTGTATTGTCTGTCTTCTAGTTACGATCTCTAATTACCCCTTTGGCCAGTGTATTGTCTGTCTTCTAGTTACAGTCTCTAATTACCCCTTTGGCCAGTGTATTGTCTGTCTTCTAGTTACGTCTCTAATTACCCCTTTGGTCAGTGTATTGTGTGTCTTCTAGTTACGGTCTCTAATTACCCCTTTGGCCAGTGTAATGTCTGTCTTCTAGTTACGGTCTCTATTTACCCCTTTGGCCAGTGTATTGTCTGTTTTCTAGTTACGATCTCTAATTACCCCTTTGGCCAGTGTATTGTCTGTCTTCTAGTTACGGTCTATAATTACCCCTTTGGCCAGTGTATTGTCTGTCTTCTAGTTACGATCTCTAATTACCCCTTTGGGCAGTGTATTGTGTGACTTCTAGATACGGTCTCTAATTACCCCTTTGGTCAATGTATTGTCTGACGTCTAGTTACGGTCTCTAATTACCCATTTGGCCAGTGTAGTGTCTGTCTTCTAGTTACGATATCTAATTACCCCTTTGGCCAGTGTATTTTCTGATTTCTAGTTACGGTCTCTAATTACCCCTTTGGCCAGTGTATTGTCTGTCTTCTAGTTACGGTCTCTAATTACCCCTTTGGCCAGTGTATTGTCTGACTTCTAGTTACGGTCTCTAATTACCCCTTTGGCCAGTGTATTGTCTGTCTTCTAGTTACGATCTCTAATTACCCCTTTGGGCAGTGTATTGTCTGTCTTCTAGTTACGGTCTCTAATTACCCTTTTGACCAGTGTATTGTCTGACTTCTAGTTACGGTTTCTAATTACCCCTTTGGCCAGTGTATTGTCTGTCTTCTAGTTACAGTCTCTAATTACCCCTTTGGCCAGTGTATTGTCTGTCTTCTAGTTACGATCTCTAATTACCCCTGTGGGCAGTGTATTGTCTGTCTTCTAGTTACGGTCTCTAATTACCCCTTTGGCCAGTGTATTGTGTGTCTTTTAGTTACGGTCTCTAATTACCCCTTTGGCCAGTGTATTGTCTGTCCTCTAGTTACGGTCTCTAATTACCCCTTTGGCCAGTGTATTGTCTGACTTCTAGTTACAGTCTCTTATTACCCCTTTGGCCAGTGTATTGTCTGTCTTCTAGTTACGTCTCTAATTACCCCTTTGGCCAGTGTATTGTCTGACTTCTAGTTACGGTCTCTAATTACCCCTTTGGCCAGTGTATTGTCTGTCTTCTAGTTACGATCTCTAATTACCCCTTTGGCCAGTGTATTGTCTGTCTTCTAGTTACGGTCTCTAATTACCCCTTTGGCCAGTGTATTGTCTGTCTTCTAGTTACGATCTCTAATTACCCCTTTGGCCAGTGTATTGTCTGTCTTCTAGTTACGGTCTCTAATTACCTCTTTGGCCAGTGTATTGTCTGTCTTCTAGTTACGGTCTCTAATTACCCCTTTGGCCAGTGTATTGTCTGTCTTCTAGTTACGGTCTCTAATTACCCCTTTGGCCAGTGTATTGTCTGTCTTCTAGTTACGATCTCTTATTACCCCTTTGGCCAGTGTATTGTCTGTCTTCTAGTTACGATCTCTAATTATCCCTTTGGCCAGTGTATTGTGTGTCTTCTAGTTACGATCTCTAATTACCCCTTTGGCCAGTGTATTGTCTGTCTTCTAGTTACGTCTCTAATTACCACTTTGGCCAGTGTATTGTCTGTCTTCTAGTTACGGTCTCTAATTACCCCTTTGGCCAGTGTATTGTCTGTCTTCTAGTTACGATCTCTAATTACCCCTTTGGCCAGTGTATTGTCTATCTTCTAGTTACGGTCTCTAATTACCCCTTTGGCCAGTGTATTGTCTGTCTTCTAGTTACAGTCTCTAATTACCCCTTTGGCCAGTGTATTGTCTGTCTTCTAGTTACGATCTCTAATTACCCCTTTGGGCAGTGTATTGTCTGACGTCTAGTTACGGTCTCTAATTACCTATTTGGCCAGTGTAGTTTCTGTCTTCTAGTTACGATCTCTAATTACCCCTTTGGCCAGTGTATTGTCTGACTTCTAGTTACATCTCTAATTACCCCTTTGGCCAGTGTATTGTCTGTCTTCTAGTTACAGTCTCTAATTACCCCTTTGGCCAGTGTATTGTCTGTCTTCTAGTTACGGTCTCTAATTACCCCTTTGGCCAGTGTATTGTGTGACTTCTAGTTACAGTCTCTAATTACCCCTTTGGCCAGTGCATTGTCTGACTTCTAGTTACGGTCTCTATTTACCCCTTTGGCAAGTGTATTGTCTGTCTTCTAGTTACAGTCTCTAATTACCCCTTTGGCCAGTGTATTGTCTGTCTTCTAGTTACGGTCTCTAATTACCCCTTTGGGCAGTGTATTGTCTGTCTTCTAGTTACGGTCTCTAATTACCCCTTTGGCCAGTGTATTGTGTGTCTTCTAGGTACGGTCTCTTATTACCCCTTTGGCCAGTGTATTGTCTGTCTTCTAGTTACGGTCTCTAATTACCCCTTTGGCCAGTGTATTGTCTGTCTTCTAGTTACAGTCTCTAATTACCCCTTTGGCCAGTGTATTGTCTGTCTTCTAGTTACGGTCTCTAATTACCCCTTTGGCCAGTGTATTGTCTGTCTTCTAGTTACGATCTCTAATTACCCATTTGGGCAGTGTATTGTCTGACTTCTAGATACGGTCTCTAATTACCCCTTTGGCCAGTGTATTGTCTGTCTTCTAGTTACGGTCTCTAATTACCCCTTTGGCCAGTGTATTGTCTGTCTTCTAGTTACGATCTCTAATTACCCCTTTGGCCAGTGTATTGTCTGTCTTCTAGTTACGGTCTCTAATTACCCCTTTGGCCAGTGTATTGTCTGTCTTCTAGTTACGGTCTCTAATTACCCCTTTGGCCAGTGTATTGTCTGTCTTCTAGTTACGGTCTCTAATTACCCCTTTGGCCAGTGTATTGTCTGTCTTCTAGTTACGATCTCTTATTACCCCTTTGGCCAGTGTATTGTCTGTCTTCTAGTTACGGTCTCTAATTACCCCTTTGGCCAGTGTATTGTCTGTCTTCTAGTTACAGTCTCTAATTACCCCTTTGGCCAGTGTATTGTCTGTCTTCTAGTTACGGTCTATTATTACCCCTTTGGCCAGTGTATTGTCTGTCTTCTAGTTACGATCTCTAATTACCCCTTTGGGCAGTGTATTGTCTGACTTCTAGATACGGTCTCTAATTACCCCTTTGGCCAGTGTATTGTCTGTCTTCTAGTTACGGTCTCTAATTACCCCTTTGGCCAGTGTATTGTCTGTCTTCTAGTTACGATCTCTAATTACCCCTTTGGCCAGTGTATTGTCTGTCTTCTAGTTACGGTCTCTAATTACCCCTTTGGCCAGTGTATTGTCTGTCTTCTAGTTACAGTCTCTAATTATCCCTTTGGCCAGTGTATTGTCTGTCTTCTAGTTACAGTCTCTAATTACCCCTTTGGCCAGTGTATTGTCTGTCTTCTAGTTACGGTCTCTAATTACCCCTTTGGCCAGTGTATTGTCTGTCTTCTAGTTACAGTGTCTAATTACCCCTTTGGCCAGTGTATTGTCTGTCTTCTAGTTACGGTCTCTAATTACCCCTTTGGCCAGTGTATTGTTTGTCTTCTAGTTACGGTCTCTAATTACCCCTTTGGCCAGTGTATTGTCTGTCTTCTAGTTACGATCTCTAATTACCCCTTTGGCCAGTGTATTGTCTGACTTCTAGTTACATCTCTAATTACCCCTTTGGCCAGTGTAATGTCTGTCTTCTAGTTACGATCTCTAATTAACCCTTTGGCCAGTGTATTGTCTGTCTTCTAGTTACGGTCTCTAATTACCCCTTTGGCCAGTGTATTGTGTGTCTTCTAGGTACGGTCTCTTATTACCCCTTTGGCCAGTGTAGTGTCTGTCTTCTAGTTACGGTCTCTAATTACCCCTTTGGCCAGTGTATTGTCTGTCTTCTAGTTACAGTCTCTAATTACCCCTTTGGTCAATGTATTGTCTGACTTCTAGTTACGGTCTCTAATTACCCCTTTGGCCAGTGTATTGTCTGACTTCTAGTTACGGTCTCTAATTAACCCTTTGGCCAGTGTATTGTCTGTCTTCTAGTTACGATCTCTAATTACCCCTTTGGGCAGTGTATTGTCTGTCTTCTAGTTACGGTCTCTAATTACCCCTTTGGCCAGTGTATTGTGTGTCTTCTAGGTACGGTCTCTAATTACCCCTTTGGCCAGTGTATTGTCTGTCTTCTAGTTACGGTCTCTAATTACCCCTTTGGCCAGTGTATTGTCTGTCTTCTAGTTACGGTCTCTAATTACCCCTTTGGCCAGTGTATTGTCTGTCTTCTAGTTACGGTCTCTAATTACCCCTTTGGCCAGTGTATTCTCTGACTTCTAGTTACGGTCTCTAATTACCCCTTTGGCCAGTGTATTGTCTGTCTTCTAGTTACGGTCTCTAATTACCCCTTTGGCCAGTGTATTGTCTGACTTCTAGTTACGGTCTCTAATTACCACTTTGGCCAGTGTATTGTCAGTCTTCTAGTTACGGTCTCTAATTACCCCTTTGGCCAGTGTATTGTCTGTCTTCTAGTTACGATCTCTAATTACCCCTTTGGCCAGTGTATTGTCTATCTTCTAGTTACGGTCTCTAATTACCCCTTTGGCCAGTGTATTGTCTGTCTTCTAGTTACTGTCTCTAATTACCCCTTTGGCCAGTGTATTGTCTGTCTTCTAGTTACGATCTCTAATTACCCCTTTGGGCAGTGTATTGTCTGACTTCTAGTTACAGTCTCTAATTACCCCTTTGGCCAGTGTATTGTCTGTCTTCTAGTTACGATCTCTAATTACCCCTTTGGCCAGTGTATTGTCTGTCTTCTAGTTACGGTCTCTAATTACCCCTTTGGCCAGTGTATTGTCTGTCTTCTAGTTACAGTCTCTAATTACCCCTTTGGCCAGTGTATTGTCTGTCTTCTAGTTACGGTCTCTAATTACCCCTTTGGCCAGTGTATTGTCTGTCTTCTAGTTACAGTCTCTAATTACCCCTTTGGCCAGTGTATTGTCTGTCTTCTAGTTACGGTCTCTAATTACCCCTTTGGCCAGTGTATTGTTTGTCTTCTAGTTACGGTCTCTAATTACCCCTTTGGCCAGTGTATTGTCTGTCTTCTAGTTACGATCTCTAATTACCCCTTTGGCCAGTGTATTGTCTGACTTCTAGTTACATCTCTAATTACCCCTTTGGCCAGTGTAATGTCTGTCTTCTAGTTACGATCTCTAATTAACCCTTTGGCCAGTGTATTGTCTGTCTTCTAGTTACGGTCTCTAATTACCCCTTTGGCCAGTGTATTGTGTGTCTTCTAGGTACGGTCTCTTATTACCCCTTTGGCCAGTGTAGTGTCTGTCTTCTAGTTACGGTCTCTAATTACCCCTTTGGCCAGTGTATTGTCTGTCTTCTAGTTACAGTCTCTAATTACCCCTTTGGTCAATGTATTGTCTGACTTCTAGTTACGGTTTCTAATTACCCCTTTGGCCAGTGTATTGTCTGACTTCTAGTTACGGTCTCTAATTAACCCTTTGGCCAGTGTATTGTCTGACTTCTAGTTACGGTCTCTAATTAACCCTTTGGCCAGTGTATTGTCTGTCTTCTAGTTACGATCTCTAATTACCCCTTTGGGCAGTGTATTGTCTGTCTTCTAGTTACGGTCTCTAATTACCCCTTTGGCCAGTGTATTGTGTGTCTTCTAGGTACGGTCTCTAATTACCCCTTTGGCCAGTGTATTGTCTGTCTTCTAGTTACGGTCTCTAATTACCCCTTTGGCCAGTGTATTGTCTGTCTTCAAGTTACGGTCTCTAATTACCCCTTTGGCCAGTGTATTGTCTGTCTTCTAGTTACGGTCTCTAATTACCCCTTTGGCCAGTGTATTCTCTGACTTCTAGTTACGGTCTCTAATTACCCCTTTGGCCAGTGTATTGTCTGTCTTCTAGTTACGGTCTCTAATTACCCCTTTGGCCAGTGTATTGTCTGACTTCTAGTTACGGTCTCTAATTACCACTTTGGCCAGTGTATTGTCTGTCTTCTAGTTACGGTCTCTAATTACCCCTTTGGCCAGTGTATTGTCTGTCTTCTAGTTACGATCTCTAATTACCCCTTTGGCCAGTGTATTGTCTATCTTCTAGTTACGGTCTCTAATTACCCCTTTGGCCAGTGTATTGTCTGTCTTCTAGTTACTGTCTCTAATTACCCCTTTGGCCAGTGTATTGTCTGTCTTCTAGTTACGATCTCTAATTACCCCTTTGGGCAGTGTATTGTCTGACTTCTAGTTACAGTCTCTAATTACCCCTTTGGCCAGTGTATTGTCTGTCTTCTAGTTACGATCTCTAATTACCCCTTTGGGCAGTGTATTGTCTGACGTCTAGTTACGGTCTCTAATTACCCATTTGGCCAGTGTAGTTTCTGTCTTCTAGTTACGATCTCTAATTACCCCTTTGGCCAGTGTATTGTCTGTCTTCTAGTTACAGTCTCTAATTACCCCTTTGGCCAGTGTATTGTCTGTCTTCTAGTTACGGTCTCTAATTACCCCTTTGGCCAGTGTATTGTCTGTCTTCTAGTTACGGTCTCTAATTACCCCTTTGGCCAGTGTACTGTCTGTCTTCTAGTTACGATCTCTAATTACCCCTTTGGCCAGTGTATTGTCTGACTTCTAGTTACGGTCTCTAATTACCCCTTTGGCCAGTGTATTGTCTGTCTTCTAGTTACGGTCTCTAATTACCCCTTTGGGCAGTGTATTGTCTGTCTTCTAGTTACGGTCTCTAATTACCCCTTTGGCCAGTGTATTGTGTGTCTTCTAGGTACGGTCTCTTATTACCCCTTTGGCCAGTGTAGTGTCTGTCTTCTAATTACGGTCTCTAATTACCCCTTTGGCCAGTGTATTGTCTGTCTTCTAGTTACAGTCTCTAATTACCCCTTTGGCCAGTGTATTGTCTGTCTTCTAGTTACGGTCTATAATTACCCCTTTGGCCAGTGTATTGTCTGTCTTCTAGTTACAGTCTCTAATTACCCCTTTGGCCAGTGTATTGTCTGTCTTCTAGTTACGGTCTCTAATTACCCCTTTGGTCAATGTATTGTCTGACTTCTAGTTACGGTCTCTAATTACCCCTTTGGCCAGTGTATTGTCTGACTTCTAGTTACGGTCTCTAATTAACCCTTTGGCCAGTGTATTGTCTGTCTTCTAGTTACGATCTCTAATTACCCCTTTGGGCAGTGTATTGTCTGTCTTCTAGTTACGGTCTCTAATTACCCCTTTGGCCAGTGTATTGTGTGTCTTCTAGGTACGGTCTCTAATTACCCCTTTGGCCAGTGTATTGTCTGTCTTCTAGTTACGGTCTCTAATTACCCCTTTGGCCAGTGTATTGTCTGTCTTCTAGTTACGGTCTCTAATTACCCCTTTGGCCAGTGTATTGTCTGTCTTATAGTTACGGTCTCTAATTATCCCTTTGGCCAGTGTATTGTCTGACTTCTAGTTACGGTCTCTAATTAACCCTTTGGCCAGTGTATTGTCTGTCTTCTAGTTACGATCTCTAATTACCCCTTTGGGCAGTGTATTGTCTGTCTTCTAGTTACGATCTCTAATTACCCCTTTGGCCAGTGTATTGTGTGTCTTCTAGGTACGGTCTCTAATTACCCCTTTGGCCAGTGTATTGTCTGTCTTCTAGTTACGGTCTATAATTACCCCTTTGGCCAGTGTATTGTCTGTCTTCTAGTTACGGTCTCTAATTACCCCTTTGGCCAGTGTATTGTCTGTCTTATAGTTACGGTCTCTAATTACCCCTTTGGCCAGTGTATTGTCTGTCTTCTAGTTACGGTCTCTAATTACCCCTTTGGCCAGTGTATTGTCTGACTTCTAGTTACTTCTCTAATTACCCCTTTGGCCAGTGTAATGTCTGTCTTCTAGTTACGGTCTCTAATTACCCCTTTGGCCAGTGTATTCTCTGACTTCTAGTTACGGTCTCTAATTACCCCTTTGGCCAGTGTATTGTCTGTCTTCTAGTTACGGTCTCTAATTACCCCTTTGGCCAGTGTAATGTCTGTCTTCTAGTTACGGTCTCTAATTACCCCTTTGGCCAGTGTATTCTCTGACTTCTAGTTACGGTCTCTAATTACCACTTTGGCCAGTGTATTGTCTGTCTTCTAGTTACGGTCTCTAATTACCCCTTTGGCCAGTGTATTGTCTGTCTTCTAGTTACGATCTCTAATTACCCCTTTGGCCAGTGTATTGTCTATCTTCTAGTTACGGTCTCTAATTACCCCTTTGGCCAGTGTATTGTCTGTCTTCTAGTTACAGTCTCTAATTACCCCTTTGGCCAGTGTATTGTCTGTCTTCTAGTTACGGTCTCTAATTACCCCTTTGGGCAGTGTATTGTCTGACGTCTAGTTACGGTCTCTAATTACCCATTTGGCCAGTGTAGTTTCTGTCTTCTAGTTACGATCTCTAATTACCCCTTTGGCCAGTGTATTGTCTGACTTCTAGTTACATCTCTAATTACCCCTTTGGCCAGTGTATTGTCTGTCTTCTAGTTACAGTCTCTAATTACCCCTTTGGCCAGTGTATTGTCTGACTTCTAGTTACAGTCTCTAATTACCCCTTTGGCCAGTGTATTGTCTGTCTTCTAGTTACGGTCTCTAATTACCCCTTTGGGCAGTGTATTGTCTGTCTTCTAGTTACGGTCTCTAATTACCCCTTTGGCCAGTGTATTGTGTGTCTTCTAGGTACAGTCTCTTATTACCCCTTTGGCCAGTGTAGTGTGTGTCTTCTAATTACGGTCTCTAATTACCCCTTTGGCCAGTGTATTGTCTGTCTTCTAGTTACAGTCTCTAATTACCCCTTTGGCCAGTGTATTGTCTGTCTTCTAGTTACGGTCTATAATTACCCCTTTGGCCAGTGTATTGTCTGTCTTCTAGTTACGATCTCTAATTACCCCTTTGGGCAGTGTATTGTCTGACTTCTAGATACGGTCTCTAATTACCCCTTTGGTCAATGTATTGTCTGACTTCTAGTTTAGGTCTCTAATTACCCCTTTGGCCAGTGTATTGTCTGTCTTCTAGTTACGATCTCTAATTACCCCTTTGGGCAGTGTATTGTCTGACTTCTAGATACGGTCTCTAATTACCCCTTTGGTCAATGTATTGTCTGACTTCTAGTTACGGTCTCTAATTACCCCTTTGGTCAGTGTATTGTCTGACTTCTAGTTACGGTCTCTAATTAACCCTTTGGCCAGTGTATTGTCTGTCTTCTAGTTACGATCTCTAATTACCCCTTTGGGCAGTGTATTGTCTGTCTTCTAGTTACGGTCTCTAATTACCCCTTTGGCCAGTGTATTGTGTGTCTTCTAGGTACGGTCTCTAATTACCCCTTTGGCCAGTGTATTGTCTGTCTTCTAGTTACGGTCTCTAATTACCCCTTTGGCCAGTGTATTGTCTGTCTTCTAGTTACTGTCTCTAATTACCCCTCTGGCCAGTGTATTGTCTGTCTTCTAGTTACGGTCTCTAATTACCCCTTTGGCCAGTGTAGTTTCTGTCTTCTAGTTACGATCTCTAATTACCCCTTTGGCCAGTGTATTGTCTCTCTTCTAGTTACAGTCTCTAATTACCCCTTTGGCCAGTGTATTGTCTGTCTTCTAGTTACGGTCTCTAATTACCCCTTTGGCCAGTGTAGTTTCTGTCTTCTAGTTACGATCTCTAATTACCCCTTTGGCCAGTGTATTGTCTGTCTTCTAGTTACAGTCTCTAATTACCCCTTTGGCCAGTGTATTGTCTGTCTTCTAGTTACGGTATCTAATTAACCCTTTGGGCAGTGTATTGTCTGTCTTCTAGTTACAGTCTCTAATTACCCCTTTGGCCAGTGTATTGTCTGTCTTCTAGTTACGGTCTCTAATTACCCCTTTGGCCAGTGTAATGTCTGTCTTCTAGTTACGATCTCTAATTACCCCTTTGGGCAGTGTATTGTCTGACTTCTAGATACGGTCTCTAATTACCCCTTTGGTCAATGTATTGTCTGACTTCTAGTTTAGGTCTCTAATTACCCCTTTGGCCAGTGTATTGTCTGTCTTCTAGTTACGATCTCTAATTACCCCTTTGGGCAGTGTATTGTCTGACTTCTAGATACGGTCTCTAATTACCCCTTTGGTCAATGTATTGTCTGACTTCTAGTTACGGTCTCTAATTACCCCTTTGGTCAGTGTATTGTCTGACTTCTAGTTACGGTCTCTAATTAACCCTTTGGCCAGTGTATTGTCTGTCTTCTAGTTACGATCTCTAATTACCCCTTTGGGCAGTGTATTGTCTGTCTTCTAGTTACGGTCTCTAATTACCCCTTTGGCCAGTGTATTGTGTGTCTTCTAGGTACGGTCTCTAATTACCCCTTTGGCCAGTGTATTGTCTGTCTTCTAGTTACGGTCTCTAATTACCCCTTTGGCCAGTGTATTGTCTGTCTTCTAGTTACTGTCTCTAATTACCCCTCTGGCCAGTGTATTGTCTGTCTTCTAGTTACGGTCTCTAATTACCCCTTTGGCCAGTGTAGTTTCTGTCTTCTAGTTACGATCTCTAATTACCCCTTTGGCCAGTGTATTGTCTCTCTTCTAGTTACAGTCTCTAATTACCCCTTTGGCCAGTGTATTGTCTGTCTTCTAGTTACGGTCTCTAATTACCCCTTTGGCCAGTGTAGTTTCTGTCTTCTAGTTACGATCTCTAATTACCCCTTTGGCCAGTGTATTGTCTGTCTTCTAGTTACAGTCTCTAATTACCCCTTTGGCCAGTGTATTGTCTGTCTTCTAGTTACGGTATCTAATTAACCCTTTGGGCAGTGTATTGTCTGTCTTCTAGTTACAGTCTCTAATTACCCCTTTGGCCAGTGTATTGTCTGTCTTCTAGTTACGGTCTCTAATTACCCCTTTGGCCAGTGTAATGTCTGTCTTCTAGTTACGGTCTCTCATTACCCCTTTGGGCAGTGTATTGTCTGTCTTCTAGTTACAGTCTCTAATTACCCCTTTGGCCAGTGTATTGTCTGTCTTCTAGTTACAGTCTCTAATTACCCCTTTGGCCAGTGTAATGTCTGTCTTCTAGTTACGGTCTCTAATTACCCCTTTGGCCAGTGTATTGTCTGTCTTCTAGTTACGGTATCTAATTACCCCTTTGGCCAGTGTATTGTCTGTCTTCTAGTTACAGTCTCTAATTACCCCTTTGGCCAGTGTATTGTCTGACTTCTAGTTACGGTCTCTAATTACCCCTTTGGCCAGTGTATTGTCTGTCTTCTAGTTACGTCTCTAATTACCCCTTTGGCCAGTGTATTGTCTGTCTTCTAGTTACGGTCTCTAATTACCCCTTTGGCCAGTGTATTGTCTGTCTTCTAGTTACAGTCTCTAATTACCCCTTTGGCCAGTGTATTGTGTGTCTTATTGTTACGATCTCTAATTACCCCTTTGGCCAGTGTATTGTCTGTCTTATAGTTACGATCTCTAATTACCCCTTTGGCCAGTGTATTGTCTGTCTTCTAGTTACAGTCTCTAATTACCCCTTTGGCCAGTGTATTGTGTGTCTTCTAGTTACGGTCTCTATTTACCCCTTTGGCCAGTGTATTGTCTGTCTTCTAGTTACGATCTCTAATTACCCCTTTGGCCAGTGTATTGTCTGTCTTCTAGTTACGATCTCTAATTACCCCTTTAGCCAGTGTATTGTCTGTCTTATAGCTGCGATCTCTAATTACCCCTTTGGCCAGTGTATTGTCTGTCTTATAGTTACGATCTCTAATTACCCCTTTGGCCAGTGTATTGTCTGTCTTATAGTTACGATCTCTAATTATCCCTTTGGCCAGTGTATTGTCTGTCTTCTAGTTACGGTATCTAATTACCCCTTTGGCCAGTGTATTGTCTGTCTTCTAGTTATGATCTCTAATTACCCCTTTGGCCAGTGTATTGTCTGTCTTCTAGTTACGATCTCTAATTACCCCTTTGGCCAGTGTATTGTCTGTCTTATAGTTACGATCTCTAATTATCCCTTTGGCCAGTGTATTGTCTGTCTTCTAGTTACGGTATCTAATTACCTCTTTGGCCAGTGTATTGTCTGTCTTCTAGTTACGGTATCTAATTACCCCTTTGGCCAGTGTATTGTCTGTCTTATAGTTACGGTCTCTAATTATCCCTTTGGCCAGTGTATTGTGTGTCTTCTAGTTACGGTCTCTATTTACCCCTTTGGTCAGTGTATTGTCTGTCTTCTAGTTACGGTATCTAATTACCCCTTTGGCCAGTGTATTGTCTGTCTTCTAGTTATGATCTCTAATTACCCCTTTGGCCAGTGTATTGTCTGTCTTCTAGTTACAGTCTCTAATTAACCCTTTGGCCAGTGTATTGTCTGTCTTATAGTTACGGTCTCTAATTATCCCTTTGGCCAGTGTATTGTGTGTCTTCTAGTTACGGTCTCTATTTACCCCTTTGGTCAGTGTATTGTCTGTCTTCTAGTTACGGTATCTAATTACCCCTTTGGCCAGTGTATTGTCTGTCTTCTAGTTATGATCTCTAATTACCCCTTTGGCCAGTGTATTGTCTGTCTTCTAGTTACAGTCTCTAATTACCCCTTTGGCCAGTGTATTGTCTGTCTTCTAGTTACGGTCTCTAATTACCCCTTTGGCCAGTGTATTGTCTGTCTTCTAGTTACGGTCTCTAATTACCCCTTTGGCCAGTGTATTGTCTGTCTTCTAGTTACAGTCTCTAATTACCCCTTTGGCCAGTGTATTGTCTGTCTTCTAGTTACGATCTCTAATTACCCCTTTGGCCAGTGTATTGTCTGTCTTCTAGTTATGATCTCTAATTAACCCTTTGGCCAGTGTATTGTCTGTCTTCTAGTTACGATCTCTAATTACCCCTTTGGCCAGTGTATTGTCTGTCTTCTAGTTACGGTCTCAAATTACCCCTTTGGCCAGTGTATTGTCTGTCTTCTAGTTACGATCTCTAATTACCCCTTTGGCCAGTGTATTGTCTGTCTTCTAGTTACGATCTCTAATTACCCCTTTGGCCAGTGTATTGTCTGTCTTATAGTTACGATCTCTAATTACCCCTTTGGCCAGTGTATTGTCTGTCTTATAGTTACGATCTCTAATTACCCCTTTGGCCAGTGTAATGTCTGTCTTCTAGTTACGATCTCTAATTACCCCTTTGGGCAGTGTATTGTCTGTCTTCTAGTTACGGTCTCTAATTACCCCTTTGGCCAGTGTATTGTCTGTCTTCTAATTACAGTCTCTAATTACCCCTTTGGCCAGTGTATTGTCTGTCTTCTAGTTACGTCTCTAATTACCCCTTTGGCCAGTGTATTGTCTGACTTCTAGTTACGGTCTCTAATTACCCCTTTGGCCAGTGTATTGTCTGTCTTCTAGTTACGATCTCTAATTACCCCTTTGGCCAGTGTATTGTCTGTCTTCTATTTACGATCTCTAATTACCCCTTTGGCCAGTGTATTGTCTGTCTTCTAGTTACGGTCTCTAATTACCCCTTTGGCCAGTGTAATGTCTGTCTTCTAGTTACGGTCTCTATTTATCCCTTTGGCCAGTGTATTGTCTGTTTTCTAGTTACGATCTCTAATTACCCCTTTGGCCAGTGTATTGTCTGTTTTCTAGTTACGGTCTCTAATTACCCCTTTGGCCAGTGTATTGTCTGTCTTCTAGTTACGATCTCTAATTACCCCTTTGGGCAGTGTATTGTCTGACTTCTAGATACGGTCTCTAATTACCCCTTTGGTCAATATATTGTCTGACGTCTAGTTACGGTCTCTAATTACCCATTTGGCCAGTGTAGTGTCTGTCTTCTAGTTACGATCTCTAATTACCCCTTTGGCCAGTGTATTGTCTGATTTCTAGTTACATCTCTAATTACCCCTTTGGCCAGTGTATTGTCTGTCTTCTAGTTACGGTCTCTAATTACCCCTTTGGCCAGTGTATTGTCTGACTTCTAGTTACGGTCTCTAATTACCCCTTTGGCCAGTGTATTGTCTGTCTTCTAGTTACGATCTCTAATTACCCCTTTGGGCAGTGTATTGTCTGTCTTCTAGTTACGGTCTCTAATTACCCCTTTGGCCAGTGTATTGTCTGTCTTCTAGTTACAGTCTCTAATTACCCCTTTGGGCAGTGTATTGTCTGTCTTCTAGTTACGGTCTCTAATTACCCCTTTGGCCAGTGTATTGTCTGTCTTCTAGTTACGATCTCTAATTACCCCTTTGGCCAGTGTATTGTCTGTCTTCTAGTTACGGTCTCTAATTACCCCTTTGGCCAGTGTATTGTCTGTCTTCTAGTTACGGTCTCTAATTACCCCTTTGGCCAGTGTATTGTGTGTCTTCTAGTTACGGTCTCTAATTACCCCTTTGGCCAGTGTATTGTCTGTCTTCTAGTTACGGTCTCTAATTACCCCTTTGGCCAGTGTATTGTCTGTCTTCTAATTACAGTCTCTAATTACCCCTTTGGCCAGTGTATTGTCTGTCTTCTAGTTACGTCTCTAATTACCCCTTTGGCCAGTGTATTGTCTGACTTCTAGTTACGGTCTCTAATTACCCCTTTGGCCAGTGTATTGTCTGTCTTCTAGTTACGATCTCTAATTACCCCTTTGGCCAGTGTATTGTCTGTCTTCTAGTTACGATCTCTAATTACCCCTTTGGCCAGTGTATTGTCTGTCTTCTAGTTACGGTCTCTAATTACCCCTTTGGCCAGTGTAATGTCTGTCTTCTAGTTACGGTCTCTATTTATCCCTTTGGCCAGTGTATTGTCTGTTTTCTAGTTACGATCTCTAATTACCCCTTTGGCCAGTGTATTGTCTGTTTTCTAGTTACGATCTCTAATTACCCCTTTGGCCAGTGTATTGTCTGTCTTCTAGTTACGATCTCTAATTACCCCTTTGGGCAGTGTATTGTCTGACTTCTAGATACGGTCTCTAATTACCCCTTTGGTCAATGTATTGTCTGACGTCTAGTTACGGTCTCTAATTACCCATTTGGCCAGTGTAGTGTCTGTCTTCTAGTTACGATCTCTAATTACCCCTTTGGCCAGTGTATTGTCTGATTTCTAGTTACATCTCTAATTACCCCTTTGGCCAGTGTATTGTCTGTCTTCTAGTTACGGTCTCTAATTACACCTTTGGCCAGTGTATTGTCTGACTTCTAGTTACGGTCTCTAATTACCCCTTTGGCCAGTGTATTGTCTGTCTTCTAGTTACGATCTCTAATTACCCCTTTGGCCAGTGTATTGTCTGTCTTCTAGTTACGGTCTCTAATTACCCCTTTGGCCAGTGTATTGTCTGTCTTCTAGTTACAGTCTCTAATTACCCCTTTGGGCAGTGTATTGTCTGTCTTCTAGTTACGGTCTCTAATTACCCCTTTGGCCAGTGTATTGTCTGTCTTCTAGTTACGATCTCTAATTACCCCTTTGGCCAGTGTATTGTCTGTCTTCTAGTTACGGTCTCTAATTACCCCTTTGGCCAGTGTATTGTCTGTCTTCTAGTTACGGTCTCTAATTACCCCTTTGGCCAGTGTATTGTGTGTCTTCTAGTTACGGTCTCTAATTACCCCTTTGGCCAGTGTATTGTCTGACTTCTAGTTACGGTCTCTAATTACCCCTATGGCCAGTGTATTGTCTGTCTTCTAGTTACGATCTCTAATTACCACTTTGGCCAGTGTATTGTCTGTCTTCTAGTTACGATCTCTAATTACCCCTTTGGTCAGTGTATTGTCTGACGTCTAGTTACGGTCTCTAATTACCCATTTGGCCAGTGTAGTGTCTGTCTTCTAGTTACGATCTCTAATTACCCCTTTGGCCAGTGTATTGTCTGACTTCTAGTTACATCTCTAATTACCCCTTTGGCCAGTGTATTGTCTGTCTTATAGTTACGATCTCTAATTACCCCTTTGGCCAGTGTATTGTCTGTCTTCTAGTTACAGTCTCTAATTACCCCTTTGGCCAGTGTATTGTGTGTCTTCTAGTTACGGTCTCTATTTACCCCTTTGGCCAGTGTATTGTCTGTCTTCTAGTTACGATCTCTAATTACCCCTTTGGCCAGTGTATTGTCTGTCTTCTAGTTACGATCTCTAATTACCCCTTTGGCCAGTGTATTGTCTGTCTTATAGTTGCGATCTCTAATTACCCCTTTGGCCAGTGTATTGTCTGTCTTCTAGTTACGATCTCTAATTACCCCTTTGGCCAGTGTATTGTCTGTCTTATAGTTACGATCTCTAATTATCCCTTTGGCCAGTGTATTGTCTGTCTTCTAGTTACGGTATCTAATTACCCCTTTGGCCAGTGTATTGTCTGTCTTCTAGTTATGATCTCTAATTACCCCTTTGGCCAGTGTATTGTCTGTCTTCTAGTTACGATCTCTAATTACCCCTTTGGCCAGTGTATTGTCTGTCTTATAGTTACGATCTCTAATTATCCCTTTGGCCAGTGTATTGTCTGTCTTCTAGTTACGGTATCTAATTACCTCTTTGGCCAGTGTATTGTCTGTCTTCTAGTTACGGTATCTAATTACCCCTTTGGCCAGTGTATTGTCTGTCTTATAGTTACGGTCTCTAATTATCCCTTTGGCCAGTGTATTGTGTGTCTTCTAGTTACGGTCTCTATTTACCCCTTTGGTCAGTGTATTGTCTGTCTTCTAGTTACGGTATCTAATTACCCCTTTGGCCAGTGTATTGTCTGTCTTCTAGTTATGATCTCTTATTACCCCTTTGGCCAGTGTATTGTCTGTCTTCTAGTTACAGTCTCTAATTAACCCTTTGGCCAGTGTATTGTCTGTCTTATAGTTACGGTCTCTAATTATCCCTTTGGCCAGTGTATTGTGTGTCTTCTAGTTACGGTCTCTATTTACCCCTTTGGTCAGTGTATTGTCTGTCTTCTAGTTACGGTATCTAATTACCCCTTTGGCCAGTGTATTGTCTGTCTTCTAGTTATGATCTCTAATTACCCCTTTGGCCAGTGTATTGTCTGTCTTCTAGTTACAGTCTCTAATTACCCCTTTGGCCAGTGTATTGTCTGTCTTCTAGTTACGGTCTCTAATTACCCCTTTGGCCAGTGTATTGTCTGTCTTCTAGTTACGGTCTCTAATTACCCCTTTGGCCAGTGTATTGTCTGTCTTCTAGTTACAGTCTCTAATTACCCCTTTGGCCAGTGTATTGTCTGTCTTCTAGTTACGATCTCTAATTACCCCTTTGGCCAGTGTATTGTCTGTCTTCTAGTTATGATCTCTAATTAACCCTTTGGCCAGTGTATTGTCTGTCTTCTAGTTACGATCTCTAATTACCCCTTTGGCCAGTGTATTGTCTGTCTTCTAGTTACGGTCTCAAATTACCCCTTTGGCCAGTGTATTGTCTGTCTTCTAGTTACGATCTCTAATTACCCCTTTGGCCAGTGTATTGTCTGTCTTCTAGTTACGATCTCTAATTACCCCTTTGGCCAGTGTATTGTCTGTCTTATAGTTGCGATCTCTAATTACCCCTTTGGCCAGTGTATTGTCTGTCTTATAGTTACGATCTCTAATTACCCCTTTGGCCAGTGTAATGTCTGTCTTCTAGTTACGATCTCTAATTACCCCTTTGGCCAGTGTATTGTCTGTCTTCTAGTTACGGTCTCTAATTACCCCTTTGGCCAGTGTATTGTCTGTCTTCTAATTACAGTCTCTAATTACCCCTTTGGCCAGTGTATTGTCTGTCTTCTAGTTACGTCTCTAATTACCCCTTTGGCCAGTGTATTGTCTGACTTCTGGTTACGGTCTCTAATTACCCCTTTGGCCAGTGTATTGTCTGTCTTCTAGTTACGATCTCTAATTACCCCTTTGGCCAGTGTATTGTCTGTCTTCTAGTTACGATCTCTAATTACCCCTTTGGCCAGTGTATTGTCTGTCTTCTAGTTACGGTCTCTAATTACCCCTTTGGCCAGTGTAATGTCTGTCTTCTAGTTACGGTCTCTATTTACCCCTATGGCCAGTGTATTGTCTGTCTTCTAGTTACGATCTCTAATTACCACTTTGGCCAGTGTATTGTCTGTCTTCTAGTTACGGTCTCTAATTACCCCTTTGGCCAGTGTATTGTCTGTCTTCTAGTTACGATCTCTTATTACCCCTTTGGGCAGTGTATTGTCTGACTTCTAGATACGGTCTCTAATTACCCCTTTGGTCAGTGTATTGTCTGACGTCTAGTTACGGTCTCTAATTACCCATTTGGCCAGTGTAGTGTCTGTCTTCTAGTTACGATCTCTAATTACCCCTTTGGCCAGTGTATTGTCTGACTTCTAGTTACATCTCTAATTACCCCTTTGGCCAGTGTATTGTCTGTCTTATAGTTACGATCTCTAATTACCCCTTTGGCCAGTGTATTGTCTGTCTTCTAGTTACAGTCTCTAATTACCCCTTTGGCCAGTGTATTGTGTGTCTTCTAGTTAAGGTCTCTATTTACCCCTTTGGCCAGTGTATTGTCTGTCTTCTAGTTACGATCTCTAATTACCCCTTTGGCCAGTGTATTGTCTGTCTTCTAGTTACGATCTCTAATTACCCCTTTGGCCAGTGTATTGTCTGTCTTATAGTTGCGATCTCTAATTACCCCTTTGGCCAGTGTATTGTCTGTCTTCTAGTTACGATCTCTAATTACCCCTTTGGCCAGTGTATTGTCTGTCTTATAGTTACGATCTCTAATTATCCCTTTGGCCAGTGTATTGTCTGTCTTCTAGTTACGGTATCTAATTACCCCTTTGGCCAGTGTATTGTCTGTCTTCTAGTTATGATCTCTAATTACCCCTTTGGCCAGTGTATTGTCTGTCTTCTAGTTACGATCTCTAATTACCCCTTTGGCCAGTGTATTGTCTGTCTTATAGTTACGATCTCTAATTATCCCTTTGGCCAGTGTATTGTCTGTCTTCTAGTTACGGTATCTAATTACCTCTTTGGCCAGTGTATTGTCTGTCTTCTAGTTACGGTATCTAATTACCCCTTTGGCCAGTGTATTGTCTGTCTTATAGTTACGGTCTCTAATTATCCCTTTGGCCAGTGTATTGTGTGTCTTCTAGTTACGGTCTCTATTTACCCCTTTGGTCAGTGTATTGTCTGTCTTCTAGTTACTGTATCTAATTACCCCTTTGGCCAGTGTATTGTCTGTCTTCTAGTTATGATCTCTAATTACCCCTTTGGCCAGTGTATTGTCTGTCTTCTAGTTACAGTCTCTAATTAACCCTTTGGCCAGTGTATTGTCTGTCTTATAGTTACGGTCTCTAATTATCCCTTTGGCCAGTGTATTGTGTGTCTTCTAGTTACGGTCTCTATTTACCCCTTTGGTCAGTGTATTGTCTGTCTTCTAGTTACGGTATCTAATTACCCCTTTGGCCAGTGTATTGTCTGTCTTCTAGTTATGATCTCTAATTACCCCTTTGGCCAGTGTATTGTCTGTCTTCTAGTTACAGTCTCTAATTACCCCTTTGGCCAGTGTATTGTCTGTCTTCTAGTTACGGTCTCTAATTACCCCTTTGGCCAGTGTATTGTCTGTCTTTTAGTTACGGTCTCTAATTACCCCTTTGGCCAGTGTATTGTCTGTCTTCTAGTTACAGTCTCTAATTACCCCTTTGGCCAGTGTATTGTCTGTCTTCTAGTTACGATCTCTAATTACCCCTTTGGCCAGTGTATTGTCTGTCTTCTAGTTATGATCTCTAATTAACCCTTTGGCCAGTGTATTGTCTGTCTTCTAGTTACGATCTCTAATTACCCCTTTGGCCAGTGTATTGTCTGTCTTCTAGTTACGGTCTCAAATTACCCCTTTGGCCAGTGTATTGTGTGTCTTCTAGTTACGATCTCTAATTACCCCTTTGGCCAGTGTATTGTCTGTCTTCTAGTTACGATCTCTAATTACCCCTTTGGCCAGTGTATTGTCTGTCTTATAGTTACGATCTCTAATTACCCCTTTGGCCAGTGTATTGTCTGTCTTATAGTTACGATCTCTAATTACCCCTTTGGCCAGTGTAATGTCTGTCTTCTAGTTACGATCTCTAATTACCCCTTTGGCCAGTGTATTGTCTGTCTTCTAGTTACGGTCTCTAATTACCCCTTTGGCCAGTGTATTGTCTGTCTTCTAATTACAGTCTCTAATTACCCCTTTGGCCAGTGTATTGTCTGTCTTCTAGTTACGTCTCTAATTACCCCTTTGGCCAGTGTATTGTCTGACTTCTAGTTACGGTCTCTAATTACCCCTTTGGCCAGTGTATTGTCTGTCTTCTAGTTACGATCTCTAATTACCCCTTTGGCCAGTGTATTGTCTGTCTTCTAGTTACGATCTCTAATTACCCCTTTGGCCAGTGTATTGTCTGTCTTCTAGTTACGGTCTCTAATTACCCCTTTGGCCAGTGTAATGTCTGTCTTCTAGTTACGGTCTCTATTTACCCCTTTGGCCAGTGTATTGTCTGTTTTCTAGTTACGATCTCTAATTACCCCTTTGGCCAGTGTATTGTCTGTTTTCTAGTTACGGTCTCTAATTACCCCTTTGGCCAGTGTATTGTCTGTCTTCTAGTTACGATCTCTAATTACCCCTTTGGGCAGTGTATTGTCTGACTTCTAGATACGGTCTCTAATTACCCCTTTGGTCAATGTATTGTCTGACGTCTAGTTATGGTCTCTAATTACCCATTTGGCCAGTGTAGTGTCTGTCTTCTAGTTACGATCTCTAATTACCCCTTTGGCCAGTGTATTGTCTGATTTCTAGTTACATCTCTAATTACCCCTTTGGCCAGTGTATTGTCTGTCTTCTAGTTACGGTCTCTAATTACCCCTTTGGCCAGTGTATTGTCTGACTTCTAGTTACGGTCTCTAATTACCCCTTTGGCCAGTGTATTGTCTGTCTTCTAGTTACGATCTCTAATTACCCCTTTGGGCAGTGTATTGTCTGTCTTCTAGTTACGGTCTCTAATTACCCCTTTGGCCAGTGTATTGTCTGTCTTCTAGTTACAGTCTCTAATTACCCCTTTGGGCAGTGTATTGTCTGTCTTCTAGTTACGGTCTCTAATTACCCCTTTGGCCAGTGTATTGTCTGTCTTCTAGTTACGATCTCTAATTACCCCTTTGGCCAGTGTATTGTCTGTCTTCTAGTTACGGTCTCTAATTACCCCTTTGGCCAGTGTATTTTCTGTCTTCTAGTTACGGTCTCTAATTACCCCTTTGGCCAGTGTATTGTGTGTCTTCTAGTTACGGTCTCTAATTACCCCTTTGGCCAGTGTATTGTCTGTCTTCTAGTTACGGTCTCTAATTAACCCTTTGGCCAGTGTATTGTCTGTCTTCTAATTACAGTCTCTAATTACCCCTTTGGCCAGTGTATTGTCTGTCTTCTAGTTACGTCTCTAATTACCCCTTTGGCCAGTGTATTGTCTGACTTCTAGTTACGGTCTCTAATTACCCCTTTGGCCAGTGTATTGTCTGACTTCTAGTTACGGTCTCTAATTACCCCATTGGCCAGTGTATTGTCTGTCTTCTAGTTACGATCTCTAATTACCCCTTTGGGCAGTGTATTGTCTGTCTTCTAGTTACGGTCTCTAATTACCCCTTTGGCCAGTGTATTGTCTGTTTTCTAGTTACAGTCTCTAATTACCCCTTTGGGCAGTGTATTGTCTGTCTTCTAGTTACGGTCTCTAATTACCCCTTTGGCCAGTGTATTGTCTGTCTTCTAGTTACGATCTCTAATTACCCCTTTGGCCAGTGTATTGTCTGTCTTCTAGTTACGGTCTCTAATTACCCCTTTGGCCAGTGTATTGTCTGTCTTCTAGTTACGGTCTCTAATTACCCCTTTGGCCAGTGTATTGTGTGTCTTCTAGTTACGGTCTCTAATTACCCCTTTGGCCAGTGTATTGTCTGACTTCTAGTTACGGTCTCTAATTACCCCTATGGCCAGTGTATTGTCTGTCTTCTAGTTACGATCTCTAATTACCACTTTGGCCAGTGTATTGTCTGTCTTCTAGTTACGGTCTCTAATTACCCCTTTGGCCAGTGTATTGTCTGTCTTCTAGTTACGATCTCTTATTACCCCTTTGGGCAGTGTATTGTCTGACTTCTAGATACGGTCTCTAATTACCCCTTTGGTCAGTGTATTGTCTGACGTCTAGTTACGGTCTCTAATTACCCATTTGGCCAGTGTAGTGTCTGTCTTCTAGTTACGATCTCTAATTACCCCTTTGGCCAGTGTATTGTCTGACTTCTAGTTACATCTCTAATTACCCCTTTGGCCAGTGTATTGTCTGTCTTCTAGTTACGGTCTCTAATTACCGCTTTGGCCAGTGTATTGTCTGTCTTCTAGTTACGGTCTCTAATTACCCCTTTGGCCAGTGTATTGTCTGACTTCTAGTTACTGTCTCTAATTACCCCTTTGGCCAGTGTATTGTCTGTCTTCTAGTTACGATCTCTAATTACCCCTTTGGGCAGTGTATTGTCTGTCTTCTAGTTACGGTCTCTAATTACCCCTTTGGCCAGTGTATTGTGTGTCTTCTAGGTACGGTCTCTTATTACCCCTTTGGCCAGTGTAGTGTCTGTCTTCTAGTTACGGTCTCTAATTACCCCTTTGGCCAGTGTAGTGTCTGTCTTCTAGTTACGGTCTCTAATTACCCCTTTGGCCAGTGTATTGTCTGTCTTCTAGTTACAGTCTCTAATTACCCCTTTGGCCAGTGTAGTGTCTGTCTTCTAGTTACGGTCTCTAATTACCCCTTTGGCCAGTGTATTGTCTGTCTTCTAGTTACAGTCTCTAATTACCCCTTTGGCCAGTGTATTGTCTGTCTTCTAGTTACGATCTCTAATTACCCCTTTGGCCAGTGTATTGTCTGACTTCTAGTTACGATCTCTAATTACCCCTTTGGCCAGTGTATTGTCTGTCTTCTTGTTACGGTCTCTAATTAACCCTTTGGCCAGTGTATTGTCTGTCTTCTAGTTACGATCTCTAATTACCCCTTTGGCCAGTGTATTGTCTGTCTTCTAGTTACGATCTCTAATTACCCCTTTGGCCAGTGTATTGTGTGTCTTCTAGGTACGTTCTCTAATTACCCCTTTGGCCAGTGTATTGTCTGTCTTCTAGTTACGGTCTCTAATTACCCCTTTGGCCAGTGTATTGTCTGTCTTCTAGTTACAGTCTCTAATTACCCCTTTGGCCAGTGTATTGTCTTACTTCTAGTTACAGTCTCTAAATACCTCTTTGGCCAGTGTATAGTCTGTCTTCTAGTTACGGTCTCTAATTACCCCTTTGGCCAGTGTATTGACTCTCTTCTAGTTACGGTCTCTAATTACCCCTTTGGCCAGTGTATTGTCTGTCTTCTAGTTACGGTCTCTAATTACCCCTTTGGCCAGTGTATTGTCTGTCTTCTAGTTACGGTCTCTAATTAACCCTTTGGCCAGTGTATTGTCTGTCTTCTAGTTACGATCTCTAATTACCCCTTTGGCCAGTGTATTGTCTGTCTTCTAGTTACGATCTCTAATTACCCCTTTGGCCAGTGTATTGTGTGTCTTCTAGGTACGGACTCTAATTACCCCTTTGGCCAGTGTATTGTCTGTCTTCTAGTTATGGTCTCTAATTACCCCTTTGGCCAGTGCATTGTCTGTCTTCTAGTTACAGTCTCTAATTACCCCTTTGGCCAGTGTATTGTCTGTCTTCTAGTTACGGTCTCTATTTACCCCTTTGGCCAGTGTATTGTCTGTCTTCTAGTTACGATCTCTAATTACCCCTTTGGCCAGTGTATTGTCTGTCTTCTAGTTACGGTCTCTAATTACCCCTTTGGTCAGTGTATTGTCTTTCTTCTAGTTACAGTCTCTAAATACCTCGTTGGCCAGTGTATAGTCTGTCTTCTAGTTACGGTCTCTAATTACCCCTTTGGCCAGTGTATTGTCTGTCTTCTAGTTACGGTCTCTAATTACCACTTTGGCCAGTGTATTGAGTGACTTCTAGTTACGTCTCTAATTACCCCTTTGGCCAGTCTATTGACTGTCTTGTAGTTACAGTCTCTAATTACCTCTTTGGCCAGTGTATTGTCTGTCTTCTAGTTACGGTCTCTAATTACCCCTTTGGCCAGTGTATTGTCTGTCTTCTAGTTACAGTCTCTAATTACGCTTTTGGCCAGTGTATTGTCTGTCTTCTAGTTACAGTCTCTAATTACCCCTTTGGCCAGTGTATTGTCTGTCTTCTAGTTACGGTCTCTAATTACCCCTTTGGCCAGTGTATTGTCTGTCTTCTAGTTACAGTCTCTAATTACCCCTTTGGCCAGTGTATTGTCTGTCTTCTAGTTACAGTCTCTAATTACATCTTTGGCCAGTGTATTGTCTGTCTTCTAGTTACAGTCTCTAATTACCCCTTTGGTCGGTGTATTGTCTGTCTTCTAGTTACAGTCTCTAATTACCCCTTTGGCCAGTGTATTGTCTGTCTTCTAGTTACAGTCTCTAATTACCCCTTTGGCCAGTGTATTGTCTGTCTTCTAGTTACAGTCTCTAATTACCCCTTTGGCCAGTGTATTGTCTGTCTTCTAGTTACAGTCTCTAATTACCCCTTTGGTCAGTGTATTGTCTGTCTTCTAGTTACAGTCTCTATTTACCCCTTTGGCCAGTGTATTGTCTGTCTTCTAGTTACGGTCTCTAATTACCCCTTTGGCCAGTGTATTGTCTGTCTTCTAGTTACAGTCTCTATTTACCCCTTTGGCCAGTGTATTGTCTGTCTTCTAGTTATGATCTCTAATTACCTCTTTGGCCAGTGTATTGTGTGTCTTCTAGTTTCGATCTCTAATTACCCCTTTGGCCAGTGTATTGTCTGTATTCTAGTTACGTCTCTAATTACCCCTTTGGCCAGTGTATTGTGTGTCTTCTAGTTACGGTCTCTAATTACCCCTTTGGCCAGTGTAATGTCTGTCTTCTAGTTACGGTCTCTAATTATCCCTTTGGCCAGTGTATTGTCTGTCTTCTAGTTACGATCTCTAATTACCCCTTTGGCCAGTGTATTGTCTGTCTTCTAGTTACGATCTCTAATTACCCCTTTGGCCAGTGTATTGTGTGTCTTCTAGTTACGGTCTCTAATTACCCCTTTGGCCAGTGTATTGTCTGTCTTCTAGTTACGATCTCTAATTACCCCTTTGGCCAGTGTATTGTCTGTCTTCTAGTTACGGTCTCTAATTACCCCTTTGGCCAGTGTATTGTCTGTCTTCTAGTTACAGTCTCTAATTACCCCTTTGGCCAGTGTATTGTCTTTCTTCTAGTTACAGTCTCTAAATACCTCTTTGGCCAGTGTATAGTCTGTCTTCTAGTTACGGTCTCTAATTACCCCTTTGGCCAGTGTATTGTCTGTCTTCTAGTTACGGTCTCTAATTACCCCTTTGGCCAGTTTATTGAGTGACTTCTAGTTACGTCTCTAATTACCTCTTGGGCCAATGTATTGTCTGTCTTCTAGTTACAGTCTCTAATTACGCTTTTGGCCAGTGTATTGTCTGTCTTCTAGTTACAGTCTCTAATTACCCCTTTGGCCAGTGTATTGTGTGTCTTCTAATTACGGTCTCTAATTACCCCTTTGGCCAGTGTATTGTGTGTCTTCTAGTTACGTTTTTTTAATTACCCCTTTGGCCAGTGTATTGTCTGTCTTATAGTTAGAGTCTCTAATTACCCCTTTGGCCAGTGTATTGTCTGTCTTCTAGTTACAGTCTCTAATTACCCCTTTGGCCAGTGTATTGTCTGACTTCTAGTTACAGTCTCTAATTACATCTTTGGCCAGTGTATTGTCTGTCTTTTAGTTACAGTCTCTAATTACCCCTTTGGCCAGTGTATTGTCTGTCTTCTAGTTACAGTCTCTAATTACCCCTTTGGCCAGTGTATTGTCTGTCTTCTAGTTACAGTCTCTAATTACCCCTTTGGCCAGTGTATTGTCTGTCTTCTAGTTACAGTCTCTAATTACCCCTTTGGCCAGTGTATTGTCTGTCTTCTAGTTACAGTCTCTAATTACATCTTTGGCCAGTGTATTGTCTGTCTTCTAGTTACAGTCTCTAATTACCCCTTTGGCCAGTGTATTGTCTGTCTTCTAGTTACAGTCTCTAATTACCCCTTTGGCCAGTGTATTGTCTGTCTTCTAGTTACAGTCTCTAATTACCCCTTTGGCCAGTGTATTGTCTGTCTTCTAGTTACAGTCTCTATTTACCCCTTTGGCCAGTGTATTGTCTGTCTTCTAGTTATGATCTCTAATTACCCCTTTGGCCAGTGTATTGTGTGTCTTCTAGTTACAGTCTCTAATTACCCCTTTGGCCAGTGTATTGTCTGTCTTCTAGTTACGGTCTCTAATTACCCCTTTGGCCAGTGTATTGTCTGTCTTCTAGTTACGATCTCTAATTACCCCTTTGGCCAGTGTATTGTGTGTCTTCTAGTTACGGTCTCTAATTACCCCTTTGGCCAGTGTAATGTCTGTCTTCTAGTTACGGTCTCTAATTATCCCTTTGGCCAGTGTATTGTCTGTCTTCTAGTTACGATCTCTAATTACCCCTTTGGCCAGTGTATTGTCTGTCTTCTAGTTACGGTCTCTAATTACCCCTTTGGCCAGTGTATTGTCTGTCTTCTAGTTACGATCTCTAATTACCCCTTTGGGCAGTGTATTGTCTGTCTTCTAGTTACGGTCTCTAATTACCCCTTTGGCCAGTGTATTGTCTGTCTTCTAGTTACAGTCTCTAATTACCCCTTTGGCCAGTGTATTGTCTGTCTTCTAGTTACGTCTCTAATTACCCCTTTGGCCAGTGTATTGTGTGTCTTCTACTTACGGTCTCTAATTACCCCTTTGGCCAGTGTAATGTCTGTCTTCTAGTTACGGTCTCTATTTACCCCTTTGGCCAGTGTATTGTCTGTCTTCTAGTTATGATCTCTATTTACCCCTTTGGCCAGTGTATTGTGTGTCTTCTAGTTACGGTCTCTAATTACCCCTTTGGCCAGTGTATTGTCTGTCTTCTAGTTACGATCTCTAATTACCCCTTTGGCCAGTGTATTGTCTGTCTTCTAGTTACGGTCTCTAATTACCCCTTTGGCCAGTGTATTGTCTGTCTTCTAGTTACAGTCTATAATTACCCCTTTGGCCAGTGTATTGTCTTTCTTCTAGTTACAGTCTCTAAATACCTCTTTGGCCAGTGTATAGTCTGTCTTCTAGTTACGGTCTCTAATTACCCCTTTGGCCAGTGTATTGAGTGACTTCTAGTTACGTCTCTAATTACCCCTTTGGCCAGTCTATTGACTGTCTTGTATTTACAGTCTCTAATTACCTCTTGGGCCAATGTATTGTCTGTCTTCTAGTTACAGTCTCTAATTACCCTTTTGGCCAGTGTATTGTCTGTCTTCTAGTTACAGTCTCTAATTACCCCTTTGGCCAGTGTATTGTCTGTCTTCTAGTTACGGTCTCTAATTACCCCTTTGGCCAGTGTATTGTGTGTCTTCTAGTTACGGTCTCTAATTACCCCTTTGGCCAGTGTATTGTCTGTCTTATAGTTACGGTCTCTAATTACCCCTTTGGCCAGTGTATTGTCTGTCTTCTAGTTACAGTCTCTAATTACCCCTTTGGCCAGTGTATTGTCTGACTTCTAGTTACAGTCTCTAATTACATCTTTGGCCAGTGTATTGTCTGTCTTCTAGTTACAGTCTCTAATTACCCCTTTGGCCAGTGTATTGTCTGTCTTCTAGTTACGGTATCTAATTACCCCTTTGGCCAGTGTATTGTCTGTCTTCTAGTTATGATCTCTAATTACCCCTTTGGCCAGTGTATTGTCTGTCTTCTAGTTACAGTCTCTAATTACCCCTTTGGCCAGTGTATTGTCTGTCTTCTAGTTACGGTCTCTAATTACCCCTTTGGCCAGTGTATTGTCTGTCTTCTAGTTACGGTCTCTAATTACCCCTTTGGCCAGTGTATTGTCTGTCTTCTAGTTACAGTCTCTAATTACCCCTTTGGCCAGTGTATTGTCTGTCTTCTAGTTACGATCTCTAATTACCCCTTTGGCCAGTGTATTGTCTGTCTTCTAGTTATGATCTCTAATTAACCCTTTGGCCAGTGTATTGTCTGTCTTCTAGTTACGATCTCTAATTACCCCTTTGGCCAGTGTATTGTCTGTCTTCTAGTTACGGTCTCAAATTACCCCTTTGGCCAGTGTATTGTCTGTCTTCTAGTTACGATCTCTAATTACCCCTTTGGCCAGTGTATTGTCTGTCTTCTAGTTACGATCTCTAATTACCCCTTTGGCCAGTGTATTGTCTGTCTTATAGTTACGATCTCTAATTACCCCTTTGGCCAGTGTATTGTCTGTCTTATAGTTACGATCTCTAATTACCCCTTTGGCCAGTGTAATGTCTGTCTTCTAGTTACGATCTCTAATTACCCCTTTGGCCAGTGTATTGTCTGTCTTCTAGTTACGGTCTCTAATTACCCCTTTGGCCAGTGTATTGTCTGTCTTCTAATTACAGTCTCTAATTACCCCTTTGGCCAGTGTATTGTCTGTCTTCTAGTTACGTCTCTAATTACCCCTTTGGCCAGTGTATTGTCTGACTTCTAGTTACGGTCTCTAATTACCCCTTTGGCCAGTGTATTGTCTGTCTTCTAGTTACGATCTCTAATTACCCCTTTGGCCAGTGTATTGTCTGTCTTCTAGTTACGATCTCTAATTACCCCTTTGGCCAGTGTATTGTCTGTCTTCTAGTTACGGTCTCTAATTACCCCTTTGGCCAGTGTAATTTCTGTCTTCTAGTTACGGTCTCTATTTACCCCTTTGGCCAGTGTATTGTCTGTTTTCTAGTTACGATCTCTAATTACCCCTTTGGCCAGTGTATTGTCTGTTTTCTAGTTACGGTCTCTAATTACCCCTTTGGCCAGTGTATTGTCTGTCTTCTAGTTACGATCTCTAATTACCCCTTTGGGCAGTGTATTGTCTGACTTCTAGATACGGTCTCTAATTACCCCTTTGGTCAATGTATTGTCTGACGTCTAGTTACGGTCTCTAATTACCCATTTGGCCAGTGTAGTGTCTGTCTTCTAGTTACGATCTCTAATTACCCCTTTGGCCAGTGTATTGTCTGATTTCTAGTTACATCTCTAATTACCCCTTTGGCCAGTGTATTGTCTGTCTTCTAGTTACGGTCTCTAATTACCCCTTTGGCCAGTGTATTGTCTGACTTCTAGTTACGGTCTCTAATTACCCCTTTGGCCAGTGTATTGTCTGTCTTCTAGTTACGATCTCTAATTACCCCTTTGGGCAGTGTATTGTCTGTCTTCTAGTTACGGTCTCTAATTACCCCTTTGGCCAGTGTATTGTCTGTCTTCTAGTTACAGTCTCTAATTACCCCTTTGGGCAGTGTATTGTCTGTCTTCTAGTTACGGTCTCTAATTACTCCTTTGGCCAGTGTATTGTCTGTCTTCTAGTTACGATCTCTAATTACCCCTTTGGCCAGTGTATTGTCTGTCTTCTAGTTACGGTCTCTAATTACCCCTTTGGCCAGTGTATTTTCTGTCTTCTAGTTACGGTCTCTAATTACCCCTTTGGCCAGTGTATTGTGTGTCTTCTAGTTACGGTCTCTAATTACCCCTTTGGCCAGTGTATTGTCTGTCTTCTAGTTACGGTCTCTAATTACCCCTTTGGCCAGTGTATTGTCTGTCTTCTAATTACAGTCTCTAATTACCCCTTTGGCCAGTGTATTGTCTGTCTTCTAGTTACGTCTCTAATTACCCCTTTGGCCAGTGTATTGTCTGACTTCTAGTTACGGTCTCTAATTACCCCTTTGGCCAGTGTATTGTCTGTCTTCTAGTTACGATCTCTAATTACCCCTTTGGCCAGTGTATTGTCTGTCTTCTAGTTACGATCTCTAATTACCCCTTTGGCCAGTGTATTGTCTGTCTTCTAGTTACGGTCTCTAATTACCCCTTTGGCCAGTGTAATGTCTGTCTTCTAGTTACGGTCTCTATTTATCCCTTTGGCCAGTGTATTGTCTGTTTTCTAGTTACGATCTCTAATTACCCCTTTGGCCAGTGTATTGTCTGTTTTCTAGTTATGGTCTCTAATTACCCCTTTGGCCAGTGTATTGTCTGTCTTCTAGTTACGATCTCTAATTACCCCTTTGGGCAGTGTATTGTCTGACTTCTAGATACGGTCTCTAATTACCCCTTTGGTCAATGTATTGTCTGACGTCTAGTTACGGTCTCTAATTACCCATTTGGCCAGTGTAGTGTCTGTCTTCTAGTTACGATCTCTAATTACCCCTTTGGCCAGTGTATTGTCTGATTTCTAGTTACATCTCTAATTACCCCTTTGGCCAGTGTATTGTCTGTCTTCTAGTTACGGTCTCTAATTACCCCTTTGGCCAGTGTATTGTCTGACTTCTAGTTACGGTCTCTAATTACCCCTTTGGCCAGTGTATTGTCTGTCTTCTAGTTACGATCTCTAATTACCCCTTTGGGCAGTGTATTGTCTGTCTTCTAGTTACGGTCTCTAATTACCCCTTTGGCCAGTGTATTGTCTGTTTTCTAGTTACAGTCTCTAATTACCCCTTTGGGCAGTGTATTGTCTGTCTTCTAGTTACGGTCTCTAATTACCCCTTTGGCCAGTGTATTGTCTGTCTTCTAGTTACGATCTCTAATTACCCCTTTGGCCAGTGTATTGTCTGTCTTCTAGTTACGGTCTCTAATTACCCCTTTGGCCAGTGTATTGTCTGTCTTCTAGTTACGGTCTCTAATTACCCCTTTGGCCAGTGTATTGTGTGTCTTCTAGTTACGGTCTCTAATTACCCCTTTGGCCAGTGTATTGTCTGACTTCTAGTTACGGTCTCTAATTACCCCTATGGCCAGTGTATTGTCTGTCTTCTAGTTACGATCTCTAATTACCACTTTGGCCAGTGTATTGTCTGTCTTCTAGTTACGGTCTCTAATTACCCCTTTGGCCAGTGTATTGTCTGTCTTCTAGTTACGATCTCTTATTACCCCTTTGGGCAGTGTATTGTCTGACTTCTAGATACGGTCTCTAATTACCCCTTTGGTCAGTGTATTGTCTGACGTCTAGTTACGGTCTCTAATTACCCATTTGGCCAGTGTAGTGTCTGTCTTCTAGTTACGATCTCTAATTACCCCTTTGGCCAGTGTATTGTCTGACTTCTAGTTACATCTCTAATTACCCCTTTGGCCAGTGTATTGTCTGTCTTCTAGTTACGGTCTCTAATTACCGCTTTGGCCAGTGTATTGTCTGTCTTCTAGTTACGGTCTCTAATTACCCCTTTGGCCAGTGTATTGTCTGACTTCTAGTTACGGTCTCTAATTACCCCTTTGGCCAGTGTATTGTCTGTCTTCTAGTTACGATCTCTAATTACCCCTTTGGGCAGTGTATTGTCTGTCTTCTAGTTACGGTCTCTAATTACCCCTTTGGCCAGTGTATTGTGTGTCTTCTAGGTACGGTCTCTTATTACCCCTTTGGCCAGTGTAGTGTCTGTCTTCTAGTTACGGTCTCTAATTACCCCTTTGGCCAGTGTAGTGTCTGTCTTCTAGTTACGGTCTCTAATTACCCCTTTGGCCAGTGTATTGTCTGTCTTCTAGTTACAGTCTCTAATTACCCCTTTGGCCAGTGTAGTGTCTGTCTTCTAGTTACGGTCTCTAATTACCCCTTTGGCCAGTGTATTGTCTGTCTTCTAGTTACAGTCTCTAATTACCCCTTTGGCCAGTGTATTGTCTGTCTTCTAGTTACGATCTCTAATTACCCCTTTGGCCAGTGTATTGTCTGACTTCTAGTTACGATCTCTAATTACCCCTTTGGCCAGTGTATTGTCTGTCTTCTTGTTACGGTCTCTAATTAACCCTTTGGCCAGTGTATTGTCTGTCTTCTAGTTACGATCTCTAATTACCCCTTTGGCCAGTGTATTGTCTGTCTTCTAGTTACGATCTCTAATTACCCCTTTGGCCAGTGTATTGTGTGTCTTCTAGGTACGTTCTCTAATTACCCCTTTGGCCAGTGTATTGTCTGTCTTCTAGTTACGGTCTCTAATTACCCCTTTGGCCAGTGTATTGTCTGTCTTCTAGTTACAGTCTCTAATTACCCCTTTGGCCAGTGTATTGTCTTTCTTCTAGTTACAGTCTCTAAATACCTCTTTGGCCAGTGTATAGTCTGTCTTCTAGTTACGGTCTCTAATTACCCCTTTGGCCAGTGTATTGACTGTCTTCTAGTTACGGTCTCTAATTACCCCTTTGGCCAGTGTATTGTCTGTCTTCTAGTTACGGTCTCTAATTACCCCTTTGGCCAGTGTATTGTCTGTCTTCTAGTTACGGTCTCTAATTAACCCTTTGGCCAGTGTATTGTCTGTCTTCTAGTTACGATCTCTAATTACCCCTTTGGCCAGTGTATTGTCTGTCTTCTAGTTACGATCTCTAATTACCCCTTTTGCCAGTGTATTGTGTGTCTTCTAGGTACGGACTCTAATTACCCCTTTGGCCAGTGTATTGTCTGTCTTCTAGTTATGGTCTCTAATTACCCCTTTGGCCAGTGCATTGTCTGTCTTCTAGTTACAGTCTCTAATTACCCCTTTGGCCAGTGTATTGTCTGTCTTCTAGTTACGGTCTCTATTTACCCCTTTGGCCAGTGTATTGTCTGTCTTCTAGTTACGATCTCTAATTACCCCTTTGGCTAGTGTATTGTCTGTCTTCTAGTTACGGTCTCTAATTACCCCTTTGGCCAGTGTATTGTCTTTCTTCTAGTTACAGTCTCTAAATACCTCGTTGGCCAGTGTATAGTCTGTCTTCTAGTTACGGTCTCTAATTACCCCTTTGGCCAGTGTATTGTCTGTCTTCTAGTTACGGTCTCTAATTACCACTTTGGCCAGTGTATTGAGTGACTTCTAGTTACGTCTCTAATTACCCCTTTGGCCAGTCTATTGACTGTCTTGTAGTTACAGTCTCTAATTACCTCTTTGGCCAGTGTATTGTCTGTCTTCTAGTTACGGTCTCTAATTACCCCTTTGGCCAGTGTATTGTCTGTCTTCTAGTTACAGTCTCTAATTACGCTTTTGGCCAGTGTATTGTCTGTCTTCTAGTTACAGTCTCTAATTACCCCTTTGGCCAGTGTATTGTCTGTCTTCTAGTTACGGTCTCTAATTACCCCTTTGGCCAGTGTATTGTCTGTCTTCTAGTTACAGTCTCTAATTACCCCTTTGGCCAGTGTATTGTCTGTCTTCTAGTTACAGTCTCTAATTACATCTTTGGCCAGTGTATTGTCTGTCTTCTAGTTACAGTCTCTAATTACCCCTTTGGTCAGTGTATTGTCTGTCTTCTAGTTACAGTCTCTAATTACCCCTTTGGCCAGTGTATTGTCTGTCTTCTAGTTACAGTCTCTAATTACCCCTTTGGCCAGTGTATTGTCTGTCTTCTAGTTACAGTCTCTAATTACCCCTTTGGCCAGTGTATTGTCTGTCTTCTAGTTACAGTCTCTAATTACCCCTTTGGTCAGTGTATTGTCTGTCTTCTAGTTACAGTCTCTATTTACCCCTTTGGCCAGTGTATTGTCTGTCTTCTAGTTACGGTCTCTAATTACCCCTTTGGCCAGTGTATTGTCTGTCTTCTAGTTACAGTCTCTATTTACCCCTTTGGCCAGTGTATTGTCTGTCTTCTAGTTATGATCTCTAATTACCTCTTTGGCCAGTGTATTGTGTGTCTTCTAGTTTCGATCTCTAATTACCCCTTTGGCCAGTGTATTGTCTGTCTTCTAGTTACGTCTCTAATTACCCCTTTGGCCAGTGTATTGTGTGTCTTCTAGTTACGGTCTCTAATTACCCCTTTGGCCAGTGTAATGTCTGTCTTCTAGTTACGGTCTCTAATTATCCCTTTGGCCAGTGTATTGTCTGTCTTCTAGTTACGATCTCTAATTACCCCTTTGGCCAGTGTATTGTCTGTCTTCTAGTTACGATCTCTAATTACCCCTTTGGCCAGTGTATTGTGTGTCTTCTAGTTACGGTCTCTAATTACCCCTTTGGCCAGTGTATTGTCTGTCTTCTAGTTACGATCTCTAATTACCCCTTTGGCCAGTGTATTGTCTGTCTTCTAGTTACGGTCTCTAATTACCCCTTTGGCCAGTGTATTGTCTGTCTTCTAGTTACAGTCTCTAATTACCCCTTTGGCCAGTGTATTGTCTTTCTTCTAGTTACAGTCTCTAAATACCTCTTTGGCCAGTGTATAGTCTGTCTTCTAGTTACGGTCTCTAATTACCCCTTTGGCCAGTGTATTGTCTGTCTTCTAGTTACGGTCTCTAATTACCCCTTTGGCCAGTTTATTGAGTGACTTCTAGTTACGTCTCTAATTACCTCTTGGGCCAATGTATTGTCTGTCTTCTAGTTACAGTCTCTAATTACGCTTTTGGCCAGTGTATTGTCTGTCTTCTAGTTACAGTCTCTAATTACCCCTTTGGCCAGTGTATTGTGTGTCTTCTAATTACGGTCTCTAATTACCCCTTTGGCCAGTGTATTGTGTGTCTTCTAGTTACGGTCTCTAATTACCCCTTTGGCCAGTGTATTGTCTGTCTTATAGTTAGAGTCTCTAATTACCCCTTTGGCCAGTGTATTGTCTGTCTTCTAGTTACAGTCTCTAATTACCCCTTTGGCCAGTGTATTGTCTGACTTCTAGTTACAGTCTCTAATTACATCTTTGGCCAGTGTATTGTCTGTCTTTTAGTTACAGTCTCTAATTACCCCTTTGGCCAGTGTATTGTCTGTCTTCTAGTTACAGTCTCTAATTACCCCTTTGGCCAGTGTATTGTCTGTCTTCTAGTTACAGTCTCTAATTACCCCTTTGGCCAGTGTATTGTCTGTCTTCTAGTTACAGTCTCTAATTACCCCTTTGGCCAGTGTATTGTCTGTCTTCTAGTTACAGTCTCTAATTACATCTTTGGCCAGTGTATTGTCTGTCTTCTAGTTACAGTCTCTAATTACCCCTTTGGCCAGTGTATTGTCTGTCTTCTAGTTACAGTCTCTAATTACCCCTTTGGCCAGTGTATTGTCTGTCTTCTAGTTACAGTCTCTAATTACCCCTTTGGCCAGTGTATTGTCTGTCTTCTAGTTACAGTCTCTATTTACCCCTTTGGCCAGTGTATTGTCTGTCTTCTAGTTATGATCTCTAATTACCCCTTTGGCCAGTGTATTGTGTGTCTTCTAGTTACAGTCTCTAATTACCCCTTTGGCCAGTGTATTGTCTGTCTTCTAGTTACGGTCTCTAATTACCCCTTTGGCCAGTGTATTGTCTGTCTTCTAGTTACGGTCTCTAATTACCCCTTTGGCCAGTGTATTGTCTGTCTTCTAGTTACGATCTCTAATTACCCCTTTGGCCAGTGTATTGTGTGTCTTCTAGTTACGGTCTCTAATTACCCCTTTGGCCAGTGTAATGTCTGTCTTCTAGTTACGGTCTCTAATTATCCCTTTGGCCAGTGTATTGTCTGTCTTCTAGTTACGATCTCTAATTACCCCTTTGGCCAGTGTATTGTCTGTCTTCTAGTTACGGTCTCTAATTACCCCTTTGGCCAGTGTATTGTCTGTCTTCTAGTTACGATCTCTAATTACCCCTTTGGGCAGTGTATTGTCTGTCTTCTAGTTACGGTCTCTAATTACCCCTTTGGCCAGTGTATTGTCTGTCTTCTAGTTACAGTCTCTAATTACCCCTTTGGCCAGTGTATTGTCTGTCTTCTAGTTACGTCTCTAATTACCCCTTTGGCCAGTGTATTGTGTGTCTTCTACTTACGGTCTCTAATTACCCCTTTGGCCAGTGTAATGTCTGTCTTCTAGTTACGGTCTCTATTTACCCCTTTGGCCAGTGTATTGTCTGTCTTCTAGTTATGATCTCTATTTACCCCTTTGGCCAGTGTATTGTGTGTCTTCTAGTTACGGTCTCTAATTACCCCTTTGGCCAGTGTATTGTCTGTCTTCTAGTTACGATCTCTAATTACCCCTTTGGCCAGTGTATTGTCTGTCTTCTAGTTACGGTCTCTAATTACCCCTTTGGCCAGTGTATTGTCTGTCTTCTAGTTACAGTCTATAATTACCCCTTTGGCCAGTGTATTGTCTTTCTTCTAGTTACAGTCTCTAAATACCTCTTTGGCCAGTGTATAGTCTGTCTTCTAGTTACGGTCTCTAATTACCCCTTTGGCCAGTGTATTGAGTGACTTCTAGTTACGTCTCTAATTACCCCTTTGGCCAGTCTATTGACTGTCTTGTATTTACAGTCTCTAATTACCTCTTGGGCCAATGTATTGTCTGTCTTCTAGTTACAGTCTCTAATTACGCTTTTGGCCAGTGTATTGTCTGTCTTCTAGTTACAGTCTCTAATTACCCCTTTGGCCAGTGTATTGTCTGTCTTCTAGTTACGGTCTCTAATTACCCCTTTGGCCAGTGTATTGTGTGTCTTCTAGTTACGGTCTCTAATTACCCCTTTGGCCAGTGTATTGTCTGTCTTATAGTTACGGTCTCTAATTACCCCTTTGGCTAGTGTATTGTCTGTCTTCTAGTTACGGTCTCTAATTACCCCTTTGGCCAGTGTATTGTCTTTCTTCTAGTTACAGTCTCTAAATACCTCGTTGGCCAGTGTATAGTCTGTCTTCTAGTTACGGTCTCTAATTACCCCTTTGGCCAGTGTATTGTCTGTCTTCTAGTTACGGTCTCTAATTACCACTTTGGCCAGTGTATTGAGTGACTTCTAGTTACGTCTCTAATTACCCCTTTGGCCAGTCTATTGACTGTCTTGTAGTTACAGTCTCTAATTACCTCTTTGGCCAGTGTATTGTCTGTCTTCTAGTTACGGTCTCTAATTACCCCTTTGGCCAGTGTATTGTCTGTCTTCTAGTTACAGTCTCTAATTACGCTTTTGGCCAGTGTATTGTCTGTCTTCTAGTTACAGTCTCTAATTACCCCTTTGGCCAGTGTATTGTCTGTCTTCTAGTTACGGTCTCTAATTACCCCTTTGGCCAGTGTATTGTCTGTCTTCTAGTTACAGTCTCTAATTACCCCTTTGGCCAGTGTATTGTCTGTCTTCTAGTTACAGTCTCTAATTACATCTTTGGCCAGTGTATTGTCTGTCTTCTAGTTACAGTCTCTAATTACCCCTTTGGTCAGTGTATTGTCTGTCTTCTAGTTACAGTCTCTAATTACCCCTTTGGCCAGTGTATTGTCTGTCTTCTAGTTACAGTCTCTAATTACCCCTTTGGCCAGTGTATTGTCTGTCTTCTAGTTACAGTCTCTAATTACCCCTTTGGCCAGTGTATTGTCTGTCTTCTAGTTACAGTCTCTAATTACCCCTTTGGTCAGTGTATTGTCTGTCTTCTAGTTACAGTCTCTATTTACCCCTTTGGCCAGTGTATTGTCTGTCTTCTAGTTACGGTCTCTAATTACCCCTTTGGCCAGTGTATTGTCTGTCTTCTAGTTACAGTCTCTATTTACCCCTTTGGCCAGTGTATTGTCTGTCTTCTAGTTATGATCTCTAATTACCTCTTTGGCCAGTGTATTGTGTGTCTTCTAGTTTCGATCTCTAATTACCCCTTTGGCCAGTGTATTGTCTGTCTTCTAGTTACGTCTCTAATTACCCCTTTGGCCAGTGTATTGTGTGTCTTCTAGTTACGGTCTCTAATTACCCCTTTGGCCAGTGTAATGTCTGTCTTCTAGTTACGGTCTCTAATTATCCCTTTGGCCAGTGTATTGTCTGTCTTCTAGTTACGATCTCTAATTACCCCTTTGGCCAGTGTATTGTCTGTCTTCTAGTTACGATCTCTAATTACCCCTTTGGCCAGTGTATTGTGTGTCTTCTAGTTACGGTCTCTAATTACCCCTTTGGCCAGTGTATTGTCTGTCTTCTAGTTACGATCTCTAATTACCCCTTTGGCCAGTGTATTGTCTGTCTTCTAGTTACGGTCTCTAATTACCCCTTTGGCCAGTGTATTGTCTGTCTTCTAGTTACAGTCTCTAATTACCCCTTTGGCCAGTGTATTGTCTTTCTTCTAGTTACAGTCTCTAAATACCTCTTTGGCCAGTGTATAGTCTGTCTTCTAGTTACGGTCTCTAATTACCCCTTTGGCCAGTGTATTGTCTGTCTTCTAGTTACGGTCTCTAATTACCCCTTTGGCCAGTTTATTGAGTGACTTCTAGTTACGTCTCTAATTACCTCTTGGGCCAATGTATTGTCTGTCTTCTAGTTACAGTCTCTAATTACGCTTTTGGCCAGTGTATTGTCTGTCTTCTAGTTACAGTCTCTAATTACCCCTTTGGCCAGTGTATTGTGTGTCTTCTAATTACGGTCTCTAATTACCCCTTTGGCCAGTGTATTGTGTGTCTTCTAGTTACGGTCTCTAATTACCCCTTTGGCCAGTGTATTGTCTGTCTTATAGTTAGAGTCTCTAATTACCCCTTTGGCCAGTGTATTGTCTGTCTTCTAGTTACAGTCTCTAATTACCCCTTTGGCCAGTGTATTGTCTGACTTCTAGTTACAGTCTCTAATTACATCTTTGGCCAGTGTATTGTCTGTCTTTTAGTTACAGTCTCTAATTACCCCTTTGGCCAGTGTATTGTCTGTCTTCTAGTTACAGTCTCTAATTACCCCTTTGGCCAGTGTATTGTCTGTCTTCTAGTTACAGTCTCTAATTACCCCTTTGGCCAGTGTATTGTCTGTCTTCTAGTTACAGTCTCTAATTACCCCTTTGGCCAGTGTATTGTCTGTCTTCTAGTTACAGTCTCTAATTACATCTTTGGCCAGTGTATTGTCTGTCTTCTAGTTACAGTCTCTAATTACCCCTTTGGCCAGTGTATTGTCTGTCTTCTAGTTACAGTCTCTAATTACCCCTTTGGCCAGTGTATTGTCTGTCTTCTAGTTACAGTCTCTAATTACCCCTTTGGCCAGTGTATTGTCTGTCTTCTAGTTACAGTCTCTATTTACCCCTTTGGCCAGTGTATTGTCTGTCTTCTAGTTATGATCTCTAATTACCCCTTTGGCCAGTGTATTGTGTGTCTTCTAGTTACAGTCTCTAATTACCCCTTTGGCCAGTGTATTGTCTGTCTTCTAGTTACGGTCTCTAATTACCCCTTTGGCCAGTGTATTGTCTGTCTTCTAGTTACGGTCTCTAATTACCCCTTTGGCCAGTGTATTGTCTGTCTTCTAGTTACGATCTCTAATTACCCCTTTGGCCAGTGTATTGTGTGTCTTCTAGTTACGGTCTCTAATTACCCCTTTGGCCAGTGTAATGTCTGTCTTCTAGTTACGGTCTCTAATTATCCCTTTGGCCAGTGTATTGTCTGTCTTCTAGTTACGATCTCTAATTACCCCTTTGGCCAGTGTATTGTCTGTCTTCTAGTTACGGTCTCTAATTACCCCTTTGGCCAGTGTATTGTCTGTCTTCTAGTTACGATCTCTAATTACCCCTTTGGGCAGTGTATTGTCTGTCTTCTAGTTACGGTCTCTAATTACCCCTTTGGCCAGTGTATTGTCTGTCTTCTAGTTACAGTCTCTAATTACCCCTTTGGCCAGTGTATTGTCTGTCTTCTAGTTACGTCTCTAATTACCCCTTTGGCCAGTGTATTGTGTGTCTTCTACTTACGGTCTCTAATTACCCCTTTGGCCAGTGTAATGTCTGTCTTCTAGTTACGGTCTCTATTTACCCCTTTGGCCAGTGTATTGTCTGTCTTCTAGTTATGATCTCTATTTACCCCTTTGGCCAGTGTATTGTGTGTCTTCTAGTTACGGTCTCTAATTACCCCTTTGGCCAGTGTATTGTCTGTCTTCTAGTTACGATCTCTAATTACCCCTTTGGCCAGTGTATTGTCTGTCTTCTAGTTACGGTCTCTAATTACCCCTTTGGCCAGTGTATTGTCTGTCTTCTAGTTACAGTCTATAATTACCCCTTTGGCCAGTGTATTGTCTTTCTTCTAGTTACAGTCTCTAAATACCTCTTTGGCCAGTGTATAGTCTGTCTTCTAGTTACGGTCTCTAATTACCCCTTTGGCCAGTGTATTGAGTGACTTCTAGTTACGTCTCTAATTACCCCTTTGGCCAGTCTATTGACTGTCTTGTATTTACAGTCTCTAATTACCTCTTGGGCCAATGTATTGTCTGTCTTCTAGTTACAGTCTCTAATTACGCTTTTGGCCAGTGTATTGTCTGTCTTCTAGTTACAGTCTCTAATTACCCCTTTGGCCAGTGTATTGTCTGTCTTCTAGTTACGGTCTCTAATTACCCCTTTGGCCAGTGTATTGTGTGTCTTCTAGTTACGGTCTCTAATTACCCCTTTGGCCAGTGTATTGTCTGTCTTATAGTTACGGTCTCTAATTACCCCTTTGGCCAGTGTATTGTCTGTCTTCTAGTTACAGTCTCTAATTACCCCTTTGGCCAGTGTATTGTCTGACTTCTAGTTACAGTCTCTAATTACATCTTTGGCCAGTGTATTGTCTGTCTTCTAGTTACAGTCTCTAATTACCCCTTTGGCCAGTGTATTGTCTGTCTTTTAGTTACAGTCTCTAATTACCCCTTTGGCCAGTGTATTGTCTGTCTTCTAGTTACAGTCTCTAATTACCCCTTTGGCCAGTGTATTGTCTGTCTTCTAGTTACAGTCTCTAATTACCCCTTTGGCCAGTGTATTGTCTGTCTTCTAGTTACAGTCTCTAATTACCCCTTTGGCCAGTGTATTGTCTGTCTTCTAGTTACAGTCTCTAATTACCCCTTTGGCCAGTGTATTGTCTGTCTTCTAGTTACAGTCTCTAATTACCCCTTTGGCCAGTGTATTGTCTGTCTTCTAGTTACAGTCTCTAATTACCCCTTTGGCCAGTGTATTGTCTGTCTTCTAGTTACAGTCTCTATTTACCCCTTTGGCCAGTGTATTGTCTGTCTTCTAGTTATGATCTCTAATTACCCCTTTGGCCAGTGTATTGTGTGTCTTCTAGTTACAGTCTCTAATTACCCCTTTGGCCAGTGTATTGTCTGTCTTCTAGTTACGGTCTCTAATTACCCCTTTGGCCAGTGTATTGTCTGTCTTCTAGTTACGGTCTCTAATTACCCCTTTGGCCAGTGTATTGTCTGTCTTCTAGTTACGATCTCTAATTACCCCTTTGGCCAGTGTATTGTGTGTCTTCTAGTTACGATCTCTAATTACCCCTTGGGCCAGTGTATTGTCTGTCTTCTAGTTACGTCTCTAATTACCCCTTTGGCCAGTGTATTGTGTGTCTTCTAGTTACGGTCTCTAATTACCCCTTTGGCCAGTGTAATGTCTGTCTTCTAGTTACGGTCTCTAATTATCCCTTTGGCCAGTGTATTGTCTGTCTTCTAGTTACGATCTCTAATTACCCCTTTGGCCAGTGTATTGTCTGTCTTCTAGTTACGGTCTCTAATTACCCCTTTGGCCAGTGTATTGTCTGTCTTCTAGTTATGATCTCTAATTACCCCTTTGGGCAGTGTATTGTCTGTCTTCTAGTTACGGTCTCTAATTACCCCTTTGGCCAGTGTATTGTCTGTCTTCTAGTTACGATCTCTAATTACCCCTTTGGCCAGTGTATTGTCTGTCTTCTAGTTACGTCTCTAATTACCCCTTTGGCCAGTGTATTGTGTGTCTTCTACTTACGGTCTCTAATTACCCCTTTGGCCAGTGTAATGTCTGTCTTCTAGTTACGGTCTCTATTTACCCCTTTGGCCAGTGTATTGTCTGTCTTCTAGTTATGATCTCTATTTACCCCTTTGGCCAGTGTATTGTCTGTCTTCTAGTTACGGTCTCTATTTACCCCTTTGGCCAGTGTATTGTCTGACTTCTGGATACGGTCTCTAATTACCCCTTTGGTCAGTGTATTGTCTGACGTCTAGTTACGGTCTCTTATTACCCATTTGGCCAGTGTAGTGTCTGTCTTCTAGTTACGATCTCTAATTACCCCTTTGGCCAGTGTATTGTATGACTTCTAGATACGGTCTCTAATTACCCCTTTGGTCAGTGTATTGTCTGACGTCTTGTTACGGTCTCTAATTACCCATTTGGCCAGTGTAGTGTCTGTCTTCTAGTTACGATCTCTAATTACCCCTTTGGCCAGTGTATTGTCTGACTTCTAGTTACGTCTCTAATTACCCCTTTGGCCAGTGTATTGTCTGTCTTCTAGTTACGGTCTCTAATTACCCCTTTGGCCAGTGTAATGTCTGTCTTCTAGTTACGATCTCTAATTACCCCTTTGGGCAGTGTATTGTCTGACTTCTAGATACGGTCTCTAATTACCCCTTTGGTCAGTGTATTGTCTGACGTCTAGTTACGGTCTCTAATTACCCATTTGGCCTGTGTAGTGTCTGTCTTCTAGTTACGATCTCTAATTACCCCTTTGGCCAGTGTATTGTCTGACTTCTAGTTACGTCTCTAATTACCCCTTTGGCCAGTGTATTGTCTGTCTTCTAGTTACGATCTCTAATTACCCCTTTGGCCAGTGTATTGTCTGACTTCTAGTTACGTCTCTAATTACCCCTTTGGCCAGTGTATTGTCTGTCTTCTAGTTACGGTCTCTAATTACCCCTTTGGCCAGTGTATTGTCTGACTTCTAGTTACGGTCTCTAATTACCCCTTTGGCCAGTGTATTGTCTGACTTCTAGTTACGTTCTCTAATTACCCCTTTGGCCAGTGTATTGTCTGACTTCTAGTTACGGTCTCTAATTACCCCTTTGGCCAGTGTATTGTGTGTCTTCTAGTTACGGTCTCTAATTACCCCTTTGGCCAGTGTAATGTCTGTCTTCTAGTTACGGTCTCTAATTATCCCTTTGGCCAGCGTATTGTCTGTCTTCTAGTTATGATCTCTAATTACCCCTTTGGCCAGTGTATTGTCTGTCTTCTAGTTACGGTCTCTAATTACCCCTTTGGCCAGTGTATTGTCTGTCTTCTAGTTACAGTCTCTAATTACCCCTTTTGCCAGTGTATTGTCTGTCTTCTAGTTACGATCTCTAATTACCCCTTTGGCCAGTGTATTTTGTGTCTTCTAGTTACGATCTCTAATTACCCCTTTGGCCAGTGTATTGTCTGTCTTCTAGTTACGTCTCTAATTACCCCTTTGGCCAGTGTATTGTGTGTCTTCTAGTTACGGTCTCTAATTACCCCTTTGGCCAGTGTAATGTCTGTCTTCTAGTTACGGTCTCTAATTACCCCTTTGGCCAGTGTATTGTCTGTCTTCTAGTTACAGTCTCTAATTACACCTTTGGCCAGTGTAGTGTCTGTCTTCTAGTTACGGTCTCTAATTACCCCTTTGGCCAGTGTATTGTCTGTCTTCTAGTTACGATCTCTAATTACCCCTTTGGCCAGTGTATTGTCTGTCTTATAGTTACGGTCTCTAATTACCCCTTTGGCCAGTGTATTGTCTGTCTTCTAGTTACGTCTCTAATTACCCCTTTGGCCAGTGTATTGTGTGTCTTCTACTTACGGTCTCTAATTACCACTTTGGCCAGTGTAATGTCTGTCTTCTAGTTACGGTCTCTATTTACCCCTTTGGCCAGTGTATTGTCTGTCTTCTAGTTATGATCTCTATTTACCCCTTTGGCCAGTGTATTGTCTGTCTTCTAGTTACGGTCTCTATTTACCCCTTTGGCCAGTGCATTGTCTGACTTCTGGATACGGTCTCTAATTACCCCTTTGGTCAGTGTATTGTCTGACGTCTAGTTACGGTCTCTTATTACCCATTTGGCCAGTGTATTGTCTGTCTTCTAGTTACGATCTCTAATTACCCCTTTGGCCAGTGTATTGTCTGACTTCTAGATACGGTCTCTAATTACCCCTTTGGTCAGTGTATTGTCTGACGTCTAATTACGGTCTCTAATTACCCATTTGGCCAGTGTAATGTCTGTCTTCTAGTTACGATCTCTAATTACCCCTTTGGCCAGTGTATTGTCTGACTTCTAGTTACGTCTCTAATTACCCCTTTGGCCAGTGTATTGTCTGTCTTCTAGTTACGGTCTCTAATTACCCCTTTGGCCAGTGTAATGTCTGTCTTCTAGTTACGATCTCTAATTACCCCTTTGGGCAGTGTATTGTCTGACTTCTAGATACGGTCTCTAATTAGCCATTTGGCCTGTGTAGTGTCTGTCTTCTAGTTACGATCTCTAATTACCCCTTTGGCCAGTGTATTGTCTGACTTCTAGTTACGTCTCTAATTACCCCTTTGGCCAGTGTATTGTCTCTCTTCTAGTTACGGTCTCTAATTACCCCTTTGGCAAGTGTATTGTCTGACTTCTAGTTACGTCTCTAATTACCCCTTTGGCCAGTGTATTGTCTGTCTTCTAGTTACGGTCTCTAATTACCCCTTTGGCCAGTGTATTGTCTGACTTCTAGTTACGGTCTCTAATTACCCCTTTGGCCAGTGTATTGTCTGACTTCTAGTTACGTTCTCTAATTACCCCTTTGGCCAGTGTATTGTCTGACTTCTAGTTACGGTCTCTAATTACCCCTTTGGCCAGTGTATTGTCTGTCTTATAGTTACGGTCTCTAATTACCCCTTTGGCCAGTGTAGTGTCTGTCTTCTAGTTACGATCTCTAATTACCCCTTTGGCCAGTGTATTGTCTGACTTCTAGTTACGTCTCTAATTACCCCTTTGGCCAGTGTATTGTGTGTCTTGTAGTTACAGTCTCTAATTACCCCTTTGGCCAATGTATTGTCTGTCTTCTAGTTACAGTCTCTATTTACCCCTTTGGCCAGTGTATTGTCTGTCTTCTAGTTACGATCTCTAATTACCCCTTTGGTCAGTGTATTGTCTGTCTTCTAGTTATGATCTCTAATTACCCCTTTGGCCAGTGTATTGTCTGTCTTCTAGTTACGTCTCTAATTACCCCTTTGGCCAGTGTATTGTGTGTCTTCTAGTTACGGTCCCTAATTACCCCTTTGGCCAGTGTATTGTCTGTCTTCTAGTTACGGTCTCTAATTATCCCTTTGGCCAGTGTATTGTCTGTCTTCTAGTTATGATCTCTAATTACCCCTTTGGCCAGTGTATTGTCTGTCTTCTAGTTACGGTCTCTAATTACCCCTTTGGCCAGTGTATTGTCTGTCTTCTAGTTACAGTCTCTAATTACCCCTTTTGCCAGTGTATTGTCTGTCTTCTAGTTACGATCTCTAATTACCCCTTTGGCCAGTGTATTGTGTGTCTTCTAGTTACGATCTCTAATTACCCCTTTGGCCAGTGTATTGTCTGTCTTCTAGTTACGTCTCTAATTACCCCTTTGGCCAGTGTATTGTGTGTCTTCTAGTTACGGTCTCTAATTACCCCTTTGGCCAGGGTAATGTCTGTCTTCTAGTTACGGTCTCTAATTACCCCTTTGGACAGTGTATTGTCTGTCTTCTAGTTACGGTCTCTAATTACACCTTTGGCCAGTGTAGTGTCTGTCTTCTAGTTACGGTCTCTAATTACCCCTTTGGCCAGTGTATTGTCTGTCTTCTAGTTACGATCTCTAATTACCCCTTTGGCCAGTGTATTGTCTGTCTTATAGTTACGGTCTCTAATTACCCCTTTGGCCAGTGTATTGTCTGTCTTCTAGTTACGTCTCTAATTACCCCTTTGGCCAGTGTATTGTGTGTCTTCTACTTACGGTCTCTAATTACCACTTTGGCCAGTGTAATGTCTGTCTTCTAGTTACGGTCTCTATTTACCCCTTTGGCCAGTGTATTGTCTGTCTTCTAGTTATGATCTCTATTTACCCCTTTGGCCAGTGTATTGTCTGTCTTCTAGTTACGGTCTCTATTTACCCCTTTGGCCAGTGCATTGTCTGACTTCTGGATACGGTCTCTAATTACCCCTTTGGTCAGTGTATTGTCTGACGTCTAGTTACGGTCTCTTATTACCCATTTGGCCAGTGTAGTGTCTGTCTTGTAGTTCCGATCTCTAATTACCCCTTTGGCCAGTGTATTGTCTGACTTCTAGATACGGTCTCTAATTACCCCTTTGGTCAGTGTATTGTCTGACGTCTAGTTACGGTCTCTAATTACCCATTTGGCAAGTGTAGTGTCTGTCTTCTAGTTACGATCTCTAATTACCCCTTTGGCCAGTGTATTGTCTGACTTCTAGTTACGTCTCTAATTACCCCTTTGGCCAGTGTATTGTCTCTCTTCTAGTTACGGTCTCTAATTACCCCTTTGGCCAGTGTATTGTCTGTCTTCTAGTTACGGTCTCTAATTACCCCTTTGGCCAGTGTATTGTCTGACTTCTAGTTACGGTCTCTAATTACCCCTTTGGCCAGTGTATTGTCTGTCTTCTAGTTATGATCTCTAATTACCCCTTTGGCCAGTGTATTCTCTGAATTCTAGTTACGGTCTCTAATTACCCCTTTGGCCAGTGTATTGTCTGTCTTCTAGTTACAGTCTCTAATTACCCCTTTGGCCAGTGTATTGTCTGACTTCTAGTTACGGTCTCTAATTACCCCTTTGGCCAGTGTATTGTCTGACTTCTAGTTACGGTCTCTAATTACCCCTTTGGCCAGTGTATTGTCTGTCTTCTAGTTACAGTCTCTATTTACCCCTTTGGCCAGTGTATTGTCTGTCTTCTAGTTACAGTCTCTAATTACCCCTTTGGCCAGTGTATTGTCTGTCTTCTAGTTACAGTCTCTATTTACCCCTTTGGCCAGTGTATTGTCTGTCTTCTAGTTACAGTCTCTAATTACCCCTTTGGCCAGTGTATTGTCTGTCTTCTAGTTACAGTCTCTATTTACCCCTTTGGCCAGTGTATTGTCTGTCTTCTAGGTACGGTCTCTAATTACCCCTTTGGCCAGTGTATTGTCTGTCTTCTAGTTACAGTCTCTAATTACCCCTTTGGCCAGTGTATTGTCTGTCTTCTAGTTACGGTCTCTAATTACCCCTTTGGCCAGTGTATTGTCTGTCTTCTAGTTACGGTCTCTAATTACCCCTTTGGCCAGTGTATTGTCTGTCTTCTAGTTACGATCTCTAATTACCCCTTTGGCCAGTGTATTGTGTGTCTTCTAGTTACGATCTCTAATTACCCCTTTGGCCAGTGTATTGTCTGTCTTCTAGTTACGTCTCTAATTACCCCTTTGGCCAGTGTATTGTGTGTCTTCTAGATACGGTCTCTAATTACCCCTTTGGCCAGTGTAATGTCTGTCTTCTAGTTACGGTCTCTAATTATCCCTTTGGCCAGTGTATTGTCTGTCTTCTAGTTACGATCTCTAATTACCCCTTTGGCCAGTGTATTGTCTGTCTTCTAGTTACGGTCTCTAATTACCCCTTTGGCCAGTGTATTGTCTGTCTTCTAGTTACGATCTCTAATTACCCCTTTGGCCAGTGTATTGTCTGACTTCTAGTTACGTTTCTAATTACCCCTTTGGCCAGTGTATTGTCTGTCTTCTAGTTACGGTCTCTAATTACCCCTTTGGCCAGTGTAATGTCTGTCTTCTAGTTACGATCTCTAATTACCCCTTTGGCCAGTGTATTGTCTGTCTTCTAGTTACGTCTCTAATTACCCCTTTGGCCAGTGTATTGTGTGTCTTCTACTTACGGTCTCTAATTACGCCTTTGGCCAGTGTAATGTCTGTCTTCTAGTTACGGTCTCTATTTACCCCTTTGGCCAGTGTATTGTCTGTCTTCTAGTTATGATCTCTATTTACCCCTTTGGCCAGTGTATTGTCTGTCTTCTAGTTACGGTCTCTATTTACCCCTTTGGCCAGTGTATTGTCTGACTTCTGGATACGGTCTCTAATTACCCCTTTGGTCAGTGTATTGTCTGACGTCTAGTTACGGTCTCTTATTACCCATTTGGCCAGTGTAGTGTCTGTCTTCTAGTTACGATCTCTAATTACCCCTTTGGCCAGTGTATTGTCTGACTTCTAGATACGGTCTCTAATTACCCCTTTGGTCAGTGTATTGTCTGACGTCTAGTTACGGTCTCTAATTACCCATTTGGCCAGTGTAGTGTCTGTCTTCTAGTTACGATCTCTAATTACCCCTTTGGCCAGTGTATTGTCTGACTTCTAGTTACGTCTCTAATTACCCCTTTGGCCAGTGTATTGTCTGTCTTCTAGTTACGGTCTCTAATTACCCCTTTGGCCAGTGTAATGTCTGTCTTCTAGTTACGATCTCTAATTACCACTTTGGGCAGTGTATTGTCTGACTTCTAGATACGATCTCTAATTACCCCTTTGGTCAGTGTATTGTCTGACGTCTAGTTACGGTCTCTAATTACCCATTTGGCCAGTGTAGTGTCTGTCTTCTAGTTACGATCTCTAATTACCCCTTTGGCTAGTGTATTGTCTGACTTCTAGTTACGTCTCTAATTACCCCTTTGGCCAGTGTATTGTCTGACTTCTAGTTACGGTCTCTAATTACCCCTTTGGCCAGTGTATTGTCTGACTTCTAGTTACGGTCTCTAATTACCCCTTTGGCCAGTGTATTGTCTGTCTTCTAGTTACAGTCTCTATTTACCCCTTTGGCCAGTGTATTGTCTGTCTTCTAGTTACAGTCTCTAATTACCCCTTTGGCCAGTGTATTGTCTGTCTTCTAGTTACGGTCTCTAATTACCCCTTTGGCCAGTGTATTGTCTGTCTTCTAGTTACAGTCTCTAATTACCCCTTTGGCCAGTGTATTGTCTGTCTTCTAGTTACGTCTCTAATTACCACTTTGGCCAGTGTATTGTCTGTCTTCTAGTTACAGTCTCTATTTACCCCTTTGGCCAGTGTATTGTCTGTCTTCTAGTTACAGTCTCTAATTACCCCTTTGGCCAGTGTATTGTCTGTCTTCTAGTTACGGTCTCTAATTACCCCTTTGGCCAGTGTATTGTCTGTTTTCTAGTTACGATCTCTAATTACCCCTTTGGCCAGTGTATTGTCTGTCTTCTAGTTACGGTCTCTAATTACCCCTTTGGCCAGTATATTGTCTGTCTTCTAGTTATGATCTCTAATTACCCCTTTGGCCAGTGTATTGTCTGTCTTCTAGTTACAGTCTCTATTTACCCCTTTGGCCAGTGTATTGTCTGTCTTCTAGTTATGATCTCTAATTACCCCTTTGGCCAGTGTATTGTGTGTCTTCTAGTTACAGTCTCTAATTACCCCTTTGGCCAGTGTATTGTCTGTCTTCTAGTTACGGTCTCTAATTACCCCTTTGGCCAGTGTATTGTCTGTCTTCTAGTTACGGTCTCTAATTACCCCTTTGGCCAGTGTATTGTCTGACTTCTAGTTACAGTCTCTAATTACCCCTTTGGCCAGTGTATTGTCTGTCTTCTAGTTACAGTCTCTATTTACCCCTTTGGCCAGTGTATTGTCTGTCTTCTAGTTATGATCTCTAATTACCCCTTTGGCCAGTGTATTGTGTGTCTTCTAGTTACAGTCTCTAATTACCCCTTTGGCCAGTGTATTGTCTGTCTTCTAGTTACGGTCTCTAATTACCCCTTTGGCCAGTGTATTGTCTGTCTTCTAGTTACGGTCTCTAATTACCCCTTTTGCCAGTGTATTGTCTGTCTTCTAGTTACGATCTCTAATTACCCCTTTGGCCAGTGTATTGTGTGTCTTCTAGTTACGATCTCTAATTACCCCTTTTGCCAGTGTATTGTCTGTCTTCTAGTTACGTCTCTAATTACCCCTTTGGCCAGTGTATTGTCTGTCTTCTAGTTACGGTCTCTAATTACCCCTTTGGCCAGTGTATTGTCTGTCTTCTAGTTACAGTCTCTAATTACCCCTTTGGCCAGTGTATTGTCTGTCTTCTAGTTACAGTCTCTATTTACCCCTTTGGCCAGTGTATTGTCTGTCTTCTAGTTACAGTCTCTAATTATCCCTTTGGCCAGTGTATTGTCTGTCTTCTATTTACGGTCTCTAATTACCCCTTTGGCCAGTGTATTGTCTGTCTTCTAGATACGGTCTCTAATTACCCCTTTGGCCAGTGTATTGTCTGTCTTCTAGTTACGATCTCTAATTACCCCTTTGGCCAGTGTATTGTCTGACTTCTAGTTACGTCTCTAATTACCCCTTTGGCCAGTGTATTGTCTGTCTTCTAGTTACGGTCTCTAATTACCCCTTTGGCCAGTGTAATGTCTGTCTTCTAGTTACGATCTCTAATTACCCCTTTGGCCAGTGTATTGTCTGTCTTCTAGTTACGTCTCTAATTACCCCTTTGGCCAGTGTATTGTGTGTCTTCTACTTACGGTCTCTAATTACGCCTTTGGCCAGTGTAATGTCTGTCTTCTAGTTACGGTCTCTATTTACCCCTTTGGCCAGTGTATTGTCTGTCTTCTAGTTATGATCTCTATTTACCCCTTTGGCCAGTGTATTGTCTGTCTTCTAGTTACGGTCTCTATTTACCCCTTTGGCCAGTGTATTGTCTGACTTCTGGATACGGTCTCTAATTACCCCTTTGGTCAGTGTATTGTCTGACGTCTAGTTACGGTCTCTTATTACCCATTTGGCCAGTGTAGTGTCTGTCTTCTAGTTACGATCTCTAATTACCCCTTTGGCCAGTGTATTGTCTGACTTCTAGATACGGTCTCTAATTACCCCTTTGGTCAGTGTATTGTCTGACGTCTAGTTACGGTCTCTAATTACCCATTTGGCCAGTGTAGTGTCTGTCTTCTAGTTACGATCTCTAATTACCCCTTTGGCCAGTGTATTGTCTGACTTCTAGTTACGTCTCTAATTACCCCTTTGGCCAGTGTATTGTCTGTCTTCTAGTTACGGTCTCTAATTACCCCTTTGGCCAGTGTAATGTCTGTCTTCTAGTTACGATCTCTAATTACCACTTTGGGCAGTGTATTGTCTGACTTCTAGATACGATCTCTAATTACCCCTTTGGTCAGTGTATTGTCTGACGTCTAGTTACGGTCTCTAATTACCCATTTGGCCAGTGTAGTGTCTGTCTTCTAGTTACGATCTCTAATTACCCCTTTGGCTAGTGTATTGTCTGACTTCTAGTTACGTCTCTAATTACCCCTTTGGCCAGTGTATTGTCTGACTTCTAGTTACGGTCTCTAATTACCCCTTTGGCCAGTGTATTGTCTGACTTCTAGTTACGGTCTCTAATTACCCCTTTGGCCAGTGTATTGTCTGTCTTCTAGTTACAGTCTCTATTTACCCCTTTGGCCAGTGTATTGTCTGTCTTCTAGTTACAGTCTCTAATTACCCCTTTGGCCAGTGTATTGTCTGTCTTCTAGTTACGGTCTCTAATTACCCCTTTGGCCAGTGTATTGTCTGTCTTCTAGTTACAGTCTCTAATTACCCCTTTGGCCAGTGTATTGTCTGTCTTCTAGTTACAGTCTCTAATTACCACTTTGGCCAGTGTATTGTCTGTCTTCTAGTTACAGTCTCTATTTACCCCTTTGGCCAGTGTATTGTCTGTCTTCTAGTTACAGTCTCTAATTACCCCTTTGGCCAGTGTATTGTCTGTCTTCTAGTTACGGTCTCTAATTACCCCTTTGGCCAGTGTATTGTCTGTTTTCTAGTTACGATCTCTAATCACCCCTTTGGCCAGTGTATTGTCTGTCTTCTAGTTACGGTCTCTAATTACCCCTTTGGCCAGTATATTGTCTGTCTTCTAGTTATGATCTCTAATTACCCCTTTGGCCAGTGTATTGTCTGTCTTCTAGTTACAGTCTCTATTTACCCCTTTGGCCAGTGTATTGTCTGTCTTCTAGTTATGATCTCTAATTACCCCTTTGGCCAGTGTATTGTGTGTCTTCTAGTTACAGTCTCTAATTACCCCTTTGGCCAGTGTATTGTCTGTCTTCTAGTTACGGTCTCTAATTACCCCTTTGGCCAGTGTATTGTCTGTCTTCTAGTTACGGTCTCTAATTACCCCTTTGGCCAGTGTATTGTCTGACTTCTAGTTACAGTCTCTAATTACCCCTTTGGCCAGTGTATTGTCTGTCTTCTAGTTACAGTCTCTATTTACCCCTTTGGCCAGTGTATTGTCTGTCTTCTAGTTATGATCTCTAATTACCCCTTTGGCCAGTGTATTGTGTGTCTTCTAGTTACAGTCTCTAATTACCCCTTTGGCCAGTGTATTGTCTGTCTTCTAGTTACGGTCTCTAATTACCCCTTTGGCCAGTGTATTGTCTGTCTTCTAGTTACGGTCTCTAATTACCCCTTTTGCCAGTGTATTGTCTGTCTTCTAGTTACGATCTCTAATTACCCCTTTGGCCAGTGTATTGTGTGTCTTCTAGTTACGATCTCTAATTACCCCTTTTGCCAGTGTATTGTCTGTCTTCTAGTTACGTCTCTAATTACCCCTTTGGCCAGTGTATTGTCTGTCTTCTAGTTACGGTCTCTAATTACCCCTTTGGCCAGTGTATTGTCTGTCTTCTAGTTACAGTCTCTAATTACCCCTTTGGCCAGTGTATTGTCTGTCTTCTAGTTACAGTCTCTATTTACCCCTTTGGCCAGTGTATTGTCTGTCTTCTAGTTACAGTCTCTAATTATCCCTTTGGCCAGTGTATTGTCTGTCTTCTATTTACGGTCTCTAATTACCCCTTTGGCCAGTGTATTGTCTGTCTTCTAGTTACGGTCTCTAATTACCCCTTTGGCCAGTGTATTGTCTGACTTCTAGTTACGATCTCTAATTACCCCTTTGGCCAGTGTATTGTCTGTCTTCTAGTTACGGTCTCTAATTACCCCTTTGGCCAGTGTATTGTCTGTCTTCTAGTTACAGTCTCTAATTACCCCTTTGGCCAGTGTATTGTCTGTCTTCTAGGTACAGTCTCTAATTACCCCTTTGGCCAGTGTATTGTCTGTCTTCTAGTTACAGTCTCTAATTATCCCTTTGGCCAGTGTATTGTCTGTCTTCTAGTTACGATCTCTAATTACCCCTTTGGCCAGTGTATTGTCTGTCTTATAGTTACGATCTCTAATTACCCCTTTGGCCAGTGTATTGTCTGTCTTCTAGTTACAGTCTCTAATTACCCCTTTGGCCAGTGTATTGTCTGTCTTCTAGTTACGGTATCTAATTACCCCTTTGGCCAGTGTATTGTCTGTCTTCTAGTTACGATCTCTAATTACCCCTTTGGCCAGTGTATTGTCTGACTTATAGTTACGATCTCTAATTACCCCTTTGGCCAGTGTATTGTCTGTCTTCTAGTTATGATCTCTAATTACCCCTTTGGCCAGTGTATTGTCTGTCTTCTAGTTACGGTCTCTAATTACCCCTTTGGGCAGTGTATTGTCTGACTTCTAGTTACGGTCTCTAATTACCCCTGTGGCCAGTGTATTGTCTGTCTTCTAGTTACGGTCTCTAATTACCCCTTTGGCCAGTGTATTGTCTGTCTTCTAGTTACAGTCTCTAATTACCCCTTTGGCCAGTGTATTGTCTGTCTTCTAGTTACGATCTCTAATTACCCCTTTGGCCAGTGTATTGTCTGACGTCTAGTTACGGTCTCTAATAACCCCTTTGGCCAGTGTATTGTCTGTCTTATAGTTACGATCTCTAATTACCCCTTTGGCCAGTGTATTGTCTGTCTTCTAGTTACAGTCTCTAATTACCCCTTTGGCCAGTGTATTGTCTGTCTTCTAGTTACGGTATCTAATTACCCCTTTGGCCAGTGTATTGTCTGTCTTATAGTTACGATCTCTAATTACCCCTTTGGCCAGTGTATTGTCTGTCTTCTAGTTACGTCTCTAATTACCCCTTTGGCCAGTGTATTGTCTGTCTTCTAGTTACAGTCTCTAATTACCCCTTTGGCCAGTGTATTGTCTGTCTTCTAGTTACAGTCTCTAATTACCCCTCTGGCCAGTGTATTGTCTGTCTTCTAGTTACAGTCTCTAATTACCCCTTTGGCCAGTGTATTGTCTGACATCTAGTTACGGTCTCTAATTACCCCTTTGGCCAGTGTATTGTCTGTCTTCTAGTTACAGTCTCTAATTACCCCTTTGGCCAGTGTATTGTCTGTCTTCTAGTTACGGTCTCTAATTACCCCTTTGGCCAGTGTATTGTCTGTCTTCTAGTTACGATCTCTAATTACCCATTTGGGCAGTGTATTGTCTGACTTCTAGATACGGTCTCTAATTACCCCTTTGGCCAGTGTATTGTCTGTCTTCTAGTTACGGTCTCTAATTACCCCTTTGGCCAGTGTATTGTCTGTCTTCTAGTTACGATCTCTAATTACCCCTTTGGCCAGTGTATTGTCTGTCTTCTAGTTACAGTCTCTAATTACCCCTTTGGCCAGTGTATTGTCTGTCTTCTAGTTACGGTATCTAATTACCCCTTTGGCCAGTGTATTGTCTGTCTTCTAGTTACGGTCTCTAATTACCCCTTTGGCCAGTGTATTGTCTGTCTTATAGTTACGATATCTAATTACCCCTTTGGCCAGTGTATTGTCTGTCTTCTAGTTACGGTATCTAATTACCCCTTTGGCCAGTGTATTGTCTGTCTTATTGTTACGATCTCTAATTACCCCTTTGGCCAGTGTATTGTCTGTCTTCTAGTTACGATCTCTAATTACCCCTTTGGCCAGTGTATTGTCTGTCTTCTAGTTACAGTCTCTAATTACCCCTTTGGCCAGTGTATTGTCTGTCTTCTAGTTACAGTCTCTAATTACCCCTTTGGCCAGTGTATTGTCTGTCTTCTAGTTACGTCTCTAATTACCCCTTTGGCCAGTGTATTGTGTGTCTTCTAGTTACGGTCTCTAATTACCCCTTTGGCCAGTGTAATGTCTGTCTTCTAGTTACGGTCTCTATTTACCCCTTTGGCCAGTGTATTGTCTATTTTCTAGTTACGATCTCTAATTACCCCTTTGGCCAGTGTATTGTCTGTCTTCTAGTTACGGTCTCTAATTACCCCTTTGGCCAGTGTATTGTCTGTCTTCTAGTTACGATCTCTAATTACCCCTTTGGGCAGTGTATTGTCTGACTTCTAGATACGGTCTCTAATTACCCCTTTGGTCAATGTATTGTCTGACGTCTAGTTACGGTCTCTAATTACCCATTTGGCCAGTGTAGTGTCTGTCTTCTAGTTACGATCTCTAATTACCCCTTTGGCCAGTGTATTGTCTGACTTCTAGTTACGTCTCTAATTACCCCTTTGGCCAGTGTATTGTCTGTCTTCTAGTTACGGTCTCTAATTACCCCTTTGGCCAGTGTATTGTCTGTCTTCTAGTTACGATCTCTAATTACCCCTTTGGGCAGTGTATTGTCTGTCTTCTAGTTACGGTCTCTAATTACCCCTTTGGCCAGTGTATTGTCTCTCTTCTAGTTACAGTCTCTAATTACCCCTTTGGGCAGTGTATTGTCTGTCTTCTAGTTACGGTCTCTAATTACCCCTTTGGCCAGTGTATTGTCTGTCTTCTAGTTACAGTTTCTAATTACCCCTTTGGCCAGTGTATTGTCTGTCTTCTAGTTACGTCTCTAATTACCCCTTTGGCCAGTGTATTGTCTGTCTTCTAGTTACGATCTCTAATTACCCCTTTGGGCAGTGTATTGTCTGTCTTCTAGTTACGGTCTCTAATTACCCCTTTGGCCAGTGTATTGTCTGTCTTCTAGTTACGGTATCTAATTACCCCTTTGGCCAGTGTATTGTCTGTCTTCTAGTTACAGTCTCTAATTACCCCTTTGGCCATTGTATTGTCTGACTTCTAGTTACGTCTCTAATTACCCCTTTGGCCAGTGTATTGTGTGTCTTCTAGTTACGGTCTCTAATTACCCCTTTGGCCAGTGTAATGTCTGTCTTCTAGTTACGGTCTCTATTTACCCCTTTGGCCAGTGTATTGTCTGTCTTCTAGTTACGGTCTCTAATTACCCATTTGGCCAGTGTAGTGTCTGACTTCTAGTTACGATCTCTAATTACCCCTTTGGCCAGTGTATTGTCTGACTTCTAGCTACGGTCTCTAATTACCCCTTTGGCCAGTGTATTGTCTGACTTCTAGTTACGGTCTCTAATTACCCCTTCGGCCAGTGTATTGTCTGTCTTCTAGTTACGATCTCTAATTACCCCTTTGGGCAGTGTATTGTCTGTCTTCTAGTTACGGTCTCTAATTACCCCTTTGGCCAGTGTATTGTCTGTCTTATAGTTACGATCTCTAATTACCCCTTTGGCCAGTGTATTGTCTGTCTTCTAGTTACGTCTCTAATTACCCCTTTGGCCAGTGTATTGTCTGTCTTCTAGTTACAGTCTCTAATTACCCCTTTGGCCAGTGTATTGTCTGTCTTCTAGTTACGGTCTCTAATTACCCCTTTGGCCAGTGTATTGTCTGTCTTCTAGTTACGATCTCTAATTACCCCTTTGGGCAGTGTATTGTCTGTCTTCTAGTTACGGTCTCTAATTACCCCTTTGGCCAGTGTATTGTCTGTCTTATAGTTACGATCTCTAATTACCCATTTGGCCAGTGTATTGTCTGTCTTCTAGTTACGTCTCTAATTACCCCTTTGGCCAGTGTATTGTCTGTCTTCTAGTTACAGTCTCTAATTACCCCTTTGGCCAGTGTATTGTCTGTCTTCTAGTTACGGTCTCTAATTACCCCTTTGGCCAGTGTATTGTCTGTCTTCTAGTTACGGTCTCTAATTACCCCTTTGGCCAGTGTATTGTCTGTCTTCTAGTTACAGTTTCTAATTACCCCTTTGGCCAGTGTATTGTCTGACTTCTAGTGACAGTCTCTAATTACCCCTTTGGCCAGTGTATTGTCTGTCTTCTAGTTACAGTCTCTAATTACCCCTTTGGGCAGTGTATTGTCTGTCTTCTAGTTACGGTCTCTAATTACCCCTTTGGCCAGTGTATTGTCTGTCTTATAGTTACGGTCTCTAATTACCCCTTTGGCCAGTGTATTGTCTGTCTTATAGTTACGGTCTCTAATTACCCCTTTGGCCAGTGTATTGTCTGTCTTCTAGTTACGGTCTCTAATTACCCCTTTGGCCAGTGTATTGTCTGTCTTCTAGTTACAGTCTCTAATTACCCCTTTGGCCAGTGTATTGTCTGACTTCTAGTGACAGTCTCTAATTACCCCTTTGGCCAGTGTATTGTCTGTCTTCTAGTTACAGTCTCTAATTACCCCTTTGGCCAGTGTATTGTCTGACGTCTAGTTACAGTCTCTAATTACCCCTTTGGCCAGTGTATTGTCTGTCTTATAGTTACGATCTCTAATTACCCCTTTGGCCAGTGTATTGTCTGTCTTCTAGTTACGGTATCTAATTACCCCTTTGGCCAGTGTATTGTCTGTCTTATTGTTACGATCTCTAATTACCCCTTTGGCCAGTGTATTGTCTGTCTTCTAGTTACGATCTCTAATTATCCCTTTGGCCAGTGTATTGTCTGTCTTCTAGTTACAGTCTCTAATTACCCCTTTGGCCAGTGTATTGTCTGTCTTCTAGTTACAGTCTCTAATTACCCCTTTGGCCAGTGTATTGTCTGTCTTCTAGTTACGTCTCTAATTACCCCTTTGGCCAGTGTATTGTGTGTCTTCTAGTTACGGTCTCTAATTACCCCTTTGGCCAGTGTAATGTCTGTCTTCTAGTTACGGTCTCTATTTACCCCTTTGGCCAGTGTATTGTCTATTTTCTAGTTACGATCTCTAATTACCCCTTTGGCCAGTGTATTGTCTGTCTTCTAGTTACGGTCTCTAATTACCCCTTTGGCCAGTGTATTGTCTGTCTTCTAGTTACGATCTCTAATTACCCCTTTGGGCAGTGTATTGTCTGACTTCTAGATACGGTCTCTAATTACCCCTTTGGTCAATGTATTGTCTGACGTCTAGTTACGGTCTCTAATTACCCATTTGGCCAGTGTAGTGTCTGTCTTCTAGTTACGATCTCTAATTACCCCTTTGGCCAGTGTATTGTCTGTCTTCTAGTTACGGTCTCTAATTACCCCTTTGGCCAGTGTATTGTCTGTCTTATAGTTACGGTCTCTAATTACCCCTTTGGCCAGTGTATTGTCTGTCTTATAGTTACAGTCTCTAATTACCCCTTTGGCCAGTGTATTGTCTGTCTTATAGTTACGGTCTCTAATTATCCCTTTGGCCAGTGTATTGTCTGTCTTCTAGTTACAGTCTCTAATTACCCCTTTGGCCAGTGTATTGTCTGTCTTATAGTTATGGTCTCTAATTACCCCTTTGGCCAGTGTATTGTCTGTCTTCTAGTTACGATCTCTAATTACCCCTTTGGCCAGTGTATTGTCTGTCTTATAGTTACGGTCTCTAATTACCCCTTTGGCCAGTGTATTGTCTGTCTTATAGTTACGGTCTCTAATTACCCCTTTGGCCAGTGTATTGTCTGACGTCTAGTTACGGTCTCTAATTACCCATTTGGCCAGTGTAGTGTCTGTCTTCTAGTTACGATCTCTAATTACCCCTTTGGCCAGTGTATTGTCTGACTTCTAGTTACGTCTCTAATTACCCCTTTGGCCAGTGTATTGTCTGTCTTCTAGTTACGGTCTCTAATTACCCCTTTGGCCAGTGTATTGTCTGTCTTCTAGTTACGATCTCTAATTACCCCTTTGGGCAGTGTATTGTCTGTCTTATAGTTACGGTCTCTAATTACCCCTTTGGCCAGTGTATTGTCTGTCTTCTAGTTACAGTCTCTAATTACCCCTTTGGGCAGTGTATTGTCTGTCTTCTAGTTACGGTCTCTAATTACCCCTTTGGCCAGTGTATTGTCTGTCTTCTAGTTACAGCTTCTAATTACCCCTTTGGCCAGTGTATTGTCTGTCTTCTAGTTACGTCTCTAATTACCCCTTTGGCCAGTGTATTGTCTGTCTTCTAGTTACGATCTCTAATTACCCCTTTGGGCAGTGTATTGTCTGTCTTCTAGTTACAGTCTCTAATTACCCCTTTGGCCAGTGTATTGTCTGTCTTCTAGTTACGGTCTCTAATTACCCCTTTGGCCAGTGTATTGTCTGTCTTCTAGTTACGGTCTCTAATTACCCCTTTGGCCAGTGTATTGTCTGTCTTCTAGTTACAGTCTCTTTTTACCCCTTTGGCCAGTGTATTGTCTGACTTCTAGTGACAGTCTCTAATTACCCCTTTGGCCAGTGTATTGTCTGTCTTCTAGTTACAGTCTCTAATTACCCCTTTGGGCAGTGTATTGTCTTTCTTCTAGTTATGGTCTCTAATTACCCCTTTGGCCAGTGTATTGTCTGTCTTATAGTTACGGTCTCTAATTACCCCTTTGGCCAGTGTATTGTCTGTCTTATAGTTACAGTCTCTAATTACCCCTTTGGCCAGTGTATTGTCTGTCTTATAGTTACGGTCTCTAATTATCCCTTTGGCCAGTGTATTGTCTGTCTTCTAGTTACAGTCTCTAATTACCCCTTTGGCCAGTGTATTGTCTGTCTTATAGTTACGGTCTCTAATTACCCCTTTGGCCAGTGTATTGTCTGTCTTCTAGTTACGATCTCTAATTACCCCTTTGGCCAGTGTATTGTCTGTCTTATAGTTACGGTCTCTAATTACCCCTTTGGCCAGTGTATTGTCTGTCTTATAGTTACGGTCTCTAATTACCCCTTTGGCCAGTGTATTGTCTGACGTCTAGTTACAGTCTCTAATTACCCCTTTGGCCAGTGTATTGTCTGTCTTATAGTTACGATCTCTAATTACCCCTTTGGCCAGTGTATTGTCTGTCTTCTAGTTACGGTATCTAATTACCCCTTTGGCCAGTGTATTGTCTGTCTTATTGTTACGATCTCTAATTACCCCTTTGGCCAGTGTATTGTCTGTCTTCTAGTTACGATCTCTAATTATCCCTTTGGCCAGTGTATTGTCTGTCTTCTAGTTACAGTCTCTAATTACCCCTTTGGCCAGTGTATTGTCTGTCTTCTAGTTACAGTCTCTAATTACCCCTTTGGCCAGTGTATTGTCTGTCTTCTAGTTACGTCTCTAATTACCCCTTTGGCCAGTGTATTGTGTGTCTTCTAGTAACGGTCTCTAATTACCCCTTTGGCCAGTGTAATGTCTGTCTTCTAGTTACGGTCTCTATTTACCCCTTTGGCCAGTGTATTGTCTGTCTTCTAGTTACGGTCTCTAATTACCCCTTTGGCCAGTGTATTGTCTGTCTTCTAGTTACGATCTCTAATTACCCCTTTGGGCAGTGTATTGTCTGTCTTCTAGTTACGGTCTCTAATTACCCCTTTGGCCAGTGTATTGTCTGTCTTCTAGTTACAGTCTCTAATTACCCCTTTGGGCAGTGTATTGTCTGTCTTCTAGTTACGGTCTCTAATTACCCCTTTGGCCAGTGTATTGTCTGTCTTCTAGTTACAGTTTCTAATTACCCCTTTGGCCAGTGTATTGTCTGTCTTCTAGTTACGTCTCTAATTACCCCTTTGGCCAGTGTATTGTCTGTCTTCTAGTTACGATCTCTAATTACCCCTTTGGGCAGTGTATTGTCTGTCTTCTAGTTACAGTCTCTAATTACCCCTTTGGCCAGTGTATTGTCTGTCTTCTAGTTACGGTCTCTAATTACCCCTTTGGCCAGTGTATTGTCTGTCTTCTAGTTACGGTCTCTAATTACCCCTTTGGCCAGTGTATTGTCTCTCTTCTAGTTACAGTCTCTAATTACCCCTTTGGCCAGTGTATTGTCTGACTTCTAGTGACAGTCTCTAATTACCCCTTTGGCCAGTGTATTGTCTGTCTTCTAGTTACAGTCTCTAATTACCCCTTTGGGCAGTGTATTGTCTGTCTTCTAGTTACGGTCTCTAATTACCCCTTTGGCCAGTGTATTGTCTGTCTTATAGTTACGGTCTCTAATTACCCCTTTGGCCAGTGTATTGTCTGTCTTATAGTTACAGTCTCTAATTACCCCTTTGGCCAGTGTATTGTCTGTCTTATAGTTACGGTCTCTAATTATCCCTTTGGCCAGTGTATTGTCTGTCTTCTAGTTACAGTCTCTAATTACCCCTTTGGCCAGTGTATTGTCTGTCTTATTGTTACGGTCTCTAATTACCCCTTTGGCCAGTGTATTGTCTGTCTTCTAGTTACGATCTCTAATTACCCCTTTGGCCAGTGTATTGTCTGTCTTATAGTTACGGTCTCTAATTACCCCTTTGGCCAGTGTATTGTCTGTCTTATAGTTACGGTCTCTAATTACCCCTTTGGCCAGTGTATTGTCTGACGTCTAGTTACAGTCTCTAATTACCCCTTTGGCCAGTGTATTGTCTGTCTTATAGTTACGATCTCTAATTACCCCTTTGGCCAGTGTATTGTCTGTCTTCTAGTTACGGTATCTAATTACCCCTTTGGCCAGTGTATTGTCTGTCTTATTGCTACGATCTCTAATTACCCCTTTGGCCAGTGTATTGTCTGTCTTCTAGTTACGATCTCTAATTATCCCTTTGGCCAGTGTATTGTCTGTCTTCTAGTTACAGTCTCTAATTACCCCTTTGGCCAGTGTATTGTCTGTCTTCTAGTTACAGTCTCTAATTACCCCTTTGGCCAGTGTATTGTCTGTCTTCTAGTTACGTCTCTAATTACCCCTTTGGCCAGTGTATTGTGTGTCTTCTAGTTACGGTCTCTAATTACCCCTTTGGCCAGTGTAATGTCTGTCTTCTAGTTACGGTTTCTATTTACCCCTTTGGCCAGTGTATTGTCTATTTTCTAGTTACGATCTCTAATTACCCCTTTGGCCAGTGTATTGTCTGTCTTCTAGTTACGGTCTCTAATTACCCCTTTGGCCAGTGTATTGTCTGTCTTCTAGTTACGATCTCTAATTACCCCTTTGGGCAGTGTATTGTCTGACTTCTAGATACGGTCTCTAATTACCCCTTTGGTCAATGTATTGTCTGACGTCTAATTACGGTCTCTAATTACCCATTTGGCCAGTGTAGTGTCTGTCTTCTAATTACGATCTCTAATTACCCCTTTGGCCAGTGTATTGTCTGTCTTCTAGTTACGGTCTCTAATTACCCCTTTGGCCAGTGTATTGTCTGTCTTATAGTTACGGTCTCTAATTACCCCTTTGGCCAGTGTATTGTCTGTCTTATAGTTACGGTCTCTAATTACCCCTTTGGCCAGTGTATTGTCTGTCTTATAGTTACGGTCTCTAATTACCCTTTTGGCCAGTGTATTGTCTGACGTCTAGTTACGGTCTCTAATTACCCATTTGGCCAGTGTAGTGTCTGTCTTCTAGTTACGATCTCTAATTACCCCTTTGGCCAGTGTATTGTCTGATTTCTAGTTACATCTCTAATTACCCCTTTGGCCAGTGTATTGTCTGTCTTCTAGTTACGGTCTCTAATTACCCCTTTGGCCAGTGTATTGTCTGACTTCTAGTTACGGTCTCTAATTACCCCTTTGGCCAGTGTATTGTCTGACTTCTAGTTACGGTCTCTAATTACCCCTTTGGCCAGTGTATTGTCTGTCTTCTAGTTACGATCTCTAATTACCCCTTTGGGCAGTGTATTGTCTGTCTTCTAGTTACGATCTCTAATTACCCCTTTGGCCAGTGTATTGTCTGTCTTCTAGTTACGGTCTCTAATTACCCCTGTGGCCAGTGTATTGTGTGTCTTCTAGTTACGGTCTCTAATTACCCCTTTGGCCAGTGTATTGTCTGTCTTCTAGTTACGGTCTCTAATTACCCATTTGGCCAGTGTATTGTCTGATTTCTAGTTACATCTCTAATTACCCCTTTGGCCAGTGTATAGTCTGTCTTCTAGTTACGTCTCTAATTACCCCTTTGGCCAGTGTATTGTGTGTCTTCTAGGTACGGTCTCTTATTACCCCTTTGGCCAGTGTATTGTCTGACTTCTAGTTACGGTCTCTAATTACCCCTTTGGTATCTTCAAACTTGTCTTATACGGTGGTCATTAATAGAGAAAGGTAGGACAAGGTTTATTTTATGTATTATTTGCAAACGCAGCCCCTCCTTTTGCATTATATACGCGTACAATAGGATTTAGCTTCAAAATATTTGGAAACAGGAATATCATTCTGTACTCCTCATATAGCGTCAATATAAATAAAAATGACTGAAAATTATTGACCAACTATACTTAGCTGGTCTCTAATAGAGGATGACGATCACAGTCCTAGTCTCTAATACAGGATGACGATCACAGTACTAGTCTCTAATACAGGATGACGATCACAGTACTAGTCTCTAATACAGGATGACGATCACAGTACTAGTCTCTAATACAGGATGACGATCACCGTCCTAGTCTCTAATAGAGGATGACGATCACAGTCCTAGTCTCTAATACAGGATGACGATCACAGTACTAGTCTCTAATACAGGATGACGATCACAGTCCTAGTCTCTAATAGAGGATGACGATCACAGTCTTAGTCTCTAATACAGAATGACGATCACAGTCCTAGTCTCTAATACAGGATGACGATCACAGTCCTAGTCTCTAATAGAGGATGACGATCACTGTCCTAGTCTCTAATAGAGGATGACGATCACAGTCCTAGTCTCTAATACAGGATGACGATCTCAGTACTAGTCTCTAATACAGGATGACGATCACAGTCCTGGTCTCTAATACAGCATGACGATCACAGTCCTAGTCTCTAATACAGGATGACGATCACAGTCCTAGTCTCTAATAAAGGATGACGATCACAGTCCTAATCTCTGATACAGGATGACGATCACAGTCCTAGTCTCTAATACAGGATGACGATCTCAGTACTAGTCTCTAATACAGGATGACGATCACAGTCCTGGTCTCTAATACAGCATGACGATCACAGTCCTAGTCTCTAATACAGGATGACGATCACAGTCCTAGTCTCTAATACAGGATGACGATCACAGTCCTAGTCTCTGATACAGGATGACGATCACAGTCCTAGTCTCTAATACAGGATGACGATCACAGTACTAGTCTCTAATACAGGATGACGATCACAGTACTAGTCTCTAATACAGGATGACGATCACAGTCCTAGTCTCTAATACAGGATAACGATCACAGTCCTAGTCTCTAATACAGGATGACGATCACCGTCCTAGTCTCTAATACAGGATGACGATCACAGTCCTAGTCTCTAATAGAGGATGACGATCACAGTCCTAGTCTCTAATACAGAATGACGATCACAGTCCTAGTCTCTAATACAGGATGACGATCACAGTCCTAGTCTCTAATAGAGGATGACGATCACTGTCCTAGTCTCTAATAGAGGATGACGATCACAGTCCTAGTCTCTAATACAGGATGACGATCTCAGTACTAGTCTCTAATACAGGATGACGATCACAGTCCTGGTCTCTAATACAGCATGACGATCACAGTCCTAGTCTCTAATACAGGATGACGATCACAGTCCTAGTCTCTAATACAGGATGACGATCACAGTCCTAGTCTCTGATACAGGATGACGATCACAGTCCTAGTCTCTAATACAGGATGACGATCTCAGTACTAGTCTCTAATACAGGATGACGATCACAGTCCTGGTCTCTAATACAGCATGACGATCACAGTCCTAGTCTCTAATACAGGATGACGATCACAGTCCTAGTCTCTAATACAGGATGACGATCACAGTCCTAGTCTCTGATACAGGATGACGATCACAGTCCTAGTCTCTAATACAGGATGACGATCACAGTCCTAGTCTCTAATACAGGATGACGATCACAGACCTAGTCTCTAATACAGGATGACGATCACAGTCCTAGTCTCTAATACAGGATGACGATCACAGTCCTAGTCTCCAATACAGGATGACGATCACAGTCCTAGTCTCTAATACAGGATGACGATCACAGTCCTAGTCTCTAATACAGGATGACGATCACAGTCCTAGTCTCTAATACAGGATGACGATCTCAGTCCTAGTCTCTAATACAGGATGACGATCACAGTCCTAGTCTCTAATACAGGATGACGATCACAGTCCTAGTCTCTAATACAGGATGACGATCAGAGTCCTAGTCTCTAATACAGGATGACGATCACAGTCTTAGTCTCTAATACAGGATGACGATCACAGTCCTAGTCTCTAATACAGGATGACGACCACAGTCCTAGTCTCTAATACAGGATGACGATCACAGTCCTAATCTCTAATACAGGATGACGAGCACAGTCCTAGTCTCTAATACAGAATGACGATCACAGTCCTAGTCTCTCATACAGGATGACGATCACAGTCCTAGTCTCTAATACAGGATGACGATCACAGTACTAGTCTCTAATACAGGATGACGATCACAGTCCTAGTCTCTAATACAGGATGACGATCACAGTCCTAGTCTCTAATACAGGATGACGATCACAGTCCTAGTCTCTAATACAGGATGACGATCACAGTCCTAGTCTCTAATACAGGATGACGATCACAGTCCTAGTCTCTAATAGAGGATGACGATCACAGTCCTAGTCTCTAATACAGGATGACGATCTCAGTACTAGTCTCTAATACAGGATGACGATCACAGTCCTAGTCTCTAATACAGGATGACGATCACAGTCCTAGTCTCTAATACAGGATGACGATCACAGTCCTGGTCTCTAATACAGGATGACGATCACAGACCTAGTCTCTAATACAGGATGACGATCACAGTCCTAGTCTCTAATACAGGATGACGATCACAGTCCTAGTCTCTAATACAGGATGACGATCACAGTCCTAGTCTCTAATACAGGATGACGATCACAGTCCTGGTCTCTAATACAGGATGACGATCACAGACCTAGTCTCTAATACAGGATGACGATCACAGTCCTAGTCTCTAATACAGGATGACGATCACCGTCCTAGTCTCTAATACAGGATGACGATCTCAGTCCTAGTCTCTAATACAGGATGACGATCACAGTCCTAGTCTCTAATACAGGATGACGATCACAGTCCTAGTCTCTAATACAGGATGACGATCACAGTCCTAGTCTCTAATACAGGATGACGATCACAGTCCTAGTCTCTAATACAGGATGACGACCACAGTCCTAGTCTCTAATACAGGATGACGATCACAGACCTAGTCTCTAATACAGGATGACGATCACAGTCCTAGTCTCTAATACAGGATGACGATCACAGTCCTAGTCTCTCATACAGGATGACGATCACAGCCCTAGTCTCTAATACAGGATGACGATCACAGTCCTAGTCTCTAATACAGGATGACGATCACAGTCCTAGTCTCTAATACAGGATGACGATCACAGTCCTAGTCTCTAATACAGGATGACGATCACAGTCCTAGTCTCTAATACAGGATGACGATCACAGTCCTAGTCTCTAATACAGGATGACGATCACAGTCTTAGTCTCTAATACAGGATGACGGTCACAGTCCTAGTCTCTAATACAGGATGACGATCACAGTCCTAGTATCTAATACAGGATGACGATCACAGTCCTAGTCTCTAATACAGGATGACGATCACAGTCCTAGTCTCTAATACAGGATGACGATCACAGTCCTAGTCTCTAATACAGGATGCCGATCACAGTCCTGGTCTCTAATACAGGATGACGATCACAGTCCTAGTCTCTAATACAGGATGACGATCACAGTCCTAGTCTCTAATACAGAATGACGATCACAGTCCTGGTCTCTAATACAGGATGACGATCACAGTCCTAGTCTCTAATACAGGATGACGATCACAGTCCTAGTCTCTAATACAGGATGACGGTCACAGTCCTGGTCTCTAATACAGGATGACGATCACAGTTCTAGTCTCTAATACAGGATGACGATCATAGTCCTGGTCTCTAATACAGGATGACGATCACAGTCCTAGTCTCTAATACAGGATGACGATCTCAGTCCTAGTCTCTAATACAGGATGACGATCACAGTCCTAGTCTCTAATACAGGATGACGATCACAGTCCTAGTCTCTAATACAGGATGACGATCACAGTCCTAGTCTCTAATACAGGATGACGATCACAGTCCTAGTCTCTAATACAGGATGACGACCACAGTCCTAGTCTCTAATACAGGATGACGATCACAGACCTAGTCTCTAATACAGGATGACGATCACAGTCCTAGTCTCTAATACAGGATGACGATCACAGTCCTAGTCTCTCATACAGGATGACGATCACAGCCCTAGTCTCTAATACAGGATGACGATCACAGTCCTAGTCTCTAATACAGGATGACGATCACAGTCCTAGTCTCTAATACAGGATGACGATAACAGTCCTAGTCTCTAATACAGGATGACGATCACAGTCCTAGTCTCTAATACAGGATGACGATCACAGTCCTAGTCTCTAATACAGGATGACGATCACAGTCTTAGTCTCTAATACAGGATGACGGTCACAGTCCTAGTCTCTAATACAGGATGACGATCACAGTCCTAGTCTCTAATACAGGATGACGATCACAGTCCTAGTCTCTAATAATACAGGATGACGATCACAGTCCTAGTCTCTAATACAGGATGACGATCACAGTCCTAGTCTCTAATACAGGATGCCGATCACAGTCCTGGTCTCTAATACAGGATGACGATCACAGTCCTAGTCTCTAATACAGGATGACGATCACAGTCCTAGTCTCTAATACATAATGACGATCACAGTCCTGGTCTCTAATACAGGATGACGATCACAGTCCTAGTCTCTAATACAGGATGACGATCACAGTCCTAGTCTCTAATACAGGATGACGGTCACAGTCCTGGTCTCTAATACAGGATGACGATCACAGTTCTAGTCTCTAATACAGGATGACGATCACAGTCCTGGTCTCTAATACAGGATGACGATCACAGTCCTAGTCTCTGATACAGGATGACGATCACAGTCCTAGTCTCTAATACAGGATGACGATCACAGTCCTAGTCTCTAATACAGGATGACGATCACAGTCCTAGTCTCTAATAAAGGATGACGATCACAGTCCTAGTCTCTAATACAGGATGACGATCACAGTCCTAGTCTCTAATACAGGATAACGATCACAGTCCTAGTCTCTAATACAAGATGACGATCACAGTCCTAGTCTCTAATACAGGATGACGATCACAGTCCTAGTCTCTAATACAGGATGACGATTACAGTCCTAGTCTCTAATACAGGATGACGATCACAGTCCTAGTCTCTAATACAAGATGACGATCACAGTCCTAGTCTCTAATACAGGATGACGATCACATTACTAGTCTCTAATACAGGATGACGATCACAGTCCTGGTCTCTAATACAGGATGACGATCACAGTCCTAGTCTCTAATACAGGATGACGATCACAGTCCTAGTCTCTAATACAGGATGACGATCACAGTCCTAGTCTCTAATACAGGATGACGATCACAGTCCTAGTCTCTAATACAGGATGACGATCACAGTCCTAGTCTCTAATACACGATGACGATCACAGTCCTAGTCTCTAATACAGGATGACGATCAAAGACTAGTCTCTAATACAGGATGACGATCACAGTCCTAGTCTCTAATACAGGATGACGATCACAGTCCTAGTCTCTAATACAGGATGACGATCACAGTCCTAGTCTCTAATACAGGATGACGATCACAGTCCTAGTCTCTAATACAGGATGACGGTCACAGTCCTAGTCTCTAATACAGGATGACGATCACAGTCCTAGTCTCTAATACAGGATGACGATCACAGTCCTAGTCTCTGATACAGGATGACGATCACAGTCCTAGTCTCTAATACAGGATGACAATCACAGTCCTGGTCTCTAATACAGGATGACGATCACAGACCTAGTCTCTAATACAGGATGACGATCACAGTCCTAGTCTCTAATACAGGATGACGATCACAGTCCTAGTGTCCAATACAGGATGACGATCACAGTCGTAGTCTCTAATACAGGATGACGATCACAGTCCTAGTCTCTAATACAGGATGACGATCACAGTCCTAGTCTCTAATACAGGATGACGATCTCAGTCCTAGTCTCTAATACAGGATGACGATCACAGTCCTAGTCTCTAATACAGGATGACGATCACAGTCCTAGTCTCTAATACAGGATGACGATCACAGTCCTAGTCTCTAATACAGGATGACGATCACAGTCCTAGTCTCTAATACAGGATGACGACCACAGTCCTAGTCTCTAATACAGGATGACGATCACAGACCTAGTCTCTAATACAGGATGACGATCACAGTCCTAGTCTCTAATACAGGATGACGATCACAGTCCTAGTCTCTCATACAGGATGACGATCACAGCCCTAGTCTCTAATACAGGATGACGATCACAGTCCTAGTCTCTAATACAGGATGACGATCACAGTCCTAGTCTCTAACACAGGATGACGATCACAGTCCTAGTCTCTAATACAGGATGACGATCACAGTCCTAGTCTCTAATACAGGATGACGATCACAGTCCTAGTCTCTAATACAGGATGACGATCACAGTCTTAGTCTCTAATACAGGATGACGTTCACAGTCCTAGTCTCTAATATAGGATGACGATCACAGTCCTAGTCTCTAATACAGGATGCCGATCACAATCCTGGTCTCTAATACAGGATGACGATCACAGTCCTAGTCTCTAATACAGGATGACGATCACAGTCCTAGTCTCTAATACAGGATGACGGTCACAGTCCTGGTCTCTGATACAGGATGACGATCACAGTCCTAGTCTCTAATACAGAATGACGATCATAGTCCTAGTCTCTAATACAGGATGACGATCACAGTCCTAGTCTCTAATACAGGATGACGATCACAGACTTGGTCTCTAATACAGGATGACGATCACAGTCCTAGTCTCCAATACAGGATAACGATCACAGTCCTAGTCTCTAATACAAGATGACGATCACAGTCCTAATCTCTAATACAGGATGACGATCACAGTCCTAGTCTCTAATACAGGATGACGATCACAGTCCTAGTCTCTAATACAAGATGACGATCACAGTCCTAGTCTCTAATACAGGATGACGATCACATTACTAGTCTCTAATACAGGATGACGATCACAGTCCTGGTCTCTAATACAGGATGACGATCACAGTCCTAGTCTCTAATACAGGATGACGATCACAGTCCTAGTCTCTAATACAGGATGACGATCACAGTCCTAGTCTCTAATACAGGATGACGATCACATTCCTAGTCTCTAATACAGGATGACGATCACAGTCCTAGTCTCTAATACAGGATGACGATCACAGTCCTAGTCTATAATACAGGATGACGATCACAGTCCTAGTCTCTAATACAGGATGACGATCACAGTCCTAGTCTCTAATACAGGATGACGATCACAGTCCTAGTCTCTAATACAGGATGACGATCACAGTCCTAGTCTCTAATACAAGATGACGGTCACAGTCCTAGTCTCTAATACAGGATGACGATCACAGTCCTAGTCTCTGATACAGGATGACGATCACAGTCCTAGTCTCTAATACAGGATGACGATCACAGTCCTAGTCTCTAATACAGGATGACGATCACAGTTCTAGTCTCTAATAGAGGATGACGATCACAGTCCTAGTCTCTAATACAGGATGACGATCACAGTCCTAGTCTCTAATACAGCATGACGATCACAGTCCTAGTCTCTAATACAGGATGACGATCACAGTCCTAGTCTCTAATACAGGATGACGATCACAGTCCTAGTCTCTAATACAGGATGACGATCACCGTCCTAGTCTCTAATACAGGATGACGATCTCAGTCCTAATCTCTAATACAGGATGACGATCACAGTCCTAGTCTCTAATACAGGATGACGATCACAGTCCTAGTCTCTAATACAGGATGACGATCACCGTCCTAGTCTCTAATACAGGATGACGATCTCAGTCCTAATCTCTAATACAGGATGACGATCACAGTCCTAGTCTCTAATACAGGATGACGATCACAGTCCTAGTCTCTAATACAGGATGACGATCACAGTCCTAGTCTCTAATACAGGATGACGTTACAGTCCTAGTCTCTAATACAGGATGACGATCACAGTCCTAGTCTCTAATACAGGATGACGATCACAGTCCTGGTCTCTAATACAGGATAACGATCACAGTCCTAGTCTCTAATACAGGATGACGATCACAGTCCTAGTCTCTAATACAGGATGACGGTCACAGTCCTAGTCTCTAATACAGGATGACGATCACAGTCCTGGTCTCTAATACAGGATGACGATCACATTACTAGTCTCTAATACAGGATGACGATCACAGTCCTAGTCTCTAATACAGGATGACGATCACAGTCCTAGTCTCTAATACAGGATGACGGTCACAGTCCTGGTCTCTAATACAGGATGACGATCACAGTCCTAGTCTCTAATACAGGATGACAATCACAGTCCTAGTCTCTAATACTGGATGACGATCACATTCCTAGTCTCTAATACAGGATGACGATCACAGTCCTAGTCTCTAATACAGGATGACGATCACAGTCCTAGTCTCTAATACAGGATGACGATCACAGTCCTAATCTCTAATACAGGATGACGATCACAGTCCTAGTCTCTAATACAGGATGACGATCACAGTCCTAGTCTCTAATACAGGATAACGATCACAGTCCTAGTCTCTAATACAAGATGACGATCACAGTCCTAGTCTCTAATACAGGATGACGATCACAGTCCTAGTCTCTAATACAGGATGACGATTACAGTCCTAGTCTCTAATACAGGATGACGATCACAGTCCTAGTCTCTAATACAAGATGAAGATCACAGTCCTAGTCTCTAATACAGGATGACGATCACAGTACTAGTCTCTAATACAGGATGACGATCACAGTCCTGGTCTGTAATACAGGATGACGATCACAGTCCTAGTCTCTAATACAGGATGACGATCACAGTCCTAGTCTCTAATACAGGATGACGATCACAGTCCTAGTCTCTAATACAGGATGACGATCACAGTCCTAGTCTCTAATACAGGATGACGATCACAGTCCTAGTCTCTAATACAGGATGACGATCACAGTCCTAGTCTCTAATACAGGATGACGATCACAGTCCTAGTCTCTGATACAGGATGACGATCACAGTCCTAGTCTCTGATACAGGATGACGATAACAGTCCTAGTCTCTAATACAGGATGACGATCACAGTCCTAGTCTCTAATACAGGATGACTATCACAGTCATAGTTTCTAATACAGGATGACGATCACAGTCCTAGTCTCTAATACAGGATGACGATCACAGTCCTGGTCTCTAATACAGGATGACGATCACAGTCCTAATCTCTAATACAGGATGACGATCACAGTCCTGGTCTCTAATACAGGATGACGATCACAGTCCTAGTCTCTAATACAGGATGACGATCACAGTCCTAGTCTCTAATAGAGGATGACGATCACAGTCCTAGTCTCTAATACAGGATGACGATCACAGTCCTAGTCTCTAATACAGGATGACGATCACAGTCCTAGTCTCTAATACAGGATGACGATCACAGTCCTAGTCTCTAATACAGGATGACGATCTCAGTACTAGTCTCTAATACAGGATGACGATCACAGTCCTAGTCTCTAATACAGGATGACGATCTCAGTACTAGTCTCTAATACAGGATGACGATCACAGTCCTAGTCTCTAATACAGCATGACGATCACAGTCCTGGTTTCTAATACAGGATGACGATCACAGTCCTAGTCTCTAATACAGGATGACGATCACAGTCCTAGTCTCTAATACAGGATGACGATCACAGTCCTAGTCTCTGATACAAGATGACGATCACAGTCCTGGTCTCTAATGCATGATGACGATCACAGTCCTAGTCTCTAATACAGGATGACGATCACAGACCTATTCTCTAATACAGGATGACGATCACAGTCCTAGTCTCTAATACAGGATGACGATCACAGTCCTAGTCTCCAATACAGGATGACGATCACAGTCCTAGTCTCTAATACAGGATGACGATCACAGTCCTAGTCTCTAATACAGGATGACGATCACCGTCCTAGTCTCTAATACAGGATGTCGATCTCAGTCCTAATCTCTAATACAGGATGACGATCACAGTCCTAGTCTCTAATACAGGATGACGATCACAGTCCTAGTCTCTAATACAGGATGACGATCACAGTCCTAGTGTCTAATACAGGATGACGATCAGAGTCCTAGTCTCTAATACAGGATGACGATGACAGTCCTAGTCACTAATACAGGATGACGATCACAGTCCTAGTCTCTAATACAGGATGACGATCACAGTCCTAGTCTCTAATACAGGATTACGGTCACAGTCCTAGTCTCTAATACAGGATGACGATCACAGTCCTAGTCTCTAATACAGGATGCCGATCACAGTCCTGGACTCTAATACAGGATGACGATCACAGTCCTAGTCTCTAATACAGGATGACGATCACAGTCCTAGTCTCTAATACAGGATGACGGTCACAGTCTTAGTCTCTAATACAGGATGACGATCACAGTCCTGGTCTCTAATACAGGAAGACGATCACAGTACTAGTCTCTAATACAGGATGACGATCACAGTCCTAGTCTCTAATACAGGATGACGATCACAGTCCTAGTCTCTAATACAGGATGACGGTCACAGTCCTGATCTCTAATACAGGATGACGATCACAGTCCTAGTCTCTAATACAGGATGACGATCACAGTCCTAGTCTCTAATACAGGATGACGATCACAGTCCTAGTCTCTAATACAGGATGACGATCACAGTCCTAGTCTCTAATACAGGATGACGATCACAGTCCTAGTCTCTAATACAGGATGACGATCACAGTCCTAATCTCTAATACAGGATGACGATCACAGTCCTAGTCTCTAATACAGGATGACGATCACAGTCCTAGTCTCTAATACAGGATAACGATCACAGTCCTAGTCTCTAATACAAGATGACGATCACAGTCCTAGTCTCTAATACAGGATGACGATCACAGTCCTAGTCTCTAATACAGGATGACGATTACAGTCCTAGTCTCTAATACAGGATGACGATCACAGTCCCAGTCTCTAATACAAGATGACGATCACAGTCCTAGTCTCTAATACAGGATGACGATCACAGTACTAGTCTCTAATACAGGATGACGATCACAGTCCTGGTCTCTAATACAGGATGACGATCACAGTCCTAGTCTCTAATACAGGATGACGATCACAGTCCTAGTCTCTAATACAGGATGACGATCACAGTCCTAGTCTCTAATACAGGATGACGATCACAGTCCTAGTCTCTAATACAGGATGACGATCACAGTCCTAGTCTCTAATACAGGATGACGATCACAGTCCTAGTCTCTAATACAGGATGACGATCACAGTCCTAGTCTCTAATACAGGATGACGATCACAGTCCTAGTCTCTAATACAGGATGACTATCACAGTCATAGTTTCTAATACAGGATGACGATCACAGTCCTAGTCTCTAATACAGGATGACGATCACAGTCCTGGTCTCTAATACCGGATGACGATCACAGTCCTAGTCTCTAATACAGGATGACGATCACAGTCCTGGTCTCTAATACAGGATGACGATCACAGTCCTAGTCTCTAATACAGGATGGTGATAACAGTCCTAGTCTCTAATACAGGATGACGATCACAGCCCTAGTCTCTAATACAGGATGACGATCACAGTCCTAGTCTCTAATACAGGATGACGATCACAGTCCTAGTTTCTAATACAGGATGACGAATACAGTCGTAGTCTCTAATACAGCATGACGATCACAGTCCTAGTCTCTAATACAGGATGACGATCACAGTCCTAGTCTCTAATACAGGATGACGATCACAGTCCTAGTCTCTAATACAGGATGACGATCACAGATCTAGTCTCTAATACAGGATGACGATCACAGTCGTAGTCTCTAATACAGGATGACGATCACAGTCCTAGTCTCTAATACAGGATGACGATCACAGTCCTAGTCTCTCATACATGATGACGATCACAGTCCTAGTCTCTAATACAGGATGACGATCACAGTCCTAGTCTCTAATACAGGATGACGATCACAGTCCTAGTCTATAATACAGGATGACGATCACAGTCCTAGTCTCTAATACAGGATGACGATCACAGTCCTAGTCTCTAATACAGGATGACGATCACAGTCCTAGTCTCTAATACAGGATGACGATCACAGTCCTAGTCTATAATACAGGATGACGATCACAGTCCTAGTCTCTAATACAGGATGACGATCACAGTCCTAGTCTCTAATACAGGATGACGATCACAGTCCTAGTCTCTAATACAGGATGACGATCACAGTCCTAGTCTCTAATACAGGATGACGATCACAGTTCTAGTCTCTAATACAGGATGACGATCACAGTCCTAGTCTCTGATACATGATGACGATCAGAGTCCTGGTCTCTAATACAGGATGACGATCACAGTCCTAGTCTCTAATACAGGATGACGATCACAGACCTAGTCTCTAATACAGGATGACGATCACAGTCCTAGTCTCTAATACAGGATGACGATCACAGTCCTAGTCTCCAATACAGGATGACGATCACAGTCCTAGTCTCTAATACAGGATGACGATCACAGTCCTAGTCTCTAATACAGGATGACGATCACAGTCCTAGTCTCTAATACAGGATGCCGATCTCAGTCCTAATCTCTAATACAGGATGACGATCACAGTCCTAGTCTCTAATACAGTATGACGATGACAGTCCTAGTCTCTAATACAGGATGACGATCACAGTCCTAGTCTCTAATACAGGATGACGATGACAGTCCTAGTCTCTAATACAGGATGACGATCACAGTCCTAGTCTCTAATACAGGATGACGATCACAGTCCTAGTCTCTAATACAGGATGCCGATCACAGTCCTGGTCTCTAATACAGGATGACGATCACAGTCAGAGTCTCTAATACAGGATGACGATCACAGTCCTAGTCTCTAATACAGGATGACGATCACAGTCCTAGTCTCTAATACAGGATGACGATCACAGTCCTAGTCTATAATACAGGATGACGATCACAGTCCTAGTCTCTAATACAGGATGACGATTACAGTCCTAGTCTCTAATACAGGATGACGATCACAGTCCTAGTCTCTAATACAGGATGACGATCACAGTCCTAGTCTCTAATACAGGATGACGATCACAGTCCTAGTCTCTAATACAGGATGACGATCACAGTCCTAGTCTCTGATACATGATGACGATCAGAGTCCTGGTCTCTAATACAGGAAGACGATCACAGTCCTAGTCTCTAATACAGGATGACGATCACAGACCTAGTCTCTAATACAGGATGACGATCACAGTCCTAGTCTCTAATACAGGATGACGATCACAGTCCTAGTCTCCAATACAGGATGACGATCACAGTCCTAGTCTCTAATACAGGATGACGATCACAGTCCTAGTCTCTAATACAGGATGACGATCACAGTCCTAGTCTCTAATACAGGATGCCGATCTCAGTCCTAATCTCTAATACAGGATGACGATGACAGTCCTAGTCTCTAATACAGGATGACGATGACAGTCCTAGTCTCTAATACAGGATGACGATGACAGTCCTAGTCTCTAATACAGGATGACGATGACAGTCCTAGTCTCTAATACAGGATGACGATCACAGTCCTAGTCTCTAATACAGGATGACGATCACAGTCCTAGTCTCTAATACAGGATGCCGATCACAGTCCTGGTCTCTAATACAGGATGACGATCACAGTCAGAGTCTCTAATACAGGATGACGATCACAGTCCTAGTCTCTAATACAGGATCACGATCACAGTCCTAGTCTCTAATACAGGATGACGATCACAGTCCTGGTCTCTAATACAGGATGACGATCACAGTCCTAGTCTCTAATAGAGGATGACGATCACAGTCCTGGTCTCTAATACAGGATGACGATCACAGTCCTAGTCTCTAATACAGGATGCCGATCACAGTCCTGGTCTCTAATACAGGATGACGATCACAGTCAGAGTCTCTAATACAGGATGACGATCACAGTCCTAGTCTCTAATACAGGATGACGATCACAGTCCTAGTCTCTAATACAGGATGACGATCACAGTCGTAGTCTCTAATACAGGATGACGATCACAGTCCTAGTCTCTAATACAGGATGACGATCACAGTCCTAGTCTCTAATACAAGATGACGATCACAGTCCTAGTCTCTCATACATGATGACGATCACAGTCCTAGTCTCTAATACAGGATGACGATCACAGTCCTAGTCTCTAATACAGGATGACGATCACAGTCCTAGTCTATAATACAGGATGACGATCACAGTCCTAGTCTCTAATACAGGATGACAATCACAGTCCTAGTCTCTAATACAGGATGACGATCACAGTCCTAGTCTCTAATACAGGATGACGATCACAGTCCTAGTCTCTGATACATGATGACGATCAGAGTCCTGGTCTCTAATACAGGATGACGATCACAGTCCTAGTCTCTAATACAGGATGACGATCACAGACCTAGTCTCTAATACAGGATGACGATCACAGTCCTAGTCTCTAATACAGGATGACGATCACAGTCCTAGTCTCCAATACAGGATGACGATCACAGTCCTAGTCTCTAATACAGGATGACGATCACAGTCCTAGTCTCTAATACAGGATGACGATCACAGTCCTAGTCTCTAATACAGGATGCCGATCTCAGTCCTAATCTCTAATACAGGATGACGATCACAGTCCTAGTCTCTAATACAGGATGACGATGACAGTCCTAGTCTCTAATACAGGATGACGATCACAGTCCTAGTCTCTAATACAGGATGACGATGACAGTTCTAGTCTCTAGTACAGGATGACGATCACAGTCCTAGTCTCTAATACAGGATGACGATCACAGTCCTAGTTTCTAATACAGGATGACGGTCACAGTCCTAGTCTCTAATACAGGATGACGATCACAGTCCTAGTCTCTAATACAGGATGCCGATCACAGTCCTGGTCTCTAATACAGGAAGACGATCACAGTCATAGTCTCTAATACAGGATGACGATCACAGTCCTAGTCTCTAATACAGGATGACGGTCACAGTCCTAGTCTCTGATACAGGATGACGATCACAGTCCTGGTCTCTAATACAGGATGACGATCACAGTACTAGTCTCTAATACAGGATGACGATCACAGTCCTAGTCTCTAATACAGCATGACGATCACAGTCCTAGTCTCTAATACAGGATGACGCTCACAGTCCTGGTCTCTAATACAGGATGACGATCACATTCCTAGTCTCTAATACAGGATGACGATCACAGTCCTAGTCTCTAATACAGGATGACGATCACAGTCCTGGTCTCTAATACAGGATGACGATCACAGACCTAGTCTCTAATACAGGATGACGATCACAGTCCTAGTCTCTAATACAGGATGACGATCACAGTCCTAGTCTCTAATACAGGATGACGATCACAGTCCTAGTCTCTAATACAGGATGTCGATCTCAGTCCTAATCTCTAATACAGGATGACGATCACAGTCCTAGTCTCTAATACAGGATGACGATCACAGTCCTAGTCTCTAATACAGGATGACGATAACAGTCCTAGTCTCTAATACAGGATGACGATCACAGTCCTAGTCTCTAATACAGGATTACGGTCACAGTCCTAGTCTCTAATACAGGATGACGATCACAGTCCTAGTCTCTAATACAGGATGCCGATCACAGTCCTGGTCTCTAATACAGGATGACGATCACAGTCCTAGTCTCTAATACAGGATGACGATCACAGTCCTAGTCTCTAATACAGGATGACGGTCACAGTCCTAGTCTCTAATACAGGATGACGATCACAGTCCTGGTCTCTAATACAGGATGACGATCACAGTACTAGTCTCTAATACAGGATGACGATCACAGTCCTAGTCTCTAATACAGGATGACGATCACAGTCCTGGTCTCTAATACAGGATGACGATCACAGTCCTAGTCTCTAATACAGGATGACGATCACAGTCCTAGTCTCTAATACAGGATGACGATCACAGTCCTAGTCTCTAATACAGGATGACGATCATAGTCCTAGTCTCTAATACAGGATGACGATCACAGTCCTAGTCTCTAATACAGGATGACGATCACAGTCCTAATCTCTAATACAGGATGACGATCACAGTCCTAGTCTCTAATACAGGATGACGATCACAGTCCTAGTCTCTAATACAGGATAACGATCACAGTCCTAGTCTCTAATACAAGATGACGATCACAGTCCTAGTCTCTAATACCGGATGACGATCACAGTCCTAGTCTCTAATACAGGATGACGATTACAGTCCTAGTCTCTAATACAGGATGACGATCACAGTCCTAGTCTCTAATACAAGATGACGATCACAGTCCTAGTCTCTAATACAGGATGACGATCACAGTACTAGTCTCTAATACAGGATGACGATCACAGTCCTGGTCTCTAATACAGGATGACGATCACAGTCCTAGTCTCTAATACAGGATGACGATCACAGTCCTAGTCTCTAATACAGGATGACGATCACAGTCCTAGTCTCTAATACAGGATGACGATCACAGTCCTAGTCTCTAATACAGGATGACGATCACAGTCCTAGTCTCTAATACAGGATGACGATCACAGTCCTAGTCTCTAATACAGGATGACGATCACAGTCCTAGTCTCTAATACAGGATGACGATCACAGTCCTAGTCCCTAATACAGGATGACTATCACAGTCATAATTTCTAATACAGGATGACGATCACAGTCCTAGTCTCTAATACAGGATGACGATCACAGTCCTGGTCTCTAATACAGGATGACGATCACAGTCCTAGTCTCTAATACAGCATGACGATCACAGTCCTGGTCTCTAATACAGGATGACGATCACAGTCCTAGTCTCTAATACAGGATGGTGATAACAGTCCTAGTCTCTAATACAGGATGACGATCACAGTCCTAGTCTCTAATACAGGATGACGATCACAGTCCTAGTCTCTAATACAGGATGACAATCACAGTCCTAGTTTCTAATACAGGATGACGAATACAGTCCTAGTCTCTAATACAGCATGACGATCACAGTCCTAGTCTCTAATACAGGATGACGATCACAGTCCTAGTCTCTAATACAGGATGACGATCAGAGTCCTAGTCTCTAATACAGGATGACGATCACAGTCCTAGTCTCTAATACAGGATGACGGTCACGGTCCTAGTCTCTAATACAGCATGACGATCACAGTCCTAGTCTCTAATACAGGATGACGATCACAGTCCTAGTCTCTGATACAGGATGACGATCACAGTCCTAGTCTCTAATACAGGATGACGATCACAGTCCTAGTCTCTAATACAGGATGACGATCACAGACCTAGTCTCTAATACAGGATGACGATCACAGTCCTAGTCTCTAATACAGGATGACGATCACAGTCCTAGTCTCCAATACAGGATGACGATCACAGTCCTAGTCTCTAATACAGGATGACGATCACAGTCCTAGTCTCTAATACAGGATGACGATCACAGTCCTAGTCTCTATTACAGGATGCCGATCTCAGTCCTAATCTCTAATACAGGATGACGATCACAGTCCTAGTCTCTAATACAGGATGACGTTGACAGTCCTAGTCTCTAATACAGGATGACGATCACAGTCCTAGTCTCTAATACAGGATGACGATGACAGTCCTAGTCTCTAATACAGGATGACGATCACAGTCCTAGTCTCTAATACAGGATGACGATCACAGTCCTAGTTTCTAATACAGGATGACGGTCACAGTCCTAGTCTCTAATACAGGATGACGATCACAGTCCTGGTCTCTAATACAGGATGACGATCACAGTCCTAGTCTCTAATACAGGATGACGGTTACAGTCCTAGTCTCTAATAGAGGATGACGATCACCGTCCTAGTCTCTAATACAGGATGACGATCACAGTCCTAGTCTCTAATACAGGATGACGGTTACAGTCCTAGTCTCTAATACAGGATGACGGTTACAGTCCTAGTCTCTAATACAGGATGACGGTTACAGTCCTAGTCTCTAATACAGGATGACGATCACAGTCCTAGTCTCTAATACAGGATGACGATCACAGTCCTAGTCTCTAATAGAGGATGACGATCACAGTCCTAGTCTCTAATACAGGATGACGATCACAGTCATAGTCTCTAATACAGGATGACGATCACAGTCCTAGTCTCTAATACAGGATGACGATCACAGTCCTAGTCTCTAATACAGGATGACGATCACAGTCCTAGTCTCTAATACAGGATGACGATCACAGTCCTAGTCTCTAATACAGGATGACGATCACAGACCTAGTCTCTAATACAGGATGACGATCACAGTCCTAGTCTCTAATACAGGATGACGATCACAGTCCTAGTCTCTAATACAGGATGACGATCACAGTCCTAGTCTCTAATACAGGATGACGATCACAGTCCTAGTCTCCAATACAGGATGACGATCACAGTCCTAGTCTCTAATACAGGATGACGATCACAGTCCTAGTCTCTAATACAGGATGACGATCACAGTCCTAGTCTCTAATACAGGATGCCGATCTCAGTCCTAATCTCTAATACAGGATGACGATCACAGTCCTAGTCTCTAATACAGGATGACGATGACAGTCCTAGTCTCTAATACAGGATGACGATCACAGTCCTAGTCTCTAATACAGGATGACGATGACAGTTCTAGTCTCTAGTACAGGATGACGATCACAGTCCTAGTCTCTAATACAGGATGACGATCACAGTCCTAGTTTCTAATACAGGATGACGGTCACAGTCCTAGTCTCTAATACAGGATGACGATCACAGTCCTAGTCTCTAATACAGGATGCCGATCACAGTCCTGGTCTCTAATACAGGAAGACGATCACAGTCATAGTCTCTAATACAGGATGACGATCACAGTCCTAGTCTCTAATACAGGATGACGGTCACAGTCCTAGTCTCTGATACAGGATGACGATCACAGTCCTGGTCTCTAATACAGGATGACGATCTCAGTCCTAATCTCTAATACAGGATGACGATCACAGTCCTAGTCTCTAATACAGGATGACGATCACAGTCCTAGTCTCTAATACAGGATGACGATAACAGTCCTAGTCTCTAATACAGGATGACGATCACAGTCCTAGTCTCTAATACAGGATTACGGTCACAGTCCTAGTCTCTAATACAGGATGACGATCACAGTCCTAGTCTCTAATACAGGATGCCGATCACAGTCCTGGTCTCTAATACAGGATGACGATCACAGTCCTAGTCTCTAATACAGGATGACGATCACAGTCCTAGTCTCTAATACAGGATGACGGTCACAGTCCTAGTCTCTAATACAGGATGACGATCACAGTCCTGGTCTCTAATACAGGATGACGATCACAGTACTAGTCTCTAATACAGGATGACGATCACAGTCCTAGTCTCTAATACAGGATGACGATCACAGTCCTGGTCTCTAATACAGGATGACGATCACAGTCCTAGTCTCTAATACAGGATGACGATCACAGTCCTAGTCTCTAATACAGGATGACGATCACAGTCCTAGTCTCTAATACAGGATGACGATCACAGTCCTAGTCTCTAATACAGGATGACGATCACAGTCCTAGTCTCTAATACAGGATGACGATCACAGTCCTAATCTCTAATACAGGATGACGATCACAGTCCTAGTCTCTAATACAGGATGACGATCACAGTCCTAGTCTCTAATACAGGATAACGATCACAGTCCTAGTCTCTAATACAAGATGACGATCACAGTCCTAGTCTCTAATACCGGATGACGATCACAGTCCTAGTCTCTAATACAGGATGACGATTACAGTCCTAGTCTCTAATACAGGATGACGATCACAGTCCTAGTCTCTAATACAAGATGACGATCACAGTCCTAGTCTCTAATACAGGATGACGATCACAGTACTAGTCTCTAATACAGGATGACGATCACAGTCCTGGTCTCTAATACAGGATGACGATCACAGTCCTAGTCTCTAATACAGGATGACGATCACAGTCCTAGTCTCTAATACAGGATGACGATCACAGTCCTAGTCTCTAATACAGGATGACGATCACAGTCCTAGTCTCTAATACAGGATGACGATCACAGTCCTAGTCTCTAATACAGGATGACGATCACAGTCCTAGTCTCTAATACAGGATGACGATCACAGTCCTAGTCTCTAATACAGGATGACGATCACAGTCCTACTCCCTAATACAGGATGACTATCACAGTCATAATTTCTAATACAGGATGACGATCACAGTCCTAGTCTCTAATACAGGATGACGATCACAGTCCTGGTCTCTAATACAGGATGACGATCACAGTCCTAGTCTCTAATACAGGATGACGATCACAGTCCTGGTCTCTAATACAGGATGACGATCACAGTCCTAGTCTCTAATACAGGATGGTGATAACAGTCCTAGTCTCTAATACAGGATGACAATCACAGTCCTAGTTTCTAATACAGGATGACGAATACAGTCCTAGTCTCTAATACAGCATGACGATCACAGTCCTAGTCTCTAATACAGGATGACGATCACAGTCCTAGTCTCTAATACAGGATGACGATCACAGTCCTAGTCTCTAATACAGGATGACGATCACAGTCCTAGTCTCTAATACAGGATGACGGTCACGGTCCTAGTCTCTAATACAGCATGACGATCACAGTCCTAGTCTCTAATACAGGATGACGATCACAGTCCTAGTCTCTGATACAGGATGACGATCACAGTCCTAGTCTCTAATACAGGATGACGATCACAGTCCTAGTCTCTAATACAGGATGACGATCACAGACCTAGTCTCTAATACAGGATGACGATCACAGTCCTAGTCTCTAATACAGGATGACGATCACAGTCCTAGTCTCCAATACAGGATGACGATCACAGTCCTAGTCTCTAATACAGGATGACGATCACAGTCCTAGTCTCTAATACAGGATGACGATCACAGTCCTAGTCTCTATTACAGGATGCCGATCTCAGTCCTAATCTCTAATACAGGATGACGATCACAGTCCTAGTCTCTAATACAGGATGACGATGACAGTCCTAGTCTCTAATACAGGATGACGATCACAGTCCTAGTCTCTAATACAGGATGACGATGACAGTCCTAGTCTCTAATACAGGATGACGATCACAGTCCTAGTCTCTAATACAGGATGACGATCACAGTCCTAGTTTCTAATACAGGATGACGGTCACAGTCCTAGTCTCTAATACAGGATGACGATCACAGTCCTAGTCTCTAATACAGGATGACGATCACCGTCCTAGTCTCTAATACAGGATGACGGTTACAGTCCTAGTCTCTAATAGAGGATGACGATCACCGTCCTAGTCTCTAATACAGGATGACGATCACAGTCCTAGTCTCTAATACAGGATGACGGTTACAGTCCTAGTCTCTAATACAGGATGACGGTTACAGTCCTAGTCTCTAATACAGGATGACGGTTACAGTCCTAGTCTCTAATACAGGATGACGATCACAGTCCTAGTCTCTAATACAGGATGACGATCACAGTCCTAGTCTCTAATAGAGGATGACGATCACAGTCCTAGTCTCTAATACAGGATGACGATCACAGTCATAGTCTCTAATACAGGATGACGATCACAGTCCTAGTCTCTAATACAGGATGACGATCACAGTCCTAGTCTCTAATACAGGATGACGATCACAGTCCTAGTCTCTAATACAGGATGACGATCACAGTCCTAGTCTCTAATACAGGATGACGATCACAGACCTAGTCTCTAATACAGGATGACGATCACAGTCCTAGTCTCTAATACAGGATGACGATCACAGTCCTAGTCTCTAATACAGGATGACGATCACAGTCCTAGTCTCTAATACAGGATGACGATCACAGACCTAGTCTCTAATACAGGATGACGATCACAGTCCTAGTCTCTAATACAGGATGACGATCACAGTCCTAGTCTCTAATACAGGATGACGATCACAGTCCTGGTCTCTAATACAGGATGACGATCACAGTCCTAGTCTCTAATACAGGATGACGATCACAGTCCTAGTCTCTAATACAGGATGACGATCACAGTCCTAGTCTCTAATACAGGATGACGATCACAGTCCTAGTCTCTAATACAGGATGACGATCACAGTCCTAGTCTCTAATACAGGATGACGATCACAGTCCTAGTCTCTAATACAGGATGACGGTCACAGTCCTAGTCTCTAATACAGGATGACGATCACAGTCCTAGTCTCTAATACAGGATAACGATCACAGTCCCAGGCTCTAATACAAGATGACGATCACAGTCCTAGTCTCTAATACAGGATGACGATCACAGTCCTAGTCTCTAATACAGGATGACGATTACAGTCCTAGTCTCTAATACAGGATGACGATCACAGTCGTAGTCTCTAATATAAGATGACGATCACAGTCCTAGTCTCTAATACAGGATGACGATCACAGTACTAGTCTCTAATACAGGATGACGATCACATTCCTAGTCTCTAATACAGGATGACGATCACAGTCCTGGTCTCTAATACAGGATGACGATCACAGTCCTAGTCTCTAATACAGGATGACGATCACAGTCCTGGTCTCTAATACAGGATGACGATCACAGTCCTAGTCTCTAATACAGGATGACGATCACAGTCCTAGTCTCTAATACAGGATGACGATCACAGTCCTGGTCTCTAATACAGGATGACGATCACAGTCCTAGTCTCTAATACAGGATGACGATCACAGTCCTAGTCTCTAATACAGGATGACGATCACAGTCCTAGTCTCTAATACAGGATGACGATCACCGTCCTAGTCTCTAATACAGGATGACGGTTACAGTCCTAGTCTCTAATAGAGGATGACGATCACCGTCCTAGTCTCTAATACAGGATGACGATCACAGTCCTAGTCTCTAATACAGGATGACGGTTACAGTCCTAGTCTCTAATACAGGATGACGGTTACAGTCCTAGTCTCTAATACAGGATGACGGTTACAGTCCTAGTCTCTAATACAGGATGACGATCACAGTCCTAGTCTCTAATACAGGATGACGATCACAGTCCTAGTCTCTAATAGAGGATGACGATCACAGTCCTAGTCTCTAATACAGGATGACGATCACAGTCATAGTCTCTAATACAGGATGACGATCACAGTCCTAGTCTCTAATACAGGATGACGATCACAGTCCTAGTCTCTAATACAGGATGACGATCACAGTCCTAGTCTCTAATACAGGATGACGATCACAGTCCTAGTCTCTAATACAGGATGACGATCACAGACCTAGTCTCTAATACAGGATGACGATCACAGTCCTAGTCTCTAATACAGGATGACGATCACAGTCCTAGTCTCTAATACAGGATGACGATCACAGTCCTAGTCTCTAATACAGGATGACGATCACAGACCTAGTCTCTAATACAGGATGACGATCACAGTCCTAGTCTCTAATACAGGATGACGATCACAGTCCTAGTCTCTAATACAGGATGACGATCACAGTCCTGGTCTCTAATACAGGATGACGATCACAGTCCTAGTCTCTAATACAGGATGACGATCACAGTCCTAGTCTCTAATACAGGATGACGATCACAGTCCTAGTCTCTAATACAGGATGACGATCACAGTCCTAGTCTCTAATACAGGATGACGATCACAGTCCTAGTCTCTAATACAGGATGACGATCACAGTCCTAGTCTCTAATACAGGATGACGGTCACAGTCCTAGTCTCTAATACAGGATGACGATCACAGTCCTAGTCTCTAATACAGGATAACGATCACAGTCCCAGGCTCTAATACAAGATGACGATCACAGTCCTAGTCTCTAATACAGGATGACGATCACAGTCCTAGTCTCTAATACAGGATGACGATTACAGTCCTAGTCTCTAATACAGGATGACGATCACAGTCGTAGTCTCTAATATAAGATGACGATCACAGTCCTAGTCTCTAATACAGGATGACGATCACAGTACTAGTCTCTAATACAGGATGACGATCACATTCCTAGTCTCTAATACAGGATGACGATCACAGTCCTGGTCTCTAATACAGGATGACGATCACAGTCCTAGTCTCTAATACAGGATGACGATCACAGTCCTGGTCTCTAATACAGGATGACGATCACAGTCCTAGTCTCTAATACAGGATGACGATCACAGTCCTAGTCTCTAATACAGGATGACGATCACAGTCCTGGTCTCTAATACAGGATGACGATCACAGTCCTAGTCTCTAATACAGGATGACGATCACAGTCCTAGTCTCTAATACAGGATGACGATCACAGTCCTGGTCTCTAATACAGGATGACGATCACAGTCCTAGTCTCTAATACAGCATGACAATCACAGTCCTAGTCTCTAATACAGGATGACGATCACAGTACTAGTCTCTAATACAGGATGACGATCACAGTCCTAGTCTCTAATACAGGATGACGATCACAGTCCTAGTCTCTAATACAGGATGACGATCACAGTCCTAGTCTCTAATACAGGATGGCGATCACAGTCCTAGTCTTTAATACAGGATGACGATCACAGTCCTAGTCTCTAATACAGGATGACGATCACAGTCCTAGTCTCTAATACAGGATGACGATCACAGTCCTAGTCTCTAATACAGGATGACTATCACAGTCATAGTTTCTAATACAGGATGACGATCACAGTCCTAATCTCTAATACAGGATGACGATCACAGTCCTGGTCTCTAATGCAGGATGACGATCACAGTCCTAGTCTCTAATACAGGATGACGATCACAGTCCTAGTCTCTAATACAGGATGACGATCACAGTCCTAGTCTCTAATACAGGATGACGATCACAGTCCTGGTCTCTAATACAGGATGACGATCACAGTCCTAGTCTCTAATACAGGATGACGATCACAGTCCTAGTCTCTAATACAGGATGACGATCACAGCCCTAGTCTCTAATACAGGATGGTGATAACAGTCCTAGTCTCTAATACAGGATGACGATCACAGTCCTAGTCTCTAATACAGGATGGTGATAACAGTCCTAGTCTCTAATACAGGATGCCGATCACAGTCCTAGTCTCTAATACAGGATGACGATCACAGTCCTAGTTTCTAATACAGGATGACGAATACAGTCCTAGTCTCTAATACAGCATGACGATCACAGTCCTAGTCTCTAATACAGGATGACGATCACAGTCCTAGTCTCTAATACAAGATGACGATCACAGTCCTAGTCTATAATACAGGATGACGATCACAGTCCTAGTCTCTAATACAAGATGAAGATCACAGTCCTAGTCTCTAATACAGGATGACGATCACAATCCTAGTCTCTAATACAGGATGACGATCACAGTCCTAGTCTCTAATACAAGATGACGATCACAGTCCTAGTCTCTAATACAGGATGACGATCACAGTCCTAGTCTCTAATACAGGATGACGATCACAGTCCTAGTCTCTAATACAGGATGACGATCACAGTCCTAGTCTCTGATACAGGATGACGATCACAGTCCTAGTCTCTAATACAGGATGACGATCACAGTCCTAGTCTCTAATACAGGATGACGATCACAGTCCTAGTTTCTAATACAGGATGACGATCACAGTCCTAGTCTCTAATACAAGATGACGATCACAGTCCTAGTCTCTAATACAAGATGACGATCACAGTCCTAGTCTCTGATACAGGATGACGATCACAGTCCTAGTCTCTAATACAGGATGACGATCACAGTCCTAGTCTCTAAAACAGGATGACGATCACAGTCCTGGTCTCTAATACAGGAAGACGATCACGGTCCTAGTCTCTAATACAGGATGACGATCACAGTCCTCGTTTCTAATACAGGATGACGATCACAGTCCTAGTCTCTAATACAGGATGACGATCACAGTCATAGAAGGACAAACTATGTCTTATCTGTTACGTCTAAACAACACAAAGTACATACCTACAAATTGAAAATGTAGGGATATCTATATCTTGGTGACCGATGTAAAACGGGATTTTCAGCCCAAACATATATATTATTCTTGCAGAATACAACAGAAAAAGCGATTATATACAGGAGAAATAGAATTGACTTGATAATATTTTCGTCTTCAATTCTGTGCATAATACATGAGGAATTATTCCTGATGTTTTTTTCAATTACATATTCATCTAATGAAATCAGCGATAAAATCCTATCCGCAAAGATTACAATTTTGCAACTATAGCTGACGATTTGAATCTTTGAGACATGTTTTGCATGGACGTAGCTCATGTCCTTACCTAGTGGATACAACGAATCTGGAATAGATCTTTTTTCCCCGTCCTGGAGGTTTCTCTTCCGTCTTAAAAATATCTTGTCCAAATCTTCATCTAACAACACTCGCGCTGCTATCTCATTTCAAATGAACTTACATATGGTTTCGAAAGAGGTTCATTTGTACACTGGTTGTACCGCTTGGCGGTTGAATATCGTATTTGGATCGATCTCCAATATAATCTTAAGACAGATGTTTTGTTCCTGTGAATTGTTTTAACAAAACTTGTATTATGTTATTTACACAGCGATTAATTTACCTAATATATCTTCAGTTGAGGATCACATAGCTGATCATTTAATTAAATCACATGATGCATTGGGTTTGGTTTGTGCTTATTTAAAAGTGAACCTTAAAATTGATATTGCTTTGTTTTGAGACGTGTGATGATCACTTTCTATCTCATTTACCAACAAGGCTAATTTCTGGTGATGATATATTTTTCGTGAGGTGTATATAGATTAATTGTCCAGTTTCTTGTAATATATATTAGGGTTGTTTGTCAAAAAAAGGACATCAGACCAGGGTTCATTTTATGCATTTCGATTTTATTACTATCACTTGGTCGATATCTTTGCTGACGGACTGTTAGTCTCCAAGAGTATCATCCGACCAGTAGTCAGCGCTTCGCCACTGACATGGTTTATTAGATATGTCTATTACTGAAATTTAGAGTTCCTAAATAATGCAACTATTAACGCAACTAAGGTTTTCCTACCTGAAGCATAGGTGAACTTAGCCAAAGCTTGCACTCCTGTTTTGTCCTTTTGGTTTTATTGCTGCCAATTTATTTGTCTTTCCCATCTTTAGATTTTGAGCGTACCAGATTCCAGTCATTCCAGAAACGCGTCGTGCGCACTAACTTTGATATCTACGTTTTTATTAACGCATTGATGGTTTAAATAAAATAGTTGTTATTGATAAGGAAAAAAACCTTTAAGCTATGTACATGTGATGTGGTTTGTACCGGTATATCAAGATTCTCTACAATAGTTTGGCGTACACAGGATTAGGTATTGTTCGTATTTACTAAGGTAACGGCTTTTGAAAAGAGACAATAACTCCTTACCCTTGACAAGCACCTGTGAAGTTTCCTGTGATGTGTTGTGTTTTTGTGTTTGTGTGTCTAATGTTGCCAGTGTCTCTGGATTGTCCATTCTGGATTGCCCCTCTCTACGTTTATTCAGAATTTGGTAAGCTTTATGCTTTAATGATGAAGTTAACATGAATGCTCGGAAAAAGAGATTATGCAAGTCACGTGCAGGATTTATAATAAGGACAACCATATCTCTTAATGATAGTTTTTTGCTGCAACTATATAGGTCAAACAAATATATAAAGAACATAAAAAGCATCTTCTCACGCCAAGAGTAACGATCCACCTATTGGTGGTGTTTGGCGGAATTTCGTGATCAGGCGATGATGGTTGGAACCGGATGCAGCCAGAGATAACTGCAACCAATCAGAATGCGTATTTTGTTAAATAAAATGTAAACATTAAATGAACACCTCTAAGCTTTGCCACGAAGAACTGTCAACAAATACACAGAATAATTTTTGGGACATATCTATTTTTTTTTATCAGTTAACTGTGTACATATTTCGACATAAGATGAATTGCATGCCTTGTGATGATTGACGGAAAATGATATCGTTTTAAGGAACTTACCACACAAAATCCACCGGTTGGCAGTGTACAGGAATTACCAAATTAAAGGTAACACCGCCAAGTGTGAAGGGCAAAGGGGGTGGATCGGAACGTTTAGCTAGCAAAGATGATAAACAAGCAAAAATGTCATATACAAACTTATACTTATAATATGTAATATGTATTTTACAGGAGACAGGAGTGTAGAATATATTGGGAATTGTTTTACCAACACACATACTTCATTTTTACAATTATAATCATTACCTTATACACTTAAAGACACTAGATGTTAAGTACGATTCATTTTGGGGATGAACATGTATTCTGATTTCTATAATCGTGATGTCTCTATTATAGTTTCTAATAGAAAATTAAATTGATCTTTCATCTTTTATATCTATTATTTGGATCAAACAGAGAGTTAAACACAACTTTTATATTCATATATGTAGGGAGCCGTACATTTGTAACATGGGAATCTTGAATGTATTATATATGATGTATTATACATATAATATAAGCGTTAACAATTTACAGATTTAAAATAGTTTAAAGAAAGCTAATGAACTTACACAAGACAAAGGAAAGATAACTCGAGATATATTCTTGAGAATCCAACAGTTATTTGATGTAATATCGGTTGTCTCGCTTTATATACATTTCTGTGTATATCGACAGCATCCTCATTTCAATGGACTTCTGTCTTCACTTTGGTTTTTAGGACTTTCATATTTGACAGAAGAGTGGTTCGTTATATCGTCGACCATTACTGTTTAGCTTTGTATTTCCTACTATGAAAGTGGATGGCAATGTGAGGGATTAGATGGAGAGTGAGCTATAGAGTTGATTGAGAAGAAACTAGGGGAGTAAGGTACAGTGGAATCAAATTCTCGAGCTTTTAAATTTGTTATATTTGGTGGCAACGGGTACCACTAGTAGGAACTGCCTACCCTTCCGGAGCACCTGTATTCTTCCCCTGTGCTTAGTGGAGTTCGTATTGCTCGATCTTTAGTTTTCTGTGTAGTGTTTTGTAGATTATGTTTGTCCTTTTTTCTTTTGGCCACTGCACCGTCTGCCTTTCTTCGACTTACGGCTTCTGATTATCCCTATAGCATATTGACATTTTTCTTGTAACAGACAGTCCGCAAGCCTATGGGTATCAAGTGTTTTTGTTTGTTTGGTCGAGATACAACCACTATAAATTTGATTGAATATGAGTATCATGTGTGCTTCTCTTCTCGTCGACTTTTTCCTTTATTCCTATGAAACGACTTCATACAGCAGCTTCCCAATAAAAACGAACGAAAGCTATTCTTGCCCTTTTATTTCATATTCTGCTATTTCGAGTATGCCCTTTCACTAACTAATTCTATGTCTAGCAATTATGTTCATCGCATCTATCCCATTGAACTTGAAATAAGGGACACCATAAATACAACTAGATCAGCTTCATACCTTGATCTTCACCTAGAAACTGACAGAGAGGTCGTTAAGAATTCAATTATACGACAAAATAGAAGGTTTTTATTTTCCTATTGTGAACTTTCCAAATTTATGTAGATAATAATTCAGCAGCACTTGTCTATGGAGTATACATAGTTGATACAAGAATTTGAAGATACCAAAGGGGCAATCAGAATTCGTATATCGAAGAGGAACAGACAACTAAATGGCCAAAAGAAAAAGTACAAAAGAACAAACAATGATTTACAAAACATACATATAAAACTAAAGATCGGGTAACACAAACCCAACTAAAAACCAGGGATGAACTCAGGTGCTCTGGAAGGGAAGGCAGTTCCTGCTTCACTAGTGACACCCGTCGTGTTAATCTAGTTACAAACCTGGTGATAAGTCATGAATGAGGAAAAGACTGGGAACTGCTTACGAAAAGTGGAACATATCCATGGTCATTTGTGACACATATATTCCATAGCGGTCAACCAATTCATGATGGCGACCGTAAAACTATATAGAGCTTGTGATAACGTTCAGATTTACTTGGTAGAGGGTTACTGCTAACAAGCTGCTTAAACAAGGGTTCCTTCTGGTTGATTTGAAGTCATTACGTCGAAGAATTTACAGTCGCCATCATGGCTGTGTTAACTGTTACAGAATATCTGTGTCAGAGATGATCATGTATATGTTCTGTTAACTGCTACAGAATATCTGTGTCAGAGATGATCATGTATATGTTCTGTTAACTGTTACAGAATATCTGTGTCAGAGATGATCATGTATATGTTCTGTTAACTGTTACAGAATATCTGTGTCAGAGATGATCATGTATATGTTCTGTTAACTGTTACAGAATATCTGTGTCAGAGATGATCATGTATATGTTCTGTTAACTGTTACTGAATATTTGTGTCAGAGATGATCATGTATATGTTCTGTTAACTGTTACTGAATATTTGTGTCAGAGATGATCATGTATATGTTCTGTTAACTGTTACAGAATATTTGTGTCAGAGATGATCATGTATATGTTCTGTTAACTGTTACTGAATATTTGTGTCAGAGATGATCATGTATATGTTCTGTTAACTGTTACAGAATATCTGTGTCAGAGATGATCATGTATATGTTCTGTTAACTGTTACAGAATATCTGTGTCAGAGATGATCATATATATGTTCTGTTAACTGTTACAGAATATCTGTGTCAGAGATGATCATGTATATGTTCTGTTAACTGTTACAGAATATCTGTGTCAGAGATGATCATGTATATGTTCTGTTAACTGTTACAGAATATCTGTGTCAGAGATGATCATGTATATGTTCTGTTAACTGTTACAGAATATATGTGTCAGAGATGATCATGTATATGTTCTGTTAACTGTTACTGAATATTTGTGTCAGAGATGATCATGTATATGTTCTGTAAACTGTTACTGAATATCTGTGTCAGAGATGATCATGTATATGTTCTGTTAACTGTTACTGAATATTTGTGTCAGAGATGATCATGTATATGTTCTGTTAACTGTTACAGAATATCTGTGTCAGAGATGATCATGTATATGTTCTGTTAACTGTTACAGAATATCTGTGTCAGAGATGATCATGTATATGTTCTGTTAACTGTTACTGAATATCTGTGTCAGAGATGATCATGTATATGTTCTGTTAACTGTTACTGAATATCTGTGTCAGAGATGATCATGTATATGTTCTGTTAACTGTTACTGAATATTTGTGTCAGAGATGATCATGTATATGTTCTGTTAACTGTTACTGAATATTTGTGTCAGAGATGATCATGTATATGTTCTGTTAACTGTTACAGAATATCTGTGTCAGAGATGTTCATGTATATGTTCTGTTAACTGTTACTGAATATTTGTGTCAGAGATGATCATGTATATGTTCTGTTAACTGTTACTGCATATTTGTGTCAGAGATGATCATGTATATGTTCTGTTAACTGTTACAGAATATCTGTGTCAGAGATGATCATGTATATGTTCTGTTAACTGTTACTGAATATTTGTGTCAGAGATGATCATGTATATGTTCTGTTAACTGTTACAGAATATCTGTGTCAGAGATGATCATGTATATGTTCTGTTAACTGTTACTGAATATTTGTGTCAGAGATGATCATGTATATGTTCTGTTAACTGTTACAGAATATCTGTGTCAGAGATGATCATGTATATGTTCTGTTAACTGTTACTGAATATTTGTGTCAGAGATGATCATGTATATGTTCTGTTAACTGTTACTGAATATTTGTGTCAGAGATGATCATGTATATGTTCTGTTAACTGTTACAGAATATCTGTGTCAGAGATGATCATGTATATGTTCTGTTAACTGTTACTGAATATTTGTGTCAGAGATGATCATGTATATGTTCTGTTAACTTTTACTGAATATTTGTGTCAGAGATGATCATGTATATGTTCTGTTAACTGTTACAGAATATTTGTGTCAGAGATGATCATGTATATGTTCTGTTAACTGTTACTGAATATTTGTGTCAGAGATGATCATGTATATGTTCTGTTAACTGTTACAGAATATCTGTGTCAGAGATGATCATGTATATGTTCTGTTAACTGTTACAGAATATCTGTGTCAGAGATGATCATGTATATGTTCTGTTAACTGTTACAGAATATCTGTGTCAGAGATGATCATGTATATGTTCTGTTAACTGTTACAGAATATCTGTGTCAGAGATGATCATGTATATGTTCTGTTAACTGTTACAGAATATCTGTGTCAGAGATGATCATGTATATGTTCTGTTAACTGTTACAGAATATCTGTGTCAGAGATGATCATGTATATGTTCTGTTAACTGTTACTGAATATTTGTGTCAGAGATGATCATGTATATGTTCTGTTAACTGTTACAGAATATCTGTGTCAGAGATGATCATGTATATGTTCTGTTAACTGTTACTGAATATTTGTGTCAGAGATGATCATGTATATGTTCTGTTAACTGTTACTGAATATTTGTGTCAGAGATGATCATGTATATGTTCTGTTAACTGTTACAGAATATCTGTGTCAGAGATGATCATGTATATGTTCTGTTAACTGTTACTGAATATTTGTGTCAGAGATGATCATGTATATGTTCTGTTAACTTTTACTGAATATTTGTGTCAGAGATGATCATGTATATGTTCTGTTAACTGTTACAGAATATTTGTGTCAGAGATGATCATGTATATGTTCTGTTAACTGTTACTGAATATTTGTGTCAGAGATGATCATGTATATGTTCTGTTAACTGTTACAGAATATCTGTGTCAGAGATGATCATGTATATGTTCTGTTAACTGTTACAGAATATCTGTGTCAGAGATGATCATGTATATGTTCTGTTAACTGTTACAGAATATCTGTGTCAGAGATGATCATGTATATGTTCTGTTAACTGTTACAGAATATCTGTGTCAGAGATGATCATGTATATGTTCTGTTAACTGTTACAGAATATCTGTGTCAGAGATGATCATGTATATGTTCTGTTAACTGTTACAGAATATCTGTGTCAGAGATGATCATGTATATGTTCTGTTAACTGTTACTGAATATTTGTGTCAGAGATGATCATGTATATGTTCTGTTAACTGTTACTGAATATCTGTGTCAGAGATGATCATGTATATGTTCTGTTAACTGTTACTGAATATTTGTGTCAGAGATGATCATGTATATGTTCTGTTAACTGTTACAGAATATCTGTGTCAGAGATGATCATGTATATGTTCTGTTAACTGTTACTGAATATTTGTGTCAGAGATGATCATGTATATGTTCTGTTAACTGTTACTGAATATCTGTGTCAGAGATGATCATGTATATGTTCTGTTAACTGTTACTGAATATTTGTGTCAGAGATGATCATGTATATGTTCTGTTAACTGTTACAGAATATCTGTGTCAGAGATGATCATGTATATGTTCTGTTAACTGTTACTGAATATTTGTGTCAGAGATGATCATGTATATGTTCTGTTAACTGTTACTGAATATCTGTGTCAGAGATGATCATGTGTATGTTCTGTTAACTGTTACTGAATATCTGTGTCAGAGATGATCATGTATATGTTCTGTTAACTGTTACTGAATATCTGTGTCAGAGATGATCATGTATATGTTCTGTTAACTGTTACAGAATATCTGTGTCAGAGATGATCATGTATATGTTCTGTTAACTGTTACTGAATATTTGTGTCAGAGATGATCATGTATATGTTCTGTTAACTGTTACTGAATATCTGTGTCAGAGATGATCATGTATATGTTCTGTTAACTGTTACTGAATATTTGTGTCAGAGATGATCATGTATATGTTCTGTTAACTGTTACTGAATATTTGTGTCAGAGATGATCATGTATATGTTCTGTTAACTGTTACAGAATATCTGTGTCAGAGATGATCATATATATGTTCTGTTAACTGTTACAGAATATCTGTGTCAGAGATGATCATGTATATGTTCTTTTAACTGTTACAGAATATCTGTGTCAGAGATGATCATGTATATGTTCTGTTAACTGTTACAGAATATCTGTGTCAGAGATGATCATGTATATGTTCTGTTAACTGTTACAGAATATCTGTGTCAGAGATGATCATGTATATGTTCTGTTAACTGTTACTGAATATTTGTGTCAGAGATGATCATGTATATGTTCTGTTAACTGTTACTGAATATCTGTGTCAGAGATGATCATGTATATGTTCTGTTAACTGTTACTGAATATTTGTGTCAGAGATGATCATGTATATGTTCTGTTAACTGTTACAGAATATCTGTGTCAGAGATGATCATGTATATGTTCTGTTAACTGTTACAGAATATCTGTGTCAGAGATGATCATGTATATGTTCTGTTAACTGTTACTGAATATCTGTGTCAGAGATGATCATGTATATGTTCTGTTAACTGTTACTGAATATCTGTGTCAGAGATGATCATGTATATGTTCTGTTAACTGTTACTGAATATTTGTGTCAGAGATGATCATGTATATGTTCTGTTAACTGTTACTGGATATCTGTGTCAGAGATGATCATGTATATGTTCTGTTAACTGTTACTGAATATTTGTGTCAGAGATGATCATGTATATGTTCTGTTAACTGTTACAGAATATCTGTGTCAGAGATGATCATGTATATGTTCTGTTAACTGTTACAGAATATCTGTGTCAGAGATGATCATGTATATGTTCTGTTAACTGTTACTGAATATCTGTGTCAGAGATGATCATGTATATGTTCTGTTAACTGTTACTGAATATCTGTGTCAGAGATGATCATGTATATGTTCTGTTAACTGTTACTGAATATTTGTGTCAGAGATGATCATGTATATGTTCTGTTAACTGTTACTGAATATCTGTGTCAGAGATGATCATGTATATGTTCTGTTAACTGTTACTGAATATTTGTGTCAGAGATGATCATGTATATGTTCTGTTAACTGTTACTGAATATTTGTGTCAGAGATGATCATGTATATGTTCTGTTAACTGTTACAGAATATCTGTGTCAGAGATGATCATGTATATGTTCTGTTAACTGTTACTGAATATTTGTGTCAGAGATGATCATGTATATGTTCTGTTAACTGTTACAGAATATCTGTGTCAGAGATGATCATGTATATGTTCTGTTAACTGTTACTGAATATTTGTGTCAAAGATGATCATGTATATGTTCTGTTAACTGCTACTGAATATTTGTGTCAGAGATCATCATGTATATGTTCTGTTAACTGTTACAGAATATTTGTGTCAGAGATGATCATGTATATGTTCTGTTAACTGTTACTGCATATTTGTGTCAGAGATGATCATGTATATGTTCTGTTAACTGTTACTGAATATCTGTGTCAGAGATGATCATGTATATGTTCTGTTAACTGTTACAGAATATCTGTGTCAGAGATGATCATGTATATGTTCTGTTAACTGTTACAGAATATCTGTGTCAGAGATGATCATGTATATGTTCTGTTAACTGTTACAGAATATCTGTGTCAGAGATGATCATGTATATGTTCTGTTAACTGTTACAGAATATCTGTGTCAGAGATGATCATATATATGTTCTGTTAACTGTTACTGAATATCTGTGTCAGAGATGATCATGTATATGTTCTGTTAACTGTTACAGAATATCTGTGTCAGAGATGATCATGTATATGTTCTGTTAACTGTTACAGAATATCTGTGTCAGAGATGATCATGTATATGTTCTGTTAACTGTTACTGAATATCTGTGTCAGAGATGATCATGTATATGTTCTGTTAACTGTTACTGAATATTTGTGTCAGAGATGATCATGTATATGTTCTGTTAACTGTTACTGAATATTTGTGTCAGAGATGATCATGTATATGTTCTGTTAACTGTTACAGAATATCTGTGTCAGAGATGTTCATGTATATGTTCTGTTAACTGTTACTGAATATTTGTGTCAGAGATGATCATGTATATGTTCTGTTAACTGTTACTGCATATTTGTGTCAGAGATGATCATGTATATGTTCTGTTAACTGTTACAGAATATCTGTGTCGGAGATGATCATGTATATGTTCTGTTAACTGTTACTGAATATTTGTGTCAGAGATGATCATGTATATGTTCTGTTAACTGTTACAGAATATCTGTGTCAGAGATGATCATGTATATGTTCTGTTAACTGTTACTGAATATTTGTGTCAGAGATGATCATGTATATGTTCTGTTAACTGTTACAGAATATCTGTGTCAGAGATGATCATGTATATGTTCTGTTAACTGTTACTGAATATTTGTGTCAGAGATGATCATGTATATGTTCTGTTAACTGTTACTGAATATTTGTGTCAGAGATGATCATGTATATGTTCTGTTAACTGTTACAGAATATCTGTGTCAGAGATGATCATGTATATGTTCTGTTAACTGTTACTGAATATTTGTGTCAGAGATGATCATGTATATGTTCTGTTAACTTTTACTGAATATTTGTGTCAGAGATGATCATGTATATGTTCTGTTAACTGTTACAGAATATTTGTGTCAGAGATGATCATGTATATGTTCTGTTAACTGTTACTGAATATTTGTGTCAGAGATGATCATGTATATGTTCTGTTAACTGTTACAGAATATCTGTGTCAGAGATGATCATGTATATGTTCTGTTAACTGTTACAGAATATCTGTGTCAGAGATGATCATGTATATGTTCTGTTAACTGTTACAGAATATCTGTGTCAGAGATGATCATGTATATGTTCTGTTAACTGTTACAGAATATCTGTGTCAGAGATGATCATGTATATGTTCTGTTAACTGTTACAGAATATCTGTGTCAGAGATGATCATGTATATGTTCTGTTAACTGTTACAGAATATCTGTGTCAGAGATGATCATGTATATGTTCTGTTAACTGTTACTGAATATTTGTGTCAGAGATGATCATGTATATGTTCTGTTAACTGTTACTGAATATCTGTGTCAGAGATGATCATGTATATGTTCTGTTAACTGTTACTGAATATTTGTGTCAGAGATGATCATGTATATGTTCTGTTAACTGTTACAGAATATCTGTGTCAGAGATGATCATATATATGTTCTGTTAACTGTTACTGAATATCTGTGTCAGAGATGATCATGTATATGTTCTGTTAACTGTTACAGAATATCTGTGTCAGAGATGATCATGTATATGTTCTGTTAACTGTTACAGAATATCTGTGTCAGAGATGATCATGTATATGTTCTGTTAACTGTTACTGAATATCTGTGTCAGAGATGATCATGTATATGTTCTGTTAACTGTTACTGAATATTTGTGTCAGAGATGATCATGTATATGTTCTGTTAACTGTTACTGAATATTTGTGTCAGAGATGATCATGTATATGTTCTGTTAACTGTTACAGAATATCTGTGTCAGAGATGTTCATGTATATGTTCTGTTAACTGTTACTGAATATTTGTGTCAGAGATGATCATGTATATGTTCTGTTAACTGTTACTGCATATTTGTGTCAGAGATGATCATGTATATGTTCTGTTAACTGTTACAGAATATCTGTGTCAGAGATGATCATGTATATGTTCTGTTAACTGTTACTGAATATTTGTGTCAGAGATGATCATGTATATGTTCTGTTAACTGTTACAGAATATCTGTGTCAGAGATGATCATGTATATGTTCTGTTAACTGTTACTGAATATTTGTGTCAGAGATGATCATGTATATGTTCTGTTAACTGTTACAGAATATCTGTGTCAGAGATGATCATGTATATGTTCTGTTAACTGTTACTGAATATTTGTGTCAGAGATGATCATGTATATGTTCTGTTAACTGTTACTGAATATTTGTGTCAGAGATGATCATGTATATGTTCTGTTAACTGTTACAGAATATCTGTGTCAGAGATGATCATGTATATGTTCTGTTAACTGTTACTGAATATTTGTGTCAGAGATGATCATGTATATGTTCTGTTAACTTTTACTGAATATTTGTGTCAGAGATGATCATGTATATGTTCTGTTAACTGTTACAGAATATTTGTGTCAGAGATGATCATGTATATGTTCTGTTAACTGTTACTGAATATTTGTGTCAGAGATGATCATGTATATGTTCTGTTAACTGTTACAGAATATCTGTGTCAGAGATGATCATGTATATGTTCTGTTAACTGTTACAGAATATCTGTGTCAGAGATGATCATGTATATGTTCTGTTAACTGTTACAGAATATCTGTGTCAGAGAATATCATGTATATGTTCTGTTAACTGTTACAGAATATCTGTGTCAGAGATGATCATGTATATGTTCTGTTAACTGTTACAGAATATCTGTGTCAGAGATGATCATGTATATGTTCTGTTAACTGTTACAGAATATCTGTGTCAGAGATGATCATGTATATGTTCTGTTAACTGTTACTGAATATTTGTGTCAGAGATGATCATGTATATGTTCTGTTAACTGTTACAAAATATCTGTGTCAGAGATGATCATGTATATGTTCTGTTAACTGTTACTGAATATTTGTGTCAGAGATGATCATGTATATGTTCTGTTAACTGTTACAGAATATCTGTGTCAGAGATGATCATGTATATGTTCTGTTAACTGTTACTGAATATGTGTGTCAGAGATGATCATGTATATGTTCTGTTAACTGTTACTGAATATCTGTGTCAGAGATGATCATGTATATGTTCTGTTAACTGTTACTGAATATTTGTGTCAGAGATGATCATGTATATGTTCTGTTAACTGTTACAGAATATCTGTGTCAGAGATGATCATGTATATGTTCTGTTAACTGTTACTGAATATTTGTGTCAGAGATGATCATGTATATGTTCTGTTAACTGTTACTGAATATCTGTGTCAGAGATGATCATGTATATGTTCTGTTAACTGTTACTGAATATCTGTGTCAGAGATGATCATGTATATGTTCTGTTAACTGTTACTGAATATCTGTGTCAGAGATGATCATGTATATGTTCTGTTAACTGTTACAGAATATCTGTGTCGGAGATGATCATGTATATGTTCTGTTAACTGTTACTGAATATTTGTGTCAGAGATGATCATGTATATGTTCTGTTAACTGTTACTGAATATCTGTGTCAGAGATGATCATGTATATGTTCTGTTAACTGTTACTGAATATTTGTGTCAGAGATGATCATGTATATGTTCTGTTAACTGTTACTGAATATTTGTGTCAGAGATGATCATGTATATGTTCTGTTAACTGTTACAGAATATCTGTGTCAGAGATGATCATATATATGTTCTGTTAACTGTTACAGAATATCTGTGTCAGAGATGATCATGTATATGTTCTTTTAACTGTTACAGAATATCTGTGTCAGAGATGATCATGTATATGTTCTGTTAACTGTTACAGAATATCTGTGTCAGAGATGATCATGTATATGTTCTGTTAACTGTTACAGAATATCTGTGTCAGAGATGATCATGTATATGTTCTGTTAACTGTTACTGAATATTTGTGTCAGAGATGATCATGTATATGTTCTGTTAACTGTTACTGAATATCTGTGTCAGAGATGATCATGTATATGTTCTGTTAACTGTTACTGAATATTTGTGTCAGAGATGATCATGTATATGTTCTGTTAACTGTTACAGAATATCTGTGTCAGAGATGATCATGTATATGTTCTGTTAACTGTTACAGAATATCTGTGTCAGAGATGATCATGTATATGTTCTGTTAACTGTTACTGAATATCTGTGTCAGAGATGATCATGTATATGTTCTGTTAACTGTTACTGAATATCTGTGTCAGAGATGATCATGTATATGTTCTGTTAACTGTTACTGAATATTTGTGTCAGAGATGATCATGTATATGTTCTGTTAACTGTTACTGAATATCTGTGTCAGAGATGATCATGTATATGTTCTGTTAACTGTTACATAATATCTGTGTCAGAGATGATCATGTATATGTTCTGTTAACTGTTACTGAATATTTGTGTCAGAGATGATCATGTATATGTTCTGTTAACTGTTACTGAATATTTGTGTCAGAGATGATCATGTATATGTTCTGTTAACTGTTACAGAATATCTGTGTCAGAGATGATCATGTATATGTTCTGTTAACTGTTACTGAATATTTGTGTCAGAGATGATCATGTATATGTTCTGTTAACTGTTACAGAATATCTGTGTCAGAGATGATCATGTATATGTTCTGTTAACTGTTACTGAATATTTGTGTCAGAGATGATCATGTATATGTTCTGTTAACTGTTACTGAATATTTGTGTCAGAGATCATCATGTATATGTTCTGTTAACTGTTACAGAATATTTGTGTCAGAGATGATCATGTATATGTTCTGTTAACTGTTACTGCATATTTGTGTCAGAGATGATCATGTATATGTTCTGTTAACTGTTACTGAATATCTGTGTCAGAGATGATCATGTATATGTTCTGTTAACTGTTACAGAATATCTGTGTCAGAGATGATCATGTATATGTTCTGTTAACTGTTACAGAATATCTGTGTCAGAGATGATCATGTATATGTTCTGTTAACTGTTACAGAATATCTGTGTCAGAGATGATCATGTATATGTTCTGTTAACTGTTACAGAATATCTGTGTCAGAGATGATCATATATATGTTCTGTTAACTGTTACTGAATATCTGTGTCAGAGATGATCATGTATATGTTTTGTTAACTGTTACAGAATATCTGTGTCAGAGATGATCATGTATATGTTCTGATAACTGTTACAGAATATCTGTGTCAGAGATGATCATGTATATGTTCTGTTAACTGTTACATAATATTTGTGTCAGAGATGATCATGTATATGTTCTGTTAACTGTTGCTGAATATTTGTGTCAGAGATGATCATGTATATGTTCTGTTAACTGTTACAGAATATTTGTGTCAGAGATGATCATGTATATGTTCTGTTAACTGTTACTGAATATTTGTGTCAGAGATGATCATGTATATGTTCTGTTAACTGTTACAGAATATCTGTGTCAGAGATGATCATGTATATGTTCTGTTAACTGTTACAGAATATCTGTGTCAGAGATGATCATGTATATGTTCTGTTAACTGTTACTGAATATCTGTGTCAGAGATGATCATGTATATGTTCTGTTAACTGTTACTGAATATCTGTGTCAGAGATGATCATGTATATGTTCTGTTAACTGTTACTGAATATTTGTGTCAGAGATGATCATGTATATGTTCTGTTAACTGTTACTGAATATTTGTGTCAGAGATGATCATGTATATGTTCTGTTAACTGTTACAGAATATCTGTGTCAGAGATGATCATGTATATGTTCTGTTAACTGTTACTGAATATTTGTGTCAGAGATGATCATGTATATGTTCTGTTAACTGTTACTGAATATTTGTGTCAGAGATGATCATGTATATGTTCTGTTAACTGTTACAGAATATCTGTGTCAGAGATGATCATGTATATGTTCTGTTAACTGTTACTGAATATTTGTGTCAGAGATGATCATGTATATGTTCTGTTAACTGTTACAGAATATCTGTGTCAGAGATGATCATGTATATGTTCTGTTAACTGTTACTGAATATTTGTGTCAGAGATGATCATGTATATGTTCTGTTAACTGTTACTGAATATTTGTGTCAGAGATGATCATGTATATGTTCTGTTAACTGTTACAGAATATCTGTGTCAGAGATGATCATGTATATGTTCTGTTAACTGTTACTGAATATTTGTGTCAGAGATGATCATGTATATGTTCTGTTAACTGTTACTGAATATTTGTGTCAGAGATGATCATGTATATGTTCTGTTAACTGTTACAGAATATCTGTGGCAGAGATGATCATGTATATGTTCTGTTAACTGTTACAGAATATCTGTGTCAGAGATGATCATGTATATGTTCTGTTAACTGTTACAGAATATCTGTGTCAGAGATGATCATGTATATGTTCTGTTAACTGTTACTGAATATTTGTGTCAGAGATGATCATGTATATTTTCTGTTAATTGTTACTGAATATTTGTGTCAGAGATGATCATGTATATGTTCTGTTAACTGTTACTGAATATTTGTGTCAGAGATGATCATGTATATGTTCTGTTAACTGTTACTGAATATTTGTGTCAGAGATGATCATGTATATGTTCTGTTAACTGTTACAGAATATCTGTGTCAGAGATGATCATGTATATGCTCTGTTAACTGTTACAGAATATCTGTGTCAGAGATGATCATATATATGTTCTGTTAACTGTTACAGAATATCTGTGTCAGAGATGATCATGTATATGTTCTGTTAACTGTTACAGAATATCTGTGTCAGAGATGATCATGTATATGTTCTGTTAACTGTTACTGAATATATGTGTCAGAGATGATCATGTATATGTTCTGTTAACTGTTACAGAATATTTGTGTCAGAGATGATCATGTATATGTTCTGTTAACTGTTACTGAATATTTGTGTCAGAGATGATCATGTATATGTTCTGTTAACTGTTACAGAATATCTGTGTCAGAGATGATCATGTATATGTTCTGTTAACTGTTACAGAATATCTGTGTCAGAGATGATCATATATATGTTCTGTTAACTGTTACAGAATATCTGTGTCAGAGATGATCATGTATATGTTCTGTTAACTGTTACAGAATATCTGTGTCAGAGATGATCATGTATATGTTCTGTTAACTGTTACAGAATATCTGTGTCAGAGATGATCATGTATATGTTCTGTTAACTGTTACAGAATATCTGTGTCAGAGATGATCATGTATATGTTCTGTTAACTGTTACTGAATATCTGTGTCAGAGATGATCATGTATATGTTCTGTTAACTGTTACTGAATATTTGTGTCAGAGATGATCATGTATATGTTCTGTTAACTGTTACTGAATATTTGTGTCAGAGATGATCATGTATATGTTCTGTTAACTGTTACAGAATATCTGTGTCAGAGATGATCATGTATATGTTCTGTTAACTGTTACTGAATATTTGTGTCAGAGATGATCATGTATATGTTCTGTTAACTGTTACTGAATATTTGTGTCAGAGATGATCATGTATATGTTCTGTTAACTGTTACAGAATATCTGTGTCAGAGATGATCATGTATATGTTCTGTTAACTGTTACTGAATATTTGTGTCAGAGATGATCATGTATATGTTCTGTTAACTGTTATAGAATATCTGTGTCAGAGATGATCATGTATATGTTCTGTTAACTGTTACTGAATATTTGTGTCAGAGATGATCATGTATATGTTCTGTTAACTGTTACTGAATATTTGTGTCAGAGATGATCATGTATATGTTCTGTTAACTGCTACAGAATATCTGTGTCAGAGATGATCATGTATATGTTCTGTTAACTGTTACTGAATATTTGTGTCAGAGATGATCATGTATATGTTCTGTTAACTGTTACTGAATATTTGTGTCAGAGATGATCATGTATATGTTCTGTTAACTGTTACAGAATATCTGTGGCAGAGATGATCATGTATATGTTCTGTTAACTGTTACAGAATATCTGTGTCAGAGATGATCATGTATATGTTCTGTTAACTGTTACAGAATATCTGTGTCAGAGATGATCATGTATATGTTCTGTTAACTGTTACTGAATATTTGTGTCAGAGATGATCATGTATATTTTCTGTTAACTGTTACTGAATATTTGTGTCAGAGATGATCATGTATATGTTCTGTTAACTGTTACTGAATATTTGTGTCAGAGATGATCATGTATATGTTCTGTTAACTGTTACTGAATATTTGTGTCAGAGATGATCATGTATATGTTCTGTTAACTGTTACAGAATATCTGTGTCAGAGATGATCATGTATATGCTCTGTTAACTGTTACAGAATATCTGTGTCAGAGATGATCATATATATGTTCTGTTAACTGTTACAGAATATCTGTGTCAGAGATGATCATGTATATGTTCTGTTAACTGTTACAGAATATCTGTGTCAGAGATGATCATGTATATGTTCTGTTAACTGTTACTGAATATATGTGTCAGAGATGATCATGTATATGTTCTGTTAACTGTTACAGAATATTTGTGTCAGAGATGATCATGTATATGTTCTGTTAACTGTTACTGAATATTTGTGTCAGAGATGATCATGTATATGTTCTGTTAACTGTTACAGAATATCTGTGTCAGAGATGATCATGTATATGTTCTGTTAACTGTTACAGAATATCTGTGTCAGAGATGATCATATATATGTTCTGTTAACTGTTACAGAATATCTGTGTCAGAGATGATCATGTATATGTTCTGTTAACTGTTACAGAATATCTGTGTCAGAGATGATCATGTATATGTTCTGTTAACTGTTACAGAATATCTGTGTCAGAGATGATCATGTATATGTTCTGTTAACTGTTACAGAATATCTGTGTCAGAGATGATCATGTATATGTTCTGTTAACTGTTACAGAATATTTGTGTCAGAGATGATCATGTATATGTTCTGTAAACTGTTACTGAATATCTGTGTCAGAGATGATCATGTATATGTTCTGTTAACTGTTACTGAATATTTGTGTCAGAGATGATCATGTATATGTTCTGTTAACTGTTACAGAATATCTGTGTCAGAGATGATCATGTATATGTTCTGTTAACTGTTACAGAATATCTGTGTCAGAGATGATCATGTATATGTTCTGTTAACTGTTACTGAATATCTGTGTCAGAGATGATCATGTATATGTTCTGTTAACTGTTACTGAATATCTGTGTCAGAGATGATCATGTATATGTTCTGTTAACTGTTACTGAATATTTGTGTCAGAGATGATCATGTATATGTTCTGTTAACTGTTACTGAATATTTGTGTCAGAGATGATCATGTATATGTTCTGTTAACTGTTACAGAATATCTGTGTCAGAGATGATCATGTATATGTTCTGTTAACTGTTACTGAATATTTGTGTCAGAGATGATCATGTATATGTTCTGTTAACTGTTACTGAATATTTGTGTCAGAGATGATCATGTATATGTTCTGTTAACTGTTACAGAATATCTGTGTCAGAGATGATCATGTATATGTTCTGTTAACTGTTACTGAATATTTGTGTCAGAGATGATCATGTATATGTTCTGTTAACTGTTACAGAATATCTGTGTCAGAGATGATCATGTATATGTTCTGTTAACTGTTACTGAATATTTGTGTCAGAGATGATCATGTATATGTTCTGTTAACTGTTGCTGAATATTTGTGTCAGAGATGATCATGTATATGTTCTGTTAACTGTTACAGAATATCTGTGTCAGAGATGATCATGTATATGTTCTGTTAACTGTTACTGAATATTTGTGTCAGAGATGATCATGTATATGTTCTGTTAACTGTTACTGAATATTTGTGTCAGAGATGATCATGTATATGTTCTGTTAACTGTTACAGAATATTTGTGTCAGAAATGATCATGTATATGTTCTGTTAACTGTTACTGAATATTTGTGTCAGAGATGATCATGTATATGTTCTGTTAACTGTTACAGAATATCTGTGTCAGAGATGATCATGTATATGTTCTGTTAACTGTTACAGAATATCTGTGTCAGAGATGATCATGTATATGTTCTGTTAACTGTTACAGAATATCTGTGTCAGAGATGATCATGTATATGTTCTGTTAACTGTTACTGCATATTTGTGTCAGAGATGATCATGTATATGTTCTGTTAACTGTTACTGAATATCTGTGTCAGAGATGATCATGTATATGTTCTGTTAACTGTTACAGAATATCTGTGTCAGAGATGATCATGTATATGTTCTGTTAACTGTTACAGAATATCTGTGTCAGAGATGATCATGTATATGTTCTGTTAACTGTTACAGAATATCTGTGTCAGAGATGATCATGTATATGTTCTGTTAACTGTTACAGAATATCTGTGTCAGAGATGATCATGTATATGTTCTGTTAACTGTTACTGAATATCTGTGTCAGAGATGATCATGTATATGTTCTGTTAACTGTTACAGAATATCTGTGTCAGAGATGATCATGTATATGTTCTGTTAACTGTTACAGAATATCTGTGTCAGAGATGATCATGTATATGTTCTGTTAACTGTTACATAATATTTGTGTCAGAGATGATCATGTATATGTTCTGTTAACTGTTACTGAATATTTGTGTCAGAGATGATCATGTATATGTTCTGTTAACTGTTACAGAATATTTGTGTCAGAGATGATCATGTATATGTTCTGTTAACTGTTACTGAATATTTGTGTCAGAGATGATCATGTATATGTTCTGTTAACTGTTACAGAATATCTGTGTCAGAGATGATCATGTATATGTTCTGTTAACTGTTACAGAATATCTGTGTCAGAGATGATCATGTATATGTTCTGTTAACTGTTACTGAATATCTGTGTCAGAGATGATCATGTATATGTTCTGTTAACTGTTACTGAATATCTGTGTCAGAGATGATCATGTATATGTTCTGTTAACTGTTACTGAATATTTGTGTCAGAGATGATCATGTATATGTTCTGTTAACTGTTACTGAATATTTGTGTCAGAGATGATCATGTATATGTTCTGTTAACTGTTACAGAATATCTGTGTCAGAGATGATCATGTATATGTTCTGTTAACTGTTACTGAATATTTGTGTCAGAGATGATCATGTATATGTTCTGTTAACTGTTACAGAATATCTGTGTCAGAGATGATCATGTATATGTTCTGTTAACTGTTACTGAATATTTGTGTCAGAGATGATCATGTATATGTTCTGTTAACTGTTACAGAATATCTGTGTCAGAGATGATCATGTATATGTTCTGTTAACTGTTACTGAATATTTGTGTCAGAGATGATCATGTATATGTTCTGTTAACTGTTACTGAATATTTGTGTCAGAGATGATCATGTATATGTTCTGTTAACTGTTACAGAATATCTGTGTCAGAGATGATCATGTATATGTTCTGTTAACTGTTACTGAATATTTGTGTCAGAGATGATCATGTATATGTTCTGTTAACTGTTACTGAATATTTGTGTCAGAGATGATCATGTATATGTTCTGTTAACTGTTACAGAATATCTGTGTCAGAGATGATCATGTATATGTTCTGTTAACTGTTACAGAATATCTGTGTCAGAGATGATCATGTATATGTTCTGTTAACTGTTACAGAATATCTGTGTCAGAGATGATCATGTATATGTTCTGTTAACTGTTACTGAATATTTGTGTCAGAGATGATCATGTATATGTTCTGTTAACTGTTACTGAATATTTGTGTCAGAGATGATCATGTATATGTTCTGTTAACTGTTACAGAATATTTGTGTCAGAGATGATCATGTATATGTTCTGTTAACTGTTACTGAATATTTGTGTCAGAGATGATCATGTATATGTTCTGTTAACTGTTACAGAATATCTGTGTCAGAGATGATCATGTATATGTTCTGTTAACTGTTACAGAATATCTGTGTCAGAGATGATCATATATATGTTCTGTTAACTGTTACAGAATATCTGTGTCAGAGATGATCATGTATATGTTCTGTTAACTGTTACAGAATATCTGTGTCAGAGATGATCATGTATATGTTCTGTTAACTGTTACTGAATATTTGTGTCAGAGATGATCATGTATATGTTCTGTTAACTGTTACAGAATATTTGTGTCAGAGATGATCATGTATATGTTCTGTTAACTGTTACTGAATATTTGTGTCAGAGATGATCATGTATATGTTCTGTTAACTGTTACAGAATATCTGTGTCAGAGATGATCATGTATATGTTCTGTTAACTGTTACAGAATATCTGTGTCAGAGATGATCATATATATGTTCTGTTAACTGTTACAGAATATCTGTGTCAGAGATGATCATGTATATGTTCTGTTAACTGTTACAGAATATCTGTGTCAGAGATGATCATGTATATGTTCTGTTAACTGTTACAGAATATCTGTGTCAGAGATGATCATGTATATGTTCTGTTAACTGTTACAGAATATCTGTGTCAGAGATGATCACGTATATGTTCTGTTAACTGTTACTGAATATTTGTGTCAGAGATGATCATGTATATGTTCTGTAAACTGTTACTGAATATCTGTGTCAGAGATGATCATGTATATGTTCTGTTAACTGTTACTGAATATTTGTGTCAGAGATGATCATGTATATGTTCTGTTAACTGTTACAGAATATCTGTGTCAGAGATGATCATGTATATGTTCTGTTAACTGTTACTGAATATTTGTGTCAGAGATGATCATGTATATGTTCTGTTAACTGTTACAGAATATCTGTGTCAGAGATGATCATGTATATGTTCTGTTAACTGTTACTGAATATCTGTGTCAGAGATGATCATGTATATGTTCTGTTAACTGTTACTGAATATTTGTGTCAGAGATGATCATGTATATGTTCTGTTAACTGTTACTGAATATTTGTGTCAGAGATGATCATGTATATGTTCTGTTAACTGTTACAGAATATCTGTGTCAGAGATGATCATGTATATGTTCTGTTAACTGTTACTGAATATTAGTGTCAGAGATGATCATGTATATGTTCTGTTAACTGTTACTGAATATTTGTGTCAGAGATGATCATGTATATGTTCTGTTAACTGTTACAGAATATCTGTGTCAGAGATGATCATGTATATATTCTGTTAACTGTTACTGAATATTTGTGTCAGAGATGATCATGTATATGTTCTGTTAACTGTTACAGAATATCTGTGTCAGAGATGATCATGTATATGTTCTGTTAACTGTTACTGAATATTTGTGTCAGAGATGATCATGTATATGTTCTGTTAACTGTTACTGAATATTTGTGTCAGAGATGATCATGTATATGTTCTGTTAACTGTTACAGAATATCTGTGTCAGAGATGATCATGTATATGTTCTGTTAACTGTTACTGAATATTTGTGTCAGAGATGATCATGTATATGTTCTGTTAACTGTTACTGAATATTTGTGTCAGAGATGATCATGTATATGTTCTGTTAACTGTTACAGAATATCTGTGTCAGAGATGATCATATATATGTTCTGTTAACTGTTACAGAATATCTGTGTCAGAGATGATCATGTATATGTTCTGTTAACTGTTACAGAATATCTGTGTCAGAGATGATCATGTATATGTTCTGTTAACTGTTACAGAATATCTGTGTCAGAGATGATCATGTATATGTTCTGTTAACTGTTACAGAATATCTGTGTCAGAGATGATCATGTATATGTTCTGTTAACTGTTACAGAATATCTGTGTCAGAGATGATCATGTATATGTTCTGTTAACTGTTACAGAATATCTGTGTCAGAGATGATCATGTATATGTTCTGTTAACTGTTACAGAATATCTGTGTCAGAGATGATCATGTATATGTTCTGTTAACTGTTACTGAATATTTGTGTCAGAGATGATCATGTATATGTTCTGTTAACTGTTACTGAATATTTGTGTCAGAGATGATCATGTATATGTTCTGTTAACTGTTACAGAATATTTGTGTCAGAGATGATCATGTATATGTTCTGTTAACTGTTACTGAATATTTGTGTCAGAGATGATCATGTATATGTTCTGTTAACTGTTACAGAATATCTGTGTCAGAGATGATCATGTATATGTTCTGTTAACTGTTACAGAATATCTGTGTCAGAGATGATCATATATATGTTCTGTTAACTGTTACAGAATATCTGTGTCAGAGATGATCATGTATATGTTCTGTTAACTGTTACAGAATATCTGTGTCAGAGATGATCATGTATATGTTCTGTTAACTGTTACAGAATATCTGTGTCAGAGATGATCATGTATATGTTCTGTTAACTGTTACAGAATATCTGTGTCAGAGATGATCATGTATATGTTCTGTTAACTGTTACTGAATATTTGTGTCAGAGATGATCATGTATATGTTCTGTTAACTGTTACTGAATATCTGTGTCAGAGATGATCATGTATATGTTCTGTTAACTGTTACTGAATATCTGTGTCAGAGATGATCATGTATATGTTCTGTTAACTGTTACTGAATATTTGTGTCAGAGATGATCATGTATATGTTCTGTTAACTGTTACTGAATATTTGTGTCAGAGATGATCATGTATATGTTCTGTTAACTGTTACAGAATATCTGTGTCAGAGATGATCATGTATATGTTCTGTTAACTGTTACAGAATATTTGTGTCAGAGATGATCATGTATATGTTCTGTTAACTGTTACTGAATATTTGTGTCAGAGATGATCATGTATATGTTCTGTTAACTGTTACAGAATATCTGTGTCAGAGATGATCATGTATATGTTCTGTTAACTGTTACTGAATATTTGTGTCAGAGATGATCATGTATATGTTCTGTTAACTGTTACAGAATATCTGTGTCAGAGATGATCATGTATATGTTCTGTTAACTGTTACTGAATATTTGTGTCAGAGATGATCATGTATATGTTCTGTTAACTGTTACTGAATATTTGTGTCAGAGATGATCATGTATATGTTCTGTTAACTGTTACAGAATATCTGTGTCAGAGATGATCATGTATATGTTCTGTTAACTGTTACTGAATATTTGTGTCAGAGATGATCATGTATATGTTCTGTTAACTGTTACTGAATATTTGTGTCAGAGATGATCATGTATATGTTCTGTTAACTGTTACAGAATATCTTGTGTCAGAGATGATCATGTATATGTTCTGTTAACTGTTACTGAATATTTGTGTCAGAGATGATCATGTATATGTTCTGTTAACTGTTACAGAATATCTGTGTCAGAGATGATCATGTATATGTTCTGTTAACTGTTACAGAATATCTGTGTCAGAGATGATCATGTATATGTTCTGTTAACTGTTACAGAATATCTGTGTCAGAGATGATCATGTATATGTTCTGTTAACTGTTACAGAATATCTGTGTCAGAGATGATCATGTATATGTTCTGTTAACTGTTACAGAATATCTGTGTCAGAGATGATCATGTATATGTTCTGTTAACTGTTACAGAATATCTGTGTCAGAGATGATCATGTATATGTTCTGTTAACTGTTACTGAATATTTGTGTCAGAGATGATCATGTATATGTTCTGTTAACTGTTACTGAATATCTGTGTCAGAGATGATCATGTATATGTTCTGTTAACTGTTACTGAATATTTGTGTCAGAGATGATCATGTATATGTTCTGTTAACTGTTACAGAATATCTGTGTCAGAGATGATCATGTATATGTTCTGTTAACTGTTACTGAATATTTGTGTCAGAGATGATCATGTATATGTTCTGTTAACTGTTACTGAATATCTGTGTCAGAGATGATCATGTATATGTTCTGTTAACTGTTACTGAATATTTGTGTCAGAGATGATCATGTATATGTTCTGTTAACTGTTACAGAATATCTGTGTCAGAGATGATCATGTATATGTTCTGTTAACTGTTACTGAATATCTGTGTCAGAGATGATCATGTATATGTTCTGTTAACTGTTACTGAATATCTGTGTCAGAGATGATCATGTATATGTTCTGTTAACTGTTACTGAATATCTGTGTCAGAGATGATCATGTATATGTTCTGTTAACTGTTACTGAATATCTGTGTCAGAGATGATCATGTATATGTTCTGTTAACTGTTACTGAATATCTGTGTCAGAGATGATCATGTATATGTTCTGTTAACTGTTACTGAATATCTGTGTCAGAGATGATCATGTATATGTTCTGTTAACTGTTACTGAATATTTGTGTCAGAGATGATCATGTATATGTTCTGTTAACTGTTACTGAATATCTGTGTCAGAGATGATCATGTATATGTTCTGTTAACTGTTACTGAATATCTGTGTCAGAGATGATCATGTATATGTTCTGTTAACTGTTACTGAATATTTGTGTCAGAGATGATCATGTATATGTTCTGTTAACTGTTACAGAATATCTGTGTCAGAGATGATCATGTATATGTTCTGTTAACTGTTACAGAATATCTGTGTCAGAGATGATCATGTATATGTTCTGTTAACTGTTACAGAATATCTGTGTCAGAGATGATCATGTATATGTTCTGTTAACTGTTACAGAATATCTGTGTCAGAGATGATCATGTATATGTTCTGTTAACTGTTACAGAATATCTGTGTCAGAGATGATCATGTATATGTTCTGTTAACTGTTACTGAATATTTGTGTCAGAGATGATCATGTATATGTTCTGTTAACTGTTACTGAATATTTGTGTCAGAGATGATCATGTATATGTTCTGTTAACTGTTACTGAATATTTGTGTCAGAGATGATCATGTATATGTTCTGTTAACTGTTACTGAATATCTGTGTCAGAGATGATCATGTATATGTTCTGTTAACTGTTACAGAATATCTGTGTCAGAGATGATCATGTATATGTTCTGTTAACTGTTACTGAATATCTGTGTCAGAGATGATCATGTATATGTTCTGTTAACTGTTACTGAATATCTGTGTCAGAGATGATCATGTATATGTTCTGTTAACTGTTACTGAATATTTGTGTCAGAGATGATCATGTATATGTTCTGTTAACTGTTACTGAATATTTGTGTCAGAGATGATCATGTATATGTTCTGTTAACTGTTACTGAATATCTGTGTCAGAGATGATCATGTATATGTTCTGTTAACTGTTACTGAATATCTGTGTCAGAGATGATCATGTATATGTTCTGTTAACTGTTACTGAATATTTGTGTCAGAGATGATCATGTATATGTTCTGTTAACTGTTACAGAATATCTGTGTCAGAGATGATCATGTATATGTTCTGTTAACTGTTACTGAATATCTGTGTCAGAGATGATCATGTATATGTTCTGTTAACTGTTACAGAATATCTGTGTCAGAGATGATCATGTATATGTTCTGTTAACTGTTACTGAATATTTGTGTCAGAGATGATCATGTATATGTTCTGTTAACTGTTACTGAATATTTGTGTCAGAGATGATCATGTATATGTTCTGTTAACTGTTACAGAATATTTGTGTCAGAGATGATCATGTATATGTTCTGTTAACTGTTACTGAATATTGTGTCAGAGATGATCATGTATATGTTCTGTTAACTGTTACTGAATATTGTGTCAGAGATGATCATGTATATGTTCTGTTAACTGTTACAGAATATCTGTGTCAGAGATGATCATGTATATGTTCTGTTAACTGTTACAGAATATCTGTGTCAGAGATGATCATGTATATGTTCTGTTAACTGTTACAGAATATCTGTGTCAGAGATGATCATGTATATGTTCTGTTAACTGTTACAGAATATCTGTGTCAGAGATGATCATGTATATGTTCTGTTAACTGTTACAGAATATCTGTGTCAGAGATGATCATGTATATGTTCTGTTAACTGTTACAGAATATCTGTGTCAGAGATGATCATGTATATGTTCTGTTAACTGTTACAGAATATCTGTGTCAGAGATGATCATGTATATGTTCTGTTAACTGTTACAGAATATCTGTGTCAGAGATGATCATGTATATGTTCTGTTAACTGTTACTGAATATTTGTGTCAGAGATGATCATGTATATGTTCTGTTAACTGTTACAGAATATCTGTGTCAGAGATGATCATGTATATGTTCTGTTAACTGTTACTGAATATTTGTGTCAGAGATGATCATGTATATGTTCTGTTAACTGTTACAGAATATCTGTGTCAGAGATGATCATGTATATGTTCTGTTAACTGTTACAGAATATCTGTGTCAGAGATGATCATGTATATGTTCTGTTAACTGTTACAGAATATCTGTGTCAGAGATGATCATGTATATGTTCTGTTAACTGTTACAGAATATCTGTGTCAGAGATGATCATGTATATGTTCTGTTAACTGTTACAGAATATCTGTGTCAGAGATGATCATGTATATGTTCTGTTAACTGTTAC